>CM036539.1:19207961-19927961 GCA_020745685.1 Tautogolabrus adspersus
TTATGTGGGATCATGTTTAAACAATAAGTTTGTCTTTGTATTGAAAGTCTAATGTCCTCCTTTCCTCTTTCATGCTGGGTTGTTATGGATTCAGTCGTGGCTACAGCAGCAACAAATCCTGGTCATCATCCAGCACCAGAGGTGGATCAAAAGCTGCAGGCCGGGGCGCCAGGAGCTCAGTGGGAGATGCATCAGGATCATCAGCATCAGCAGGCAGGAGACCGGGCTTCCTGTCTCTCCCCACCCCTCAGTCCAACCAGAGACCCTTCTTGAAACCAAGCTTCTCACACTTGGGCTAGAAACAACCTTTGAGTCTGACTTCTAAAGATAGAAAACTACCCTTTTACTATCATTTCACACCTTTTCATTGTAAGAGCTTACCTTTTACATCCCAGCTGTTTATTTGCACTGTTCAAAATACACGTTCATATTCTGTACAGTTAGTGTCTTCGTATCTGTCAAGACTGTTGTAAAATTATTCTTTCATTTCTTTCAAATTTTGATTTGCATTTTCATTTTTGTATTAAAGACAAATGATATTTACTTGCTGGTATACATTTATTTGTATTTATTTTTCCTGTATCGCTCAGTTTGTGCTGTACCACAAAGCCACTGGGAGTCGCATCACGTTTGTATTCAATGTTTATTTCAAGTTTGAATAGTATCATTTAATGGCACCAGTTACAAGGGACTACTGGAGAGAAACAGTATTTTATACTGACTTGTACAGAAGGTTTCCTACAGTACAAACATGGGTTCGGAATGGATCAGACTGAACAAGGACTGGATTTGGCACATGGATTCATATATATATTCAAATACTTGTATATATAACGTAATTAAACAGCAGTCTTCCGTCCTAGGAGAGACCTATGAGGACAAGATAACACACCACCAGACGTGGATATGCTAATACACTTATTGACGTGTATGAACGGTCATGTGAGGGTCTGTCTACTGGGAGCCAGCAGGGGGGGGCAAAAACAGTTGAAGATATTTTCAGCCATGACTTTTTTTCCATCTACAAACCCCTCAGTTATTTATGCATTACCCACATTAATGTAAAAGGCAAGTTAGCCAGTGATTACATTTAAGTAATCCATTTTGTATACAGATTGGATTTCAATCATGAAAAAGTGTTGGTTGTTCTTTTAATCACAAATGTCAACAAACTCTCTTTAAATGACTTTTTTTAGGGCAGCTCATTCCATACACATTTTGGTGTTTGAACCTTTTATTACAATATCTGATGATTGCTGAAATGTTTGAACACAAATGGAGAAGACAAACATCACCACCACCTCAGTACATTTTAGTCCAAATCAAAATCCCACCTCAGAAATGACCTTTATCATCTATTTGGTGCCGCCTTAGTAAAAAATCAAGTTTCCTTTATGTTGAATTTGCCGCTTAGCAGTTGTATTGAGGTATGCAATATCAATCTGTCTGTTTTTTAAGTCGACCCCTTGTGCAAACTTAAGTTTTAACCCAAGAATCAAGCTGTCTAGCTAAACCCTGGATGACATGCTCAATCAGAATGTATACATCTGACCATGACTGAACCCATCTCCTACGAGGTAAAAGAGCTGTAAAGATGTAAACATGGCACAACAACTGAAATGTACAAATAAAGTCAGGTTTGTGACAGAAAACATGCCTGCAAAGACTAATTAAGACAAACTTTTGGCTGCCCAATGTACATTACAGTTTTCTGGCACTCAAACACTATCTCCTCCCCCCACACACACACTTGGCCAAGGAGAGAAAAGGATGGTGCAGTCTGTAAAGTTGTTGGAGATGTTGTGTCTTTTTATCCATTCTTTTATTTTTGCCACTTTGGTAGACTGCAGCTGTAGGATCCAGTCATTGGAAGCAATCCGTCTCTTAAACAATAAAACAGCAGAAAAAACATCCACACAAAGAGGTCTCTGAGGGAAATCTTCAACAAAAAAACAACATTAACAATAAATGCAATGATACCTAAGTGTCTCAGTGGTCACATTATCATTCAAGTCAGTACATTGACAATTTATTAAGAGGTTTTTCTAGAGACATTATAGGACATGTTTGACTTCCTTGTTGGATTTTTTAAAAACAAGTTAGTAAATCACATCATTTTGCTCTGCAACTGATTACAACTGATTATTGCTCATTGAATAATGCTGCCTCTTTTCTTCCTGTTGCATGTTCAGAGAGACCACTGAAGCTACATAATGCTGATAAATGTATGAGAAAAGCCTTTGCAGACCTTTAAAAGGATGCCCGGCTAAAATTCAGACTGACTGTATCTGTAAATAAGTAATGCATGTAAAGTATGATTGTACAGGAAAAAAAGTCTGCCCACCAGCCCTGCTCCAGTTTGGATAAATGTGCCTTTTCTTTGCAGCTGATATTAAGAAGTTGTATCAGAGTTTAATTCCCCCCCACAGATTTAGAATAAGCTCCAACACCACATGTACAGTATGAAGGGCTAACATAGCTCTATAATTTGATATACCCTCAAGCCTAATGCTGCTTCCTTAACTGTGGTTTGTAAGGGATAATGAGCTACAGAAGTGGATCCAGCCACAACACACTAGTGCATGCTACTCTGTGGTCAGGACTATAACTTAGCCAAGAACCAACACGCTCGGATTGCACGGGAGCAAAAAAAGAAAGTAGCACCATCGGGCTTTCAGTAGAGCAGCTGCAGGTGCCCTAAATTAGCAGGCCAAATACAAGCAACCTGTACAGCCATTATAGAAATGGGGTCACCAAGTGCCTGCCATACCTTATTTGTATTTTAAAATCCCACTTTTAAAGCAGCAGACGTTTGAACTTCAACTGAAGGCCTCTGATATCCTTCAGTCTTTTCCTCTCTCTCATTTTATGCCTCTTTCTCTCTCTCTCTCTTGTTTCCCTTTAAGTCTTTCTCTCCTTTTGCAAAAGTTGAAAACATGGACTCCTCACTGTCTGAATCTCTACCACTTACACCTTGAAACATGTTTTCATTCCTACATTCAGGCACACTAACACTTGCATCTGCACTTGGTACAGGAGAAAGATACGCAACACACAAAAAAAAAACAGATTTTACCCAGAGTCCAGCACCCATGATAGTTATTGCTCCCTGGAGCCGTGAGACAGACGAGTCTAGAGCCTGACTGACAAATGTCACGCCCAATTATTAAATTATCATAGACACACTGGCATCTGCTTTTATTTGAATGATTTAAAAAACTAATAGAAACAGTAAATGAAAATTATTTTGAAAAATTGCATGAGGCTTAGAAAAAGTCATGATATATTTAAGTTTCTTCAAACAGGCCTGGACGTACTTATCTTCCACAAAACAAAACGAAAAGTTTCCAGGCCCATTAAATCGTTGATTTTTGATCAGAACTGCAGACAACATCTCATTTCCTTATTGACTGATCTGCAGAATAATTTCTAGAGAAGTCCAATAATATATACCACTTAAAATATGTTGACCAATTGTTTGTCAAGGTAACTGCAAATTGAATTTATTCACTAATTTTTGTACCTGTATATTGGTTGCATATGTTTTTGAATAAAGGTTATTGTGAAGAAAGGCCGCCAATCAGCAGGACAATCCAGATCCAGTAACTGATAGGCCCATAGTCACCTCTGCAGACTCTTCAAGTTAAAAAAGGTATAGCTATCTGAATGTTGACAATGTGTTTTTGGATATTTTGGTATTTGTGATTTTTGATGAAATCCCCGTGTTTGAAATAATCATTAAAACCGAGTCCATACTGTACTAAAGATGTATTCACTGCTGGTGGAGCAATGACAGGTGTGGTCAGTGTTGAGTGGATCTGGATAAAAACCCTGTTTTTCAGTCCCCCCCCCCCCCCACCCCACCCCCCTTCCACATTTCCATAAATGCTTCTGACCTCACTTGAAACACAGCACTAAAAAAGGTATAATTTAATCTTCAATAACAAAATAACATTTCAGTTCTGTTAAAATATACATGAAAAACCTGTCAATATATATTAGGAAACAAACTAATTTGTACAAAAAGTACATCATCATTCTTATTCTAGTTCTATGATACATGAGCAGAAGAACAAGGTTGATATGAAACCAAAACAAATCATACACTCTTCATAAAGAACTTGTTGAAATTCAGTGAATTTCAACCTCATGAAAAAATGCAAATCATATGAATTGGAGAAAAATAGAACTGAACAAATGAGCACATTCAAAAGTAATTATTGAAACCATAAGAGCATTGCTCCTCTACCTAGACTACCTTCTATTGGTGTCAGTGTATTGTTGCTCGTCAGGAATATGTCTCTGACACCGCTGGGCCGCATATCACTGTCAGCACTGATTTATTTTCTGTAAGCTTATAAAATGTAAGAATAGACAACTTAAATCCTCATCTGTTTACTTGGTACACCCCTGTAAAGTGTAATTGTGTCTTAAACATCCACAAAATTCTATATTGCCAACACTTCTCAAGAACGGCATTTGATAATCACCCAGTCTGTTTCCTTATCATGAACCTTCACTGTTATTGCCTTCAGATAGTTCTGCTTCCCCTCATTAGCTGAATCTGCTGTCTCTCTTGTTTTGATAGCGATGAATCCTTTCCGAAGATATCGCTCTACTTCACCTCACATGTACATTACAGCAGTCGGCCTATCGTTCCTAACGTAACGAACTTCCATCTTCACTTCAAGAACACTTTTACCTTCCTCAATTACTCTCTATCTTCTCTTCTCTTCTCGTATGCAAATATATGTTTAAATAAATAATAAACAAAGGCAACATCTGTTGCAAAAAAATCTTCCATTCCTGTAAAAGGAACTTTTCAAAATTCTTAAATTCTTTGATTTCAGTTTTTTTTTTTTTACTTTGTATTATTTGAAAAAATAAAATACCTGAAATGACTTGAAATAAAAAAAGCAAAAACACCTCGTGGCTCTGTAAAAAAAAAAAAAAAACGCAAGCAAAAAGTGGAGGTGGTTGGTTTGGGTGGGAGGGTTAACTCAAAGTGGAAGAGGAGGAGGAGGAGGAGGAGAGAGAGCCTGGCCCGATTTGTTACCAGGAGTGGTCCGAGCTGTATGTCTGCAGGAGGATGATGGGAGAAGCAGGGTTCATGGGTTTGCCGAAGCTGCCCTCCATCACTCCGGACTCCTAACCGTCTTTCCAACGAACGGGCTTACGAACTTTACGACCTCACTCTCACTTGTTAATGAGCAACCCGCCCACCCAGCGGAGCTTGCAGGCAAACCACCGCCTGAGGGGACAAAAGTATTCATAATGGAACTGCTCAAACTCGGGTGTCTGGCGGATATCACGTAAAAATGCAATGTCAAGGTCTGACTCAGTGAGGATGATGAGGAGGAGGAGCAAGACAAAGAGGAGTCCTATGGTCACAAGGAGCAAACGGAGGACACTTAAGACAAATTTATTCACCTGTTCCACCTCGCTGAGGGACAAGTCCCCCCCTGCACCCTCCTGTGCAGATCTACCGTCACCAAAATCACCCCCTTCCCCACGCATGGGGGTGCCCGCCTCCGACTCCTTCTCCTCCTCGATGCTGCAGGGCGCCCCATTTATCTGCCGAGAGACAGCCTGCTCCATGCTGTGGTCGGCCACAGGGGTGGGCAGGACACTGTCGGAGGGGCTGTAGGCCTCGTCTGAGATCACCGCCGTGCCCTCGCTGCCATCTGTGGCCTGGCTCCGGGAGCGTGGCATGAACGATTCCCCATGGGACACTGAACGCACTGGTGTGGAGTGGGCACTATCACGCAATGACTCCAGACCTGGTGGAGTGGGTGAGGGAGAGAAGGGGAAACAGAGAAGAAGAAAAGAATATCACACACATGATAAAAGAAAAGCTGACACTCTAAACTGCAGAGTACAGCAAAAACAGCATTTTATAAAGAAGACAGACATGTAGACTCGACTGGAGAGCAGAAATCTTATCATGTTTCCCCAGAGTCAAGCACACAGACGGGAGCATTGTGATTGTACAGCTGAGCAGAAATGATGCCAAGTAATCATCTGTAACTGAAGAAAACTTCTTGTTCCACTAAAGGTGTGAAGCTAATTCAACAGCAAAAACACAAATGAATTTACAAAATAAAAACATCAAGCCGGGATTCTAGACAGAATTTCATCGCTTAAAAAAATACAAATCACAACCACAAGACTTATTCTTCAATTCTGTCTAAAAACGGTCTACTATTCTTAGCAGCTTTAGGCCAAAACTCTCAATGTCATATTCTTATCATCCTTCTTTTTTTTTTTTCTCCTTATGTGATCCTGCCATTTGGACCAAACCAAGATTCTCACCAATGTCATCATTATTTCATCTTGGATCAAACCTTTCATTACAGTAAAAAAAAGTTTGTTTGATACCTTGGTAAAGGAAAATTCTGGTATGTTTATGGATTAATACTAATAACTAGTCTGTTTTAAAGCTTCTTTTAGCATTATGAACAACTAAACAACAAATCAGTTGTCTTCATGGGATTGATGTCAAAACAAGAGAAGCCATAAAACAGGTAGGTCAATGACTTGCAACATCGCCCACACTGGTCTTAGGCCACAGTCTGTGCATAAACAGAGTACAGTTTGGAGCTGTAACTACCTTGGTGGAAACACTTTGATAAATTCTGAAATGTAAACAAACCAACAATATTCTAAACTATGTATAAGCTTCAAGATAAGGCAAGTATAGGTCAGTGTAACATAACTGAACAACTGTACTGTACAGTATGTGAGCCTCTCACTACTTTGTACATGTCAGAGGAGATGAGCTGTGGTTGAGCGCTTTGCTGATGATATCACATTCTCAGGAGGATCAAAGTAGCAACATTACTCCTTCACTAAACAGAGAGGGGATTAAAATTCAGCTTTTGATGAGGAAGCAAATCATGAACAGGACTTTAGTCAAACATGCAGGGAAAGTGGGATGGATTAAGTCCACTGTCTAAGCCTCTGCCGTCATCAGACTCCTGGCAGGGATATAGAAAGAAAGAAAAAAGGCTGTCAGCCGCCGTCTTTACTTTATGTTGATCTGCCTCAGATTATTTTAACTTAGGTTAACGGCAGTGAGGGAGCAAGCAGGAAAGCATTGTTTACATTTGTATGTTTCAATCCATTGCTTTCCGTATACTTATATCTGTTAATTTTCTTCCTGTTTTGTTGTTGTTTGTTTTTCTTTTTTGTTGCTGAATTTAAGTTTTATGTAAAAACAGTCTGATTAAAAAAGTGTGTAATTAACATGTTTGCAGGAGTTTCCTTTCACAAAACACTATAACAAGACAACAACTCTCTAATCACAGTGTTCTTGATGAAACCATAAATAGCTGCTGATATTTAAAGAGTCCTCAATTCTAAATCAACAAAAGCCCAAAGAAGTAAAAATCAAAATGCCTCTCTCTCTCTCTCTCTCTCTCTCTCTGCCAACAGACACAAAAGACCGTCTCTGCCTGCCAACCACAATGTGATTGATCTAAAATAGAGAGCTCCATTGGCACCTTCTTGTAAAGCACAACCCAGGCTTCCTCAGTGACTTTACCTGGAGGGTTGCTGGGCTGAAGGCAAGGCAGTGGAGTGCCAGGAAGAGGAGTGGCGCTGGCAGACTCCTGCTGCCCTGTCAGGGCTGGGTAGAGGGGCAAGACACCCAGGGCCTTGCCCAGCATACGAGGCCCTAGACTCAGCACGCGAACCTTCACATCCCGATAGCAGTGGTTGATCATACGCAGGTGGACATTCACCCTGGTGGTGATACGGATCAGACACTTCACCATGGTTGCAGCATGCAAGCGTTTATCCCGTTATTATGGTCCCTGTCCCGGAGTCCAGGCCACAGTCTCACAGAGTGTTAGGCCGACAAGTTCTGCCTTAGTTGCAGATTGCAGGGAAGATTGTGTGAGGTAACACCATGGTATTCTGCAGCACTGCTACAATTGCCAGGATTGGCCTGGCCTTGTTTGGCCCCACCCAGGCCAGTGACATACATGGAGCAGAAGACCCAGGCTATTTTCAGCTGAGGTATTAATACCACTGTAAGACACCCAGTCAGCACACACTGGGGGTGGGACGCTGTTATGGTTCTTTAGAACTCAAAGCAAAAGACCCTTGAAGTACAACTGCTTCTTAACTTCATTTATCACAGTGTACAGAGAGTCATAGTTTGTGTTTGAAGGGCAGGACCAGAGGGTCTCACTGCTGGGTTTTTTAAGAGCAATGCAGGGCACTACACCTGCTGCGTCTGTCTCAGTAAGAAAGGAAGGGAGGCCACCTGTTCTGGGCCAAGAGCCTGCAGGTGGGCTGAATAAGTGACTTTAGCTGCCACTGTGTTGGAACAACTAATACATTTTGCTCAAATACTTACACACACACACCCAGCCCTACAACCCTGCATTGAAGTGAAGTAGGCTGACTGACGCACACACCTGCGTCATGCCCAACCAGTCCTGGAATCATGAACTGGGCCAAATGGCTCTAGTTACAGCGTGTGTGTGTTAGTGTATGCAAAAGAGTGTTTTGTAGTTCTCCCATACAGGACCAATAGCTCCCAGGATTGTTTTTGTGATTTTGCTAACCATCTTTGTGTGTAATAACATATTACCAATTAATAAAAGCTGGAGAACTCTAAAGAAAAGAAAATGTTCAGTAACAAGACAAATGTGCTTCTATAACCAGTGAGGGATTTGTTGCTTTCTCTGGCCTGGTCAAGAATGGCAATGCTGTCCTTACCTTCCATGATAGATATGTGCACCGCTCTTCGACGCGTGCGAGGTACACTGGTGAGGCGAGGCCCATGGGTGATGGATGGACAACTTCTGCTAGGCACAAGGCCAGACCTGCAGAGACAAACATAAAGTACAAAAGCACAAACATCACTGCACAGACGGACAGCTGCGAGTGGAGCTAACTAGCTAACTCATACTGTAGCCAGAAGGTTTCTGCTGATAAAAAAACACTTCTACAGTAGCTTGGTCCCTAAGAAAATGGATGAGAATTAAAGAAAAAAGTGATTGGGAACATGCTGACCTCTCCTGAGTGTACAACTCTACCTGTGTATTTCTGGAGGTTCGCGTTTGATTTTGGAACTCTGCTCCATCACCTCTTTTGCCACTCGTCCACTGTTATAAAGCACAGAGACGATGCTCATGATGAGTTTCACATACACACATTGAAACACACACAAACACACACACACACACACACACACACACACGCGCGCGCACGCACACATGCACACACACATAACCAGGCAGTGTCATCCAATGCCATGAAATCCATCAGTGCAGTGGATAAGTGCAGAAAATGAGCATCGTGATTGAGTTAACCTGGTGAATCCAGCTTTATGTAACTGAATTACAACCAATCAGACAAATGCACACACTGACTTGAAAGCAAAAATATCAAAACAATGATCATGATTTTCCCTCCAACATCATCTAAATTAATATGTACTTTCTCTTTTACTTCCAGTGCTATTTTGCTATCTACAAGGTTTCCTTTTTCACTGTTAAGGTGTTGAGATATACTCTCCAACTAGAAACATTTACTTTCATGTAAAATAGTTCCAGTTAAATATTCTATTACAGTATTTACGTATTATAAAAATAAAGTAAAAGAACATTAACAGAATAAAATGAATTTCACCAAGGGCAAAAATCTCAGTAATGGATGTCTCAGAATCTGAGAAAATAAACAAAAAGTATTGATAAGCTTGTTACCCGAAAGTCATATAAGTAATATAAATATGTTATACATATCATTTGGTTGGGCTTCAGCTCATTAAAGGAGATAATGCTGGATGTAATAAGCCCCCTTTATTTCCCCCCTCTGTGTCCTCTATCTTGTGAGTGGTCTGTGTTGTCATCTGGGCGAAAATAGGCTGGTGTTACACTACAGAAGGCCAAGTGTTGTACTCTGGCAGAAACTCTCTACACTTCCAACTCTGCACTGTCCTCCTCTCCCCGTCATCAGTCATAATGTTTCAGTGGGTACTCTTACCTGTATCGGAAACGGCTGCCCTTGAAGAACAGGTTGCTGCTGGACACAGTGCGAACCTGACTTGACTTCTCAAGTCTGATAGAGCAAGAAAAAAAAAAAGATAAAAAAAGGAGTTCACTGCACCTAAACCAGAACATGCTCACAATACAAAGCACTCAAATATTCAATCTTTGCTTTCTGAATCCTATGAGATCGCAGGATCAAATACCATTCTATTGAATTATTTATGTCTTCTTCTTGCACTATAGGCGCTGCACAGCCCCATACAGTATTCAGTATATTTATATTGTCATAGTAAGTGAGATATTAATGTTTAATGTTCCATTTCACTTTCAAGGAATATGTGTGCTTCACAGAAAGATATCATTATTACGTCTGCTTGAATTTAGTCTCACTGAATCTTTATTGCAGTGAGATGTTAATAAGAGGGAGGCTGAAAAAATATGATCTGCCACTTCAGAGAGTCATTGAAAGGTCACATCATATAAGCTCCATCAATGATCCTGCTAAACTGTGCCCTTCCTGTGCCCCCTCTCCTTCCCACTTTCCATCTGCTAACCTCCAGCATACACCCTTCACCACCTAAATCATCAGCTGGACTCATTATTACACTACTCCCGGGCCTCTGAGCTCACATGCTGTTTTTTTTTAAATCACCTTTACTGAGCATGAGAGAGCTAGGGGACTCGCACTTTTATTAATGACTGGGACAGGGGAGCCATATCTCAGAGGGAAGGAGCCTGAAGTGCCTGCAGTCTCGTGCCAGCACACTCTCATTCGATAAAGGTCAGAGGCAACTCACACCTCATTTTCCTACTGACAAACAACCTAGAAGGAAGGGCTTTTGAGGACATCGAGTCACTGTATTGTGACAGTAACCTTCCCGAGAGCGCTCAAGGATGCGGAGAAGGTAACTAAATTATCATAGTTTGAAAGATGAAGCTGAGATGAGGGAAGAAATGTGTAGACTCACTTATAGAAAGCTTGGTTCTCCACTCCGCACTTCCAAAGGTGCTTACAAGCCTCTGGTGTGGGTGCAAAGTACGTCAAGATGATCTTTTTGTCCTGCACGTTTAAAATAACAGAATGTGCAGGAAAATAAAACAAACTGAGACAGAAACCCCCCCTCCCCCCTCTCATTTAAAAATGTCCAACATTTCCTGCTCTCACCTCCTTCTGATTTGCATATACATTGAAAGTCTTGGCTTCAAACTTCAGTTTGGTCACCTCGGTCCTGTCCAAGAGAGAAAGCATTGCAACAGTTACACACTTAAACAGCAAGCAGAAACAGAGAGCCACAGGCTCTTTAAATATTTATGACAAACACTTTGAGATCACATAAACAGCCACGGAAATCTATGTTTGCCTGACAAAACAAATAACGGATATTATTCCCTGCAGACAGGGAATGGAGAATGGGGGTGAACATGAGCACTGCTGAAGGTTAACCAACAAAGGCTGAATAAAAACTGCAAACATACTTAGTCTGCCTTTATAAATGTTACAGGAACATTATCAATTAAAAACAAACAAATGGGAAAGTGTTAAATAGAAATGCATAATGTAAACATTTCCATTCTTAATAAAGCATCTTACTCAATTCAAATCAGTGGGCGTCTAATACAAGCAGAGGCTATGGGTACCAAGCTATTGTCCTTGTAAGGAGTCTTGCTGGTTTAATTAGCCATCTGTTCTCATGCTAGCTGCAGGCTCTTGTCACAGGTAGAAGCAGATGGATGAGATTTGTTGACTGTGACTGTACAACCAGCTATACTGCAAATGCTGTTTCATAGAACAGCCTGCACATAAAGAGTCAAATCAGGTAAATTCAAGGCCTGCAGTGCAGTGCTCATTTATTTTTCTACCCTTTTTATATCCTGAAGTACACAAGGGGTGTGCTGTCTTTGTCTCAAGTAGGAAAATGTTGCACATTTAGCTCACCATTTGAGAAAATGAACTCTCTTGTTTCCCTGAAGCACCACAAAACCAAACGGTGTGAAGGCAAGGAAGGCTGGGTTCCCAGACACATCCTGTAAAATGTAAAAATATATCACCTTAAAGCACAGATTTAATTATGAAAACATAAACCAGACAAATGTGGCATCCTGCACTGTACATCCCATGACAATATTTCAAAGTTTCCCAGAACATTTTTCATGTTTAGTATCTAAAATAGCACAGAAGCAAAACCTTGCATGGATGTGGATCAACACCATATGTCTCCAGCATCTGGGCTTTCTGTAGGAAATTTCTCTCTGATGTTTCAGGTGTCTGTCCGCTGAGGGGAGGCAACAACACACAGAACATCTGCGTCAGTACATTTTGAACATAAAAGTCAGAAAAGGCCAAATGATTCTACGGAAAGCACAACAATATGAATTTCAATTATCTGACACATTAATGCATACAGAGAGACGTTAAACTAAAACAAGTTCAACACAAGATAAAAATTAGGGGAAAAAAAGGATGGGATTATACACTGTTATTGTTTATATCAGCTTCAACTCTGTACATAAGGCCTGACAAATCATAAGTATTCATGAAGTAATGTGTCACATGGTGGTGACGGAAAAAGAAACCACTAGTGGGCAGCAGAGACTCATGGTGTTCTGTCAAACTCCTGCAGCATCTTTTTGGACTTCTATTGGACTCTATTTTGCCTCACAGTGATTCATTAAAAGCACAGTTTTTATTACTTTGTTACCACCTGCATTGCCTTTTAAACTCACATCACTTTTGCAAATTAACATCTGAATAGGTGAAAAACAATTCAGACCAACAGTGCTTGATTCCTGAAGTTAATTACAAAAATGTCACAGTTATTTTGAGTTTGTTCAGCCAATGAGTGCAAATTTACAGATATGAAAAGAATTATAGTAGAGGGGCAATTCAAATAACTCTGCTCTTACATCAGCTCTGTTTTGTGTAAATCGGCAATCCGACGCTCCAGCCTCTCCGAATGTTTAGGGAAGAACTGGAATTTGGAGCTGTAACCTTCAGGATGCTTCCCAGGGTCATAATCACCAATCTCAGCTGGAGGAATGATCAGAAGAAAACATGAATTTACTATGTGCAAAAATCTTCACAGCAAATGCATGTTAAAATAATGTCAACAGATTTTGAGCAAAGAGGCGCATTTGCTAAGGAGGACAAGCAGAACTTGCCTGGGATTATTTCTGTTTCTTCATGCTACAATGCACTTCCTCAGATGACCCTGATGCTGATGCCTATCTGCAAGGAGGAGCTGACCAGGCCGCCCATCTTTAATTCATCAGCCCCTCCTCCTGAGTACCTGCCTCTCTTCAAACACAGAGCTATCTGTGATGCTAGCTCTGCTGGGCTACCTCACGTGTTTATGTGTTGTTTTGTTTGTTTAAATCTGTGTGTGTGTGTGTGTGTGTGTGTGTGTGTGTGTGTGTGTGTGTGTGTGTGTGTGTGCGTGCGTGCGTGTGCGTGTGCATGTGTGTGTGTGTGTGCGTGCGTGCGTGTGCGTGTGTGTGTATATGTAAGGATGATAAGATGGCAGATAACCACATCAAAGACTTTATAAATTAGCATTAGCATTACAATATTTATTCAAGGGTGTGCTGCTCTAATTAGCATACAACGTACAGAATAACTGCTCTTTTTCTACAAGTCATGGGGCTGATATCTGTAAGGAAAATCACATCAATGTGTTCCTAGATAATCTTATGTGTGGATAAAAAAAAACACTGCAGGCATATTCTGTGAGGAACATCATACTATTCTCGCTATCACCTAATTCAGCTTGTTTCTCCATGAAATCAATTTGCTTTGCTGGCAGTATTTATCCTGTTGGAGGTGTACAGGACACGGTACGGCAGAGGTCATGAGCGCAGTGAAAGAAGAGTGGTGTAAGTCATTTCCATCTGTCACCTCCCATTACCTTGAAGGATGTGGGCAGCCAGCATGGCTGCATCCGAGGTTTTGCACAGGAGCCGACCGTGGTAGAGGTCTCTCTTAATTTGCAGGAAGACAAGATAGCTACACAGGAAAAGGCAAAAATCACAGATAATGTGACAGACCTGCTTGTATGATTACTGATGATATTTATGAATACCCCAAACCACTCATCCAGTTAGTTTTTTGGGGAAAACACAGATGGAATAAAACAAGTTGGAGAAGAGAAACAACAAACCTGATAAGCCTCAAAGGCTGTACGGTTCTTGTTCCCTATGGGTGCTTTGAATATTTCTTTTTGATTTCGCTGAAATTAGGGTTTTGTTTGGGGGAAAGGAGGATAGGAAGGCCCTGAGGGAGTAGCTGCTACTGACACTCTGTTTCTCTTAAAGGCTCCAGCCTAGTTTCAGTCTCCTCCAACCAATCAGCTCCTGATGCAGGAAATATTCTCTGAGACGACATCGGAAGCAAATATCCTGAAGGTAATGATTGCAACAATTATGATTATCATTATTGTTGCTGTTATTGTTGTGTTTAGGAACAACACACTCATTTGGATTCTTTGTTTACAAACCTCCAAATCTTTAACAGGGAAGACATTTGTTTAATTGCTTTTCACAATCCTGCAGGCAGACCTGCATGCTTTTATCTGGGCTATGTTCACACATGCTAAAAACACTTCTGTGCAGAGATATGCACTGAGAAGCTGCTTACTTTGCACATGTTGTTCATTCTAAAGCAGGTTCAATCATAGGCCATAAATATTAATGGCCGAAGCCTGAGTGACGTCACCCATCTGTTACTGCAACTTTCAGTCAACCTAACGACGGGCTAAGAGCTGGAGCTGAGGCAGGTTTTAAGCTCTTGAAGAATCGCTACATCGCTCCCAATCAGGTCAGACACACGGCTAACTATGCATAACTCATATATCCTTCAATGAAGACAATAACTAATCAGACCAAAATCGTTTTTTTGTACCAGGGTGTAAACATGTTAAATTCTGCCGTATAAAGTCAACATGGAATTTTCAGAACCTGCACTTCCTCTGATGGCCACTTGACGCTGGCTCTAAAGACGAGTTAATCTCCATTATCCCCTACGTCAAAACTTTGCAGCAGAAATAAACATGTCAACAACACGGGGGTAAACATCCGCTTCGAATACAACTGACTAGATGAGTTATTTTATGGAAATGCTGCATGTTTATGTTGTCTATACAATTTTCATACTGCATTGATTTGCTGCACAAGATGACAAGAGAGAGCCTTGGATGTGATTGATCATTTGCCCTCTACCTCCCACCCTCCCTCTCTGGTCTGCCCTCTCAACTCTCATCATCATCATGTATCACTCTCTCCCCTTCTCACCTCCCCCTCACCCCAGCCTTGACTTGCCCTCTTTTCCTTTGCATACCCCCCCGCATCTCCCCCCTGAGAGAGAAAGACCTCCATACCCGCTCCACGAGTTTACTGTATGTGCACACATACAATACAACAGCTTGCTACACTCTGCATTATCTGGCAGATCTGTGTAAGTGCTGTTTACTCTTACATTTATCTGGTCACTTTCACCTTTCTGCAAAATAACACACAACATATACAGTATGTCACAAGTGTTATCGCAGGACCCCATTCAGAAAGAATACCTATTTGTGCTTTTGGTGCAACAGTTTTGTATGATGTTGCTTTTAGTTTATTATCTTTTTTAATCTGAGGGAAGGCTTTTACATTTCTCTCAGCATCACAGCTCCTCTTGCAAACTGTGCTCTGTGTAATATTTATCATAATGTTTTAGACAGTACTCAGGCATTTTAATTATGAAGGCCCATAAATAATGTTTTAGACAGAGACATGTTTGCTCTTTCTAAAAATGTCGGAGCACAGCTTGTTCTAGAGGCTGAAAATATCAAAACAATGAATGAGGAGAGGGGCTATTCACAGGTCAAATGAAGTGCACTGTGAAAGATTAGCTTCTTTTTCCTTTTTGTATTAGCTTAACTGGCACAAGACTTTTTAGTAGGAGGATTAAAGAGTCCATATCAACCTATCTGAAGTGGAAGAATCAACAGGAGGTCATACCGAGTGATTTCCTCCTTGAGAGCAGCAGGCTCAGGAGGGTAGAACTTGACTCTCAGACACATGGTGAAAGGAGGCTGACCTGCAGGGAACAAACACAAAACAATTAAGGGAAGGACAGGAATCCTTTCATTGTAAGAGATCAAACAATTAACAGAAGATTGAGGGAAAGACAGCAGAAGTGTTTAGAGACATCAATGAAGGTGAATTAGAGGATAAAAAAGACTGCTCTTTTGCTCTTTACAAACTAATGTAGATAACTACCATTTGCTGTTCTGTCAGTAATTATTGATGGACTTCCACTGTACTGTCTTATGCTTGCATAAGAGAGGGAAGTCCAAGGTGAGGTCTTCAATGCTAACAGTAATAAACAAATATTAATACAAATGAAAATAATACAAATATTGTAGTGTAAAAAACAAGAACGTTGCACATATTATGAATATTCTAAATATTGCAAATGATACATTATTCAGGTGCTTTGCTGAAAACATAGCAGAACAGTGTGACAGACTCCATTAGAAGTGGAGGTATGAACAGCTAAATGTGCTGAAGATATTTAAAAGTTTAAATACTGCAGAAAAATGTCCCCTGTAGTATTGTAGTCGATCCAAGAGGAGCTAAACTTAAAAATAAAAATCTGAGTTCAAGTAAAGTACAAGTAACTTAAATTTACAGTTTAAATTAGTGACATCATCTGACCACCTGAGAAGCTGTAACTAGCAAACATTTGACGTTTTAATTGAGTTAATATCTGAAATGATTAATAAATCATCAGTGATATATGACTTGGATATAATACTGCGTATTATTTACTCATTAACTTCAGTGCAGACCTTGTTCTGAGGAAACATAAAAAATCAAAGTACTTACACTTCATTTGCTTTGCAATTGATTTTGTGACTTCCAACCAGTGCTGCATTAGACAAAGAAAAAACGATAAGTCACATGCCATCACTCAGCGGACACTTTCAACACCAGTTACCATAGCGTTCAGTTGTAACTACTGACAGTTACAACAGCATCACTTGAGCAATATAAAAAAAAAACTTCACCCAATGTTGAATGTTCAGGAGTTTATTCAAAACACCTGAGTAGGGCCCGCAGATTAGACAATGATCTCCTCCTGGTGGCGAAAGATACACAGGCTCTATGTGTCAATGGCCTGATTCATATTCCTCATTCCCAGCAATGGGAGCATTTTTTCTCTCCATATTTCCCAGATTCCCTCCTATCCAGCTCCAGCTACCCACAGCAACAACCACCAAAATAGTCCTGAGTGACAGCATAGGAAATGCAGCATCAGCAGGTCTTGGCTCTTGTCTGCAGGACTACATCATGATCTGTGAATATGTGAATACTTCATGAATCAAGCAGTGCTACAACATGCCTCCCTGCAGAAGAGCCTGATGGAACAACCGGCTGACTGAAGGGCAGCGTGAATACGAGAAACTGAAGAACACAACTTTTCACTCTGGCCCACAGTCTTACTATTATTCCTCCAACTCAATCAAATCCAATCAATATTTAAGTATAGCCACACATCTGTTTTTTATACGGGCAGCACAGTCATGTGAGTATGAAGTCATTGAAAAATGTAAACGTTTTAGAAAATGCTTCTCTAACCTTTAGTGCTGAGGCTTAGCTGAGAAGATTTTTGATATTAATTAACATGCTGTTGTTTAATCCAAACACAAAAAGAAATGTAAAATCAGCAGTTTGTGGTGTCAGAGGGGGTTATTATGAGGTTAAACTACAATACAGAGTATTTCTGCTTAGCTAGGCTAACCACATCCAGACTCCAGCTACTTTCTACATGCAAAGGCATGACAGTGGTGTAAAGATGTTTTCATTTCCTATCGTCAAGAAAGTGAAAGAGGGAATACAGTATATCCCAAAATCTCTTTTACAGTACAAAATCACAGCACTGGTTAATTTAACAACCTTTACACCAAACCACAGAGAATACAAGTGAGTGCCATACTGCAATAGCTATGCTATAATTTGAATAAATGCAACTGACTTAAAAAAAAAACAATTCTGCTGCAATACTGAAAAAAATACTTTACAGTAGGTAACAGCAGTGATCTGTGTTTGATTCAAACTTAGTATGCTACATGCTGCCATCTCTCTCTACACAACCTTTTACTTTCTCCTCGTCCTGTTCTATCAAACAAACATTAAACAATGTCCAAAAAGATCTTTGAACAAAAAATAGACTTTTAAGCCCGGTTTCCACCAAGCGGTCAGGTTCAGTTCAGTTCGGTACGGTACACATGTACCGGCGTTTCCACTGTCAAAAGTTGGGAAGGGTACCAAAATAACTGATCTGTACCATCATCCATTTTTGCTACCATTCGGTTGGGGCGCCAAGCGTACCGATCCGACCCTTAAGGTTGGAGCTATACACACTGCAGTCCGTTGATTGGTCTAAAGAATCTTTACTTCCCGTGCGACAGCGGTAATAAAGGACAAACACAAAACGCTGCATGTTTAAATATCCTGTGGATTTGGAGAGAGTAATTTCAAGGCTGATTTTTGCAACTAATGTCAGCTAGAGGTGGAAAAAAAATTGATTTATGTTAAAATTAAGATTCTTCTCTTCTAAGATTTAAAATCGATCCATAACTTCCAAAAATCGATTTAAAAAAAATTATAATAATTTTAGGGGGGGGGGGGGCTAATCAGTCACTCCCTGCTAATTGCTAAAGCTAGCTTTTAACTCAGTAGAATGCCAAATAGGGCAACAAGAAATTCAGCAAGTCTCACAGATGACTGGAGTAGATCCTGCAGGATGTACTAATTTATAAATAGACTTTGAATCCAGAATCGTTTTGAATCGAAAATCAATCCTGAATTGAATCGGGACCCCAAGAATCAAAATCGAATCGTGAGACACCCAAAGATTCCCAGCCCTAATGTCAGCGCAACCTAGGAGATGCAGACCTTCCTTATTTACTGTGTCACGTTCTTCTTCTTTGTTGAATGTTTTGGCTTTCTACACTATGTCACGCAGCTGTGATTTAGTAATGTGTAAGGGTACGGTTGGCTGTGGAAATGACTGCTTGGTGGAAACAGGGCTTTAGAAACATTATTAAGAAAGTGACATATGAAATAAATGCTCAAAGGCCTGCACACAAGATCTCCTGTCATGGTGTCTCACACACACACACTTACCCGCTGCTTGTCTGGATCAACATATCTGATGCCAAAATAGTCTTTCTCCAGCAAGTTGAGGTGATGGCAGATGAGGTCAAACAGATACTGTCCCTTTGCGTCCCGCTGTAAGAGAAGAGAAGAAAACTCAAATTTAGCCTGCATGCCCACGACACCAACTCAAGTACATTTGAAAATGTTTTCAAAACAAGATTCAACAAAGAAAAGGCACCGTCATAAAAGAGAACAATTCCTGCGAGCAGAATGTGCTTTAGATTTCTTTTGAACCATGCCAGAGATATCTCAGCTCCATCCAATAGTAATACACAGTCAGAGCCATCTGAAGTGTCAGGAATAAACCCCATCCACAGCTAAAGAGGAGCTTAAAGAGAGGATGAATTAAATATTCTGAGATCTCACGGGAGGTTTGGATAATACTCTTCATTGGACCAGACATCATGATGAAGCCTCCCTTAGAGAAACACTAGTGTATATACTCACAACAGTGTTTCTGTATAACACCCCTGAGCATTCAGGCTCAAAGCAGAACATTTGGATCAGACTGGAACTGATTTCCTTGTAGAGAGCCAACAGTAGCACATAATACTGTTAGAAACGCCCCAAAGCAAAGGAAACACCTCTCAAAAGATGACAGGACGGAAGCATATTTAGTGCTGCTTTTTAACATATAATTTGTGTGTCTTTTCCCTCTGGAGTTTTAAAAACCTATGAGGGGAGCAGATATAGAAAAAGTACATTTAGAGTGATGATAACAAAAAGGCACATTTGTGCAGCAAGCCCGGTAGAGTACGTGACAGTTGTTTGATCATTAAACTCTACAAAGGTGCCACACTGTGCAAATTAATGTCAGTCACAACAAAGATCAAGAGGGGAGTTACACAATTCAAATATTTTTGATTTAAACAAGAAAAACTGTCAGTGACAATCAGCTTTCTGAAACCTTTGAAATCAAGCATTTATCAGAGCATATTTCTAAAAGATTGAGGTAAAAAGGTGGGCGTGATGAATCAGTATCAGGAAGACGGCAAACATCAAACCAAGGACCACTCCAGGGTTGTTACCGTCTCCCACCATACCAGGGAAACATCATGCCCTCGTGTAACATCACAGATTTGTCTCAGTTGGGGGTTTTATGGAGGAGTGCTTTCAATGGGTCAGTCAGTGTTCACAAACGCCCATGATGAGTCACTCTGTTAATGGGCAATAATGTTTTTAAGAGTATTAGCTACTCATCTTGAAAACTTTATACGTAGTCATTGTGTGTTCAATGATTCATTTAAAGCTGAGCTGATGCATATTTGAGATATACCAGGGGTCAAATGATTATGTGTAATGATTTGATGCCTTTTAGAAACATTTAAGTATCTTTAAAGTGAATTGTCTTCGTATTTCTGGCGTCCAACTGCAGTTTTGGTTTACTTGAGGGGCTCTTGTCAACCTTCATCCACGCTCAACCCTCAGATTTCTGCAAAAAAAAAGCCCCTCAAAGGTCAATGTGAGCTCCCCACACAAATTGCAAAGTAAGAAATTCAGTGACCAGCATGGGGCGTTACCTTATTATTAAGAAGTTAGACACTAAAACAAAGCTAAAAGGAATGTGAATCTGCTAGATGAACGATTTGTGTAGAATTGAAAGATATTTGTCAGACTTAGATATAAATCAGTTGATACAGAAGCCATATTCATGTCTATGTCTAAATCAGTTGTTGATGATGGAGACTCAAGTCTTATTTCTCATCATATAGCATGAAGAGGTCAGCTTAGGTCAAGGTTGGACAACATGCCCCTCCTCCTTCCCCTCTCTGTTTGTTTTCCCTGTGGCAGGAGGTAAAAGTGTCACTGCAGTTCTGTTCTCCCTGTCATTACTCAAGCCTGCAGATAACAGGCACTTCATTAGGACAGAAGCCTGTCGATGCCGATCTTGTCCTTTTAACCGCAGTGACTCTCTGGGAACAAATGCTGATAGGAGCTCAGATCCGAAAGGAAGCTGGCCTTTCTCTAGCTAGCCCGACGGGCGGTATGGGTCTCGCCACTGTCACTTTGAGATCATTCCCTCCCTGTTACATCACTAACCAATGTGACATCCCTGCTCACTTATAGGGCCTTGAGAAAATGAAGAAAATGAAGAAGGAAGGACATTTTTTGTGTACTCTGGCACATAAGCCAATGTACATGCTCAATCAAGGCTTGAATAAAAAAGTACATTACAACAAAACAACAAAAGACATAGCATGTGTGGAGATTCAAAAACGGATGTTTTAATGAGGATGCATTAATCTAGGCATTTAAAGCTCAGTATTAATCTGGTGTTTAGCTGTTTTTAAATATTTAACTTCCTACTCAGAAAAGCCATGTGTAAAAGAGTCAATTATGAGGCTATTTTTCAAGTATAAATGTAAAATTGTTTGTCAATCATACATAAAGTAATTCTCTTTAAAGATTGGAACACGTAAAACACAAACAGGACAATGTAGTTTAAAAGTAGAATATGTTAAAGGTGTAAAGCATGTTCCTTTATGTAGATTTGTCTTTGTCTTGAGAACCTTTGAGAGCCAAGGGGTGAGACAAAGACAACCAAAAAAAACGGTTCTGTATGGTGAGGAGTGGACACACCGAGTCAGGAAAGACATCTGCTCTTTTGTGGCGTAGAAAGAGCAAGTTTGTTAGTATTCAACAGAACTCCAATCTACCTCCCACCCTTTCCCCCCTTTTCTGGATCCCCAGTGCCCCCCACCTTTGTCTTTGTCCCCAACAAACACAGCTGCACTCTCCACCGCCAGTCTCTGTCTAATTACAAGATTTAAGTGAAAGCTGCAAAAAGAGGATTTCCAGAACATTTTCCTCTACTTGATTGGCATCTCAATGAGGCCCACCATGACCCTGAAGAATTGAAGAAGAAAAAATGTATTGGTTTGAAATTTGTTGTTAAATTCATGGTTTCGATCCAGTCCTTCTGTCAGCTCGCTACAAAAACAACACAATACCTAAAATCCAATAACAAGCCAGATGTCGCCTTTATGCAAAGAAATATTGTAATAATCTTATAAGGCATCACATCATACTGCAATGCACATGATCAATAGATCAAGTCTTAAATGAGAAAGTGAAAGCTCAGGTTAGTCCTTAAAATCAAGAATTCCTAAAGCAAGCTTGAATTAGATGAGAGTAGGTTTTCTACAACTTCAATGATTCAGTGTTTAATTGATTAGACTATAAACAGAAAATTGGTAACTACTCAGATAATAATTCTTTGCAAAGGAGCCTGTTTACTTTCTCCTCTTCCAGCATCTTCAGTGTGATGATTTACTGCCTTTCTCTTAATCAGGACAAAGTAAACTGTTTTTCTCCAAATATTATTGGAGATGTTTTCCTGGCTCACAAAACACTTAGAACGATCAACATAACAGTCCTGTAACTCGTGAGCCAGAGCCCTCAGTATACAATGGACACTTTCAGATTAATCATTAAAACGGTCTCCATGTCAACCCAGGAGCACAGACCATTAATAAAAGATTGAATCACTTTATAGAAAGAGGAGTAAGAACATGATGCCATTGACTGCATGTGTGTACGGTGTGTAGTGTGTAAGGCCAAAGGTACATCGAAGAGCCCTGAGGTGATTTCTTTGGTTTCATAAGTTGATTGCTTTCTTTTGTCTCAGGAGGATGAGCGATTCTATTGGTTAATAAGTCAGAGCGATTCAGACTCCTGACCCAGCTGTGTGGAGTTCAAGTCGTGACCCTGCCACAGCTGGGAATGGGAGCACATGCAGGCCAACCGACAACCACTTGAAGTCGATAGGAAGCTCACTTCACAGTACATCATCAAATCGAGCCTGTTCTTTTAAACAAGCAAAAATGCCTCTCGGCTGGTTCTTAGAATAAATCTCACACCATAACAATAAAATGAGGCATGTCATTGTGCCATCAGTACAGAAGAGGCAGAGATCTTAATGACATTGTGAGTGCAGATACGTAAAAATGCAATCGAACTAAATGCTTATCTCCCTAAGGTGTGGAACAAATTGATCAGCATGTGGTTGGACATTTGTAGCTCCAAGGCGCTTCTTAAACAGGGTTGTTAAAGTAAATGCAAGCCTCAGCAGATGAGGGAGACACGGAACATGTAATAGATGGTGACAGAATTTTTGAAGAGTGATAAATATGCTTCATCGTTAATAAATATAATCATCAATCATGAATTAGGGTGCAAAGAATCAGGACAACATCGACAAAGAGATTATCACGTTGGAAAATACGCCCGGGGAAACAATAAAACATGAAGTGTAAATTGTCACAAGCAAGTTGACCCAGAGCACACAAAGAATTACGTTTTTCCCCACATCACATTATGAGAAATAGAGTTATTTTACTGAACACGCACACACAGATGTAATGCTATGCACTTGTAATGACTTAAGATGATGCTCAGAATAAGGGGAAGATTCTGCAGCACATCTCACCAGGCGAAAAAGTGGGCCATCAAAACATGATGGGAATGTGGAGGGATTTGCCCCAGAAACGTAAGGAATCAAGAGAATAAGTAGAGAGCTGTGGAGAGAGAGATATGGATAATTGCTTTTAAAGCTTCTCAGCTGAAGAATGAAGCTTGAATGGGGGAAAAGTGAGTTGGCATTTATGATTTAAAAAAGAGGCTTCATGAGAGAGGGATACTATTCTATCAGTAAGAATCTGTTAAGTTCTTGTAAAAAATGATTTATGCTGTGTCACAGGGGTGTCAGGGCATTCAATAAACGTGTGATCAATATTAACGTGTTTTCAAACAGCAAAGAATGATCTAGAGATCAATAAAAGCAACCAAATGCTATTTGTAGGTAAATCCTTACTCTGCTACATTGAATTAAATTGTACTACACTATTAAATATGTGATGAATGTTTAGAAACCTTATTCAATATTTTATGAAACAAGCTTCTGTGTGTCTCTCTGTTAAAGGCAGAATGTGCGACATTTTACACATAAATATAGCAGAAATCCATATCCACTGTTGTAAATACATAAATTATAAGTAAGCAAAATTATTTTGGTTTTCATTATCACATCACAACATAATAAAATTAACTCAAGAAAAATACTCTTTAATAGTTGTGGATTTTGTAATAGAACTGGAAACCCATCTTAAACTGGTGTCTGCTAGCATTTAAAAGCTAGCAAGTCACAGAACTAGAGCGCTCTAGTTGAAAATCTTTCAACTTTTCAGAAAGGCGATGTTGACGTCACAGACGCTCTTTTCCAAATGTATGATATTCCCCGTAGTTTTGCCACCAACGGATCCTGTCTTGTACCCACATGCTCTTTGCTACGTGTCTGAAGGAGTAAAAACGATCTCAAATATAAAACATGCAGTAAAAAGCAACGGAGCACTGTCGGTCAGACAGCGCCTTTTGTGAACAGACTGTTGTCATAGAGACAGGACAGACGTGCAGCGCTTTTATTCTCGGCGTACAAACGCTTCATACAAGAGCTCCTGAGCGCACAGCCAACGCTTTTCTGCCCGAAAAAAAAACGCTAGGTGGACACGGGGCCTAAGAAGTCAGCCATGCAATTTCTGCGAGGCTACCTGGAGCTAGCTTGCTGGTGCCCAAGTGTAATATTAACCATTTACACAATTACCGTTTGTTGGCCTTCTAGCATTACTTTTGTAAGTAGGCTATATACCCATTGTCATATCCATGAAGTGTCACCAACCAGAACAGCATTCAGTCAAGTCAAATCAAGTAAAAAAAAAGTCAATGTAAAAAGCTCTTCTCTTCTTGTACCAGAAGATAAAAACAGGAAGTTCTCTCGAAGCTTGATCCAAAGGAAACTGGACTGGTTGAAGATCTTGAAGACGTTTCACCTCTCCTCCGGAAGGCTGCTTCAGTTCTAAACTAACTGTAAGATGAAGCTAGAAACTGAGAACCTACAGAGACAGGAAGTTCCCTCCATCACACAAGTGGCTTTAGGTGTGTGTGTGTGTGTGTGTGTGTGTGTGTGTGTGTGTGTGTGTGTGTGTGTGTGTGTGTGTGTGTGTGTGTGTGTGTGTGTGTGTGTGTGTGTGTGTGTGTGTCACATGCCTGATTGAATGTGTGCCTTCCTGCAGGCAATAATGATGTTTCTATCATTACACCTTCAGCCAACCAGTGATAGATTTTAGTGCCAGTCTGGCTCCAGAAGCCTCATTGTCACGTCTTTCTACTGTACTCACAGCTGAGCTTGTTGGGTAAACTATTCCAAAAGATTCATCATGTAGATCACATACTGCAGAGTCAAGGTTGACACAAGAAATAACCAAGCTAAATTATTATTATTTTTTACTATTCACACCTGTGGCTACTATGTTTGTGCTTTTGGATTTGTTCCCTACATGAACAACGGTTAGGTTTTTTCACTAAAAAGTGTGACAAATACCCCTAAAGCAGAATGAGCAGCACAATTGGTGTCATGGTTGGGATTAGCATATAAACAATGCATCATTTTTTGGCAGCTGCACAGCTCTGGTGGTGATGTAGCAGTTCAGCCTCCCTTAGTGCAGTTAAAAACTGTCTGCAGTTACTTAGTGTAAGCTAATTCAGACTTTACAAAGTCCCAAGATCCCATGCACCTTCGACCTCCACATGAAATCAGAATCAGGAAGTCATACAGCATGCAGTGTTGTCATAAATACATCTAGGTTTAGCCTCGAGGCATGACACTTTGCACTGGACGTGCACATTAGTTTTGAGTGCTAAGACTAATTCACACCTGCATTTACTTATGTGTGTTGTGTGTCAACTACCATAAGCACTACACTATTGGGTTTCGTTGCAGGGTCGGCTCTAAATGCATTTGAGCCTTTAGTATTGCATCATTTCATTAAAGGCATTAAACGACATAAGACACCAACAGAAACTATTCCCAAGCAGATTCATAGAAGTTTCTTAAAAAACAACTCCTCTTATTGGTCTCTGGCTATAACTCACAGTATGACAGCTTTGGGCTTTTTTTGTAAACAATGAGGCGACCAGTTCACTCAGCTCAAGCCTCATCCTCTTTGTAAAAGCTAACCCCCCTGTCAGGAAAAGGCAGCTGGAGCTTACCAGGCAGTCTTCATCCCGGGCTCTGTCTCTCCAGCCTGCTGTTTCTAAAATATGCATGGGCATCCATTGGGCCTAATTGTTCCACTACAACGGCACCTTCTGCTTGGCATGATTATTTGTAATACTGTGCTGATAATGCGAAACCCCATTTTGCTAGGGTGCACACTCGCTGGCTCCACCACCAGTTCTCCCTCTCACTGTACACTGATGAACTCTGATTGCGCTCTGTCTCTGTGTGATTCTTCTGCACATTCACAGACTCCATTTTTAAATGACACTTTATTTTCCTCTGCTTTGATCACACTTCCCTGTTTGCTTGCATAGCTGTCCTTTTTGCCCCTACACTTAGAATCTGTTGATACAAACAAAACAACTGGTTAAGCGTTTTGTGCCTCTTTTAATGAACTGCTGCCTTCAGATCTTTCACAAAAAGCAGAACTGGACTAGATAGAGGACAGAAAGAAAGAACACTTTGAGAACAAGCAAATTCACTCTAAAATATTCCCCTTTTTTTTTTTTTTTTACTGTCAAAGTGTAACATCCTTTCTAGATTCTCTTTTTCTATTATCATTGAAGAGAGATATCCAGCTGCAGCCTATGCTGATGTAGGCTGCAGCTGGATATCTCATGTTTCAAATACATGGGCCAGACATGGCCATTGAACAGGCCAGGGGGGTCTGGCATCGTGAAGTTCCTAGAGCACCTCCTCTTTTTGAATTCTTCTAATGTGAAACATTAATAGGGACTGGCCTGCATAATTCGGCAATATGCAGGCCAGTCTAATATGGTAATATGGATAGCATATTATTACCAATCTCAGCAGATTTTGCACTGTGATACAGAACAATAACTCTGTGCTGTTTTCAGATACCAGAGAGGAATAGTTTGGCTCTTCAGAAACAGTTGGGTGCTAGGAAGAAGCTTTTCATGTAGGCCTTTAGAGGTTGTTGTCTGTGAGTGTCACCCCTTCTCTGTAACATTAGGTTATTTTAATGTTTTTATATTCATACAATTTTCATTTTACTTCATTTGCACAATAGAAAATATATACACAGATAAGATAGATAATATCAAACAAATAGTAGAAATTGTGAATATATGAGGTTTATGAATATGTACTGTATGTCAGTGTGTGGGTGTTAAACATCTGGTTACACCTACACTGACATCAGGGCTAATACTACTAATACAAAACGTACATTTAAGTCATTCAGATAAATACATGGACAATGAGTAATAATCCCAGCCTCTGGTGTGATAAACCACAATTAAAGTTCTTATCAGATGACAGCTCTGGTAGAAACTCAAAAATGTATTATGACAGTGTTAATAATAAACTGCCTTAATAAAAGCAAAAGCACCTGGAGTCTTTGGTTATGTGATATGGCTGAGTTAATATAATGCCAATTAGTCAGAAAGACAGAGTGAAGATATTGCTGCTTTCAAGTCGAGGGGAAAACGTCAAAGTGAGCAAGAAGAGGCGAAGGCAGCAGAATCCTTTTGAGCGTCAAGCATCAAGCATTTCTGTAGTGAGTGGGTGGGAGAGAGAGATTGGTCTTTCTGGCTCTTCTGATGACTTTGCAGTGTGGACTCTCAGAGGAAGTCATTGTCAGTCAACCAAAAATAACTGTTCAGAGATGAAAGGTGAACTCTCAGTATCCGGTAGTGACAACAAAATATAGGTTATTGTAGGGATGTTTTCTATATTACATCCTTTTATGGTTAATAGCACACAGAGTATTTAACAAAGTGTGATATGCAGAACAAATCCTCAGCCATTGTGTACGTCCTTCTGTATCTTAATAGATATTTAGAGAGGTGAGTGATGAAGAGTTGCTTAATTGAATACTATAACTGCTTTCAGTATTCCAGCAAAATAGAAAGAAATATATCAAAGTGCTTCATTGCATCATAAAATTGATGTGTTAATCATCTAACGCGTCCAGAGACATAAGAGAGATAGATACTTTTGTCCAAACAGTATGACAAAATCTGCATCGTAGACAATTTTATAATGCCTTTAGGTATACAGCACAATATCTCCCACCCCCAGTGCTGTCAGTTATGTACACATCAGAGTTCTTTGGTTTGACAGAGACCATTTAATCTGTTTGATAGCTGAACACAGTTTGAGCACACAATGAAACATGGTGTTCTTTTGTATTTGCTGTGGTTGGAGGGGTTGTCAAAAGTTGTGGATTCCTCAATAAAGGGAAAAAATAGATTAAAGAAAGATGCTTTTTGTAATGAAGTGATGCTTCTTTGTAAACTGCACTTGGTTGCCCCCTCAGTGTAGTGATGCCTGGATCTCACTTGTTGTCTTTAGTACACATGGTGACCTCCCACATATTTGTAGCTACGTCTGATTCCAACATGCCAGAGGCACTCAGTGTACTGTAAATCAGAGTCTGTTTAGCCCTCTGAAGTAAACCACTGCTGTTGCAACACAGCAACACAGATAGTTTTGGGTTCCTGGAGTTACTATAGTGAGTACACATTTGAATCTTAATGTGATGTAACAGCTCTTGTGTGACTGGCAGGCAAGCTTTTTGATTGACTGGTGGCTCAATTTCTCAGAATTGGCACTTTCAGCTGTTTTATACATCTCATACTGAACAGAGGGGCCCTCATTGGTGCCACTTCACCCTCTCCTTTGTCTCCATAGCCCCAGGAAATATCACGTCCAGTGGTGAATCCAGCCATAAAAATGCAGAAAAGCTGTTTGGCCCGGGAGACTAGCTGTCTGTGCAGACAGGCGTGAAACGCCCACCACTGCCCCTGTGTGTCAATGCGCTAATGGAGGCCCAGGGGAGATGCAATCCTCTCAATAAATGATTCACAGAAACAAGCATTTCATAGAATGCATTTCCACCTAGTCATCATGACAAGGGTAAATCTGGCCATGGTGAGGGCAACAAACTTTCCTCTCCCACCCTTAATGGTTGAAGAGATGATTGACTCAATTCAGTTTGGAGGAACAGTTCAGCATATAGAGATTAAAAGCTGAGAATGTGGCTTTGTGTGATGGTGGAAAATACAGACACTTCAAATCTATCTGCACTTACATTTCCATAACATAACTGTTGCATCAAGAAAACCAGACATAAGGCTGGTTACATAACTTGTAATTGTAAAAAATTGAATGGTAACAATGACTCGGATAATAACTGAGTGGTTAAGGTCAAAACGTTTCCTAGGGCTTTCACACTTGCTCCTCACTCCTAAAAAACTCCGGATATTTCCAGGAGGAGCTGTATCTGTGAACGCAATGAGCCAAATGTTTCACTTGGACTTCAACCCGGATTCTCTTGCAAGCCCCCTATAGTATTTTTTCTGTAGCAAGTCCCAGTGAGCTGATGTGAGAACTAACTCTTCTGTGTCCAATGTGACTATATGGTGGATTCCTTTATTTCTGTTACACAATACATTTTGGAGAAATTGGATTGCAGAAGAATAACAACACGATTATGTAAACTATAGCCGTTTTCAAATATGCATTCCTCAAAATATCTAGATCATTTCAGGAGGACTGCTCTGGATAGTCTCCTAACCTGGCTGTTCACATAAGCACCTCACAGCGGGAGACTAAAACACTGCAGTTTGCTTTAACATGTATCAGCAGTCATATAAAGACTTGTAGTAAATGAGTTTAAAAATACCAGCAATCATTGAGGTGTAGTACTATGCGTTTTATCAGGATACAGTGACATAACCTTTACTACTCAGGACTTCACATTAGCCAAATGGCAAGGCTCCACAGTAGGGGGGGAATTAGAAAATGATCTCATTGGTCACACTCAAGTGGATCGCTTACTGAGAAACAAAGGACCATAACGATACTAGAGAGCTCTCCTGTGCCTATAAAATTTTGCTGTCTTTGAAAACTCCCAAAGGACTCTGCAGAAAGTCCTTGTACTGTAGGCAACAAAGCCATTAGACCCCATCAAATTCACTGTCATGCTCGTTTTCCCATTCTTACTCAACATATTGTACATTCAGAACAAAGGATATTTTTCTGATTACTCTAAGAAAACTCATTAATTAACAGGTATTAAAATTGGATAAAATGAATGTATTACAAAGTTTAGAGTTAGTTACATTTGAAAAGTATTAAACAAGCTACTAAATATGTCAACCCTGTGATGCTTTTTTTGTGATCTACTCTGCCTGCTTAATTGCAGGCACTGAGTTGAACTGAAGGCCCAGAAGCTTTCGACTCGTTCTCAGAACCATCAAGACACGCCAGAGGGTAGAATCTTTCCTTTGGGATTACGTCTTTATTCTTTGACTATTTTGTGTCACTGCCATTTAAAGTTTAACTGTAAAGGCAAGGGCTGCTGTCAGTGAAACACTGCTCTGTACTTGGAGACCAAACAGCAAGGCAGGACAAGTAAAAAACTACTGTTGAGTTGTTGGCTGGGGATTTGGAGTGACATGTTATTTGAGAGATTTACTGTGGTGTCACTTATGAAGCTTCAAAAGAAAGTCTTCCAATGACTAATCCCTGACACTGTTGGAACTAAATTGTAAGGCTGGAAATATTTTTTTGAAACAGTGTTTTAATTAGTAAATGAATCTGTTGAACAGTGTAACCTGTTTCAATCCTGTAAAGTATTTGCCATCTGTGCTCAGAGAGATACATAAGCACACGTCAAACCTTCCATTTTACAGTAAGATCAATGAACAGGTTGTTTTCAAATGTTTAGGAGCAAGATAGGTTATGAAACACACCACAACACCAAGACTTGCAGAAATAAGATCCCAGTGCAAACCAAATGACATTTCTAGACAGACTAAAAAAATGGATCAAATAGCTAAATGTATACTGCTAAATGTGTTTCCAAATATTCATATTTAAGTTTTTTTATCATTATTATTTATTTTGTAAACTGTAAATAGACTTGAGCATGTATAGCGCTTTTCTAGTCTTCTGACTGCTCATAGCGCTTTTACTCGCAGCTAACACCTACCCATTCACACACTGATGGCAGAGGTTGCTATGTAAAGAGTCCACCACTATTAACTAATCACATTCATACACATTCATACACCGCAGAGGAAGCAGTAGAAGCAACTTGGGGTTAAGTGACTTGCCCAAGGATCTGTGGATCGAACCCCCGACCTTCCGGTTGAGGCAACCGACTCTACCAGCTGAGCCACAGTCGCTGTGTTGTGCTGTTGTAAAGGCATGTTCAAATATGACTTTATCTATCTTCAAAGGTCACTAAAAATGTCTATTTGAATACAACAGTAAAATTATTCCATTGTCTGACCAAAAGCTCTTTCATTCATTAATCGATAGTACTGCAAACTATTAGAGGGCTTTTTTTTAATCCTTCAGTATTTAATAGAATATTAAAGTGGGAGCAGATTTTTGGGCCGTTTACATACTAGACAATATTTAGGTTACTGTTTTATCTTCTTAGTTTTCACAGACAAAAATTAGCCTTTAAAAAAAACAGTAAGCTGCATGTATATTTAAAAAAATTAATAAAATCAAATAAACAAGAGCTGCCAAAATGTTTAGCATTTCTTATACAGATGTTTGATTTCAAATGAATTAAGCTTTTCCCCTCAACAGTAAACACACCTTGATGCCGTGTGCATGCCAAATGCATGGAGTCGAATGACGTGTATTTCAAAGTAGAGCACCAACCCTGTAACAGTGGACCTTCAGCAGCTAACCTCGCCTGAGGTTAAGGGGACAGCGAAGACGAGCATATCTTAATTGGTTTGCAGGCTTAATTAGACGCTGATATTTTGAGAGCAATCAGATTGTACAGTTAATATAAATTAAGCCTCTTAGGATGAATGAATCTCAAAAAGTGGAGCAAAGTTATGATGTACAAAGGCTGCTGTGAGAACTCTTATAGCTGACTTTCAAGCTCAGTCCCATGCAGCTTAGCCTGTTCTCCTCAGGGGAGACATGGTGCTGATTGTCTTATGGCTCCTCAGGGACTGAGGGTTAGAAACCCCCCATGAAAGCATATGGGATACTGCATCTCCATGAGCTATAAGAGGAGCAGAATTTGAAAAGAGGCAGCAAGCTGTTTTTTTCAGCCAGAAAATCACAAATGGCAGAGGAGATATATAAACAACACTGACAAACTGAAGCATAGGATTAACTGTATTCTTCAGCTTTAAAAAGATAATGTAACTTCCATTGTTTACTCATGTGAGTAAGCTCAGTAACTGTTTCCTTGTGACTGCTAAAAGTTAACACTAATGCAAAGGGACAAACATGGCCCTTTTTTTGGACTGGTATTATTGTCTGTGAAAACATTGTTCCTCACAAGCACATCACACAGCGGCCCACAGTGAAAGAGATATGAGGGGAGCAGAAAACCTACAACATACGGAGTTCTCTTGCAGCGAGGCTTCTTTTTCTCAGACTATCGCATGTTAATAGCAGGGGGCTTAGCATCATTTTTGGTGCACATTGGCCAAAGCATTAGGTGTTAAAAATAATGTAACTTTCTTCAAAACAGAGCTGTGCTTCTAACGTTTTTCCCACAGTCTCATAGCAACAGCAGTATCCATGAGCAGCACTTCTTACAAGCCTCTCTTACTCAGGGCCGTACTCTTCAATGCATGCCCTTTGAATGAAGGTAGGCGACTTCTTGCAGAACATACACAATGTAAAGATAGCTTTCAGTGAGTCTCAAACTCATCTTCAGCTGTCTCCCACACAGCTTACATAAGCTATTGATCTGTGTGTGCCAGACTTCAAACAGAAAAACAAGTGAGTAAGACGCAACTCTGGACAGCTACACAAATAATGTATTTAAATCTTATCAAAGGCAGTTAGTTTGACTCAAAAATATTGATTTTTTTAACCTCACTGTAATATGACAGCAAACTGATGCCTATGAATTTAGACACCTTGAAGAAGCTGTCTTTCAGTTAAGCTTCTGTCAACCAGCAAGTTATAGCAGAAATAATTTCAAAAATGTACAAACAACAATACAGTTTTTGGAAGTCAAACCCTGAAGTTACAGCTTCTTTTGTAAAGGCCACTTTATTGTGCTGACTCATACTTCTCTGCGGATAGAAACTTGAACTGCTTATTGAAATAGCTGCATCTTACAATTGAAAGCAAGTGTATTGTACTTCATTCTGTAAAATGAGAGTCTTGTCGATACTGTACAGACACTGGTTGTGTGATGGCGTGACACACATTGTATACAAAAAAATGAAGAGCTCCTTGTATTCCCCCTTCTGAATATCAGACTTCAACTAAGATGGCAGCGCAAAGAATCTGTTCTCACTGACATTTGTTGCACACTACAGTCACTGTTGATAGAAACTGAAAATAGGAACAAATTGATAGAATATTAGAACTAAGGATTTACTAATAGAAATTTCCAAGGTCCAGAAAGATGATAAATAGTTAAGGGAGAGTCATTTCAGCACAAAAACATTTGTGAAAAATATCATTATCCTTGCTAGAGCAGTCTTTCTTTTAGCCTTTAAAACACTGATCAACACTCACTGTGCACATTGGAAGTATAGGTACTGGGTAGCTTCATTCAATATCCTAACAAGTTGTTCAGGCATTGGCGTTTTTTCACGATCGAGTGATCAGAAGAGTTGAACACAAAGTGACATCATTGAATCTGATATTATAACTTCAAAAATCAAAATTCCACTTTTTTTCATGGCTTTAAGTTTTTTTTTTCCTTTGCCCCCTTCCTCAAACCTGACACTCCTTTCACAATGCTGGGGTTTCTTTCATGCTCTTGCAAACAAAAGCTTCACTGATAACCTTAAAAATGTCTTGAGGGCTCAAAGGCTTTTCTTATTTTTTTAGGTCGAAGCTTCTTGAACACCTGACTGAATGGGGCCAGTGGATTGATGCGGAAGGTAGAGAGAGATGAGTGTCTGCTGAATGACAGAGCGGAGATTTGACATCACCCCAGAGGGCCTGATGGGAGTGCAGGTGCATGCTGGTTGAGGCTATCCAGTCTGGACCTCCTGTGTCAAACAAAGAGCGCTCTGGCCCGAGAGCATCCTTAACAATCAAAAGAATGTTCCGAAAGGTGACTTTATATCAGCACGATATCGTAAGCTCCTGTTCAACTTTCACTAACAGAATCCTCAAAGGCTGCAGGGTATGGACAACATTTGTGATTTTTGACAAGTGTAATGGACACTACAATGTATTTCACAATGATCTAAAAAAGACTTTAAAATCACCTTGCCTTTTGTGAAATACATTCATCCAGTGGTTGTGTTTGATACATTACACTTTCAGTTCAATTTCCCCATGCAGATAACATGTCATCTCAAATAATTGCAAATCACTATTTTCCAAGTAAAATGCTGGAACTTCTAAAAAACTTTCTAGGCAAAGGATCTGATCATTTTCATCCCTGATTTGTATTTTTCTTCCAAATTGAATGTTCCTCTTAGCCACATTTTTTTGATCTGATTAATTATTACTTTAAGTCAACAAAAAATTGAAGACATTTTAATCTTGTTCTTGTAAATGATATATATTGGTCTCAATTTTGGCAAGCTTTTTATGGCTGGCACTGTTGCCAACTTAGTTGTGTAAGTAACCATGGTAACAGGTGTTAGTGAAACAGCAGTGTTTGGTTAGTCACGTTCACTGCAGTAATACAACAGACTAACATTTGTCTTCAGTTTCCATCAATGAAGTGAACACTACATGTGAGAATGAGAATGAACATCATCAACATGATAGAGCCAAACTGTTACATTTGTCACAAAATAAAATAAAGTGAAAACGAATATGGGGCTCAAAATAGAGCCACTGTTTTCTACATATAAAAATGAGATTTGATTTCAAATTAATTCCATGTGCTGTAGTTGTGCACTCATATTGCATTGGGATTAAAAGCATAAACAAACGGTAGCTCATCATTATAATGGCAGGAGTTACAAAAATGTATCAAAAACTGTTAACCTTTAGTTTTAAAGGGCATAAACCAGGAACTTCTGCCTCTCAAAACCCACAATAGAATAGAATACACAGGAGCATTGCCCTAGACATTTGAGGGGATAGCTCCTCACAGCCTTCATGCCCTTTTCAAAACAGACAGGTACAAGCAGAACATTTAAAAAGCTGGTTGAGCATTTCACAAACCAGCAATGCAGTAACAAGGAAAAGGCTGGGTCACTTCACAGTGAGCAGCCAAGAGGAACAGATTGCTTCTGCTCTGCATGATCACAGTAGGGACTGGCCTGAAAGGGGTCTTTGTTTGCCCAGGGGGAAGTTAGAGCGGCATGGCTTGGCTGCACAGGGTGGCATGTGGTCTGGTGTGACTGGGACCAGGGCAGCGTGGAAGGCTGCACTTTTCACTGCAGGCCTTTCCACCTGTCTTTCCAGGCACTCATGCATTTCTGGAAGCAATTACGTCATAAAGCCCTGCAGGTGGTGGGTACACTCCCTGGTGAGCTACACTTAAAACTACAATGAGAAGTCTGAGATTTAGGGCGTTTTCACATTAGGCACGTTTGTTTCGTGCCCTGAGCACGATTGCTCCCCCCTCCTCTCTCCCCAGCGTTCACATTAGTAACATCGTTCCATGCCTGCGTACACGTGCGTATACATTCCGATACAGCAGATGCCAGTATGCACATAGTTGGTTCACAAATCCGTCAAGAAGCAGAAAGAAGAAGAAGAAACCATGGCACCCATTTGCATACTGAGTCCATGCTAACTGTGGTTAACTTTGTTATTTCTGAGAGGCTAACAACCACCCACTTCCTACTTCCACAACTATCGTGCAGCTTAGAGGTCCAAACAGGACCGTGCTGAGTGGATATGACGGTTTTTGAAGTGACAGAGTTGCTTAGAATTACAACATACAGCGGCCCACTTCCTTCTTTGAGCACGGTTGCGTACACATCTCCCGCAGATTGTACTCGAGTTCACATGAATCGTGCCCGAGACCACCTCTTCAAGGAGACTCGGTACGAGCGCGGTACCCGAGTACAGTACGAGTACGGTACGTTTGTGTTCACACTGATCAAATGAACCGGACTTTGGAGTCAATCGTACTTGGATCCGGGCCCGGGTCCCTAGTGGGAAACCACCGTTAAATAAGGCCTCAGATATTCCCTGAGTATTCCATGTGCTCTATGGTTGATAGAAATGTTTCAAAACATCTCTGTCAATGGTTAAATAAGAACATTTCTGCCTCGTCATCCTCAGTTTTTGCATGTATGTGAGGTGTGTTTTATGCATAAAACACTTCCCTCAAAATTCGGGGGAAGAAGGAGAAAAAAGCAACAAGTATCTACAGAGAGCATTAAGCAAGAGCAGAAAGGATTATCAGAATAATAATTACATCTGAACACAGAATGACTGTGTATGAACGGTAGGAACATCTCTTCTTCTCAGCTAAATAGAGAGATCCTTCTACACATTGCGAGAGGAGTACAGAATGTGACATTTACAGAGTAGGTTTGTTTGATGTCCATCACCTCAGAATAAATCACCACAGAGCGCAGTGGTCCTGGACACAAAAGGAGTGTCTCAACATTTTCATCACCTTCTTCGCCCCCTGTGCAGCTGCTGTTCTGCCCAGGATGGATGAGCTGTTGTAAAATTTCACAGCTCATAAAAATGAGAACCCCCCTAGTCAGCAAAGGAAAACTGCAACTGGGAAGTATGCTAATAGATTTGTCAGGGTACCTCAATTTATGGCTGTATGTGATTTAGAGTGCACACAGTCCTGATGAAAGAGACAACAGAAATAAGTGGTCAACTTAAAATATCAATGCTGGCACATCTGATTCAGGTTTGAAAGAATTGAAAACTGCCAAACACAGACACAAACTTAAGGGGAATGCAAATAAGAGAAAGAGGTAAGGTTGTCGGGTAGACAATGGATTTGAAATGACAAGTTGAAGGACCACTTGCCATATTTGAATTTGCCTGAATACAACTCGTACTTATACAACTTGTACCATTGTGCAAATAAGTCTACCAAGCATTAAGCACCAGACAAACTTAACTTCAACGAAACTGCTTTGGGCTGAAGTAAATTCAGCTGGATGTTTTACCTCTAAAAATACAAAACATCTAAATCTGTTTTTATTTGCAGAACAAGTCTTGTTCTTCTATTTGACTTTCTCCAATTCTTGGAAATCAAATTGTAACTCTTGCTCTCTGATAGATAAAGGCCAACATGGCCACTATGGACACACCAGTAGGGTCAGGCTAAACTTCTTTTTCCAATAGCAGTCAAACAAAAAAAACTCAAAATAAGCATGTCTGTCATGACCACCCTGTAGTTTGAAAAGGCCAAATGGGAACAGTCCATCCAAATATGTTTTGTCCAGTAGGTTAGACTGCTCAAAGAGAAAAGGAATAACTCCCCCCCCACTCCTCCTACCAAACGCACGCACGCACGCACGCACGCACGCACGCAAGCACACACACACACACACACACACACACACACACACACACACACACACACACACACACACGCACACACGCACCCACACATACACACACAGGCTCTACATCAACCATATGTAACTGGCTGTCTGGTCCAGTGACAGTGATGAATGAAGGTTAAGCTAAAGAGGTCTTTGTGATGCAAAGTGTTTAAATATCAATAGCCAATGCTCAATATGATTCAGTGATGATACGTAATTTTTCATAATAAGCAGCTGTATAGGAAACACTTTTATTTTTTTAAATGGCAGAAGTTTACAGAGATTTACGAATTCAGTGTTTAAACACAATATACCAAGGTTGACATATCCCCCTTAGAGAACCATGACCTTGAGTCAAATCATCAGAAAACTGTGAAGATTAAAAGTCATTTAAACTCTGCTGTAACGCCCAGAGAGACGTGAATCTTCAGCAAACCACCAGCCTTGAGTCCAAAATGCTGATCTCATTACTACCATGTAATCAGCCTTTTTAATGATGAGGGCCCCTTTCAGCCTCCCTCAGATCACGTCATCCATCTGCTCCACTAGGATACAGTCCTACTCTCCGAGCCCTGAGCCCACTGGAGCACAGGCGCCGGATTAGCAGAATGTGCTAATGCTGCACCCTTCAGGCACTAATTACTGTACCAGAACAAGTGGATTTTCATCTCCAGGCTGTATTGCACACTGTGATGTGCTGCCACTTGCTTTGCTTTTTTCACTCTTTACTGGTATGGTGAATTTGTAAATACAGGAAGGAAAGAGAGCAGCTGGTTTAGTGAGCCAAACAAAACATCTCAGAGATAACAGGTCTCTCTGCAAATCAACTATGGTGATAACTCACAGATTGTGTTTTTGTGCGTTTTATTGCTGTTAAATGGAGGTTATTATGCATATCTGGCTATTAAAACCATAAGTCCAGTAGTTGTTCTATATTTTAGGAATCTGGGATGTTCACAGCCAAATTGGCTGTAAAAAAAAAGTTTAGTGTGTAAACTCTGATGGGGAAGTGCTAGAGGAGATGAGATATATCTGAGAGCGGGCACACATTACACATTGCACCTGGAGAGCAATGACTAAATGCATGGTTGCCATGGTGATGAGGTGCTTCAGCATCCTGAAACTCCAAGGACATAAAAAATGTCATATCTTTCGCTGCCAGTCAGGACACCAAAGAAGGATTGGTACACAAATAACAACAAAAGGAAATTTCTTACATGCTTTACAACAAGCAGTTGACTACATTAGCCAATTTAGAAGCATTTTGGTCAGAAAATCAAGGATCAGGTCATTTCTACCTGATATATTTTTAAAGATGTTTACCTACATTTACAATGAAACAGTCAACAGGCAGTTTTTGACACCAGCAGGATTATGATCTACATACATCATACGGAGATGGTAGGGCCGCGTCTTTATGGTTCATTGGGCTAAATCTAAAAGCGGAATGTTTTCTATAATCCTCTCAGGCTAGTGGTTACATAAAACATCTTGATTGAGAGAATTAATCCACTACTGGGTATCAGAACAGGGTCACAGAGAAATAAACCTGCAGGATGGGTTTTTAAGTAAACACGGGCAATGGAGATGGAGAGAACAACAGCAATAAGAACAAGATCCCACCTGCACAGCTGCAACACTCTCTCAGCTGTTGCATGAACAGAATGTCTACTTTGTGAAATGATTATGGGATTTAACCAGTTAAATCCTTGTCTTAGTGAAGTATTAACCAGTTTGCAATATCATTCACATTTGATTCTCTTTCAAATAGTGGTGAAACAGATCACAGATCTGTGATGCCTTAAGATCATCCCCCACGGTTCGGGCAGCGCGTGATCCGCGGGTCGCTGGAAAATGGTGTAAAATAAATGTACTCCTGCTAAATCCATATGCTGAGTCTCAGTGATAGATGAAAGCGTTTAAGTAGTGGGTGTGCGCCATGGAGACCCGCTGTATAAATAGGAAGACAATTCAGCCTTTTAAACATATTTTTATAAATGTTGTTGCGGACTTTCACACAGAAACAGGTCATAAAGCGTTTGAGTATTTCATTGTGTATGTTTGTTGTTTAAATCGCTGTTTCCACAGACCACATTAACATGCAGGTATCAGCTGGTAACTACGTTTGAAATCAATCAGAAACTCTATGTTCGTAATATTACAGCGAGCTGTAGTCTGTAGCTGTAAACTTAGACAAACAAACCCTGTTACAGGACATTGTGTTCGCTCCTAAAACTAAAGAAATAGTCCCTTAGCGGACACTTCCTGTCTAACTGCTTGTATTATTTCTAATGGAACTGTAGCAATGAGTAGAGTGAAGAAAATTGAGGATGTCATGGAGATTCATGGAGGTGTATTTTGATTTGTATAGTGCTGTTAAAATGCACAGTTTGAATCATGGCTAGCTGAGCAGAAACACATTTATATTATAAATAGCTTTTTCTTCTTTGCCGATCCGGAATCAATCCGATCTGTGGCAAAAATCTGTGATCCAAACTGTGAGATTTGTGACCCGGTTTCATCCTCACAATTGGTGCTGCTTTTCTGTAACCTTATTAACTTAAAGGATTGAAAAGGAATACATGAATGAAGGCAATCTGTCTTTCCCCAGAGCTGACATACTGAAGGATTTGTGGCTGTACTTAAATAATATTATATTGTTGGTGCAGCATTTTCCTGTGACCCCTCTCCCTTTCTCTAATTGCATCCCCACAGTGAATCATCAGGCAATAACCTTGACAAATGACCTTCAACACCCACACTGAGCTTAGACACACCAACAAGATTTATAAAGCACTTTAGAATTTGTCTTTTTCCTTCCAGCTGTCATCTTCCAAATTATACAGGTCTCCTAACGTTTACATACTCATGATTCACCTTCTCAACATCTATCATGGAATTTGGTGTGGGCACCGCACTACAGAGACATAATGTTGCATGACTCAATACATTATTAGGGGCAATTCATTCTGTAGCCGACTAGCTGTTAAGTTCCTGTTGAACAACTTTGTTTTTCATTCTGTTTCAGACAGTAAAGGACTGTGATATCTTAACATTTGTGTGAAATGATTTAGGAGTAGTGTCACAGTCAAATCTATCTTAGGTGAAGATCATTGGTTCCCTACCTGAGGTCCGGGCCCCCCTAGGGGGGCACCTGAGATTTCAATCAGGAGAGACAAGTGAATTATGAAAATTATTTATTACAATGAACATGGAAATGTGTCTTGACAGAAATACTTTGGCACTTGGACTCTATGGGATGGGTAATGAGTTTGGAGAATGACAATTCTGAGCGTCGACAGACTAAATCCCCCCATGGAGTCCAGATGATGGTGATGGTGAAGCTGATGACTTGATGAGACCGGATGGGTGAAAAATTGATGGATGATGATTCTGTGAAGACTGGCGGTGTTGGGGAGGTGGAGGGGCGCATGAAACATCAGCATGAAGGAACTAAGGCAGAGAACGAATCATATTTAAAAGGGGAGAAGAATGGTGATAGGTTGAAACTGAGAGGAGGAACGCCATGCGATTGGATGGATGAGTACCGCTGACGAGACAGCTGATTATCCAATGACAGCCCCAGAAAACGACAACTCGAGCATGACAGCAGAAACGGGAGTGAAAGTGCAAAAAGGGATGAATGAGAAAGACCCGATCGTGAAGGCAATTATATAGTCTGGGGGGGGGGGAGGCTCTGTCTGCTCTGAGGTTGTCAAAATTAGACTTGAACATATTAAAGAAAATTATGTTAAAATATGACTGGGAAGTGTGTAGGCATATTCTTATAGGATTTATCAATGAAAACTATTTAAATTTATGTTAATTCTTGAAAGCAATGTGTCATTTCCTTGTGTGGGTCCTGGGGATGCTCAGCTTTTCTTAGATACAAGTAGGGGGGGCTCCAAGGAAAAAATTGGGAACCACTGGTGTAGAACATGCAAGTGGACTATATGGTGTTATGCCAAGAGTCCCAAACACTGTTCTGAGGGACAAATATGATGTTCAGCTATTTCCATCATGCAAATTACCACCAGAAATGCTTTTTTACCCTGGGAAAAACCACGTTTATGTTTACCATTTGATGTAGTTTAGTATACAATAACCAGGACTTCAATAGGAAGAGGAAGAGATTTCATTTTCAAAAAGCAAGGACTTGTCTTGAGCAAAAAAGTGTTGAGGAAACCACCAAGAACAGGAATATGGTGTCTAGCAAAAGCCATCAGCAAGTATTTGGGTCAGCAGTCAGCCATTCCAGAAAAGACACTAATGCACACATGCATTATAGACAGGCAAGAAAAAAAGCGACAAACACCTTTTCAGTAAATGCTATCTGCTGGCTAAGCAGCTTTTACTGGAATGGAAGGAGTAATCACTTTTGATCCTCCATCTAATGTTTAATACCTCCGTGCTGTAAACGTAATGTAAATCAAAGAGCTATGACCTTCTCAAGCAGAAAGCAGAAGAGGAATTAACAAAGACGTGCATCAGTCTTTACTCGATAGGGATAGAACATATAGTTTCTCTTTCTATTATTTGATTGCTGAGCCGTAAAAATTACATTCAAGATCTGGAGACACAGAGGTAATGTCCAGGTGTTACTTTCAGTTACAAAACCAGAGACTAAGATGGTTCCAAAAGTGTTTTCCCCAATTCTGTATTCCCATTTCAAAACTCCTAACAATTATAGTGCTGCCTAAAATATAAAAAAAGATTTTAAAGGATTTTTTTTTTTTATTAAGGCTTGTATAAGGAATCTTTTTTTTTCTAACACAGTTGTAAATCATTTGTTGTGATGGTGATCCAACTGTAGAAAAGAAATGCTTCATCTGTGAGTCACATAAGGCTGGGAATTGGGAAAAACATAGAACAAAGTTTAATCTCCAAAACAAGAGCTAGATGGCATGATTTGATGCAATCATTTCAAAAAAATATCTGCTGTAAGAAAAGGTTATTTTGCTGCAGGAAAAAGGCCAAACAACCCACAAAAGAACATCCTGCTGTTTTTTTAGGGCCCTAGTCTTGTGTGCTTTGAATCAGAAAAAGGAGTCCAAGCAACAAATCAAATCAAGGTGAAGTTTGCAGTGAACGAAGTGGGCAGCGAAGTATTGACTGCAAAATCTGGCCAACTGTCACAGAGCAAACAGGGCCTGACAGCTGGGCCATAATTACTCCAACATTCAAAGAGGAGTGAAAGCTTTGGCAAAGTCCAACAACTGTGAATTATTCAAGACTGGCAATATTCTGATTATTGCCGAATAAGCAATAACTGACCTCGGTCAAGTACAAGTGGCCTTTAGCTTCATGGATGTAAATGGGAGTTCTTTGTCAATGTCCTGTTAAAGAACAGTAATATCTGAAGAAAACCATAAACTCAGTCATTTATTATTTAGCAGCTTGATGAGGAAATGATGTAATTAATGCAAAATAACAGAGGCTGTACCACATCATATTATAATATCATCACTTCTCTGTGGTAACTTTCAAACCTGCTTATTATTTGTGTCTTTTCTGTAGTGTCCCTCTGTTATATAAGACAGGTAAATGAGGGATGTAAATTACTCAGCAGATGCATTAAATACAAGTATTCCATTGTACTGACAGTACAGAGCTGGGGAAAAAAACTTCAGAAATTATTTTCTGGATATGGTCAGATACAACAGCCTTTATCAAAACAGGACCATGAGTGACAATAGCCAGTCAGTTTACACTTTTTGACCTGGACATCACATTAAAAGACCATCTTATGAGACAAAGCATGGGCTACCAGTGAAGAAACCCCCCGGCTGCAAAAGGAAGAAATAAAACTGTGAATCTAAAAGCATGGAATAACAGCGAGGCAATCTGGTGTTATCCACCAAAGCGTTTGGATAAATAAGAAAAAAGGTAGTGCAAGATCAATCATTTAGGGCGTTATTCTGACGGTCTAAAATGTGGTGTCTTAACTGTGCGGCACAAAATGATTTGGGGCGTGTCTTATGATATTTCGCTAACTATGCAGCACACACTCTGGGAGCTAAATAAGAAACAGAGCGCAAAGAGGTTGGATTAAGTTATTGAATATACATAGGTGTGTTTTTGGTGAAACATTAATCAAAACAATCAGAGTCAATTTCTGTGTCCACAATGAGGCACCTGTGCACCTGACACGCTGTTTACCCAAGGACATAGGCATTGGTTGAGAAAATGACAACTGCCTCAGATGGAAAAAAGAAAAAGCACCTGCCGTGCATGCTAAGACATTTTCCAGCCACAAGTATATTTGTCAAGTTTATGATGAAATGTGTCCCTCCTCCCGTTCTCTCTCCCCATGTCAAAGTCAGAGCCGCTGTCAGAGAGCTGGACCCAGTGTGTGATAAAAGAAGGAGGGGTTGAGACTTAAAATCAGAAAATCACTTAAAGATGCCCCCCCCCCCCCCAAAAAAAAAAAAGAAGTAAGGTTGTTGAATTTTGAAATGTTATTGCACACTAAAAGATATTGTCTTTATCTTCTTCTTTTTTTGAAATATCACTATGTATATCTCAGAAAGAAAAAATATCGCAATTTCATTTTTTTTAATCAGAATGGTTCAGCCCTAGTCCCGCCCTTACACTACATTGAGATATAATGAGGAATAAGCCAGCTTGTCTATACTTCCTACAGACCTCAGCACTCCTTAATAATGACTGATACAACACTATATCATTACCAAGCTTCCAGCAAATGTCTGCTCCCTCCAGAGGAGAGGGGAAGTGGGATGTCCTGAAGGGCACTCCTGGGGGCTTTCCATAAACCTCTGCTGCCTTCTTCAGTTAGCTATCCTCATGAATTATAGAAGGCAGTTAATGCCTGATGTATAAGAGGCGTTTCAGGAAAACCCAGAGGAGCCAGGAGTGACAGAGGTGGTCAATGAATATAGTGCAGCAAACTCAGCCTCCAATCTCTGCGCTGCAGAAACTGAGCAGGTATGATCAGTGAACCAAGAAGAAACAGATCAATTAAATGACCAGGAGTAGATCCGTTTTAGAATGTCAAGTCGTGTATTATATTAAAAATGTTGTTGTGAAAACTTTTGGTTTTTAGCTAAACAACAAGTTGATCACACTGGAAGAGAGAGACCAGTGCAAATATCTTATATCTTTTATCTAACATAAAACTGTTGCATATCTAAAATAAATTAAACATACAACACAATATACATTTTCCACAGACTACACAACACTAGTGATATTTTAAAGGCTAATGTCAGAATGTCAGACTGACTTTTCTTGTTTCCAACTGATGTTGTGTTTCTCTTATAGAAACAGCAGATACGTTTTATTATTTGGGTTTACTTGTTCTTTTGCAGCTTTACTGCTGATGTTTGCTTTGCTGCATTTTGTTGATTTTATGTCACTGAATCAACCTTAAAAAAAACTGCCACAGAAGCATCTTCTTTGTGTGTTGTAGTTTGGCTCCTATTAGAAAAGTGGGCCACATGTTACACATAATGCTGTGGTAAACTTCTAAGACGCCTTTGGGCTTAAAAGGCAATAAAACTGTAGCACAGCATGAGCAACACAATCAATCCTAGATAAATCTTCCCCGAGTCTTCATATGAAGGGGCACCAACCGATCAGATAATGATAGTCACAGAATGTGTTCATGATTCATTAGCTCTGCATTGTGCTTGAGGCAGCATGTGGGTGGGGGTGGTTAGGCCAACTCCTCTGTAGAATTTATTCTCTGTACCTACACTGAGGAATGACTTGTGCTAAAAATAGCTGAGCTCACCACAAACTGGACCACCGCATCATCAGCATCATCAGTGTCCCAGCAGCTCATAGGATACTTAATTGATCTCTATATTGATTGGGCTGAAGCTGAAGCATAGTAAATTGTATTCTGCTTTAGGATAGCTTATTTGATACGTAGGTGGATAAGTTGTAGGAAAACAAACTCTATGAACAGTTTAGGTTCATGGTTTCAATACAATCATACCTTTGGCATATCAGGCAAGCCGGTTATGAAAATAATCTCCCAGTACACAAAAAGGGAAAGTTGATATTCTTGTATGCAAAAATGGTTCTACTGGCTTTCATTTTTTTTATTTAGCAGCCCTTCTTCTCTTGCACTGTATGCACAGCCAAAGAGGCCTTAGGCAAACAATGACTCTTCCCTTCCGAATGAGTTGTGAGACTGACGTGCTGGGTATCTGGGCAAAGAGACCATTGTTCCCATCAGCGGCACCTGTCTCCCACCCTGGGGGCAGTGGGGAGCTCCATGAACACCATTTATTGAGGGGAAAGCACCACTGTTGAAGCAATTCCCTTCAGACTGCTATTCCGCTGCCATATGGTTCACCTCTGTCTGTGTACTCAGCCAAAACAAAGACGCAAGCTGCCACCACAAGCTTCAATTATTTCCTGAAGTATTTACTTTGGACAAATTCTGCAGATCTGTAGAAACACAACAGTTAGATATCATATGCACACAAGCATAAAATAGGGAGCCAAATGTCTACTCATTATTTTATAAAATGTTACTGCTTGAAGGGTCATTTTGCAGCCAGGATGGCAGCCATGTTTTCTTTTAAAGGTTTTACTCTGTATGAATAATGAATATAATAATTCAAACATTGGAAAGCACAATAAACTGGGGATGAACATCTGAGGATGCTGGTGTTGTTTCGTTTCATGCTAGCAGTACGGCACCAGAATGGTACTATAGGCTTCTCCTAAAAATAATTACAGAGACACATTCACAAAATCATTTGCACAACTGTTAGACCCTAAACACATGTCACTACTTGGCCTGAAAACCCATTTTCAAGACAGCAATGCAGTTGTTCAGCACTTACACTGCTCCTAATGTGATGTTCTTGTGCTAGAGATGGGAATAGTCTCATGTTACAATTACAAACGTAATAAGGCAGAGAATGGGATTTCAGACCCAAATGAAAAGGAGTCCGCTATATACTCTCTATAGTCAGTGAGGCGTGTAGGCGAGAGAAGAGAAGAGGAGAGGAGAGGAGAGGAGAGGAGAGGAGAGGAGAGGAGAGGAGAGGAGAGGAGAGGAGAGGAGAGGAGAGGAGAGGAGAGGAGAGGAGCATTTAACAGGCCTTCAGCCTGTTGCCAAACATATCCTAGCACCTAATCTAATGAACCAGGAAATCTGGGAATGTTTCACCTTAACTGATTTTGAGCAGGTGTTGTGGCTGAGAGTGTAAGACACCTGGGGAGTGTGTTCTAACAGGCTGAGGCTGTGCTTGTCCTGTTCATTGAAAACAGCCTGGGTTCTTTCAAGGTAATCAGTGACTGAAAAGATGACTCACAGAGACACTCCACAAGAGATATATTTAGAGTAGAGAAGTAGTGTGATAAAGGTAAAAACTACCCACTATATCTCATCTTAATGCTGTTATATGTGGGCTAGACAACCTCTTACTACACCCTCCATTAAATAAGGTAAGAGGTAAAACTCGAACGGACTAATTTTGTAATGTAAACTCCTCAAAAAAAGTTTGGAAACGTTATTTCGGTCAATTATTTTGCCCCTTTAATGATACTAATTAGTGTTGTATTATATATTGTTGGAAAGCCTGATTAGTCACCATTACAACGAGGTATAACTTGTAAGGATCATTCATTCGTGGAATGAAACGTGTGGGTAGCGCCCCAAAAAAAAGTGCTAAAATCCCCTGCAATGTTCTTCTGTTGGTGTTCTCTCGTGTTTTGAGCTTCAAGTGCTGCCAGGTTTGGTCAGTTACAGGTGTATGACTGGCACCTGATTGGCACCTAATTGACAGCACTTGTGGGATCAGCTTGGGCGTGCTGTACATGCTAGATTGACCAACACAACCACGCTAATTGACCTTCAAGAACTCCTGGTTGAAGAATGGGATGCCATCCCACAGCAAAATGTGACCAGGCTGGTGACCAGCATGAGGAGGAGGTGCCAAGCTGTTGTGGCTGCGTATGGATCTTCCACACGCTACTGAGGTCCCTGACTGTAAAATGAATAAAGTGTAAAAATGGCCAATATGTGTTGTTTTTTTGCCTTATTACTGATGGAGAGTGCAATCATCCAATCCACCAAGCAACTCAAAACAGGAGAGAATATCAACAGAAGAATATTGCATATATAATGCAACACCAATAAGTATTATTAAAGGGCCGAAAAAATTGACCGAAATAACGTTTCCAAACTTTGTTTGAGGAGTTTAGATTAATTTGCTAACTGTCTTTTTAGTTACTCAATAATTGTTTCCCATGTCAGCTTCCAAACGTCAAAGGGGTATCTTCAAATTGATGGACCACCATCTCATACCAAAATCTATTTGTTTACCATCATTAAGATACAGACAAAATGTAAATTCTCATTCTTAAGAGGCAAAACTTTGCAAATACATGCTTAAAAAACTTTACATAGCATCTTCAAAACAACTAAGGTTGACCAAGGTGCTTTACAAGTGAGAGAATCAGTATAGTTATTCAAAATGAATCTATTATGAAGCTCTTGAAAAAGAAATGTGTAATATGGTCATTGCTTTCTGTAAGCAGAATAAATAAAGAAGTCCTAGCTTAGCACAATGTTTGCCAAATGCAAATCATGCTACAAGCGTGATTTGTCTTCACTTTCTCACCAAAACAACAGTCGTGTGGAACAATCACACCAAGTCACTGACACATGAATGTCTTATCAGGGATTTAAAAAAAAAAAAAAAAACTATTTTGCAAATGAGTAGATCCTCTTGTGTTTAAAACAGTAAATAAAATGTCAAATAGAGGTCACAATTTTCTTATGAAATTCATGCATGATCAGCTGGTCAGTAAAACTGTTGCAGACAGACGAAAATAGGCTTGAAAAACATAAACAGCTCTAGTAGATACATGCTCTTTGAGAAAATGTTTGAAGGCAAACAAAAGACCTGCGTTCAAGTATGTATTAAAGAATCATTATTGATATTCCACAGCATATTGCTGTGCAATTTTTATATTACAAACTCTACACATATGTTATTGTTTTTAATAGATCTACCCTGCAGTGGACAGCTGGCTCTGTGTGTATGTGGCTTATGTATTCCACAGGCCAGCCTCTTTGTCTCCCAGTGTGTGTTCATCTACTCTCCAGAGACACTCGTCTCCTCTGACTGTTGTGCTGACACACACACAAAGGGAAAGGAGACTGATTGCATGCATGAATAGCTGTAAGTGTAATCTGCAGGCCCAGACACACGTGGAACAACGGGAGCCACCCAGCCCTTTATTTGAGCATATAAGATGGGAGAACTCGTCGAGGATATTGGATGATGCATATAAACAAATATGAACACAAAATCAATTATATAGTGCCAACACACACATATTACTCTCAAAATGCAGTCCGGCAGAGTGTGCAGAATATCAGCCTTGAATGAATTAAACATTCAAATGGAGATTTTTCAAGACTGACTACCAAAAACAACAAGCTGTTTGTTGCACCAATTCACTTGGCTCTTCCTCCACGCTCCTTCCCTCCAGTTCTCAACTTCTCATAAGCGGATTTGTTCAACTGTGTGCTGTGACACACCTGAGGCAGAGTGTAGTGTATTGTTGCTCTTTTCAACAGAGCGATAAAAAACAGGCGTAAAAGCCTCAGAATATGAACAGTCCGCTTAAGTCACCCTCTCCACACGCTCCTATAGCAACATCTGTATGAAGATGATATGAAAGGCTGTAATACTTTTCTAACAGCTGGACTAATTTGTAAGAGTGCCAGTGGTTTTCTTCAGTAGCCATGGTGCTTAAAATAAGCCAACCTTCTACTGTAGTAAACATTTTTATATGTTTTTATGACTCTGCAAGCAGCTGTGGCTTAACAGGAAATATTGTATTATGTTCTTTTGAAATATCAAGAGGAATAATGAAAGAGGAATAAAGTGCAACCAGTTCTGCTTCAAATCATGATGGTAATGTTAAAAGATAGAGGAACAGATCTTAGATTGAGAAATAGCCAGGTCAGTGTATTCCAGGTTTAGACTCAATGTTTAGTTGTCTTGCTTTATTATTCTGAGCTGCAGGGACAGAAATGTATGAAGTGTATCCATTATCCATTCCTGCTGCAGTGGACAGGTTGTGCAAGGCTTCTTTATGCAAATCACCTACTGCACCAAGCTTGTAACTTGCACAACCACTCATTAATGAAGGGATTTTGCTGATAATACATTTTCTGTTTTTAACACCACGTTTGGCAAACTAATATCCTGCATCAGATCTCAGGGCACTCATCATTTCTAAGAAGTCTTGTTCTCATCCCTTCAAACATGGAACTTCTTTGTTACTGAACTTCTCAACCCTGTCTGCATGGTTTATACTTATGCTTTATTGATACATGACATGACTGCTTTTGAGAACAGAACCATCTACTAAATTGGAAAAAAAACATTTTTTGCAGATAAACAAAGCCTTAAGAACCTGGTAGCTTCTCTCTGACAATCATTTTACTTTATCATTATTCTGATGTTGAATTAGAGACAGACATGATCCATGAATTTAGCTGCCATATGAGAATCATCTGAACCACAAATGTGGTTAACACGGACTCTGACAGCGAGAGGATACACTCAACCTTGGAATAAGTAGTTGCTAAATCATGGAAAACTTTGATGATCACAGTATGATGTTTCTTCTAAAGTGCCAGAGTAAGAACACTTTACATGGTAACTGGAAAACTCATAGTCAGAGCAAAATCAGCACTAATACAGTAATGTGTATTTACTGTGCTGAAGTGTAAGAGGACTTTTGAATTGGTGGGCAACAGCAGAGTAAGAACATGACTAATAGTTATTTTGGACAAAGAAAGTAGGTGTAACCATACCCTTATTAACATTTGATTATTCTGACACACAAACAAAAACACCACATCAATGGCTTCTTGAACCGGGACCACACTGAAAAGAAGTGAGATCCCATAGTGCACACAGAGCAAGTAAATCTGCTGAACAGACAACAAGCAAGAGACACTGAGGAATGGATGGAGGAAAGGGGAGATGAAAGAAAGAGGGTAGAAAAGGCAATCATTAGCTCCATAAAAAACCTGCAGTGAAGCTGCAAGCAGCAGAGACAAAAGGCTGATGATACAGAGAGAGAGGAAGAGGTGACCCATGGAGAAGATCAGGGTGTAAAGAAAGAGAGAAATAGCAGGAGCACGAGAGGGAGAAAGGAGAAATGTGTCTCGTAAATAAAAGCGCCCACTCTTTCTCTTAAAAAATTCTCCACCGTAGGACATCAAGTCATGCACTGAAGACTGAAGTGAGAGTAAAAAATAAGACTTCTATCTGCTCTTCACTGTAGTATCAGTTCTTCTCTTCTGTTGGCCAACATTGTTGCGGCGGTCAGACCATGTCTGGGGCGTGGCTTCAAGGCACAAGGCGAGAGGGCATGAGACAAGAGGCTGCAGCCATACCCGTCTCTGCGGTACGCAGCCTGGCAGCCTAGCCTGTGAGCCTGAGCTCAGGGCAACAAACCCCCACAGCTGTGTTTGCAGATCAACAGACAAGCATTTGAAGATATGTGTGCGCATATTTGGATCTTGCACAGCAGGAGTGTTGCAAAAGTCACGTGTAAAATGACGGCCAATGGAGAGGCCCGTCTCAGTTGTAAGCGATGATTTGTGTGTATTTTCAGGACTTACAGCAAAAAAAGCTAACTTTTCTGCCATTATTAAATCAGTAAACATTTTGCAATTGGTATATTTGCAGTTCAGTGCACACATTTGTGGATCTGTGTGAGCATTTGTGGATCTTTTCAAGCATTTGTGGATCTTTGTGTGTATTTTCAAATAGTTTTGCCACAATAACAGCTCCATGAAGTTCTGTTAATTACAAAAGATATACACACAATGTATCATATAGCTGGTAGTGGAAAATGATTCCACATGTAAACTTAAATACTGTGGATCAGTATTTTCAAAGTGCAGTTCTGGGTTTTCCTCTAGTACTGGTATATCCCTGTGTTTCCTCATTAGACTCACAGAGTCGCAGGGCCTTGAAGTATAAAGTTAGACAAAGGGTGGATTCTCTAATACAGCAGAGTGCCCAGTGACCGGAAGACAAAAAGAACAAGAGAGATGAAGAGGATGTAGAGAGCAGAAGACAAAAAGGAGGGTCTGACTTTAGATAGCAGCACAGTGACATCTGTCAAGATCAGACTCGGAACCCTGCTGATAAAACGATATTGCTTCTGCTGATAAGAAGACCATTTTCCTGGACTTTCTTTGTTCGAACATTCTAACTACTGAATAGATATTTAACACGAAGGAAAGGAGTTGGAATTGCTGTTGAGATTTTGGGGACTACATCTAATCGGATTGTAATCAGCACTTCTTTTATGATATCTGTTTATTATAGAGATCAATAACCTGACAAATCTTTGTCAGTCAATCTTAATAGTTACAAGGATTGCATAGAGGCTGCAACATTTAGCTTATACTGTATACCTCTGATACAACGGACTGTTTTCCTTCATACAACCCAAGCACGCAAAAAATGCAACTGGACAGTACTGCGTAAACTTCAAATTGAACACTTTGACAACAAAAATCTTCTGCCCTGCCTTGCAATGGTGAGCAGAAATATTATAGTAGATATTACATCACAACTGGTTTTCAATCAAAGTTTAGAGCCTCACAATGCATGCTGAAAAAGCTTTGATCCATCAGCTATGTTCCCAAAAAAATAAAACGTTAGGGCAGTTACACAACAAAGATTGTTCTGCAAAAAAGTGTCTCATTATTAAACCCAACATCCAACATTTACTAAGGCTGTTACATTGTCTACCATCAGGAAATGCTGAGCCTGATATGATGCTGCAATTAAAATTCTGTTTGATATCAAATTGTGCTGTAAAACTTTTGAGGTCAGCTTTTGAAGTGGCTCTTATCAGACTTACTCTCTGGCTTGAGGTGGTGCATCCCTCCTGTGCATCATAACCACAGAATACTGAAAACCACTCATTATCTGTTAGTGATCTAAGCTTAGCTAGACATGTTTTCCACATTTCAAATGAGTTAGGCTCTCCCTTTTCAGTCCACGCCAAGACTTGCACTGCTTACACTCTGTTTAGTCATTTATGAGGCCACTGAAGTATATAAATATCACCAACAAGCTGTGCAATCTGTTTTTGTTACTATAGCTGTAGGCTGCCTCTTTCTAAAGTGAACCTTGGCCTGATAGGGGAAAAGCATAACCCACAATACTCTGCTCTGGTCTGCTTCTCCCATTAGAAGACCAGTCACCTTAGGAATAATTGCTCTGTTAGGGGGCTTAATATTCATGCTTCCAGGTGGAGCCTAACCTCAGGCCCCCCTCTGTTTTTCTCTTTGTCACCCAATACATCCCAAAGAGCACAATAGAGGGCTCAGCAGACTGCTACTGACACACTGACAGACTGTCTGCCTGCTCTCCATCCAGCCCACACACACACACACACACACACACACACACACACACACACACACACACACACACACACACACACACACACACACACACACACACACACACACACACACACACACACACACACACAACAACAACAACAACAACAACAACACACACAGAAACACACTAAGAGACACTGGGGAATATGACTGGGCCATTTGGTGAGACAAACCAAACAAGCTACATTTAGTGGCCTCAGCCTCCTGATATTGCCGATTGAGAGCAGATGACATTTCGGAGAGAGAAAAGTCCTGAGCTCATGACAAAAGAGTCATTTGGCTCCTCATCTTCAGCTAAGCTCCTTCGTGAATCCGGGTAAGCCAATGCAGGTCAGGCAAATTCTAATTTCCTTTTAATACCCTGCTGGAATATCAGAGCTGTGATTGAGACAGCAAGGGGAGAAATCCAAGGGTGAAGATTAAGGACCAAAACCAAAAACCAGCAACGGAGAAGAGGTCTTTTGCAACTGTGACACGATGCAGAAGTCCTTTCACTATCAACAAGGTGTGACTAATAAAGTGTATGTGGCAAGTGGCTGCTCCCACAGATCAAATACCAATGAAATAGATTTGCCAAAACTGCAGGAGAGCCATGTCCTGCCTCACAAAGATAGTCTAGATGGTCTCTTTAGCGATCTTATCTGTCATTACAAGCAGCCATGCGCCACAGGTCCAGCCTATCGTGATGCTGGTGAACACAAGTGACGGTCTCCAGAGGTAACTCCTCATGAAACTTTCAGACCTAGCATACTTTTTAATCATTCATATCAGGCATAGCAATAGTGTGTCTTGCATGAGATCCTAACAAACACACCTGCAAGGCCAAAAATTGAAGTATGCACTCTGGCTCATCAACTGTATACCTGGAAAACCTGATGCAGGACATGTCCTTTCAGCAAAGTCAGCAAAGAACTACAGTCAACACCTGGAAGTGTCGTATTGAACACTGCGGCTTAAAACATCTTGAGGTTGCTACATGCAAGGATTATGGACATTAACCAATCAAATATGCTCAAATCAGAAAAATTGAAGATCAATTGTACTGAGAGCTGGGTATCAAACATTGACATATCAAACGCTTTCCAGATATTTCAAATTCAGCCACTGGTACCTGATCAGATTTGAACATTTTTGGGGTATTCTTTGTCTTTGGGCGTTTTTGCATTTATCATATTTTGAAAGTTGTAAAGACACCTGAAAGAAGATAAAGAAGAGAGGGGGGGATAAGTTTCATCAAAGAGCGGGTTGTCAGAATAAAAATAGGGTTGCTGCGGTTTAAACTCAGCCATGGTACATCAGGCTAGCTACCAGGGCACCTGAAATAGTAGCAAAAGAAAGTTTTGGTTTGTTTGTTAAATAACAAGAAATATGTTTTCAAAGAAGGGCTACAAAATGTATAACTTTGGTGTAGGCTTTTTAGCAGACTATTGTTGACTTGTAGAAAAAAACAACAGAAGTTATGAACAAACACGTAAAATGGCTCTGTGCTTCTAAAGCGCCCCATTAAAGTGTGACAGTCTAAATCCCAATGCAAAATACTTTGACAGTTACACAGATACAGCTAAATGGAGATATAAGATATTATTTGATTATTTAAATCAAGTAACATATTAAGTATTATTCAGTTATATAGTTCATTTTTTCTGTGAAAAGGGATTAAATAAAACTCATCCCTTATTGCACTTCCAATTTTCCAAAACAAAGATTCATGTGAGCTCTAACAGCCAACAGCATTTGTGTAATGGGAACAGTGGGACAGGGTCAGGATATGAATGTATACTTTTGTGGTCAGACAGGATATGACTGAATGGGAGAAGGCCTAAACGGCTTGTTTTCTTGTTTTTTTTTCATACACAAAAATAAAAACGAAGAACAGAGCAGTTTTTTTGTTTTCTCGTCTAAAGCGAAAAAATATAAAACGAATTTCAAAATAAAGGTTGAATATTTGTTGTTACATTTTTAATTTGATTTTATTGTTCAAAAAGAAAAAAACTATCCATTTATGCCTTCTCCCGTTCAGTCGTATTCTGTCTGACCACAAATTATACATTTATAGCCTGACTGGTCACCAGTCACCTGACCACCAGTGCCCTCCATTGGCATTCAGGAAGTAAATCACCTTGCTGTGAACGCTAACAGCCAAGTTTTTGTCAGGACTTCTGGAAGGGGAGACCTGACCAGTAACTGATCTCACATTTTGTGAGAGTAACTGTGGAGTCGCCGTAGCAACAGCTGAGACCCTGGCACAATACTTCAAAATAAAGCCCTTCAAAACCCACAGGCTCCCATCCCCCGGCAGTCTCCCCCAACAAGATGTCAGCAGACTTCAGGAGAACTTGTACAGCAGGGATTTCAGTCATTGCAGAAAGGAAAGGCTAGAACATCAAATAATAACTCTTTGATTTCTTTGCATATAGACTGCAGGACACAGCCCAACAATTTAGAACAATTAATTGATTAAACTAAATATAATCTCAAACATTTGCTGATTATAGCTTCTTAAATGTATGGATTTGCTGCTTTTCTTTATGATTTTATGGATAAATAATAATCCTTTGTTTTGTTTTTTTACAGAATACTTTGAAGACATCACTTTTTGATTTGGGAAAAAATTATGAAAAAGTTTCTATTTTTCTCAGTTTTTGACATTTTATAAACCAAACAGTAAACCATGAATATAATAGGCAGAATATTAAAACATGAAATAAAAAAGTTGCTAATTGCTAGCCCTAAATACAGGTGGCACTGCCCTGTTGGTAGCAGTTTCCTCAAACAAACCCGTTATTAGAAAGCCAAGGGAAATCACGGGTTGTAAGCTATAATTAACTCTGTATCTGGAATTGAGTAGGACAGATCACTATGCTGACAGCCATTCAATAAATCCAAAATTAATTACAAGCACAACAACCAAACACTGGAGGGTTTTTGGAATGCTTATCAAATTTACACCAGTGAAGGAGAAACTAAGTTTGATCCATGACTTACATCATACTTTTTTCATTGTAGGCATTTTCAGAAAATAATAATCAGCAAAAACTTGATAAAATGACATGTCCTCACAAACAGGACTTGGCTGGAACTAAAACACACCCTACTCTTTCCACTTAAAAAAAACTGCACAAAAGCAGAACAATCCTTTTAGGGATAAACAATGGGCCCCCCTTGTCTGTAGAGAAAGTCTTTTTCCCTCTCTTTCTGCCTCCTCTCCACAAAACCCACAATACCATTTTTAACTTTTACTTTAAGATCCAGAAAAATACTAGGAGCCGACGTTCAATGCTTCTATACACGCACAATCTGAGAGACAGAACTTTGAGGGGTAACAAAACTCGGGATGAACAGCCTGAATTCAGATGCCTTGAACTTATCAATAATGCATCGAGCAGAACTAAATTGGAAAATGCTTGAGTTCAGGAACATTACCACAAAAAGGGCCGATATCGATATTAGAAAGAGAAAAAATCTGATACTGATATATTGTCCGATATCAATCAATCAATCAATCATTATTTGTTAAGTGTTATCTCGAGACGCTTTACAAAAGAGCATATGGGATAATATGCAGGCATGATATCTTTATTAGTTCTATCTTCCATCTGTAGAGATAGATAGATATACACATTTATTTCGTTGATCCTCAATTGCAGTTCTCAAACACTTAAAAGATATATAATGAAGAAAAGATGGTCGCTCAACTGTAAAGTAACTGCAGATGTACGTGCATCATCGCTTGACACTCTGAAGAGTGATAATGCTTTTTGTAATCCATAAAGCACACTCTGCTGGTGAAAGAGAACTGCAAGTGTTTTACAAAGATACTCAAAAGAAATGTTAAAAAAATCTAGTAATATCAGCGCATATCTGCGTTAAAATGAGCTGATACCGATAGTCACTTGATGTGCTAATATCGGCCGATTTATCAGTGCAGCTCTAGAGAGGATGTGTAACTAAAGCAAGTGAATGCCATCTTCTTTACATTTTGGTTAATCTGTATGTTCAGACATACAACTGTAAGAGACCAAAAGTGAGGCACAGCTGAAGTCTCAGTTTAACTCTCTGCTGCAACATTGCATTAAATTCTGAGAGCAGAAGAAGCCTGAGGGCAACTGAGGATTTCAGGCACTTCCATCAACCCATCACTAGATGAGAGCTAAGTCTACAGGGCTGTGTAATGATGAGTGTTCACTTTTTTCCTCCCTCCAAACATGGTGGAAGGATCCATAATTCATTAAAGCAAAACTTAAGTTCATGCATTACAGCTGCCTCTGGTTTAAAACGACGGACACACTCTCTTCCCTTCTTCTCCCAGCAATGCTTAATGCCCAGCTTTTGTGCACAATATTTTTGGATTAGAATTTCTGCTGAAGGTGGTTTTATCCACACAAACACCATAAAGATGTCCATGTCACTGGAAAAGTTGGTTCAGTGTCGAAAAGGATACTAATAAAAGTCAGGGGTTAATCTGATTTCTGACCTGTTTAACAATTTAGGGAGAAGTTCAGAGTTTAACAGGAAAAAGGTTTAGTGGGAGTAAAATCTCAACCACCTGAAACAGGAAGATATAAAGAGAAAGAGGGAGAGACAGGGGCACATGGTGAGGTAGTAAGAGATCATACGAGGCGGAGAATGTATGACCTAGTTATGCTTCTTACTTTGCATTCCTGAGTCTAGGTGTCCTATGTCCTGGGTGATTTAAATTTTGGCAAGCCAGAATGCTGAAGAAATTGAAGTAATGAAGGAAGAGCACAGTTTTAACAAAATGAGGTACACAGTCAATATCAGGTGGATTAGCCTACAACCTCCCAGGGCCTGGTTAGACAGAAAGATAGTGAAGCTGCAAGACAGTCACAACTGAGCAAGAGCATTCTCCTTTTTCTTTCCACGCCCCTCCTTCCGACTATATTGACATCAGCCACCCAGCCCACACGATTCTACTGCAAGCAGCACACCTGCTGGCTTCACAGTCCATCTGGCCCAGCTCCATCTCTGGCTCAGCTGAGAGCAGAAATGCAGGTCTGTTTACAACCTGGGCACACAGTCACCATCTACAGTAATTGCAGTATCTGTTTCACTATTGCATGTGTGGGAGAAAAGAGAGGCCACTGCAGTATAGCTTGCTGAGGATATTAAAATTACTGAAATCATACATTTTTCCTTGTTTGCGTAATGTTCACTGTTTCACATTGCAGATTATATATCTCATTTGTGCTGAGAGGATTTAATGTGTCTACATGTTGCTGACTAGTCAGGGAAGTCTTGAAGGATTTCTTCACACCTACAACTGTAGAGCCTCCACAAAGGGAACATTATTTTGGTCTTGTTATTGATGTGACAGGCCCTCTCACCTACTTTTTTTTTTGAATCAGCATGAACATTAAACTGCACAATAATCAAAGCATTGCTTGTAGTGGTGACACAAAAAGCAGAGATTTTCAACATCAGTGCCTAGTTCTGTTTTCATCTGTACAAGCAGTCTGTCTAAGACAATATCTCTGGTGGTGGCAGAAAATTATCATTTATATGGATAAAATGTCAATAATTCACATAACGGGTCACTAAATGATCACAACTAGGCCTACATCCATCAACAACACGTTTGATCTCTATGTTTTTTAAGTCTCGATCTACAGGATCCACATTGGAACTTCATGGACATGTTTGTCAGAGGAGCAATGGGATACCCCATGTGCATTATTGATGCCAAAGGTTTAGGGGAACTGGATGAGCAATGATGAACCAACAAGCAATATTCCGGTAAGCAACACTACCTTATTCAAATAAACACGTAAGGAAAATACTACTTCCAAAAAGCCTTTTAACTCTACTTTTAAGAGTACAATGTGCTTCTGACATCCCATCAACCAGAGCTCTAGGGAAATGTCATGTCTGTCCTACAGAGCTCCTTGACGTCTCGCACAGCCTGCCATCCAAACCACTCGTATTTTGGCAATAGTGGGTCATGTGAGGGAAATACAGTCCCTCAAATGTCCTTAATATTATTTGAAATGACAAATAACTCTACATGTTTGCATTCCAGGGCTATTTTTTGTCTTGGTATACACCAGCAGTGGGACATGCAGGCACTCGCGGTCCCTCTGCTGCTCAAACACTCGCCTCTCTGTCTGCCAGGTCAGACACAATCGCAGCGCTATTCAGTGCTCTGCGGAGTGACAAAAAAAAAACCTGTGGTCGACAGGTGACTAACCTGAATGGTGCAGGTATATTCCGTATCGTCCAGCAGTCTGACGGTGCAGCTGTATTCTCGCTCAAGATTCCTGATGCTGCCACTCATAAATCTGCTCAACATCTTCTCAGAAGAAACGCTGCTCTGCTGCGTCTAGAACCAGAACAATAAACTCAACACCAGCGTGCGAGTGAATGTCACATTGACCACAGTCCCCGGTCCCTTGAACGGCCAGCAGCCACGGATTCAGTCGCCGAGGCGTGCACCATTGTTGTCCCTTTAAGTTGTTCGTGCAATGGGCCCGTGCCAAGAAGAGCAGAATCCAAGGATGCCCGCATCCAGATCCGGAGGCTGCTCAGCCGTGTTGTGTGTCTGTGGTAGAGCAGAGGATTATCTCTCACCATTCACAGCCGCCACTTGAGCGAGCAGGCGGGTCCTCACGAAAACTGACGTCGAAGTGAACCAATGGGAGCGTGGCATTTGCCCACTGGGTTTAAATGTCTAATTGTGTTTTTCTAAACATTGCAATTTTGTAATATCAAACGGCCAAAAGAAAATATTACACCATTTGCTTTTTTTCTTGTTTATGTGCTCTACAAACTTACAGATATTTGTAGGGTCATATTTTAATAGGCTACTATTTTAAACAATTAGGTTTGTGATTAAGTCTGCATACAATGTCAAAGAAGTTGATATTGTAAGAGCTCCAAAAGCAATAGGCTATCTACATGAGTGGAATATCCATCTCAAAGGTAGCCGATTTAAGGGGTTGAAAAACAGGCTTTCATGAGAATCCTTACAGTGGACCCACCACAATCATGACAGACTAACTTAACCCACTGATCTTAGGTGTGATATCACTCTAATTGCTTTTTCCAAATGTAAATAGTTATTTCAAAGTTGAGGTAAGCACCTGTGAAAGGGAAAGAGGCATTATTCATGTTAACTCCTCCTTGTGTCATCGCAGGTGAATATTGAATGTTTCGACTGCCACCTGCTGGCAACACGTCGTTAGTCCATTTTAAACAGAAGTCACTCCCCACAACTGTGTACAAAATAATTTACTGTTTTCATGTAGCCTATAGGTCTCCGGGTTTCTTAGGGGTGGCAGAGGGTCCCCTAAATTAAATGGTGTAGTGCTATATGCTGATTCAATTTCATCTTATTTTTACAATTATATTTAAGTGAGCGTAAGATAATTCACGCCTTAATTGTAGGATTTTACACAAGTCCTCTCCACTCCAAGCAAGTTAAAGTAGTAAGTGAAATGTCAGGTAAATGTGGGGTAGAAATGGAACTCCACAAGGGAGTGTGATAAGCCATATACTGTTCTCTATTGTGATAAATGACATATTTGGAGATGTGTAACCAAATTGGGAAGGTAATTATTTGCAGATGACAGAGCTTTATGGAAAAAAGGAAGAAATCTGGAGCATGTGAGTCAAAAAACTGAAAGAGAGGATAAATGAAGTGGAATTGTGGGGGGAAGAAGTGGGGATTTAAATTCACACAGCTGACAAATGAAAAGCAATGTACTTTACACATTTTTGTTTATGAAGGTGTATATTTTGACACCAGATTAATGTGGAAAGATCATATTAATAATGTAACTGATAGGTGTAAAGAAGTTATCAATGTGATGAGAGGTCTGGTGGGTTGGACTGGGGGGTAAATATTGTATCCCTTAAATACATATACCTCACTCTCACTTGATCAAATCTAGATTTTGGATGTGTTGCATACGGTTCTGCATCAGAAACGTCTCTTAGAGGCTTAGATACCATCCAGAGCACTTATTGTGTTTGTGTGCAGTGAGATCCTCCCGTGTGCAAACTCCAAGTACAGTCAGGAGAGGAGCCTTTGTATCTATGCAGGAAACAGTTAGTGACCAATTATTGGATTCATGATGATAATCAATCGACTACAAGAATATTACAAGATTGCTGGGAAAGACACGGTACGCCAAAAACAAATTTTGGCTGGGAGGAGAAGCAACAGCAACATCTGTGGGAGTTTCTGAAATAAAGTTTTGCTTGACTGTTATTTGGCCTGATATCCCTATATGGCTACAACAGGCTCTGGAGGTAGATACAGAATTACTGCAATTCAAGGCAAGAAATAGAAATTTGCAGATTTGGCCAGTGCTTTTTATTGGTATACTGAACACAAATAACTAGCATATACAGACAGACAAATCAAAAAGACAAAATGGGAGCAGCAGTATCAATACCAAGTCACAAAACTGATATAGCCGAATTTACTTCTGATTTATTATCTGTTTATACAGTTCAGTTGTTTGCTATTTGGGTGACCCTACTGTAGAATGGAGTGAGCAATATAAACAAAAGAAATCCTTATTTGCAGTAATTCTGTGTCTGCACTCTGTAGTATCATTTAAGTCAGGCATATCCCATGTCTGTCAGGATTTGGTATAAAGTTATCATATCACGAAAGAACAATAGAACAGGGCACTGAAGTCATATTATTGTGGGTTCCTGACCCATCTAGGAATCAATGGAAATGAAAAAGTGGACAAACTAGCTAAACAATATTTTCTTATAAAGAAAATATAGAAATCAGTGCCAGAATGCCAGATTATCAAAATCTGAGGTTGAGACCATTGCAAAGACAAATACAAACAAACCATGGCAAAAACATTGGGTCCAGATAACTTGATAACAGGGTTACAGGTATTTCACAGCAAGAGGTCTGACACTCTGTGACTGTTCAGTGTTCATCACAGTGACAGCCTGGGGGGAGAAACTGTTCTCATGACGGGTTGTTTTGGCGGGAACATTTACACTGCCATATGACTTAAAAGTCATTCCCATGAAGTCAGCTGTGTTTGTCTTTTTTCTAAGTCTCTATCTTCACTTCAGAATAAAATCACAATGGACCTGATTTGATGGAGAGAACATGTGTCAGTGCATACTTTTTGTAACAGGACTGTAGGACAGTGAGATATTTGGGAAAAGATGGAGCTGAATGCTGGAGGGCCAAGGAGGTGTTTATTAGAGTGGATCATAATTTATCCACGAGACACAGAAGCATCAATATCCAATCCCCACCCATCAGACCTCAGTCTATAATTCACTTCCTCGATTGACTCAGTCCACAGCGACCATGGTCATTACCTAAAGACATCTCCAGCATGTAGTATGGCAGCCTGTTGATCCTCATCCGTCAGTGAAGAACTAGAGAGACAGAAATGAGCTTTCTAAACATGTTTCCTGCAAGCCACCATGCAGTAAGAGAACTGTTCATGTTGTCATGAGCTGGCTCTTAAGGCCTGAAACAAGGGAAACAGAAGCAAAAAGTTTCACACAAAAAAAGTTTCATTTACCGCATATAAATTTCACTTGCTGCAAATATATTTCACCTGCTGTGGCACATCCCCTGTCTCCAATGAAATCATAATATCATATCATAATACCATAAATTGTTACTAATGGTAATAAAAATGATGGTGGCAATAATGATTTTGAGGATGATAATAATGTGGATGAATATTTGTATCATTGCTATAACAAGTAAATATTCAAGCTTTTTTTTTTTTATTCTTAATGTTTTTTTTGTTTTTTTAATTTAATTTCCTCCTTCCCACCCTGATTTTTTCTGCGCGATCTCCCGCGAACCCGATCCGACTCCCAGTCTCCACCCGGAGGAGAGCAGGCGGGGAGCGAGAGGTCGCGCGATCTCCCGCGAACCCGATCTGACTCCCAGTCTCCACCCGGAGGAGAGCAGGCGGGGAGCGAGAGGTCGCGCGATCTCCTGCGAACCCGATCTGACTCCCAGTCTCCACCCGGAGGAGAGCAGGCGGGGAGCGAGAGGTCGCGCGATCTCCCGCGAACCCGATCTGACTCCCAGTCTCCACCCGGAGGAGAGCAGGCGGGGAGCGAGAGGTCGCGCGATCTCCCGCGAACCCGATCTGACTCCCAGTCTCCACCCGGAGGAGAGCAGGCGGGGAGCGAGAGGTCGCGCGATCTCCCGCGAACCCGATCTGACTCCCAGTCTCCACCCGGATCTTTCCCTCTTTCCCTCTTTCCCTCTTTCCATAATATCTAAACTTTTAAAAAGTAAAATAAAATGTCTTAAAATCCTAAAGTACCTCTTGAATGGTGATGGGATCGCAACAGTTGACAAAACACTGAATATTCCAGAGAAGCATTTTGTAACTTTCATTTAATCTGTTTATTGTGTGACACAAATGATAGCCTTGCAAAGTATAAATTATCACAGCTTCAATGTATCCCCCTTAGAAAGAACAAACTTAAAACATAGGTCAGGGTAGGTAATAGAATGCCACAGTAAATGCAGTTTCATCATTATCCCAATAAAAGGATTTGCAACAAACACATCGCAATAGTCAGAATTTTATCATAAACTGTAACAATTTTTGATAAGGACAAGCAATGCTTTCTCACTCAGCATGTTTACATACAGACCAAGCAGACTTCTTCACACACATTTGAAGAGGCTGAAAAGTCTTGCCATCACATTTGAGCTGGATTTAGAGGTACATTTTTGACTGACTGTCTCGGCCTTATTGTATACTGTAATAAAATATGTATTGATGTGTGATTCTGGGAAGAAAGAGATTTTAGGATTTTTATTTATTGAAACTTTATTTTGATCATTTTCTCCTGTTTTTTATAGTATTAAATTAAATAGAACAAAGACAATTGAACAATGCTTTTGCATTTTAAAAGAACGCAAAACAGGATACACATGTATATACAGGTGTCTAACTTAAAAGTCACATATTACGTAAAATACACATTACCATAACTTTCTTACTCTAATATGTCAAATTAATTATAAATATATTTTAAAAAATGGAAGAAAGAGAAATGAATCCAAATAAAGTCAAGTACCTGTTCTCGTGCAAAGCCTCTCTGAAGCATCTGACGACGACAGAAGAAATCGGCTCTCCTCGACTATTTGTTGAGAAACAAAAGAAAAACAAAGACTGCTTACTATTTTAAAACTTTTATCACATTCTTGAGTAGTTATTGGGGGGGTAAGGAAAGCAAAACTTCACACAACTTAATAAATCCTTCAAACGGGAGCTTCTTGGTGTGCAGATCTTGTTTTTTTTGTTTTTTTTTGGATCCAGCACCCACTGAGGGATGTGTCTTTCTTGATTTTTCATCGTTATTGAGCAGCACCTCAAAAATAAAACATATCCTACCTTTCTGGGTTCTCACAAATGCCATCAACTAAATAAATGGTATCCTGAAATCAGAAAGAGTAAAATATGTTACTTTAATGTGAAGACATATATTCATTTAATGCATGCAAGATCCATTTAGCACTGTAATAAGTGTTGGTCGTTTACCATGTTTATTTTTGTCTGGATGAGTCAGGAGACTGAAGATACATCCAGAGAGTACGGCCATCGAGGGCAGGAATCGTATTTGCAGTGAGTTGATCTGAAAAATCATAAAGCTTTATTTTGAATTCAGAACAGCCTCGTGAAAATCACATATCACAGTTCTATAAAAGGATTTGTACAAATACCTGACAGTTGTCTTGTTTGGTCAGTGTAATCATCTTCATGCTGCTTTTGTCTTGGCTGTGAAACATATATTTCATCATTACTTGAGTCCCATTCCTCTGTATAAATCGCAGCTGTAGTATGTTTTAAAACACTGATACATACGCCACCATGGAGGCAGAGCCGCACTCATGTGGTGAGTTCAAAGTCATGAATGACCAGATCGGGCCACCAGTGAATCATGACAAGGAAGTGAAGGTCCCAAAGACTCATGGTATCCTTAAGCAAGAAAAACTCACCTCACTGTCAGGAACATACCAGAGATTTTCCTCCACCACTATCTTCCTCACTCCTTTAAAGCAAACATATAAGGAGAAAATATTAAACAATCGTCACCCAATCTTTTCCAACAGGCCTTTTAACTTTGTGCAACTGTTTCACGTTGTGTTTCTATTTGTTTTACTTTCTCTTTTACCCATTAGCTTCGTTTACAGAGCACTTACAAAAAACCAACGCTACAAAGTTCTTTACATAACATACTAATCCTGACAATACACAAAAATAAAGTCTCAATAAAACCCTGAAACAACAACAACAATGTAGCAATAAACAAGATGACACAGGGCTTTCACACTTGCAGAAAACTCCTGAAAAACTCTTTTTTGCCAGAGAAGCTGAATGTGTGAACGCAAAGGGCCACATTTTTCAGTCTTTTATCGGAATTTAAGGAAGAATGTGTGACTTTTTGATCCAGTAGATGTCGCCCCCTTGAGCACCAGCATTAAACCAAAACAAACATACCTCCAAACCCCTCTCCACTTTCGTTCACACGAAGGAGTTATCAATTAAAACGCACCGTGATTAAACACCATTTAGAGCAAGTGGCGGACAAAATTGTCCTTTGATCGAGCAGCAATTGCCCGTGGTCTACGTTGTTGTGTTAGCAGGCTAATGTTAGCACACTCTGTTAACTCGTAGCTTCACATTGAACAGAAATTGACACAGAATGAGCGTGATCTAAACACACTTTCGTAACATCTGAGTAAGCAATGAGTATGTTATTCTTCTTTTCTCTAGTCCCTGACTAAAACAACTTTATACGCAAGGCCGCCCCGTCCATGTTAACATGACTCCGACAACAGGACAGTTGGCGCATCTCACTCACTGTAGACAGTCATGACTCAGAGACATTTAAAGAGACTGGATTTCTGCTGTATTTATGTGTGAAATGTTGCACTGGCTCCTTTACACACACACACACACACACACACACGCTGAAATACACACACATCATACACTAATAACACAGTAACTCACTTTTACCCAATGTATCATAATTACAGGCGGGAAGGACACTGACCCCGATCACCAAGTGGATTTTATGGCCCAGACTGAACATTACCGCTATACTGCAGCCCTTGTCGTGGTAATCCTTGGCTGAGCAGAAGTCTATCTTGATTTGAGACTGGAGATGAGTGTGTAGAGAGGTGGAATTAAAATTCTGCTTATCAGAAAATAAAAATTAGCACTAACAAAAGAGGGTCTCAACTAACCTCTTTCAAAGAGCCTACATCCATTATTTATACGGCTGCAATGACAAAAAGAGGATTTAATGTTTCTTTTGGTCAACAATGAGGCTACGACAAAAATCAAAAATCTCCTTGATACCCGTCTCGAGCTTTGCCAATGCAAGGTTTGAAATGTGGAAAAACCCGCCCTTTTAAGTAGAAACGCATATCGCCGTTGACAAAAAAATAACACGTTTTACCATTACGTCACAGCAAACAAAACCTTGCAGAGCAACGATTCAGAGAATGATCCTGAAACACAGACGGATCAGATTCTTAACACCCCCGTGTTACATTGCACAGCTCCTTTTTTTCAAATTGGTACAGAGTTTTCTCAGAATCATATAAAAAGTTTACCTTCAGATCCTTCGTCTTTCTGTGTGAGGAGATAGCCGGACGTTTTCTCGTCGCCACTGGATGGCTTCTCAAAGCCTAAAAAAGAAGAACCCACATCTTAATGTAGGTAATGAAATCCATTGGGATTATTACAACTGATGACATCGAAGCAATAGGTGAAATCAGACAAACATTTCATGGCCAGACACAGGCCTTCACTTGTAGTGTGCCTTATAAACACTCTTACCGAGATGAGAAGAATTCTCTTGCGGGGGCCCAAGCAGTAAGGGACGAGACACAGGAGTAAGTTTAAAGAAAAGGTGGGTTTTTATTTTACCCAAAAATAGAAAACCAAGTTTAAAAACCAAATTATAAGAACTAGGCCTATGAAAGAGGTCAATTTAATACAACTTTAAATCAACAAGACAAAATCAAATTGAGAAACTGAATTCAGGTACCTGAAATCAATGCAGAACCTTATGCCTCCATCCTTCTTTGGTCAAGCACCCCTGGGTTACACGACTCTTTGAAGCCTCGATAATCCCCAGGGACAGCATCAGGTCAACCTCCCTCCTCAGTGAGGCCAGCAGGCACTCTGGGATCCTGTAACTTAATCTTCTCCCTTTCTCTCATAACAATGTCATGTTCAACAATATTTGTTCTCCCAGGATTCTCCTGGAAAACTTCTTAATTACAGATAGATCTCACCTGAAGCCGTTGGCCATCTGAGATCATGGTCCACCAGGTCATTAGAGAGGCAAGAGCTTTCTGGAAAAGAGAGACTAAAGATGGATCAGTTTTCTGCATATCACTTATATTACCTGGAACTTGAAACCCTAGTGGTAACTCAGTGGTTGTTGATGGTGTCACCACTGTCTTTTGGAATTTTTCCTGCCTTCTCCGTCTGCAGGTTTTACGATACTTCCCAGGTGTGGTCTCCAACTCCTCATTGAAAAAGGGCAGGGCACTGAGAATTGCGGAGGGCTCATTGGATTGCTTGGCCTGCATTCTGGTTACCACAGCATTACACTTTCTGCTTTGTTCCGGCTCCAACAAATCAAAAAGAACTGGTAGGTCTCTTCCTAGAACAGAATCAAAAGGCAGATTATCAGCAACCCCAATGTTCAAAAGGAAAGTTTGACCTTCTACCTTAATGTACATGTCAGCTGTTGGATAAGGCTTCTCGTCTCCATGAACACAACAGATGGGGATGGTTTCACTGTCAATGTTGGGTGGTACAAAGTTCTTGTGTACCAGTGTCTGATCACTCCCGGGGACGAGCAAGGCCCTAAGCGTGGTTCCATTAACTTCAATGTTTTGCATTTTAATAGAACAGTAATTTTTTAATGCGAGGACGTGGTACAAAGCAAATTTGTGCAAGGCAAGGCAAGTTTATTTATATAGCATATTTCAACAACAAGGCAATTTAAATTGCTTTACACGACATCAAAAGCATCATGACAGAGAGAAAAAGAAATATTAAAATAGAAAATTTAAAAATCATAAAAACCAACACTTCACAATCACAGAGAAGAACCATTTGGACATTCCTTGGCATTTTTACTACCTCCTTCAGATCCCAGATTTGAAAGACTCACATGAGATTTCCCTGAATCCTGAAAACGTCTTGACAGGATGTGTATTTTTAAGGTTGTACGCAAAAACCTCCAACTGTTGGTTAACTATAACAGTTGTAATCTTAGCCGAGGTTTTTCGGGTACATGGGTTATTATGGCCTTAAAGTCCACATAGATAACAAATTAGCTTTTTGCTAGAGGGTTTTGTTGGCCTGCTAGCTGGCTGGCCCTCCCACATGAGAGACTTACCTGCACTGGCTGCTGCCCCCTGTTGGAACTGTTGGGCTGGTTTGTGGATTTGGCTTTGTCGTCCTCCATGCATTGTAGCTCCATGGTTGACCCTTTTTCCGTGCCGCCACAAAGACATCAGCCAGCTTGGCAGCCTCCGTTGCTGAATCTGGGTCATGCTCTTTGATCCATACCTGAAGCTCAGGGGACAACATTCTCAAGTATTGTACAAGGATGATCATTTCAATAACTTCTTCAGTAAAGTACTGTAATAGGGGTGAAATGTGGTAATTTCAAAAGAATAATGCATTGGACATTAACAGGGTTTGTTTGAATTATTGGGGTGAGAGCAGCGCTGAGTAATCAAGAGAAACAATGATGTGCTGGTGCAAAACAGATTTAATTATGAGCTAGGTTGTCCTTAAACTGCACCAAAGTAAAACCCACTTAAAATAAATAAAACAATAAATTGTTCTAAAATGTCTTTGCTAAAAGTTGTCTAAAACAGTAATAAAAGTCATCAGGGTAAAACAAGGGATACAAAGGAGAGCTAAAAGTCCACCACAAAAAAACGTTAGAGGCTAAAAAGTCACTCAGCTCCAACAAAATAATCAATCAATCAATCTTTATTTGTATAGGGCCAATTCATAACAAGTGTTATCTCAAGACGCTTTACAAAAAGCAGGTAAAGGACCTTACTCTTTGTCTATTAATATTACAAAAGAGCAGGTAAAAAGACCATGCTCATTGTTATGTTACAAAAAGCAGGTAAAAGACCTTACTTATTGCTATAAAACAGTGAGTAATTTGTCACGATCTTCTGTGACTGACCACGCTGCTGCTTCCTTCGCAGGGTCTCCTCAAGTCGCTCAGCAAGTACACAGTCTGCAGGAAGGGGACTGCAGTAACAAGAAAATACCGCCATATTGTGCCTATACACACATTCGCCGTACTTCTAAAACCAGAGTGTTACTACTGTCCTAAAGGGATACTGACACCGCTTGCAGAGCTCCTCACTCTGCCGCTGCATGCAGAGGCGCTGCTTGTCAACAGGCAAGGCAGGCAACTGCTTGGGGCCCTAGACCAGTAGGGGGCCCCTGAGGGCTCACAAACTGTTCTGGCTCCTCATTTAGCAGAAAAACTGTCCATTAAATCAAACAAAGCTATACGCAGGTAATCTGTCATTAGTCACACCAAGGCAGAACGTTAACTCATTCTAAAAACACGCATAAAACCAAGAGTATTAATAAAAACACAACAACGGCAAACAATAAAACCAAATCATAAATATCACAATATAAAAATGTATTAAAAAAAACCTTCAGAGGCCTCAGCTTGGGCGGAAGGATAGTGCATTGTAGTCAATGGAGCCTCCACATTTGGGTCAGAGTCTGAAAACTGAGGATCAGGTGCTGGAGTTGTTCTGGCCTGAACTTCTAACTGCAGAAGCTTAAACTGATGTTGAAGTGCTTTAAAGCGCTGTTCTTGCCTTGCAGTTAGCTCATTATTCTTAGCCTCCCAGGCCTCTTTCTGACCCATGTGGGCCTGGAGAATGGACATCAGGTCTGACAGAGTTGGCGCCTTACCTTCACCCTCAGTGCTTCCTACAGTCCCAGAAGCTCCATTGTCTTCCTCGTCATTGCTGGCTTGGAGAGGTGTAAAGTAACGAATTACATTTACTCACGTTACTTTCACCTAATTGAGTAGTTTTTTTGTGTACTTGTACTTTTTAAAATCTGTACTTTTACTTAAGTAGGTTTTCTGTTAAGTATTGTAATTCGATACATTTTAAATCACATCCGGTACTGAGCAAAAAAAAATAGGCCTACTATGAATGATTTACGTCATCGCACCGGAGTAACGAGAGGCAGAGAGACCCTTTTCTTGGCTCTGTGCACCTTAAGCTAATGCAGGACGGATTTTGAAGCAGACGTATCAGGAAGTTGGGTGTTATAAGCTGCAGCAACTTAACACATCTCGGATGTGTGAAAATAAATACTTCAAACCAAACAGATTCAGTTAGAAGCTTCAGCGTGGCCTGCTAAGTGGTGAACACACAGTTCCTTTTTAAAACATCTAATACAAACTAAAATAGGCTCATTTTACAAACAATAAATGGATTATCTTTCATCTCGGGTTTAGTTGCAGCTAAATCAGCCTTTGAGACTAAGCAGCCTCAGAATAATAAAACTAAACACACTAAAGTACTCTTTACACTGTTTTTGAGTGAGACAAATACCCTGTCAGTATTTTCTTAAATAGTTTCAACATTTCCCATCATAAAACAGCCGATTACGTGAACATTATAAGCCTTGATTATTAAATTATCCATCATTAAAACATACTGCTGGTTAAAAAAAAGGGGGGGAAATCTTTTTTAATGTCTACATTTAAATTTTCAATGAGCTACTTTTTACTTTTACTTCAGTACATTTTTAAACTGGTACTTTTACTTGTACTTAAGTAAACATTTTATTAAAGTAACAGTACTTTTATTTGAGTAGAATATTTTAGTACTCTTTACACCTCTGCTTGCCTTTCCTGGGTATTCACTGGGCTGGTAGGCCCTCCTTTGTTCCTTAAACTTTTCCCGCCACGATGCATTCGACTTCCTTCCAGGGGGAACAGGGTAGAAAACCAAAAAAATCCAAAAGTTGGAAAAAAAAAAAATCCTGTCTTTCACTGAATGATCCCACCACTGCCATCAATTGTTAGCAGTAATGCACAAGACCGTTTTTATTTTACCCAAAAATAGAAATCCAAGTATACAAACCAAATTATAAGAAATAGGCCTATAAAAGAGGTCAACTTTGTAAGGATGGCCTAGAGGCTTAGACCCGAAGATGAGGGAAAATTCAAAAATGCAGTGAAATAAATCAAGTGCAGCAATATGTACAGTGCAGGCCTGGAGAAAAAGTAAAAATGAAAAATAATACTTGCAAGAAAAAATAACATAATGCAAAAAGTGTCAAACAAAAGAAGATACTGAGCTCTAAACAATGCCAGTCTGGGCCCTTGCCGCTCTGTACACTCTTTGATAAATTGTTGAAACTCTCCAGCACTGTGCCACTCCAACTCCAAACTCCAACTACCTAAGAAGCCCCCAAGCCTCCTCTTATATAGGAGCTGGCACCTACCAAAAGGGGTTGGAAATCAATTTACTCTCAGGTAAGTATTACCTGTTCTACAAACAACACATACTATCTGCAATAAGGCTAAAAGCATATCAAAATACATTTCAGTTAAGTAAATACTTAAACAGCCTTTTAAATAACATTTGTAATCTCAACAACCTTAACACCCCTCCACTTCTACCAAACATGGCACCTTCCACTTGACACACCCCCATATAAACCCAAGGCAGGCTTCAGCTCTGTTTGACACTTCCTGGTTGAGAAAGAGGAGTGCAGGCGAGGCTGTGGAGCAACAGGTGACTAACAAGATATATTTGATGTGTAATAATGAATAAAATGTTTTAATGTAAACATAGCCAATATGTGTTTTCTTTTGGTTGGAAATACAATTTTTGAAGTCATTTGTCAATGAGTTATTCTTAAGATTTATCAGAAGTTATTCACACAAAGTACGCGTTGCTAGTCATGCTAAGCTAACATTAACACATGCCTCTCAAATTGTCAAAAACTCAAGTCTCGAATCCGACTCATCAAATTAGAATCTAAGTCCCCAAAAGCTGAGTGTCTGAACTATTCTAATATAGAGCTCGCTTCTCCACTTAAGCACATCAATTATATTAATTTATAATAATTCATTGCTCCAAGCTTAGGCTGTCTAACTCTTTGAGTCTTAATGTAAGGATGTGATATTGTTAAATCCCAGAGCTATATGATCATTACATTATTATAATAAGATGTGCAAGCTTGTCATCTAGTTAATTCATTGATTTGTATCGCTGTATGAAGGTCTTACCTTTAAAGATTAGAGAAGCTGTTTACACAAACTGTAAAGGTTTGTGTGCAGTAATAGTGCAGCAAAATATGATTATATATTATACATATTTCACTGTATGGACCTCGTGTGGTACGTTGGAATATGTACTTTAAGGCATCCTGTCTTCCCACACGGGCCCTGATTGGATGGTCAAGAGCCGGGTCAAATCCAGCATCGCCATTGGCTGATACCAAAGAGCGAAAAGTCTCCGTGGATGTAGGCTGTTAAATACATGTAGAAGTGCATGTAGAAGCTGATGTACATGTCGAGGTGGATGGTTTCGTACGTTGGTCAATGAATGTGCATTGCTATCAGATAACAGACATAGACATAAACATCTACAAAGGTTAAGAGCCTATCCGCCCGCCATACAAGCGTCTTATTACGGCCTCAGGGATAAGATGATCCAGAAGTGTTATTGTTCATTTACATGTAATGCCTTTATATCAAAACTAAAACCTACGTTTTAGTATGTAGTATTTCGACAATTGCAACAACAACATTTAGGCGGATAGCCTATATAGCCATAGAATAGATGAACAGGTTGCAAAAGTATTTTTTTATTACATAAATTATCAACAGTAGCACAAATGTCTCATTTATTCTCAAAATTAGGCTAGCCAGCTTGCCATTGATTATAAAGTGATATTTATAATAACTTAAAAAAATGTATGATTTATTTAGTGGTTAGCAAAATTAAGTGTTATTATGTCTAGGGGTTGTGCCAAGAATTGAGGAGGGTTGGCAACACCAACACAAACCTCAGTCACTCACTCATTCATTATCAACAATCCCAAGACACGAGGCATGATCTCCAACTGAGTGGTTCCTAATCATACAAGTAAAAAACATTTAGCTTTTTCAATATAGTATTTACAATAAGGGGACCAGGCAAGTCTAACGGCAAAGAGTATAGTCTTGCAGTTCATTTTCATCGTTTTCTTCAGGTTCGTTGCTTGTTGTGCTTGCAACTTTAGGAGCACACTCTGCCTTTCTTGTGCAAGGGCGACATGGTCCAGCCAGAGTTTGACGCAGCTGTTTTCCATTTGAAATGTTGCCCATACTTTGAGCAGAAGCCCCTTCTTTTTTCTTGGTTGTTGGTGCATGATTCCTCCTGTGAATATTACACGACGCCACCAAAGGCTTCCCTATTTCCAACTTTAGACTTTCTGTCTTGCGCAGCTGATTGTCAATGTGTGTATAGTGTAGATCCACTTTGATGACCAGTGATTCCTAACAAAGCCAGGTGAGAAAAAAATCAAATTGTCACATTCATTGTACCAGCCTTTCTTGTAATAACTTCAAAAATAAAAAGTTATAGGAACACATACATTTCATGGAGGACATACCTTGAGTTTTTGAAGGGCACAAAGTCGCAAAGAACAGTTTGGATTTTCAGATTTCATAAATAGGAGGGAGTCCATCTCCTCTGACCTGCAAGGGCCGGATAACAGGTCTTCCATTGTCTAAGGATTAAGAGCATAACATACTTTGTAAGCATCAGCATCATTTTCAACCAACTTTCATAAAGCATGTTAGTCAACCCTCCAAAAAACGTAACAATATTAACACTGGCCTAGCACTGACATGCTGCTAGAAATGCACTGCAATAGTCATGCATTCACAAATCAGCCACTAGATGGCAGGATTGTCAAAGGTTAGAACGTGCATGTAGCTACATGTAAGGCAGATGGCTATTAGTACTTCCTGCTTTGTCTTTGTCAGTGGTTGCAGCAGGCTGGAAGTCCATATATGGGCACAAAATCCTCATGTGAAACATGGGGGTGACTTGCCATCATTGAGAGATTCTTGCTGGATAATGGAAACTGCTCTACAGTGAGCAACGTGGAATTTATGATGTAGATACAACTCACATTTTTAAAACCTAATTTTAGTATTGTGACTCTTGGAAAAGGAAAGTCTGTCTTTAGTGGGATGCTAACAATCTCAATGTATAAAACTCACACTGCATATATCTCTTGTTGTTTTTCTATGAATGAAATGAAACTTGACAGTAATACTTTGAAAGAAACAATATTTACAGGCGTGCTGCTCAGAGTGATGGTGCAGTCCTGGGTTCTGGGACCTGTAGTCTTTACAGTAGCAAAAGCCACCAAGACATTTGAGAACAAAGCCGAGAAGCTCACTTCCACTTCTACCCCGCAAAGGAACATCAGCCGCTTCTTCCGTGGTAGCTCTGAAAGGAGGTGAAAACACGCTTTAATAAATTCAGACAAATGCTTACAAGTTCCAAAATTGTGTGTTGTGATTTTAAAGCACTAAGATAAAGTATCTGGTTTTTATCTGAGCCTTTTAAGAACCGCATCAGTAACTTTTCAGCCTTTCTGTTCATTTAAGGCACAGAGATTTGTATCCTTTATTTGGTCCCAAAGGCGACTGCTGATTTTCAGATTACACAATGGAAAGTTTTGAGATGATAAAAGATAACTTCCTTCCATCGAACAGAAAAGCAAACTTCTGTAAAATACACCAGTTCCCTGTTTCAATTTCCAAAAAAACCAATGAGTAGCTATTTCAATGGTGTTGAAAATATCACACTAAACCACATTTCTGCACTTGGTTTGGCACATGCTGCAGTGTAGGAGTAGTGAGGAGGAGTAAATAGGACAATCTCTATCTCTTACTCAAGGTGACAACAGATCAAGAAGTGGAAATGTGGTTAACCAGATGGAAATAAATTTGTTTCGTATTCCATCTTTAATATTTAGACAAACAGGAAAAAACATGTGAGGGACATTTGGGGAAATTTCCCTTACTCACCATTTGCTTGTCTCCAACAGACATCTCGCAGGTGGAGGTCTCTTGTGTAGCCGGTGGTGCGAACTGGGTCTGCAAGGGATCTAGGTTCCTTCAGGGTGTGTTTGATCTCCACCACCTGCTTGCCTATGACTAGAGGGTCTCTTCCTAGATCTGTTGTAGACAGAGACAAAATGCAGGTGATAAATGTATGTATAGGGATAACTATAATACCTGGACATATAGCAGTACAGAAACTTTGGATACAATTTCCCAGGATGTTTTTCTACGTTTTACTCTGTCCAATACGACAGGTTTTTGAAAATCAACCCTGAGTAATCCCACTACAACAGGCTGTGCACGTACACTCATTTTGATGATGTGTCTGCCAAAGTTTTGCAATAGCAGGGTGAAATGAATAAGAAAGTTGTCAGAAAAACGTATCAGTACATACAGACTCAATACATGCAACAAACAAGTCATTACACTAGTTGACTGGGTGGACTAGCAGGGCCAGTAGTGAAACCGTGTTCAAATAATTGAATATAGATTTATACTTGGCATTAGAGAAGATTTGGTTTCAGGGATATTTTGGGCAAGCTGTCTACACTATGTGGTTATAATGAATGAGCAACCCCGCAGCTCACCATCAACATCTCTTTTTCCATCTCTAAATAAGTCAGCAACAAGATGAGCAGATATAAAAAAAAAAAAGTAGGGGCTCGAGGATTTTAAAGTTACTGACAACATTTTGGCAGAATTTTATTTAATAAAAAAATCAAAGAGCTTAGTAATTTCAAACAACCATTGTTTATTTGACCATCTCAGCCGACCCTGATTTTGTGCGTGAACCCATGAGAGCAGAGGCAGGGGGTGCCCAAAAGGCAGAGCAGCTGTCTTGCACCCTGCAGCTCTCAGGTTTCTTGCTGTTCTCTAGCCAACAGTGTAAATTTCCAGAGAATGAGGTCACATGCTTATGGTACCTCGAAAAAATGATTCTACCAGAGACGCATCAAGCAGACAAACAGGCTCTTAAGACAGGACAACTTGATAACTCCTCCAACCAGGCTTAGTCACGGCTAGATTTACAAGTCCTGTATAAACAACACTAATTAGCTTACAGTTATACAACTCGTCTGCAAACCAGAGAACGACCCGTTCCCATCCGATCTGTTTACCCTCATTCTGCAAAAACTGTCACTATAATGAAGGGATACAATCTCAAAAGGTTTAGAACCCTTTGGGGAACCCCAAAGATGTAACCATAAATCATTTCACTTGAAACAACCACTTCCTATTTGGTGTACTCAAACCCACAAACGTACAATAAAAACCAGCATTGTTGGAAATAATGTAATATTTTCAGCAACATTTTGGGTAAATTCTTAGAAGCCCAAACTACAGCCGTGTTGAAAATTCTTACCCTCAGACACCCTCTCCAATACATGTGTGACTTTCACAGGCTGTAGGATGTGCGCGTTCAAGTACTTTGTGAAGATTCCAGTACTTTTCCCCCCGTCCTGTACCTCAAAAGCCTCAGCGTCTTCACACCTGCAACAGTAAGTAAAGAGAAAAAACTCAAATAGAGGAAGCAAAATGTTTCAGCCTTTTTGATGTATGTTATATTATACAGCATTTTGACGTTATTCAAAAAACATATTCCTAGGTCAGTGCATGCATTGTTTTATTAGAAAGTTGGTAGGGGTATTGGTTCTAAGTAAATAGTGGTATTCGAAAACATAAGAAGTACATACGTGGCATAACCATAAACAGTGTTCCCACTTGGTGCCAAGGGCGTGATGGCTGAGGGCATGCAGTCCTGGTTGTACCTTTGAAAAAGTAAAATACCGTTTATAGAAGAACAAAAAAATCTAAAAGAATTCTGATAGGTTACATAGTTTCATAAATTCAACCTCATTCCAACTATTCAATATAAAATATTTTACATTTGTGTGATTAAGTATGTGCAAATCCACATGACACTCATCTCTAAGAGGAACAAAGATTATTCACTGCACCTACCATTTTCTACAGGTATCCAATAGGATAACATTCAGTGCAGTCTGTCTTTGCTGCATGCTTTGCATGACCCTCTGCACACAGACACAGTTTTTAGGTTGGTATGGTTGTGGAGCATCAACAGCTACCAGGTAATTTCTCCCAGCACGCTCATACCCATGACCGGCATAGTAGAAAAGGCCTGTAAATGTTGATAAAATACACATTAAGTTACCCCTTCAAGACATAAAGAAATACATGCAGCACTGCTCATATTCTGTAATCCTGACAGTAATATTTAATGTTTGGAGCATTAGAGAAAAAAGGCACACTAGGGAGTAAAAAATATATGGCTGACTTAAATACAGTACTGTATACTAAACAAATATACTTCTCTGTGTTTCTGAAATGTGTTTCATTGTCAGCAAGAAAACATGGAGAATAGAAGCAGACAGTGTCACAATGACACAGCAGGACGCTTCTGCTGTCATTTTTAGTTCATCATTATTTGGTAATACAGCTCTATGAGTAAAGTGTCAGTCTGCTGTTAGACATGTAAAGTGGCTTTGTTGTTCAGGAAAGTGTGAGTCAACTATGTTGTTTTTTCTAAACCCTGTTTAACTGATCATAGGTCACATGTGGAAATATGAAAGTTAAGTCAACTGCCTGATTTTCTATAAATATAACATAAAAGTGCTACAGCCAGTCAGGAAGTGCTTTATATACTCTACATACAATGTTGGAAACTTTGCATACTAGAGGTGGGACAAAAAATCGATTCATGTAAAAATCGCGATTCTTCTCTACTAAGATTCAAAATCGATTCATAATTTCCAAAAATCGATTTTATTTTTCAAAAAAAAAAAAATATATATATATATATATATATATATATATATTTTTTTTTTTTTTTTTTTTTTAGGGGGGGTCTAATCAGTCACTCCCTGCTCTTTAAATCAGTAGAATGCCAACTAGAGCAACAAGAAATGCAGCCAGTCTCACAGATGACTGGAGTAGATCCTGAAGTATGCACTGATTCATAAATAGACTTTGAATCCATGGATCAATTAATCCAGAATCGTTTTGAATCGAAAATCGATTCTGAATCGAATCGTTACCCCAAGAATCGAAATCGAATCGAATCTTGAGACACCCAAAGATTCCCAGTCCTATTGCATACACTACTTTTTACACTTTACTGCCCAGTCAGCTACACATACGTATGAAGCAAGATACTATAAACCCATAAACTCATTACCCAAGACAAGTGGTCAACAACAGATAAGGGCCACAAAATAACAAGAGAAGTTTGCATTTCCTAATAGAAGTTGAAATATTAAACCATCTGAGGAATGAATCTCATTTAACAAAAAAAGGATTGGTAGTTTGTACTCACCATAAACTCCTCTATCAAGGAGCTGAATGAACTTGTCAATAGCAGCAAGCATCTCCTCCTTGGTGAGATCCAGCAGTGAAACCACTCTGAAGCCAAGCTGCTGCAGGAGGTTGGACAGCTTGTGTACATCCATGATAGGGGCCATCAAGCCAGGGTGGTTATAGTAATTCAGGTTGCCAATAAGTAGGGCAACTTTATCAGAGGCTAAAAGATAATATCAGAGCAGAATGCATTTTTTAAACACACAAGCTAAATCTGACGCAAATCGTGATAGCAGGATTTTTTGAAACTAAGTGTTTTTGATTATTCTGTACCTGTGGGTGCAGAAGGAGGAAGCTGGCCCATTTGCACTAGGGGAAATAAAAATAGAGAAGCACTAAATTAGATGTTCGTTGTATAAAAAAAAAGATCTCAACTTCTATGATTCTGCCTAGTAGACTCATACAGAACAGCACAGCTTTAAAATTAGACATGTTTTTTGTTTTTTTGCATATGTATTGTACCCTTCATACCACAGATTAATGTGCATACAGTAGACATTGAGCAAGAGCTAGTTTCACTTTACATCTCTTTCCTGTTTTGTGTCTAGGGCTTGGACAAGTACTATTTGGAATCTAACAACTTCCTTTTTGATATGTAGAAATTGGAAAGTACCTCCAGCATAATGGAAACAACAATATACTGTAAAGCCTAAGTTCTAATTCAGTGGAATTAAAATAGTGTGTGAAAAATGAAGCTTTTCAGTCGTTTCTTTGGAGAAAAAAAGGAAGTTAATCTAAAATGTAAAATATATATTTTTTTTTATCAAGTAGATAATAGCAGTTTCAGTTTTGCCTTACCAATTTCAACCTGGACCGGTTCAGTCCATCTCTCTGCTAAGACGTTAGATACGGAGCACAGGTATGATCCTTCATGTTCGGCTGTTGCATGTTCAATCTACATGTAAACACAAAAGATAAAATAATTACCATTGTTTGTTTTTCTGCGATCTAGCACATCAAAACTACATTGTGTGGACAATACTAGCCAAATTTTTCAAATGAATTACATAGTCTGGAAGGCTAATTCAGAGTAGGTAAAATGACACAGTCAATAAAGCTTTGTGTAAACAAACACTGTCAGGACTGAGGTAAGTAAACACTTGCTTGTTCCTCACCTGCAGTGTGTCACTGGTTTTGTCCAGGAGTGGCTGTCCATTTCTGTACCAGTGAAAGTGAGGAGCTGGGATACCAAAGGCTAAACAGCGGAGAGTGACTTTTGTTCCTTTTCTGACTGTCTGGGGTTTCGGGTTGATGGCAATGTGTGGCTCACCCTTCCAGTGTACTGGTAAACCTGATGTTGTTTGAAGAGAAACTAGTAGAATCAAACCCACAACATTGAACTAGAAATGTGCATTCAATTTATTCATTGCCAACTAACAAATATGCAATAAATACATAAAGTACCATAAAAGCACCATTCCAGTTCAAAACAAATCAAGCTGAGAATCACACAATGCACACCTGATTTATCAATGTCCAACACCTTCACTTTTACCCAGTCACTGAACACACAGTTACAGAAGTGGTCACTAACTCGGCACACAAAGAGCTGAGTTTGTTTAGCTGTGATGGTCAAGTCTGCTTTAATTCCACCAGGAACCTGGAAAACAAAGACACAATAATTATTATGTCTCTGTAGAGAAATGTTTTGTGCAAGATTTTATTAATGGACTTTAACGTTTGTCTGATTTCATTCTTGGATTCATTTAATAAGTAAACTCCACATACCTCCTTCTCGTCATCATTGAACCACTGGTAGTTGAGGATACCTGTGCCCTCAGCACGGACTCTCAGAGTCACCTTGTGGTTCACAGGCACACACACAGAAACAGGATGCAGCACAATAACGATTTCTGAAACAAATCAGGACTGAATCTCATTCATCTGAAACCAAACTGTGGTGCTACTATAAGAGTAATGTTTACTATTACTAGTAGTAGTTTAAAAGTCACGGCATGCCAAGGCTACAGTTCGGCGATGTTTCCTGTAGCGAAATAACATACCTCTGATCATCATTCGACAGGGATTTAGGAGGGATCCAGTAATCAGTGCATCTTCTTCTTCTTCTGTCAGACTGAATGGTAAATCAGAGTTAATAAAATGGTGTTAGTCCTCGCATTACCTGCTACACTACAAACAAAAACAAACGAAATAAAACGATAGGAAGTCGAAGTATATTTTGGTCCATAATGCGCTCGTGACTTCTCATTTCTTGTAAAGTTGTCATTAAATAAAACCGCATTAGCAAAACTGTACCGTCAAAAAGAAAGGTCTTCTTTTAGACATGAAAACGATTAGTTAACAAAACGTTAATCACAAACAAATGTTTAAGTGAATACCTGCGTTCAGCCTTGTACGAGTCGAGTAGCTGACGGCTCTCAGACAGAGTAAGCTATGTCCCCCACTCCTACAATCTTCATACTTCTGTGATATTGACCTAACTCTTCCTTTTCCCGGAATGAGGTTGTGTATACATACGCTACCGTAGAGCCGGTAATATGGGAGCACTCTGAGAACCCTAATAGTCTTTCATCTACGGTATACTTGAAAATATAATACTTTTCTTTGATTTGAAATTATAAATATGTGTTGATTTGCAAAACATCCTAACAAGCGAACCCCTTAACTGTTAAGTCTTTATGAATCATGTGAAATATATGCATACGGAGCCACTGTTATCGGCATTACGGTAATAAGGAATCTGGCCCTTTTCGTTGCTGTACAATTAGGCAGCCAAAGTCAAGTTATTGCTTTTAAAATTGAACAAAAACATAAGGAGATAGTTTGTGTGTCTACCGAGCTAGTTGTTATCTTACAATATCACTCATTCTACATTTGTTCTGGTTCATTGAAAACGATTGACAATGTCATATTATTTGATAAGAATCATTTTGATCTATCACAATATTGTTACTATTTAGTCAGGCTAGCTTAGTCAAGCTATCTATTCTTGACTTATGAAACTGAAATCAGTCCCAAATTTAAAAATTGCTGAAAAAAACATTGCATGACCTTCCTACTGTCTGTGTAGTCTGTCACATGGCTTTTAAACATTAAGCGAAGTCATACAAATTATTTTAATTATGTATTATGCTGTTATAACCTTTAATTAAATTATTAAAATGAAAAGCTTATAGGAGGAATTTATATATTTTTTTTTATCTATGGGGGGATTAACATTATATTGACTGTCAATGTTATTTTATAGCGTACCCTGCCAATTATTTAGAGGACATTTGTACAAAGAGTATAGGTCTCAATTCAAGTTTGCCTAACTTGAAAATGTATGCTGTTTAATAATCTTTCTTTTCTTTGTTTTCCCTTTTTTTCAAAGCCACGTTTTTTAAATTTTTCACACAATAAAAGCCAAGGATATCCTTTTTTTAAGACAGTCTCGGCCTACAGAACAGTATGTTGCAGAGAAATAGTTTTTATATTAATATGTGATGATAAAATCATGAATACAATTTCAACTACACATCTATAAATTATCATTTCCAGAAATAAAGTTAATATCATAATTAAACAACTCAACAGAGATAATATAACTTACTCATCAATATCCTAAATGACCCTTTTCTACAGTATAGATTTTATCAGCTGAGCCTGTTTTTGTCTAATTGATGTGAAATGTGAGACGCAAGTGTCCCTCTATGTTTACCATGTGTTGCAATTCAGAGTCAGGGGGGCAGGCCTTTAGCAACTCTTGAGCAAAGCAGAGGACATAGACCATTGGTTGTCATTGGCTACATCATGAACCTTATTCCTCAGACATGTTTTGCAAGTCCACATCCAACCCAACTGCAGTGTCTCAAAGACGGGACACCCAATTTTATTTAGATAGCTCAGAAACTATAGTGGGGACATTTTACAGCATAACTGTCAAGGAGATTGTGGATATTCAGAAATATACAATGGTGTAAATGGTAAGCTTGATTTTAATTAGTCAACATTACTTGACTTCTTTATAAAAGTCTAAAACTTAGTTTAGGAAAATCTGATGTGCTCTTGCACCTATTTGTAGGGCTGCTAAAAATAGGCCCCTGCTGGCAACACATGTGTGTCTATGATAGGCTGCTACTGAGATTTTCTCCACAGACTGCGGCTCCAAAGCAGCACTGACAACATCTCAATGGTAAGTTGAAAAATTAACAAACTTCTAAGATGACTGAGAACCACTTAAATTATATTCCTAACACTTAAAAGTAAATAACAAGTCCTAGGTTGGTGTTTGACCACTAACAGTCCTTCCACAACCTGATAGCTGATACTATTTATATCCTGCTCCAATGCGGCTACTTCGCTTGGTGAGAAAGGACAAGCATTAAGTCTGTCTTTGAGTTTTATACAAAACAACCCAGTGTTATAGTTTTTTTGTTCTCTTCCACCAGGTTTTGTTACCATTCTGAAGTGTTTCCTTTTTTCTACAACAGGGGCTTTCACCTGGATAGCACCAATAAAGTTGAGCCCTGAATCTAACAAGCTGTGGACACGACCAGAGTAGTTTTATACTTTGGGTGGCACTTTATCACGGATTTAAGCTTTTTTTTGTGAAGTGCTTCAAGGGACAATGACTTCCAGAAGGCCAATGACTCGATCTTTTTCTGGCAATGGGAGGACAAGCAGCTTCAGTGAAGAGGAGGGCAGCTCTTCCAATGGCCGCTCAGAAAGCCGCAATACTTACCTCTCTAATGTTAGGCCGGAAAACAGGTAGGCACCCTTATTTACATCCATGTATATACAGAGCATGTAAATCTTTGATCTTGTTAATCTGATAGTATTTGATAAAAAGATTTAAGCAGAATGGTTGTCGAGAAAAATCATCTGGGTAGGCAGGCAGTTTGAGCTACAAAATTCACTTTCTTTCCAAGCTGGTCTGCCCATCAAATGGTAGGTCAAAAATGACATGTCAATTGTACGTGTTGATTTACTGTAGGTGGGTTCGATATACAGAGATCCTATTAATCATTTGAATCCCTTCATTTGCCTCTTCTCTGAATAGCTATTCAAGGTATTCTCACTACAGGCCAACGAGGTAATCAATACTTTCAAAACATTCCTCCCAACTAACAACTTAACCACAAAAAACTGGTTGTCCACACACATTTTAACTGTAATGTAAGTGTCCCGTTCGTCTAGTGTTGCGTTCAGTTATAGTGATAAACATCGGTGTTCATTTTGTATTGACGACTCTGTTTGGCTTGATGTCTCACAGTCTCTCGTTTCACTCTTTCACACTCTTGTCACTACCAGAAATTCCCATTAACATCTTTTCCTCTTAATGAAGCAAGTCATTGGAATGTTCTGCACAACGGTGAAGAGGTCACTGAAATGACACTGAAGTGTAACACTGTCTTCGTTATGAAAACAACTATCTAATGCATTTGTGTTTGCTTCCAGGAGCACATTGTGCAGCGTCATGGCTCAGCTGACTGAAGACATTCAGCCCGTCTTCGAGACCACCTTAAAATCAAAGGCAGTCTCAGAAAACTGTAATGTGAAATTGACTTGTGTCGTATCTGGTAAGTCTGTCCTTGACAGCCTGTGTTGCATGCCTCTGCTTGTTCTTTGTTGGAGTAAATGAAACGTTTAGGCCTTTTTTTTTATATGAAGAGACAGGACGTGACTAATCTGGAAACCAAAGGAAAGAGATCACTTTGCAAATGAAACACGCCATATATCATTCAAGCTGGTCTTTCAGTATGTTCTGTTTTTTACTGCAGGCAGATTGGATGGGTGGGCCAATCAACACCAGCAGCTGTTCCTCTGTTACACATCACAGCACTGCATGATGCAACACAGCCTAAAACACATTCATGTCAAAGCTTCTATTTTACTTTCTGTATAATTTCTCAAATGAAGAATTTAGGAATATTTTTGGCAAACTGAGACTTCATCCTTTTGTAGAGAGTATTAACAAGTAGTACATTGTAGCACTAAGAATATAATGCTGATTACCAAGCAGTTTACCGTTAACTAACCTTGTCTTTAGGTTACCCAGCTCCAGAGCTGAAGTGGTATAAAGATGATATGGAAATGGACCGGTATTGTGGACTTCCAAAATATGAAATTCGCCGTAATGGAAAGACCCACACCCTCCATATTTACAAGTATGTAGTACAACCTTTAAATAATCTATTTCTACAGTTTAATTTACAAGGAATTATGCTTTTGGATTTTCTTTGCATATTGTAATACAACAAGAATTCTAAGAAGAAAACAGTTATAAAAATAAAATTGTTTACAGCTGCACATTGGAGGATGCAGCCATCTACCAGGTCTCTGCCAGCAATAGCAAAGGAATTGTTTCCTGCTCAGGAGTTTTAGAGGTTGGCACCATGAACGAGTACCAGATTCACCAGAGGTTCTTTGCCAAGCTGAAGCAGAAAGCAGACAAGAAGAAAAATGAAATGGAGGTGCAGAACAAGAAAGAGGAAAAAGCTATCATACAGAACGAGAAATTGCCTAGTAGCCCAGAACGTCCCCCAAGAAAGCGTTCTGTCCCACCACCACTGGTCAAGCAGCCTGAGGCTGAGGAACAATTGGGAGCTGCTGCAGAAGCTAACGGAGTTAGCTCTGAAGTCAAGGAAACAGCCCCTGTGACATCCAAAGACAGTGACCTGGAGAAGGAGACTTCTCTATCTGAAAAAAGCATGGCTATAAAGAAAATAAAGATCTCAAATGGAGAAGATGTTCCAGTTAGCAACAGTAGCAAAAGCCATATGATGGGAAATGGAGGTGAAAACTGTTATGATGGAGGAATCAGTTTGGCACAATTTCTGGCAGAGACTCTTCAGTCCCAGGTTGCAGAGGAGAAACAGAACTCACCTCGAGGAGAGAGACGTAAAGAGACGGATGCATCTGCTGTAAGTGCAAGTATAGAGAAAGATAGAGAGCCAGAGAGGATGCAGAAAGAAAGGGAAGAAGAGAAAGCACTAGAGGAAGAGCATAAGAGAAAGAAAAGGATGGAGGAAGAATTAGAAATGGAGAGGCAGTTGGAGATGTTGCATGCAGTCCCTCATCCAAAACATGGATCAGAAGTCAAACACCACAGTAAGGTTCACAAGGATCATGAACACCACAAAATCCAGGCTTCCATCTCCTCTATGCTCCACTCAGTCAAAGACTTCCTCTTTGGGAAGAGTAAGAAGGACTCTCATTATCACATTGAGAACAATGAGAGAGAGTTTGACAATTTGCCTCCTAAACCGGAGACTCCGCCATCTTTTCGACTGCAAGCAACGCAAAATGAAGTGTGCAAGCCTCTTACGGAGGACACTTTGCCGATGGAAATTGATAAACGGAAGGAGCCCCCAGAAACGGTGACTCTGGGGCCATATGAGCACAAACATGAAGACAGTGTTTCCCACACTGAGCTGCCAACCCCTAAAAGCATAGAGGAGTTAACGAGGCTGAGTGTCGAGGAGGCTGACGATGCTGAGGAGGCCATGGAGTTCTCTCAGGGGCCAGAGATCAGCAACCCAGTTGCAGAAATGTCATTGTCTGGGCTTCAAGTTCTCACTGAGGTATGTGCAGTGGTGGTGAAGGCAGCTGGCTGCCACTTGACAGTTATATATAGACTGCATTTGTGTGACAAGATAGTACAAGAAGAACTACTTCAGGGCTAAAGCCTGAACTATGTCAACAATGGCCGACACGGTTTAGTCTTTGAGTTGCTGCTTGTTGTACATGTGCTAAAAAAGAAGCATATGACAACTCAAAGTTAAATGTTAATTCATGGGGGAGTTTCCCTTAATCAGACGAAGCAGCCACTTATGACCATACAGTGCGACAGCCTGGCCATGTGTGACTGGTTTTACTGCATCAATTACACATTAGCATGACCAAACAAATAAGAGTGGGGAAAATGGGGTATAATAAGAATGGGGCTCCTCACAACTCATCTATGTGGGGGTGGGGGCTGTTGTGTATGTTTGTTGAAAACTGTAAAATAGGTTGTGCATATCTCATATGTTGACGCTGATGAGCGGAGCACCAGTGCGTCAGAGATCACGTTGAAACCTGAGTGTTAAAAGTTGTTCTCATGTTACAAACAGGGCTCTGCATGATAGTCTGCCGTGTGGTCTGGACAAGCGGTAGTAGTGAGACTTCTGTGGCAGGCCTCAGCTTGAAAGGAGGGCCTCGTCACATTGGACGCATTCCTCTCTGCCCCCCCCCCATATCTTAAAATAAACCCCCTCTTCATCTAGCATTGAGAGAGGAAGGCAGTAGTACTTTTATTATCTAAGTGTTAAGCTCGTAGAGTTGTTTCATGTCTGTCATGTGTGGGAATTAAAGCACTGTTTAGTATAGGCTTGTAAAAACGCTTGCTGTGTAATTTCGGGTCGTATTGACTCAATTTTATTTGATACTGTGACTCCCTGGCTGTTGGCTTATTGATATTGATGTGTAGTGTGAATTTTCTTCTGTCCTGAAAAGTACTGAAACTCTTATTTTGATATATCCATAAAAGTGCATACCCATTTTATTTCATTTTAAGCACTGCCTTCGTCTTTTGTTCCAAACAAAGAAGTAACATTTACATTTTACATTAAACTCTTAAAATAATGATATTTATCACTCATTGAATAGTAAATTAAAAACACAAATAAGTTGTTGTATTAACTTAAAATTGACTGAAGTGTTGCTAAAGTTATAAGCATGCACTTATAATAAAAAATGATCTATTCTAAACTTTAGGTAGTAGATGAACAGTTTTTATTCATAAATATCAGAAATCCCTCTGTTCTTGGTGAAACCTTTTGGGGATTTCTGTCAGTTTTAAAATTTAACCAAGAGATAGAAATCGGTTACAGCGTTAGACCTATAAATGAATCAAATCCAAATATATTTAGATGTATTATTTAATTATTTTGTTCCGAAAATGTGTATTAAATACAGTGACGCAGCTCAGATCATGTACACATTACGTATAGCACAATGACTCATCTAAAGGAGAACTGAAGTTACTATGTTAAATTATTATCCACCTGCAGAGCGATTGTATGCCTGTAATGTGGAACTACCATTGTACCTTCACCGTGGTGGTCATATACTGTAATGTGTGGCGGAAGTCAAACCATTAATTTAAACAATGTCTTCTCACAAGTGTGACGCTTATTGACACGTATAGGTGTAGTGATGACCACAGCTTCTTTTTTAGACTGACACCGGTGACACCGGTTTCCTTCCATCGAAAGCAGCAACTTCTTTATTTCGATGCAGTCACTGCTGGCCAAACATGTTGTCACGAGGCAGCCTGGGCCTCTGCTACTCTTCTGCATTCATGTTTATGATGTGAACAACAATAACAGGGACAGAATGGGGAAAGGCCCAACGACACTTTTATCTATAGATTTGAACTATGCTTATAATTAGTCATGTCTCTGTATGTGTTTTTCTGAGGAATATCAAAATAAGTTTACTTCCTTATTTATAATTAAAGTCTCTTTTCCTTTGTCAGTACTCATTTGGCTTTCTTTATGACTGATCCAAGTGTTCACGACCGTTTTTTGTGCATCGTAAATGAATGTCTTGTTTTCTCAGACAGTGCAGTGGATATTATTCATTCATTTCCCAGCCAGATCTTAATGTAAACAACACACCATTTGTCAATGGTGTGGATTTCCCTGTCGTGTTTAGTTAAGATAAGAGTTAGATTTATTTGAAAATGTTATAAGCCTGTAAGTGTAAACACTTGGTATCAGCTACCTTGCACGTGACATGAAGTAAAGAAGTTCCTGAAATAAGCTGACACGTCATAAAACACAAAGGGTTTATTGACTTCCTGCAGCTGTTCCGCATGTTATCTGAATTTGTTCAAAGACTGATTACAGTTCTCTTTCTGTTTATCATCATAGTGCTCCACTGCAATACCAAGTTTTTCTTGTCTGTCACTGTTTATGCTGCTGTTGATTTATGGCAGAAAAACATGTCTCTGTCTAAAAGTGTTGCAGTGTCACACTGTCAAAGGTCACTGAAGTAAGTTCCCTGAAACAAGCTTCTTAAAATTAGTTTAAAGGTGCACTATGTAGTTTTGGTAGAGAAATTTGAAATTTGGATAAGTGTACAGATTCTGTTGTACATGTTCATAACTCTATACACAAACTGTCCTCAGAGGGAAATGTGGTCCCTGTAACGCTGTTTGAAGATAAAATGCTATGGAGAAGTTATGGTGGGGGGCCCACAACATTAAAACCGTAACTCCTGGTAGCTTTTTAGCTCCAAACAGTGTTCAGGGACCCATTTTTTTCTTTGAGTAAAGTTTGTGTATTCAGTTTAGAACATAAAGCATAGAACTGTTTCACTTCTCCAACTTTAAAATTTCACCACCAAAACTCCATAGTGCACATTTAAAATATTTTTTAGAAAAAATTAAATAAACTCCTTAACACAACACTGGATGTTTTATCTCTCTGGAAAAAAAATTAAATCCAACTTTTAAAAATAGTTTGAAGGCTTTTGAATCAAAAACTAGCAGAGTTAGTTGTTTTTATGGAGTTCAGTGTGAAACATATAAAGCCAAAACTAAAATGCCTTTTTTCTTTCCATTTCATCAGGCTGTTTCTATGCTCCGTCAAAAGCCAGAATCCCCGGTAGTTTCATCACTGCCCAGTCACCAGGCAGCAGTAGATGACTCTTCACCCAGGGAAGATAAATCTGTCTTGTCGAATACCCAAGCCCCTAATGAAGGAAAATCCTCCCCCACCCTCACTAGCTTGGAAGAAAGCCGGACTCCCCCTCCCAGTGTTATCTTATCAGTGGACAGTCACAATCTTGGAGAGGCGCCCACTGAAGCTGTGCAAGAAGAGGCGATGGCTGTTAATAATAGGGGCAAAGAAGGTAAACCAAACTCTAATGAGGGCCGTTCCTACAATCTGTTATATGAGGAAGAGAAAGCTGAAGTGAAATCAGACCAACAGCCAAGCTCAGATGTTAACAGATCTGAGATTACTGAATTTACAATGTCCTTGTTGGAAGAGAGAATAGAGACATGTGAATCAAAAACACCAGTGCTGTCTTCTTTGTGTGCTGTGACAGCATACAGTGAAGAGAGACGTAATGTAAAAGAAGAGACCGAACACACTTTACTGAATCAGGAAATGGATATAGGATATCCGCCCAATGCAGCCTCAGAGACTTTAGAGAAGGCTGACCTAAAAATACAGCAAAGATGCATGTCTTCTGCACAGGAGGAAAGCACAGTGGTCCGCAATAAAAGTGCAATACAGAGTTCAAACTCAGGTTTAAGTGGTGTTGAAGAAAGTCTTTCTGTTTTAGAGAAAGAAGGGTTGTGCAACATTTTGAAAACACACGAGCAGACAGTTTTAGAAGGTGAGAACACTGAAGCAAGGCACAAGAGTTTACCAAAGAGAAATCAAATGGAAATAAAGGAGCTGATAGAGTCAGAGAACGTTTCAGTAACACAAAACAATGAAGGTAATGTAAATGATGTTGAAGAACACAGTAATGTCGCACATCAGGATGGCAGTGAGAGGCAGCAGGGTTGGCCCTCTGAGAATATTCCCCAAATAAAAATATCTACCATTGAAGACACAACAGATATTGAACCAACTGTTCCTAATAAAAACCCAACTGAAGATTTTATAATCCCCAGAATTGAAATAATTGAGCCTGAGCTTAAAGAAGGCACTCTGCCACTTACTATTTCAGCACTGAATGAACCTGCTGTTTCGCAAAATCATGACTCAACACATGTGTCTGATGAAATAATACGAAACAACAGCATCACTTTTTCTCCAAGTGTGTTACCCATGCAGATTGGTATGCAGAATGATTATAACTTCTCACCCACAGAAAAAGTCAAGGAAGTTGCGCAATTAGATGACGAGGCAGAAATGTTTGAGCGAATGAGGCCACCTGTGAGAAGCTGCGAGCAGCTCCCTCAGATGGCATTAACATCCATTCCTGTTCAAAATGTTTTATGTACTGATGACAAGGAGGATGGTGTTTATGTAAACAGCCATGTTTCAGATTCACAGCAGCCTTTTGAAACTGCTACAGTGCCCCTGTTTGTCGTGCCACCAATCTCTGTCACTTGTTATGAAAGTGATTCTGTACTGAGACAGCCCACTCAAACTGATCTGACACATACAGAAACTCCATCTGTCATGCATAGGGGAACAGAGAATGATGTTGGCAATATAATGACCACCAATCCAGAAAAATCTCAAAGTGGAAAAGTTAGCCAAAAAGAAATGGCAGATAACAGTATTGAAAACAAAAATCCCTCTTTGCTATATGAAGCTTTAACGCCAAAGGTTGGTGACATTCAGCCTTCATTCAGTAAAACAGCAGAAGACAATTTTGTCCCTGAAATCTTAAAGACAAAACCCCTTAAAGAGGCCAAGGCAGAAAACGGTGTGTCTTTGGAAGATTTGCAAAGAAACAGATCGTCTGTTGAAAGACTCTGCTCTAAACCCCCCACATATCCATCTCTGAGCCCAGCCAGCCTCCGCAAATTCATGTCCAAAGCTGCTCAAGACACAGACAACGAGGCTGTGACAGCTGTCCCTCTGATCACAGTGAGTGACCGCCAGGGTGACAAGGTAGACGAAGATCTAAGTGGAGGCTCTACACCAACATCTTCCCTGTCCTGTGAAAGCAGTCCCCGGCTGAAACGCAGAGACAGCCTTACACTCATACGCTCCGCCACGCCAGAAGAGTTGGCCTCTGGAGCTCGTCGCAAAATATTCATCCCAAAACCAAAAGAGGATGGAGAAGGAGCTACGGTCAGTGCACTTGATACCCAGGTCAAGAAAGAGAGCCCGTACATGTCGCCCAGCCAGGCTCGCAGAGCAGCATTACTTCAAGCTCCCACAGGACAGAATACCCCACCAATGGAGAGGCGCTCCCCACTGCTGCCCCGCAGAAAGATCACCTTGGAGGTGCCAAAGGTTGTGGAGGAGACTCCCACAGAAAATCAAACCAGCACCAAACAAGAGGAGAAGACAGAAAAGAAGCTAGACCCTTTGAAAGGTAAAAACATGTCATCATCTGTGCTAAAAGATAATATCTGTTTGACACAATATTAACTTTTCATCCTCCTTCACTCACACAATGTAGTTAGATATTTTCACCTGATAAGCTCTTAAACAACAGTCTACAATTTAAAATGGTTAACTTGTTTACCGGTATTTAATCTTTCTGTTAGTTTTCATAAAACAACTTGATATTCCAAGTTCGTCTAGACTAAGTGTCAGAGGAAGTGGAAACATAAGACAGTCTCTACTCTCCAGTACAGTATATATTTACTTTGGTCTCCTCTCCCCCTCTCACACGCACCACCAGCTCCACAGGTCATCCGAAAGATCAGGGGAGAGCCATTCCCAGATGCCTCGGGACACCTAAAGCTGTGGTGCCAGTTCTTCAATGTGCTCAGTGACTCCACCATTAAGTGGTTCAGAGATGAGGAGGAGATACTAGAGGTGAAGAGAAGGTAAATCCCCCTCCTTGGTCACAGTGTTAATACCATTCTAACCACCTGTGACACAAATCATGTTGTTCAATTGTAGGCATTAACATTATTACTTGTCTCCCTTTCTTCCTGCTACTGTTTTGAGGATTTCCAGCAAGGCATGACTGGTAAATATGGGCCTGTTCCAAATATGAGACAATAATGCTACAATACAAGGATTTCGAGTGCAGAGTCCATGGCCTTCTTTCATTCTTATATTCTAACTGCAGTGATATCTCGCTCATGTGACTGTGAACCCCACAGCTGGGACACAGAGAGGTGAATCTCTGGCTAGACGCCGAAACCCTAACCTGACACAATATTTTTCCCATCTGCAGGGGGCATTAAAGATCTATATTTGTGCTTTAGGCTGCTGCATCAGCAGACTTGTGTCACACAACATGAAAGTTGGTGTTACAGTGACACCTTGAGGGCTCTTGATGAGTCCTTGAATGTAGGAGCGATTTCATCAATTATTATTATTTGTTATTTTTAATTTGTTTGTAATTATCTTTGTAAACACCAGGGGGCAATGAGCACCTTACCAAGTACTAAAGCTGATGGGAACCATTTAAAGGTTACAGGTGTGTCACTGTGAGGTGGTGCACCAGTTCTCCAGCATCTCAAAATGTTTGTATGTTTGCATGATCTGAATTAAATAAGGAAAAGTGATTCAAGACTGGACATTCAACATCTTATTGCCTATATGAACCAACTGGAACGGTGCATCAGTGGCCGTTTGTTAATCATAAGCACTTTTTTAACACCTTTGTTTTGTTTTTTACAGATACTGTTCCCAGGACATAAGCCATGTAACTTGTTCATTATTATTTATTTTCCCCCAATTTTTTTTCTTTCAGTGGAGGAGATGAAAGCCAAGTAGCTCTGGCTATTGTTCTTGCGTCCAGTGAAGACTGTGGGGTGTATGGCTGTACCATCAAAAATGAATATGGGACTGACACCACTGACTTCCTTCTCAGTGAAGACAGTAAGAAGCTGTATGGCTGAAAACATCAACTCTAAATGTTACTTTCAATTGTGCTTTTATGAGTTTTTTTGTGTGTGTGTTTTACAGTTCTATCTGAGATACTCTTAAGAGATGATTTGGAAGGTAAACTTTTCAATCAGCTATAAAACATATTTTCTCTCATTCTCTTTCAGTTAAAGCTTATTGAAATAACCGGTTTGCTTTTTCCTATAGTTGGAGAGGAGATCGAGATGACGCCACTGCTGTTCACCAAAGGTCTGGCTGACTGTGGCAACTGGGGTAGCAAGTACTTTGGCCGCATCATGACTGAGGCGGCGAACGTCGGAGAGGGCTGCGCTCACAAAGCCAGCAGAGTGAAGGTCATCTATGGCCTGGATCCCATTTTTGAGTCTGGAAGCCCCTGCATGTTCAAAGTCCAAAATCCCATCGCATATGGGACCAAACAGGATAGCAACCTTACAGAGAGAAATCTAGAGATTACTAAGCAGGTGAGTGGTGGTTTTAGTATCTTTCAATAATTGGTAATAATTGCACCCAATAAAGTCAAGATTACAATTTCTGTAAATGAATTGCTTTATTTCCTTTGTGTGTTGCCAGGAATGCAAAGTCCAAAACATGATTCGAGAATACTGCAAAATCTTTGCAGCTGAAGCCAGAGTTATAGAGAACTTTGGCTACTCACTAGAGTAAGTATAGTAGCTCTGATTATAGATTTTTATCAAGATACACAAAAATTGGGGTGCCATATAGCCTAGCGGTTATGTCACACATCCCATGTACAGAGGCTTTGGTCGTCATTGCAGAGGCCGTGTGTATGAATCTGACATGAGTCACTCTCTCTTCCTAACATTTCCTGTCTCTCTTCAGCTGTCCTTTCCAAAAAAGCAAATATGGCCACAAAATTCAACTTATAAAGTAAAAACCTGAGTTGCCAGTGGCTGAAGTGGTTAGTTTGCGCACTCCTATACAGAGGCTGTAGTCCTTAAAATGGGCAGCCAGGTTCGAATCCGAACATGTTATTCCCCACTCTCCCTCTTACTCCATCCACTGTCTTATCTCTGTAATAAAGTTATAAAAGACCAAAAATAAATATACATTCACACAATGTTCTTTTTAAACAACACACTACTTTCAACTTTCATGTGATGCCCACAGAGTGATTCCTCAGTACCTGATGTACCGGCCTGCAAACTCTGTGCCATATGCCACAGTGGAGGCTGATCTCAAGGGTGACTTCCTCAAGTATTGTACAATGGATTCTAAAGGCCAGCTGATTACAAGAACTGCTTCTGAGGTGGAGCAGAAATGCTGCACCTTCCAACACTGGATTTATCAGTGGACACATGGAAATCTGTTGGTCACTCAGTTGGAGGGTAAGACACACTATTTAATAACTGAAGCAATCATTTGTTGATTTTTGGGAATTATGCTGTAGCCTATAAATATTTTATCTATTTTTCAGGTGTTGAAACAAAGATTACAAATATCAGAGTTGTGACCAAGTCAAAAGGGTTTGTATACATACCAGTACATGCACATGTAATTATTTGTTTTCTAATAGAATAACTGGAGCATTAAGTTTTGCTCTGTTTTTCAGATACCAAGGACTTACTGAAAATGGCTCACCGGAAGTATTTGAACAGTTCCTGACTACCCATCAGTGCAACTACTACTGTGGACTGCTTAGCCTGCACCCGTTAAAGACAATGGATAGTCTGCAGCAGCCCAGCAAGTCAAAGGTCTCCCGGAGCCCCCTTCTCAACCGCAAGTTGGGCTCTAGCCCACAGCTGCAGCGGAAAGGACACAGCCCGCAGATCCTTAGAAAGGCAAACTCAAGCCCAAAGGTAACTAAAAAAGTTCAGGAGACAGAGGACAATAAATCAGACACTAAACCAAAGCCAACAGAAACTGCTGATGCCCTTGAGATGAGGTAGAAAAAAGTGCCTTTTTTATTTCGAGCAAGATTGTATTGCTTTGAATGTTTAAGTGGTACCAGTTTTTTCCAGTTTCTAAGGCCCGCAAGACTTGAAGAGTAAGGTTATCTGAGAAGGAAGGTTTGTTGACCTGACATGTCATAAAGAATTACTGTGAATTTCTCTGTCAGCGTTGCAGTTACAGTATGAGACATCCATCCTCCTTCTGTAGTGAAAAGATTTATGAGACATTTGCAGAAATGTGCATGGGTTTAATGACTTTATAGCCCTAAGATACCAAACAGCAAAAACAGTTGTGTTTTTTTTTTTCAATTTTAGAATAAAAATAAAAACTGTGCCACATAAGGTTAGCCAAAACGTGCATATTATACCGTTTGAAACACATGCCTTGGATCTTTGAAACTCTACAAGTTGGCAAATAGCTCCAAGCTAAATTTGTCAACTCAAAACATGACTGAACTGTGTGACAAACCATATGATATGCACTGAAACTTGTTTTTGTTTTAAAAATCATTTCAGTAGTTTAATTTGAATAGTTATGGAACCACAGAAACAGAGGGGGCTGAGGTAATCTGTCCATACTGAACACTACATGTTTATCTGTGATGTACAGTATGTTGGTGGGACTTAAAGTTTATTTTGGGAACTGTATTTATTGTTTCCATTAGAACTGATTATTCAGCATTTCCTTTTACAGCACAGTTGAGCTCATGCTGTTGACTGAGAGCTCTGTTTTTAGTCGAAGATGTTTGTGAGCACCTTGTTTTTGGCATTATTTGTTGTATTTCTTGAAGTCTTTTGATGTTATGTGTCTGTGTCTTTAATCAGTCCTCGCACAGTTTTTCCAGCAAATTTGCTGGTGAATGTCACGTGCAAAGCAATGAGCAATAAGGGGCTTACCAGTAAACTCTTTAACTATGGTATGCTCAAGCTAATTGACATACAAAGTATGTGTTTTCTTAAGTAGAAGGGAAGCTGCTGAATCAGTGTATAACAACTATTTGGACCTGACCTATGGACTGTGGGCTAAAGCAGACTGACAGAATTTTCAGAAGCCTATTTGTCGCTCAGTAAGGCTCCCTGTGTAAAATCTGAGAAGTTTATGTACACTGAGAATCACCTCAGTGTACAGGGGGATTTTGCTAGTGTAGAGTTGGTCAGCAGTAATCAGACTTATCTTAAGGGTTTCATATTTGAAGGAAAAAAATTGTTGCAATGCCAGCATGGACTTTAACATAATTTACTTTATTCTGTCAAGCATGACTTCACACAGGTATTCATGTTTGAATTCCAACATGAATCCTTTAACAATTCATTAAAATTTGACAAGAAAACTTCAGGAATATTGGGAAACATTATTGTTTCATGATTAATCAGTCTTCACATTCGTCCAATTTGCCACTCTTAAACCAAAAAGAGTGAAACTATTGACTGCAATGACAGAAAAGTGTAAAATATATTGAAATGAAGTGAAAGTTTTGACAAGCAGATGTTGGTGTTTAGGTTTGATGTCATGCAAGCAAAGTGTTGTATTGTATTTATGTGTACATAAAGTCACAGGACTAATTATCTGCAGTAGTTTGAAGAAATTGTAAACGTGAGAATGAGTGCGACAATGAATGAGTAATTGAAAAAGAAGAATAAACGTAATTTCCAGTATGTTCTGTCTTGGTCATGTTACATTATGTCTGCTCTCTTTCTTTATAATTAATATATATATTTGTGTACATATTAATTTGTAATATTTGTGTCCAAAAATAGCTTACACTTTTTCTCTATAAGCTTTGGGTGTGTTCAGTTATCAACAATGTCATACAAAATAAAGTCACACATTTTATTTGAAATATTTACATTCATCAAACTTTTGGTGCCTGAGCATTTCCTGAGGTATACTGTATATTTCTTAAAGGTCACATATTATGCAAAATACACTTAATCATGTTTTTCTAACACTTGCTAAGTCTCTGTCTCCAAACCCCCCAATTATGAGAAAAGTCCTTCCTCTCTGTCTTTTGCCTGCTCCACATTTCAGAAAATGTGTACGTTTGGAGATTTTCCCTTTGTGACATCACAAAGGGCAGTAACCCCTCCCCCCGGCGGCTGACATCCACATCTCTCTGAGTCTGCCTTCACCCCGTTAACAACAGGGCATGGAGCGAGAAAGCCTGAGGCCCCCAAGCTCTTCCAGAGGGGGGTGGTCAAACAAAGCTCATTTGCATTTAAAGCAAACCTGTTCTAAGTAGGGCTGAAATAGAGGGGTTTAGAGTGGATTATGAGCAAGAAACTTCACAGACATGTTTTGGGGAGCTCTGAGACTATTTTAAACTGGGTTAAAAGGAGAATAATGTGTGACCTTTAAGGTATGTCCATTCAATCTGTTTGACTTTGAAAAAAGTCACAACCCAAATTAATTTATAATAAAATACAAGAAAGTTACATTCACCTTCAAAAGACATGGATATAAGCTTTACATTTTTACATGAACAGTGACACAAATATACAAACGTGAAAAAGACATGAAGTACAGTATAAAACAGACAGTGTTATGTATTTGTCTCCTCTACACACAAACTGCTTGAGAAAGACCACAACAATTACAACAGTTAGAGAAAAACAAAGTGACATTTGCTACATTGCTCCAAGATCCTTCAAATGAGATGGTCCCATTGTTTACAGTGCTGCAAGAGAATTCATGTAATATGTGAGATCAAAGAGCACGATATAACAGTGAGATATATTTAAATGTTTAATATCATGGCGCAAAAAAATGTATGTGCTTACCTGTAAAAGAGGTCTTGGCAGCAAGTTTTTATATTTAAATCTGAGGCATTGAAAGCAGCATTCTGAAATAGCCCCAGACAGTCAGGTGGAGGTACAAAGAGGATCCCTGAGATATCAAGTGAAAGAGAAACTTAGTTATATTGCAATAAGAAACAAGTTAAGGTACATTGCCAGTTCAATCCAAAAGCTCTTACTGTACCTGCGATGCAAGCATTTATAAGAGATACACAAGTCCCAGTGATCATAGCTCTTAACACCATGGACGAGACATCGCTTCTTCTGGATGGGCATATAGACGCTTTTAGAAAAGAAAATACTCTGTGTTAGAAAACATCACAGAGAGTATGAGGATGTTTTGCCGGGGCAGGGTGGAAGCATTACAAAAACACACTCACCTAGGCCTCCAATCACAATACCCAGAGAGCTAAGGTTGGCAAACCCACAAAGAGCATAAGTGGTGATTATTTCTGATCGGACCTGAAACATGACCATGAACAAAATGAGGATTTTAAAGTTTTTTAAAATTGCGTACATGATTTTAAAATGCGGCAATGAATTGATACTTTTTAACATATCCTCAAATCCAATATTCTAACTCAAATGATCAATTACTCACAGAAATCCATTGTTTTACACCATCAATAACTTCATCACCACCAGCGAGTCTGATCTTCTTCATTTCAGATAACTTCTCATAAGCAACAAACTCATTGAGGAAGAGCTTAGTGCCGATTAGTTCAGCCACAGTGAAACTGTCCTTGTATGGTACCCCCACCATAAAGGCCACAGGCATGAAGACGTACGAACAAATCAGCTGTGAACACAAAACGTTATTGTTTGCCATATTTGTTAAGAGCAAGTTTCATACTTAAAATGTACACATTTAAAATTAAATTATTATATGCTTCTGATAGTGTTGGATTACTGTTATCACATTCTACAAACAACAGAAAAATGGTGCATATTAATTTTTTAGTACAGATCTTTGACTTAAACATACCTGAAATGTGATTTCAGGATATCCCACCAAACTTCCAAGCCAACTAAAAGCTTCATTTATGAATCCCAGGATGGCAAGGAAGGCGACCAAATTTGCAGCTATGTTAGCTACAAGACCTATTGAAGCAGATGCTCCGTTGCTGGCAGCCTCCAAAATGTTCTTTTCATCTCTAAGGAAGGAAAAAAAAAAAAAATTAGTTCTCAAAAGCAGGAGCATCTTTCGTGAGCAGAAAACAAATATAAGCATAGATATACGCACCCGCAATCCACTTTAATATTTTTCTCAGACTTGAAGGGACTCTCTTCTGTCTCTGGGTAAGACAATTTGGAGATGGCCAAGGCACAAGGAGCAGCCATCACGGAGGCTGATATCAAGGAAGAGGCATCAATCTGCAAAATTAGAAGAAGTTATAATAAATTGTTGGGTGGCTGTGGAGCACGGAAATTATTATAAATATTCTGAATTTTTTTAAGAGTGACTGTTTTTGGACTTCTTCCTAGCAAGCTACATAGAGTTGTACTCAGACAAACAGGCACCTGCTGGAAATAATCAGCTGAGGCAAGGACCTACCTGGACATGGTTTGGGATTGTGTAACAATTAAGAGTTACTGGGTGGAAGTCTGTCAAAAAGTTAGTTATAAAACAAGACGGCAAATAGATCCGGTCCCTGCCTCTGCAGTTCCCTAAAAAGCTACTGTACTGAAGCTGCGCTGTGCTTCAGCTCCCATCATTCAAGACTGGTACAAAACTGGAAAGAGTCATACATATACAGCAACAGATTCTGTGTGTAAATATGACACGATCTTTTCTTTATTTTATGACGTGACTCGATATTTATATTGATCTGTGAGTGAAGAATGTTTCATATGACATTAACATTTAAAGGCCTGTGCAAATAGGCAGGAATGTATAACATACTGTATAATTATATATATATGTATATTTAAAACAATTGCTCAGTTAGTGTGGACATTGACAATATTTTGCAGTTGCCTTGCACATGTCTGTGTGTGTGTGTGTGTGTGTGTGTGTGTGTGTGTGTGTGTGTGTGTGTGTGTGTGTGTGTGTGTGTGTGTGTGTGTGTGTGTGTGTGTGTGTGTGTGTGTGTGTGTGTGTGTGTGTGTGTGTGTGTATGTGTGTGTGTGTATTTATCTTGTGTATCTATGGTAACATGTTGGGGGTGTGGGAATTTGCACGCAGGTCTGAGAACATCTAGCTTTTGTATGAACTGTGTTTGTTTGTAGTTGTTTTTCTCGATGCCTGTTTCTGTCTTTATTTTAAAACCTTTAATGAAGAAAGAAAGAAAAAATAATAATAATAAAGAGCTACTGTTTTTGAAATAATAAAATGTCAAAGAGACCATTAGCTTTTGTTGTGATTTTAAACCTCACAGCAGTTACAGTAATTGGGGCTTCATTGTTTTTTACAATGTGGCCGTACATAAGCTTTCAGGCACAGCTACAGCTGTGGGAAACAACAAGTCATGCAACATCACCATCAGCATAAACTAACAGACAAGTTAATAAAGAATTACCACACAGCTCTACTAATGTTGTCAAACCTTTCCCTTTCCTGAGTAACATTACTGTCATGTTTTATTAAAAGTTAACAATGATTTAAACAACATGTGGTGTTTTCTCAAGTCACCCTATTTGGCCATAGTATTTATATATAATGTTTTTATCTATTTATTTTTGCCTGCTCAACAGCAGAGCCGATGCGCATCATCAACCTCTCATTACAGATGGCTGTTACTCTTTCACCTTTATAACTTGTCTTGTTTAGCTTCTGGTTGCCAGTAATATGGTTAATTTGTGAGCAACTTCCTGTAGAGATAACCATATACTATACGATACAACATGTTACACTTTATTGTCCCCTTGGAGACATTTGTCTTGGAATCAAGATATCTTCCCGCATTTTTCCATCAAACTTTAACAGCTTTCGGACTTTCATTGGCTCTTACTGGAGAATCATGGGTTGGGCTCTCATAAAAATGTTGTTATGATGACCAAACTAGTTTGTTTCCAGTGGGAACTTTATTCAGAAAGAACGAGTATTTCTTGTGACACACCCCTAAGTACATTCCTTGGTCTCCATTCTTTTTTGTCTCTACATGCTGGAATAAAACATTATAAATAATTGATTAAAAGAATTAAACTTTCATTGACTTAATAAGTCACTCATCCCAGGTTAAATCACTGATGAAAACCATGTTGTTGTCTGGCTGATACCCGTGTTCCTGGATCGTAGTTCATGGCTATCCTACATTTAGTTTGTACGCCGGACTCACTAACTGTGTGTTTTTAATCCTTTGTGATTGTATTTAATCACTTTTAACTAAATCAGCTGTTTAATGAGTTTCAAAATGTTGTGTCTATATATGCATGATGTGAGGGCATGACAGCGGTTTTGTCTCACCCCAAAGGAGATGAATGCTCCCATGACACTGCCTGCAATAGTGGCGAATCCACCAACCAAAACAGCATGGATTTCAGATTTGGTCATATCCTTCAAATAAGGGCGAATCAACAGCGGAGCCTCAGTCTGATGCACAAAAACATGAAGGAAAAGTCATCAAGTGTATTTTTTAAAAACACAGATACTGGTCATAAAACCAATGTACATCAATTCATGCCAATTTAATCATAGGGTTGCAAAGACATCAAGTCTCGCCCAGAGTACCTGCCCAACAAATATATTCCCTGCAACGCTCAAGGTCTCTGTGGGAGAGGTTCCCATCGTTATCTGCATAACCCATGAGATCTGTGTGGACAAAAACACATGGGACTTGGTCATAGTATATCACTGCAGGTATAAGCAGAATACATGCAGGCCTGCAGGGACCTGTAGGATACTATAAAATACACATTTAAACCTTTTTTACCTTCAGAATAAGCCACTGCATGACCCCCAAGAAGTAAAGCACGGACATCACAGAGCTGAAGAAGATAACGATGGGCAAAGCCTGAAAAAGAAGTCAAAACATACAATTTCAGAAACTTGTTATTTCGGTAAGGTGCCCGTATTGAAGAGAGTTTATATTCAATTCACTGATCAACTTTTTTTTTTACATTTTATTATTTCATTCAATCTGTTTCCTTTACCCACTTACTCCAGTTTCTCATGAATTCCTCTTTTCTGTTTTTCAAACTTTAATTGATTCTCTCCATTACTTTAATTTCTTCAACTCTTAACTTCCATGCAAAGACGGTGAGTCGACATCCATCCAGCTACTTGTGATTCACTTTAATGCAGCTATATATATTATTGTTTGCAAATATTTGTCTCATTCCCTCTCTATTCCTGATACCTACAGTATACCTGTTTATTCTATTGTATTTATTGTCCATTGTATGGGTGTTTTAGTGCAAACTGTGAAACAAATTCGCCTCTCACATAAAATAATAAAGACAACCTTGAACTTTGATGGAGGGTTAACTTTATAATATTGGCTGGCTGTGGCTGTTTCTGTAAATGAAAAATGGGTGTGGCATTCTCCTGAACTGATCTCCAAAACCTCCCCAACACAAGAGTAAAGTAAATAATATAAAGTACTGATCAACTTACTTGAAAGGCAAAGATGTCCTTGTTGAGATCCCCAAAAACAAAGGATGAGCCTTCTTTGGTGTAGTCAAGGAATATCTGTTAGTATAAGACAAAGAGGAGACATGGTCGTATTATATCACGTTTTTCTTTCCTCGATTAATTCGTTTATGATACTTAAGAAAAACTTCTCATTGATATTGATTTTATAACAGGAAGTCATGAAACTAAATCTGTAGCTGGATTACACATTAAAAGGTGATAAACAGGACATATGCATGCGCCCAAATTACACTAACTCAACTCTTGTATGACCAAGGTATAGGTTGAACAGCTTGATAAGGTAGCTTTGAAGATAAGTTCTTACAGTTAAAGAATAGTGCACCCTGTAGACTTTACTGCATGACATACGAGTAAAGTCTTTTATGCAGACCAGAAGCATCAGAATCACAAATGACTATTTCTGTATTAGAAATAATGTAACACAACATGGACATAATTTGGTTTTAAGATACCTAATAATAATAATAACAATAATAATGTTCTCATAGCTATTAATGTTATTTGCAATTGAAGAATTTGAGGGCACAAACAAGCCAAACAATCTACTGACAGTAAAAATCTTACACTTTTTTTTCCTTCAAACCCACGTGTAGAGAAAATTATATTGTTCTAACACAATTTGTTATTTATATAACATAAGGAGGACATCCACCTTCATTTGAGCTCCCAGCCATTGAAAAGCTATGAGTCCCGCTTGTGTTCTTATTACAAAAAGGCCAATGCAGAACTGCAATCCAAGACCCCAAACCACAGGTCTCCATGATACCTGAAAAGTAAAAAAAAAAAAAAAAAAAGGAAGTAATTGGATCATAGGTGTATCAGGGAGTCTCCACAAAGCCTCATGTGATTGCAAGGAAGCACTTTTGCTAAACCTTTTAATGACAGGTGCACAAGGCCAAATGGTATCTCAGCACAACATGCTCTAGATAAGATGAGCGATAATGCCTCAGCATGTTACAAAACATTTGTCACAACAGTTATAACTCATCCATAAAAAGAGTCAGTGCAAAAAAACTCACAGCAGTCCTGTGTGCTGACAACAGGAATATAAGCAGGACAAACATGAGCACACCTCCAAATGAGATAAGCTGCTCAGGACGTTGGCTTGTGTCTAAGACCAGCCACGCCACAAGCAGAGCCACAACCACTAAGATGAAAACCCTGTAAACAAAATAAAACACACATTCACCCATTAAAAAAAATCCAATCACGTGAAGCTCATTATCGCTTGATGGTCATCACAAACTAAAATAGTTTACTCGCTCACCATTTTATCCATTTCAAATTGGATTTAAAGCATCTGATTGCCGGTCTGAAACACTTGCTGAGGCTTTCTCCTTTGTACTCGTTCAGGAGATCATATGATTTGGACACAACAGCCAAAGTGGTTAGGACTACAAGAGCGATGGCCCTTTGGAAATCCAAAACGCAGGCTGCGATAAAGTATGCCACATAACCTATTGGAGATAAGAGAGCATTAGATCATAAATCATTGTCTTTAATCACATTATTATTTTGCGATAGTCTTAAACCAAATAAAAGAAAATACAAGTGAATAAACTTCTGAAGAGTGTAAACTTTTTTTAACAATACCTGCTCCAAGTATGCCCAGCACGACATATTTGAAGGTTTTTGAGTGAGCCTTGATGTAATCCTCTGTGGCATTAATAGGCTTTGCAACATTGCTGGATGATAGGTAAAATAAAAAGTACGTTCAAATTGTGTTAACAATATGATAAAATATCCGTCCGTCTTTGTGCCGTCTTTCACATCATTAAAGACTAAATAGCATTTGAAGTTTTTTTTGCCAAAGAATATTATATGTAAGATCTGAAAATGTTTAAGGTGTAAAGTAAAACACAAAACATCTTTGCATGTTAATCAAGCACATGCAGTACATTTACCTTCAGTATTAACAACATCAATGCAGAGATTTTTTGCTGTATACAAGTGCATACCCAGTAGTAATAAATCCACAAAAAACAACTGCACCCTCATAAAATGCAATCAAATGAACAGACACACCTTAAGTATGATCCCAGTCCCTTTTTAGTCTTTTTAGTCTCACTTCTGATGCTGTTAGTATCAGTAATGTTGTCCGCCTGAGAAAAATTAGAAGGACATTTTATTTCAAAAACTAATCATACAGAGCCAAATGTAATGTTATACATACCTCTATTTCAAAAGCTGGGTTGTCCACACCATTTCCGTGGGCGTAGGATACATTTTTGAGCTGGACACCTTTGAGTTCCGCTGAAAAACATAAGCACTGTTTACTTCTATATGCAGCACCCTTTGGGATAGCAGCGTGAACTTTTACAAGCAGGAATGCCGAACAAGTAACAAGTAACAAGCTGTGTTTCTCTGTGCTATGTGAGATAAAAAAAAAATCTAAAATTAGTCCACAGAGTCCACGTGGCTTATCTTTCAAGAACAGTGTACAAAAATTCCAGTTCACAAGTGCAAAACAAAGAACTTAATTGAGGGAAAAAGTAGAGCTAATGGCTTACTCATTGTGCGTCCTCCTACACCAGGCTGTCAAACGTTGTGTTGTAAAATACACTGCAGGAAAAACGGCTCTGCACTATGAAACCTCTTAACATTAATTAACAGACACCTTACGTAGGCTACTGCTCTGATTTGTCTCAGGAGGAACAGGATATAGGCACAAGTGTGAAAATGGAACAACATTGATTACATGGACCTTAAGCAGCTACAGTCAATTGAATGTGATGTTGGAAAGTGATGACTAAGCTTGATAAGAGGATATGTGATAATACAGAGGAAAATACAGCAGATTAATTGTGAATGACTTTATTTGTGGGAAGCTGCTCCACCCGTGCTAGTGATAAAAAGTCATGATCACTGCTATTATTTTAAGGAAAATATTCTTAGTTCCAAAGACCTACGTGACTAATCAACATGATGGATGAGAAGACTTCACTCAAAAGCACTTTTTTTCTAACTTTCTGTGCAAATCTGACTGAACTGAAATAGCATTGCTTCTGAAGCCAAGAACAGCCATGTTTGTATTTTTTTTAATTTTTTAATTTGTTTATTTAACAGGGACACATGCAGTAAACATTGCTTCATATGTTAAATACAAAGTAGATGCCATGCATAACAGTTTCTAGCCTTGGCTAATTTGCAACCCCTGACCCTGGCTAGGCTTTTAGGATTAAAACTGAATAATAAATAAAATACAGAAACATTGCTGCTATGCAAATACAGACATTATGAACTCAATACAAATAAGAGACTAAAAGAGATTAAACAGTAAAACAATTATTCTAAGAGGAAAAGTCAATGCTAACAAACTTGCTTCAGTTTCAGACAATGTTTTACTTGTGTCTTAAAAACCTGTTTTAATTTCAGATAGTAATGTGTTCCAGAGGTGTGTTCCTCTTACTGAGAAAGATGACTGACCAAATGTTGTTCTGTGTTTTGGTGCTCTACAGTTCCCAACTGATGTCACCCTTGTTCTGATTACGCTGTTCAGTTTGTTTATCAGCTGACAGATTGTTTCTGGAGCGAGGTTGTTTACACATTTAAAAGTCAGATTTAAAAAAGAAAAGTTAAAAAAACTGTCAAAACTTAGTACATTGTGTTTCTTTAGAATGAGGCAAATGTGCCATCTGACTGATTTCTGATCCATTATTTGAAGTGCCTGTTTATATAATGACCTGATAGGTGTAATTGTTGGCCTGGCCTCAAACAGTAATACAGTATGATAAATGAGAAAAAATCATGGCATGCATATATTGTTGTGCTGCTTTTAGTGGTATATATTGTCTTATTAGACGATAACATTTTCAATGCCATTATCCAAAGATTGTGGGGAAAAAGTTTTCTTTTGGAGTATGGACACTGCCTAAATGAAATAAATGACTGCATTAATACATTCATAATAAATATAATATAATAACTAAAAGGGTAAAACTTAAATAATACAGGCAAGAGTGGCAAAATCAATACAAAGGGGAAATTATGGTTTAATTATTAGAAATAAATGTAACTGTGACGGATCAAATACAATGACAATATAAATAGACTAAAACAAAGTCAATAACACATTTTAAAAAATATGAAAAATGGAAGAAAATAAATCTAAAACTTGAAAAATACAAAGAATTTAAATCATAGGTTATTTTTTTAATGAAACTAAATAAAAGTAAGAAGCAAAAAACAACAGAAAGATCCACTGTATGGTTTTTTTAAATCAATGAATTAATGCATTTATTCTCAAAATTATCTTTAAATATAATGCCAACTGTATTTATTCATCTATTTTTTGTTAGGCCTACAGATAAACTATGTCTTAAGAAAAACTATCTTAAAAAGACTACAGACCCAGCTGACCTGAGCTCCAGTAGATCTTCCAAAGTTTTAAAGCAGGTTAAAAGGCTGTTACAATAATAAAGGTATGATAAGAAAAGAGCTTTTCATTTATTTTTCTGTAGATTGAAAAAAAAAATCAAATTTTAGAAAAGTTGATGAAAACATAACTATCAGCCTCATTTTGTGTTGCTCAAAATGTATTTTACTGTCCAACTAGATGCATGATCAAAGAGCAGACCAGCAGATGGCAGTGTTTGCCAAGCTATATGCTCTGGTCCAATTTGAATTATCTGTGTTTTGTTTGCTTTTGACTGCAGTTAGTTACTTGACATCCATCTCTTTGTCTCGGAAACAACTGTGTATCATCTGCATATAAATGAAAAGAGTCATCATGTTTATGTATGATGTGACCCAGGGGGAGCATGTATAAGGAATATGAAAATGGATCCACAACTGACCCCTGATGCACACCATACCGCCACACAACAAGAAGCAGCACAGAAATGTGTATTTGCCAGATAAGATTTTAACTAGTCTAAAACTGTAACAGAAACCTCTAACCTGTGCCTCAGACTGTCCAATAAAATGTTGTGGTGTCATACACTGCGCTCAGGTCCAGGAGTACAAAGACTGTGCATATGCCTTGATCAGCAGTCATAAACATGTCATGTTTTACCCCGAGCAGAGCTGTCTCGGATCTGTGAAACTCCTTGATGCTTAAAGAATTTCAAAATTATTGTTATTGTTATTGTTATTTGCCCAAGCCATTTACAGAGAAACTGATTGGGCACTACTGTATTTTTGTATATACAATTTTAGAAATAAAAGGTAACTTTAAGATTGGCCTGAAGTTCTGAGGGAGGGAGGGATCTAGTCAGGTTATTTAAAAGATGGATGCACACAGGCAGTTTTAAAAATAAATTTGGACACAACCATTGGACAGAGAACTGTTAAAAATAGAAAGCAACCAGACATATCCCATCACCTTGGATAAGAACGTTGTTGCTATCACAGCAAGGCCTGAAAGACACTCTCATATTTGACACTATTTCAAATAGTTCAGTTGAAGTTTTAGAAGAACATCAGAGTAGCTGAAATGTATATAGGCTCAGTAAAAAAACTTCTCTCAGTCTGCTGGATTAACTTGTTGATTGACCATCATAAATAAAACAAATCAGTGTTCTGTTGGTGGGAGAAAAAATGAGTTCTGTAAAAATAACGTGTTTTTGCATTCTTACCTATATTATAATATTGTAATAAAAAAGTCATTCATGATGTCATAGGGTTTAGAGGCCTTATTTCTTTCCATCTGTGCACTGCTTTCCAACAGTTCCCTTTAATAGCTGCGAGTACTGTCGTTAAACAGAGGCTGCTTTTCTTAGACCTCACTTGAACAGGTGCAACAATATTTAAACGGTCAGTTAAATCATTGGTATGGTAATATTCAGACAGGTGGTGGCTGTGATCAGAGAAACAAGATGATGTGTTGATCATAAAGCATTTGATCCGTCATATTTTGGTTGAATTAAGCTGCAACTTGTTGACTCAAAATAATGACATGGAAGAATATAATTGCAAGCATGGGCTTTCGTTTTTTATGTATAATAAACTTCTGTGAAAAGTGTTTTTATAGGCTGTTAACTCTGAATTTTCAAACAGCCTACAACAGTAAACTCATGTTGTATAGTTGAAAAAAAAAGCATGTAAAAACAAATACATTACCTTTGATAGCTCAAAGATATGTGAACCATACAACTGTTGAGTTGAATGTTTCTGTATGTTTGTTGGGATACAAAAGGGTAATTTCAGGGATCAAATAAAAAAAACTCTGTTTTTTGATGACAGAATCTCATCTGTTTTAGTGATAGTTTTAGTGCACTGAGGTCTACAGAATGTCATAGCCCCAAAATCGTTATCTGGGCCATTAGATACACTGCAGTGCAATCTGTACCTTAGTTTTCTGGGTAATGATTCATGATCAGATATAATGGCAACTTTTAGTTGTTCTGGCTGCTATTCTAGTTTGATTTTGTCACAGACAAACAATTCTCCGAATGCTTAACAAATGGTGTTTGTCCATGGTTCAAGATACTAAATGGGGGCTCAGTCTGTTCAGTTGCTTTTGATAAACATTAACTCTTGTTTAAGTGCCGTATATTTGGGTTCACAGGGTTTTCAAAAAAGGCTTGGGTACCCTGTCAGAGGTTAATGACAGGATAACAGATTTTGAAGCATAACATTAAATGCCTTGCTCAATAAAACAAGACGCTGTTTTCATGTACAACGTCAGCTTGTTTGCCATCAGATTTCAATTTTAAAATCAATGTGGCAGATTAGACTGATGAAACACATGTAGATGGATGATTGTTTTACACAATAAAAAAATAAAAAGGCCCATATTAGTTTTGATTTATGCAATATTTAATTAAATTAATGAAATATTTCACCATTAGGATGACCCTTGCTTCTTTTAATCTAATATATGATTTGTTATTTATTTACTGGCTAAATGAAACACTAAACCCAACTTAGTTCTGTAAATCAGTTTATCTGTTATGTCCTGTTACATCATTACCCCTTTTAAGTCAATAGTTGGCCTGATAAACTTGTTTTTACCTGTAACCAAAGTTCAGCTGGCCTGTGTGTCTACGAGCTGGATTTGATGACACATCTTTTCAGCCTGAGCAGTAGAAAAGTCTAGCAGAAATTCTTCATTAACATGGTACCACTCAGTCAGATCATTCAGAACCATGGTCTCTCCAGTCACTCAGAGGACACACAGTTTACTTCCAATCCAATAATCCCAACAGTTTAAACAATTTCCTCAAATGCCTCAACAACATTTTATACTAGATGTCACAAAACGTTTTCAAACTCAATCAAGATGAATATGAAGTCAAAATTTGTGGTCAAAGTCATTTAACTACACCTCTCCATAGCAAGCCTGGTTCACTTTACAACAATATCACACTAAAGGCTAAACATTTGACACAGATTTTTATTTTGATTCATAGAAATACTGTCCAATCCGGTTTCTTTCAACTCAAACATATTTCTAAAATAAGATCAATCCTGTCTCCCACGTATCAGCACAAAGTTAGGCTATAAAAAGTCAAGTCAAGGTCAAGTTTTTAACAGGCACCCACAAATAGCCTATACCAGCAGTCCTGGCCATGCACTGGCTGTCCATTTTTCATTGCATTGATTTAAAAATTTGATTGATTACTTTTAAAGCTTTACACGGCCTTGCGACCATTTAGCCTATATAAGAAACCTTAATACTCCATATGTGCGTGGGAGATCTCTGGGATCACTGGGTGTGTCTCCGCTGGTTGTACCTAAATCCCAATTTGCAACCAAATGTGATGGGTTCCTTGCAGTCACAGCCCCCAGAGACTATGGAACTCCCCGACCATGAGACAGGCATCACCTTTGGCTACTCTTCTCTCTTTCAACTCTCTTTTCAGGAAAGCCTTTCATATTTTTTTCAAAATGATATCTTCTGTTGTCGCTAAACAATTGATTTTTTTATGAATGTTTTTTCAGTATTGTCTTTTTTTACCTTCCTTTTATCTGTCTGTATGTATAGGCCAACACCGCTTAGTTCTGTTCCATCAGATTACATAACTATGACCACTGACAAAGCGTCAATAATAGGCTACTCTTTATTTGTTATGTCCTGTTACATCATTGCCCCCTTTAAGTTGGGCTGACGAACTTGTTTGTTTTACAGTCTATGGTTTGCACATGTTATCAAAGTTCATCAGGCCTGTGTGTTTAGGAACTGAGCTGGACTTGATGACACATCTTTTCACCCTGCCAAGCGGGAAGGGGGACTTTTTAGTATGTTTGCCCTCAATTTTGTCTTACGGGATTCAGAACATTAGCCCTCACTAAAACATAGCTTGCTCCAATATCCTTGCACTTATAGTACAGTATACATAATTAGTGTGAGTATAAGTAATAGTCCCAAAGCTTAAAGTGCAATGTTAAGAAGTAGTAGCATGCATCCTAAATGGATGTATACTGCACGCTAAGCATGAGTTGTGAGTGCAGAAGCAGTAAGCACTTCATGAATATGGGCTTTGCAAAGTTATCTTTGAAAGCAAGGTTGAGAGCAAATTAAGAAGAAATATTTGAAGGGTGTCAGTGGACGGATGATTAGTCACGAGTCCATTTGTTGAAAATCTGAAGGGGGGGCGCTCATTGGCAAGGGCCATGGCAGTGTTCCAGACATTAATGTTTTACAGGCCCATTTGATTAAATAGTACGGTAGGCATATAAACAAGATGCCTCACCTACCTACCTACTATTTCAACGTACCAATTACATTACGACAAAGTCTGTGTGTTTTAGCAGCCAACTAACTAAAACGCGATAGATATAACCCTTCTTTTTGTGGGATGTAGCAGAAGCGGTAAGTGGCACCGCCTCATGTCTGTAAGACAGCGAGGAGGGCTTGAATACCCAAACAGGAAAAAGAAAACGAAGTAAACGCTAGTAGCTTTTAGCCTAGATATGGACTATTGCTTCAGCCCAACGTTACTGTCGAATAAGCGCACACAGCTTACTCGCTATATTGCTTATTGAGTAGAAATGTTAAACGTAACTGGATCAAATGGTAAGCGCGCGTATGCATTGATTAGTTACGAGTTTTCTAGCTTGTCCAGTGATTAGCATGTTGCTAAGCTAAGTTGCTGTTTGGCTCCGTTATGTTGCTAGTCGCGGCTAGCTATGCGTATCTAAGCTTTCTCCTGTGGTCGCTGTCATAAGAACAAAACAGACCCGCATACGAAGCAGTTAATATTTTGTAACGAATGGGGGGCATTAAAGGCTGTATTGAATGTTTATTTGCCCATTTTAGTGAATGTTAATATTACCTTGGTACAAAATAGTAGATGCATGGATGAAGACCAACCAGCTAAAGCTAACGTTAGCATGTAGTATATTGACAAGCTTAAAAACTGTTATAGTTTAATTAATAGTTTGCTAATAAGCCCCCCCCCCCCCCTCCCTCTATCTCTCTTTCTGCCGTGGCTATTGTGTTTACTTACGAATGACATAATAAGGTAAATCTGTATTTATATTTCTGTAGGTTGATGAGACTGAACAGCCATGGGTGACATGAAAACCCCAGATTTTGATGATCTTCTAGCTGCCTTTGACATCCCAGATGCCACAGGGCTGGATGCCAAAGAACCCTCACAGGGGAGTCATGAGGAGACAGAGAGTCAGCTGAAAGACACAGGAGTATGCCTGGATGACAGTTTATTGAGTAACAAGGCTGTCGCAACTGCAGATATTCCTGCTGTAAGTGTTATTGTGAAAAACACAAGTCGCCATGAGACATTGGAAGGTCTTGGACCAGCTTTGCAAAATGGATTCAGGGGACAAGAGCCCTCTGTTGACACAGCTAACACCGGCTTATCCAAAAAAATGGTCTCTGCTTTGAACGGGGAGAGTTCAAGAGAGCTTCTTGGAAAGGCTCCTATTCAGCACAAACCAGATGGAACACCAATATTTTCACAATCACTTTCTCATATAAGTCCCATCTCCAGTTCCGAGTCTGAAGATGCCCAGTGGAGTAGAGATCAAATGCACCCAAAACAAAAGGAACCCTGTTTCCCAGAAGCTTCTGTTTTGGTGGAACCTTTTGTTGAAGTCAATACAAAAAATGTGGACCATACCATGTTTGATCAATGTTCCAAGGACTCTGATATTTCCAAGAACAATGAGAGGCAAACAGTACAAAGTAATGGAAGCAAGGAGCACTCAGACATCTTACCCAGTAACAAAACAGATAGAACTCCCAGAAGACACAATGCTCTTACTCCACCAAGTCTTAGCAAGAACTTTATTGGTACCAACTGCAATTCAGGAACAACAAAAGATGTTCCTACTGCTTATCCTCTTGGCAATTCTCAGACATCTAAACTAAACTCTTGCCTTGAGGCTCTGGTGGCTCTGAATGCTGGAAATGATCCCAGAGAATCCTCAATCAATCAAAATGAATGCATGAAAGTAAGCTTGAACTTGCCCGTATCCCCAAGAAGCCCCAGAAGTCCGATTGAAGCTGTGAAACGGTTAATTAAACCCTCCGATAGTCCTGTAAGCATCTGGAGTGACAGTAGTAGCAAGGCATCCCCTGCAGTGGTATCTGGGTCACCTGCTGCTATACCTAGGGTCAGAATCAAGACCATCAAAACCAAGTCTGGACAGATCAAGCGCACAGTGACCAGTGTGCTGCCTGATTCAGAAACGGATGACATTCATTCTGCATATGAATCCTCTCCATCTCAAAGTATGGTTAGCGACGATTCTTACTGTAATATGTCTCCACATCAGTCTCAAAGTGCAGCAGGTGAAAGCATTGTTGGAATACAGACTAAAAGAATCCCAGCTAGTGCATCTTCACAGAAAGTTTTACATAACAAATCAGAAGCAAACTCAAATAAGACAGGAAAACCACAGTCTGCGACAACACTCCGTAGTTTAAATGGTTCTGCCAAACGTTCTGTTGCACATCATAAGCAGAAAAAAAAGAGAGAATCAGCAACAATAAGCCAAACAACTGGTCCAAACTTCCTTCCCAAAGCGATGCATCTAGCTAGTCTGAACCTGGTCCCCCACAGTGTTGCTGCTACAGTTGCTGCACGATCCACCTCCCATCATCAAAGCAAACAAACACTGTCCTCTACGGTGTACAGCACTGTGCCACTGGTGCATCAGGTCAAAACAGCCAACCCTTATCCTCGCACGTCAATTCAGAACACAGCAGCAGGAACCTTAAACAGACTGTTGAACAATGCCAACCCCTTGCCTACATATGTACCCAATCTGAAGCCCCCTCCAGATAGCAACATTAACCTTCCACCACGCGGATACTGCTGCCTCGAATGTGGGGACTCCTTCGGGTTGGAGAGGAGTCTCACGTATCATTACAGCAGGAAGAGTGTCCACATTGAAGTAGCATGTACCCACTGTGCAAAGGCAATGGTATTCTTCAACAAGTGTGCCCTGTTGGCGCACGCCCGTGAGCACAAGAAAAACGGCATGGTGATGCAGTGCACTCAGCTTCATATGAAACCTATAGCAGAGGAACAAATGTTTGTACCCCTGAATGCTGAACCTGTGAATGTGGACACTTACGCCTCTCGGTCATCCTCACTCAAAAGTCAACCTGTCCTGCCCCTGTATCCAGACAATGTCATTCGCCATCAGCTCAGTTGCCAGGAGTGTAACAAGCAGTTAACAGACTACAAAGCACTCGCAGGCCATTACCAGAGGCCGTCAGACGACGTGGAAGGACTAGTGAGTGCATGTTTCAATAAAATATTGCAGCGCAAGGCTGACCATGTTAAATAGTTTGTTTTTAATTATAACATTTATTATTATAATCATTGTAATGATATGTATTTATAAAAGGTTAATGATTATGATAATTCATAATTCATAAATGCTCAGTAGCCGACACTCATTGTTGGTGTATTCAAATGTTTTTTTAACAAATGAGTTGTAGGCCACAGCAGAAAAGGCTTTCTCAGGTTTGATTACACTGAAAGAGTAACAAATGATTCATTGAATATTACCTGAAGAATACTTTAAAGGCAATGTGATGGAGTTTTTATGTATTTTCCATGCTCGCATACATGTTTGTTTTTTTGACTTCTCTTGTTTTATCCTATATTAAACAGATGTGTCAGGTGTGCTTGATGCTGTTACCTAACAAATGCAGCTTCAAAGCTCACGAACGCATCCATTCACACAAGCCTCCATATAGCTGTCCTGAGTGTGGTGCCATGAGTCTTTCTGCAGACATACAGAAACATGTAAAAGAAAACTGTCTCCACTACGCACGCAAGGCCTGGTACAAGTAAGTAAGCATGCATTTAAAAAGAGCAGCCTTATTAAAAAGCTACAGTACAGTGTTCTTTGGTATAATGTTTGACTTCCTTCCAGGTGTCTTCACTGTGATATGGTTTTTAAAACCCTCCAAGGACAAAAGAGTCACATTGAGGAGAAACACTGTGAAGTCTTTTACAAGTGCTCCATCTGTCCAGTTGCCTTCAAGACCCCTGACAGCTGTGAAGTGCATTTAAACATTAAACACAATGCTGGCAAAATATCCCCGCAGTAAGTCAACGTCTCATGACCTAGCTGTTAAAAGTTGTGAGTACTTTTTTTAACTTTTCATTAGAACTGATTTCTCTTTTCATTTGCAGGTTAATCTTCAAGTGTTCATGCGAGACCATTTTCAAGAAAAAGCAGTTACTGTTTCAGCATTTTCATCAGAATGCCAACAAGCGAGTTACATGTGTTTTCAAGTGTCCAGAATGCAACTCCGTCTTTCCACAAAAACAGCTGTTAATGCAGCACTTCAAGGTTTGTCTTAACTGTACTTTAGATTAAAGAGATATTGTATATGTTTGCTATGTTAACCACCTCCAGGAACTTTGGGGGTCCCTAGGTTCTGGCACCCTTACTTTGGTTTGTTTTTGGCATGTAATTGTTTATCTTGTGTGTTTCTCACAAGTCATTTTCTGTTTTCTGTTTTGCAGGGTGTTCATGTAGGACACATGACAGGAGAAACAGAGGAGCCCAGTATAGAAACAGGCAAAGCTGACCGGCACCAGGAATCCCATTCAGTCCAACAACACAAGAGTCCCATTAAACATACAGATAGTCCAAGAAAAAAGGCTGACCAGGGCCGCAGGGCGCGTGTAAAACCTACCGGCTGGACGTGTGGGGAGTGTCTCCAGTTTTTCCCTGAAAGAGATTCATATGTTTCTCACATGAAGATCAACCATGGAAAGGTAAGAGAACATAAAAACCCCATGACGGAACACATGCTCACCCAAAACATCAGTGATGGCCGCACTCAGATGTATTTCTTATGTGGTTCTTGCCTTACAATTAAAAAAACTAGCAAATGTGAAATTAGTAGGCTTACTGTACTGCAACTCTTATGAGGTCAAACTACAGTTCACTGTTAGATCTTCTCAGATTTGTGTTAGGAAATCCTGAAACTACATTATTTTAGCATACGTTTGTATATATAAATGTTGAACTCATAAATCCAATAGATATACAATATAGATCAAAAATACTGATACTTGTACTATATGATATCATGTTAACACGATCAATGTAAGCATATTAAATCTATCAATCTTTAAAGTAAAGGAGAAAATAAGTGCTTTTCATTCTAGCGCCTCACTAGCTGCTCTCCTGAAATGTGTCTAAATACAGTGAGTGCTTACCTGAGGTCATTGTGACATGCTAATTGAATTAACTTAGCATTTGTGGCATGAGACATGCTGCGGATGTTGTGTTTTATATCCAAAAGTGTTGTCCTGTTTCTAACTCTCAGCTACACACCATCAAGTTTAATTGTTTTAATTTTGTTTTATTAGGATTTTAGATGGTAAAATGGAGACCTTTCCTCTGTAGCTGAGTGTGGTGCATGAATTGATACGCTGCTAGAAACAAGTCCTGTAAAATCACAAGTGGAAAGCAAACTAATGAAGTCATTAATAGCTCTTAAATGAACAAATGCGCTGAAAGCTGGAAGAACCTGCCACAATTTGTCAAGCGTGTACGGTAACACATTTCTCTTTTTTTCAGTCGATGAAGAAGTACCCATGTCGACATTGTGAGCAGTCTTTTAACGCTGCAATCAGTCTGAGACGACATATTCGCCTTGACCACGCTGGAAAAAATAAAATTTACACTTGCTGGTAATTTTTTTGTCAAAAATATTTGTAAAAGTCACTGTTGCCACTATATGATTTACCCTCATTTCAATTCATTTTTTTTACAATTCAGGTATTGCACTGATAGCGAGACAATATTTACAACAAGTGTTACGTTGAAGAACCACATCAGTCTAATGCACGGAATCAAAAATCCTGATCTCAGCCAAATGCCAAAAACAGCCACCCTGGAGTCAAAAAAGGCTCTACGAAAGGTATTTCATTATTATTTCAAAATGACACTAATACAAATGATTCTGGTCATTATTAAAAACATGTGACCGCTGTGATTCACAGGGGCCTGTGTCAGATAGACCTGCCATGGACACACAGGAGGTGCAGCAGGATCACACTTCCAGTCTTGAGGCTCCTTCAGCGAAGCGGCTGAAAACCGATTTCCGCTGTTCAAAGTGTGGTTTCATCACAGATGATAACACAAAGTTCCAGCAGCATATACCCCAGCATAAAACGGATGAAAACACTCCTCAGTGCCTACACTGTGGCCTGTGTTTTACTTCTGTGCTGTCTCTTAACAGACATCTTTTCATTGTACACAAAGTTAAGGATCCTGAGAAAGAGGAAAAAGAAGAGTCGCCGTCTTCAGCGGCAGTGGTTAGAAAGAAGAAGCAGGATAGTCAGCCAGTCAGATATGCAGTGACTGATGAGGAGAAAGACTCGATACCCAAGCTCAATGAACATGAGCCCTCACAGGGAAAAGAGCCAGCAGCTCTGCGATGTGACCGGACAGTCGACAGAAATTTAAAACTGAAGAATCTCTCTCAGAAACAAGCAGTCCCTCTGAACACCTCTTTAAAGCTGCTTTAATGTCGCCCGTTTTGTGAAAGTCACAGAAAGTTTGATGTTCTGCATGGAGGTGGTACAAAGTGTTTGGCCTCTTAATTTAAATGTTACTCTCGTTCAGAGCCTGTGCAGTATTTTCAAAAAGATCCTTAGCATATGGTAAAAGTACAGTATTTTCATAAATTTATATTGCTCTTTTAATTTTTATTTAACATTGCATGTTGGTAATATATTAATCTTGCCTTCCAGTGAAACTGCGCACACTTTATAGCAAAGCAAAGCCTTTTATTTTCTATTTCCTTTTTCCCTCCAAATGTTGCATCCAGCCTGACAGGAGACTCAGGAATATCAGTTTGTAGGTCTAGCTTTGAGTAATCGATGGAACAGTGACGTATAGAGGATTTTAGCCTATGTTATCAATAGTAATATCAATTTCTTGCATTTAGTCAGAAGTATTTCTTGCAACACAATAACCTTGATGGTAGTCAGCATGCAGCTTCTATAACATGACTGTGTTGCAATTAATTTACAGTACACACCTAGAAATGTAGATGCCATTTATAGCAAGCATATCTTCATTCAGTATTACCTTTAAAGCCTTATTTCTGCCATCTTTGGTATACTGACTTTCTTTTTGACTATTTAAGCATTCTCAAATGCTTTTTTGTTTTCATGTTTATTGAACATGTTTGAGTTTTTGGTGCATGTGTTGTGCAAGAACGTTCCCCCTCTAAGTGTTCAGGGGAAACATTGAGAGGTATAGGGTGCTTGGCGCAGCAGTGTTAAAAATACCTCAAATTGCCAGGAGTGTATTTTTTCAGGCAGGTGAGCAGTCGGTGTTCTGTCAAATCAGGGTATATTGTTTTGGGTGATGCAGAGCGGGTTTGAAAGGGAAGTTGGACAGAGATCATGTTTTATGAATCAGGACCTGTTACCATGAAGCTGCTTATTTCTTTTTCTTTTTTTTAAATACAAATGTTTATTGCTGTTCAATACTAGTAGAATCTAGTAGGAATCAACTCAGAGGAAAAACCTTTCATAATGGTGGATACTTGATGTGTGCAGGTCCTGATTTGTAAAGCAGCACCTCTTGTTTTATGTTTAATACGTGACAGTTCCTACCTCCATGGGCAAAGGCAGTGATTGTTCAAAAGGAAAGTCTTTGAGGAGTTGCCGGTTATCTAAGTGCAATGTAAAAATGAGTTTATAAAATGTGTTCTATCCCACATTATTCAATTTTATAAATTATTTTGTGAAGGATATGAGGCTATATGGTCATATTGACCTTTGCTTGGCAAGTGAACTTTTCTATTCAAGTGCTATAAGAGCTCTCTGTTTCTCTGTTATGTAAAGTCATGTTATCTTCCCTCACAGATGCTGAAAAGAATGACTTGTCCAAGACTTGTTATTTTGTAATGCTCGTTGAAAGATATTTGTACTTTTGATACTGTGTACAGTGAAGACTTGTATAGGAAAGAAACCCATGTACGTAAACAGTAGCCAATGAGCCCTGGATTCACAGCATTTCTTAAGCCATTACATCTATTCAGCTTGCAGTGGCCCATGTGCCTTGCTGTAATGTTTACATGAAGTACTTAAAATTAAATTGGTGCATTTAAATACATATTTGCCAAGTGTTTTATGTGATGGACTGGTTTGTGTATGAAACTACTGGAAGCCAGGGGGAAGTATTTAACGGTATTTAGATGTGATAATTAGAGGTTTTGCATTGAGGTCACATACTTGACACTCAATATAGCAAATCAGACGTCACAAGGAATCCTAATGTGCAGCATTTCATCCTATAAAAAAACAGCCACAGATAGATGACTTCATCCAATCAGAATATTAAGCCCACCCTATGGCAGTATAACTGCAAGTCCCCAAAATGACAGAGGAGTAAAGAGATTTTAATGAATTGTCAGCAAATTGCTTAACGCATATGAAGAATGACTGGCATTTTGGCAAAGACCTTCAGAGCAGGATTCCTGTCTTATTTCATCCTTATCTCATATATAGCCATGACTTCTTCAATGACTTTTGATTTAACTGAATTACGAAATAAAGTTTCAAAGATCAAGGTGAATCCGAGGGGGAATCTGTGGGCGACAGGTAAGAGCAATATTAATGTGATTGTGAGTTGTGGTGTGATTTCTTTGTGTAAGTTTGTAAAGTCCATATTAAGATTGTATTTTGTTTTTATTAAGGTCATTTCATGGGAAAGAAAAGTGTCGTGGATAGTTCCTTGATGGAGTCTGCCTTTGAAGATGTAAATGTTCCTACTGAAGACAGAGATGTAAGAAGTCCTCTGTACCGACTAGGAGATCTGCACGCTTTGCTGATACAGATGTTAAAAACTGCAAAGCTCACACAACGGAAACAGACACCGGTCATGTTAGTATATCAATAGAACTATCTCCATTTCCATAATAATAACAAATCAGCAACCGTACAACTGATATTGATTTTTTCTTTCCAAGTAGAGGAGAACGGGATGCTGCTTGAGTTGTATTTACACCATTGGATCAATGTGCGACGCTACTGATGAAGAGGAGAGTTGTTGATTTATGTGAAAAATGAAACACCAGTATTTGTTTGTTTTAATGTGATGGCATTGTTTTTGACAATATGATGCCAATCCGCACTGACTTGTTCAGGTCTGGTTATTTGTACTAAATATTTGTGTCACCACCTGATAATAAAGACAGTCATATCAGTTGCCGGCTCTTCTTGCTTATTATGTATACGTTTTGTTTAAAATGCTCTATAGTATTTACATTACTGTTAATTAAATGCTTAACACAATGTATTCAATTGGCAAATTGTTCAAATATAAAACACGGTTATGCTGCCCCCTGTGGGTCGCACCAAGAAATTACCTCCACCTTCACATCCGGGTGAAAGTGGAAACATGCTTTTCATCACACAGTGTAGTGAGCCAAATAATACTTAACTTGCAATGCCTCTTATAGTAATGTGTGGTTACCCCTGTAGTGGCAAAACACGGAGGGCAGAAGAACTGAAGGAGTATTTTGAACAGAACTCAGGCCGAAAGGTTCATGTTGTGGGAGAAGGAGCCCTGGACGCTGAGAAAAACATTGTCTACGCAGGCAAGTTAAGCTAACGTTAGCTTCGTATCCATTTAGTTGGTTTTTAACGTTAAGTAGCTGCTAACATGATGTGAAAAGTACAAGTCCTGCCAGAAAATCCCTCTACATGTTTACATTTTTTTAACAGCATTTCACGAGAACATTATACCGGCTCAGTGCTTCCAATGTGAACCAAAATAAACTTACTAAAAACACCGGGCAACATTAGAAGGCATGCTGCTGGATACGTTAGCTAAAACGAAAATGCGTTGTTACTGAGTGTGCCCATCCTGAATTTAATTGACTTGCAATGAAGTCTGGTGTACGAGTGTCACTATATACTTATTCAAATGGTTTATATATAAATGGGTTATAGGGGGATATTGTTCTTGAAAAGAACCTGTGTTTTTATTTTCCTATCGGATCATCACAAGGGCTTTTTTGGCCAGTTCGAGTAAACATAGAAGAATTGTGATTGTAGTTTTATTATTAGTTTCTTTGTACTTGCACACAGAAGAAGACACATTAAATAGAGATAAACATATCTGAAAACTAAACTGAAAAACAGTTTGGGTAACTGAGCACAAAACTATCTTAAAAATATCAAATGACGTCACATCAGTTAGATCAGGGGTTCCCAAACTTGCAGCTCATGACCCCTCGGGCACCCCCCAAAGTTCCTGGAGGTGGTTAAGGCACATAATGTAGTGCACAGCAACACTCGTGCACAAAAGAACAACACATAAGAATACAACAGAATATAAACTGTATAGCACTAACAAAGGCTAGACAGAGAGTACAAGTCATTTCCAAGTAAAGACCGTCAGTGAGTCGACATTCAAAACTTAATAAATAGCCACATAGGTGTGTTCATCTTTTTGTGTAAGGAGCAACAGACACTTACATTGTTGCTGTCATGTTCAAACTTATATTTTAAAAATGTCATGCATCTCGTCACGACCCCCCTCTTAGTGGCTCACCACTGAGTTACATGAACAGGTATATTGTTTCGTGATTGAGAATCAGTGAATTGTAAACATGGAAATAAATTGTTAGAGGAAATATTTGTTCTATGCCTCTTTCAGATCTCCAGTTTTTATTTAATATCAAAGTCACAAATAAACGGTCAACAAGCAAACTGGATTCCTTGAAAGTATCCTCAGACTTGTGCACATTCTGCTGCATTTTCAATATCTCCTTGTTGGATATGTTGCAGATTCCCAACAAGAAAAAAATGTTCGAGCAGCTCTAAAAGCTGAAGTGGAGAGGTGGGTTTTCAGTCTGCTTTTGAAAAAGATTAATTCTTGATATTCTTCTGTTACAGCCCTTCTAACCGTTACTTATCTTTTGTTTAGGAAAGTCAACAAGGATGACATTGTAATTTTGGATTCTTTAAATTACATTAAAGGTAAGTCTTGCTAACTATAGTGTGCTATGCTGACATTAAAAGTTGTTTAAGCTTTTACATTCAGGCTGACATGTTTTTCAGGCTACCGGTATGAACTGTTCTGCCTCATCAAACACGCACAGACACCTCATTGCCTGGTAAGTTTAATAGAGAAATGCCTGCTGTTTTGAAATGTCTACAAAAAATCTTTTTAGAATCCAGTCCAAAATAACTTGATCTGTTTTCATACAGGTGTACTGTTTGACGTCGGATGATATAAGCACATTGTGGAATACTGAAAGAGATTCTTCTGAGCAGTACACCCAGGACATGTAAGTGAGAAGCCCCTACACAAAGACACACTAACACTAAAAGGGCATGTTCATTGTTATTTATCATTGTACGACTGTCATTATTTACCCTTTGTCTAACTTGAATCACTTGAATAACATAATATTTTCCTGACATGTGTTTTTTTTTCTCTAGCTTTGATGCTTTAGTGCTGAGGTTTGAAGCCCCAGACTCCAGAAACCGATGGGACAGTCCTCTCTTTACCATATTGAAAGATGATAACCTCCCATATGAAGCCATATCTGATGCACTTTTCAAAAGGAAAGCACCCCCTCCTAATCAGTCTACACAAAGTGTAAGGGACATGTTTTGTACAATCATGCCAGAACTCACAAAAACATGAGAGTATGCTCTGTCATGCTCCTTTTGACTGTCAGATTGTAATGTTGATATTCTTCTCCTCTACAGCAACCATTGTCGTCTACAAACTTTTTGTATGAGTTGGACAAGATCACACAAGAAGTGTTAATGGTTTGTATTTATTTTATTTCAGATTTTAATTTCAGTTTCAATTTTTATCCTATGCTATTGTTTTTAATGGAACCTCCCTGTCTTTTGTTGTAATGCCATAGTTCATGATCACTATAAAAATATAAGTTCATATTCAGAAATATGAATATGGCACCTGTTCAGTAGTGGACACATTTCACTCCAAAATGTTAACACTCTTAATTGCATAGACAGTTAAAGCTGATATGTATATAGCCCTTATAGTCCTCTAGCAGGTGAGCTAACGCTGAATGACAAAGTCATTGTAATGAACAATTCTACAATTAATTTAGCAGACTAGCTTTTGTCAAAAGCGACGTACATCAGAGAGTAAGTACAACACAAGCAAGGATCTAGAGAGGAGGAATCAACATCAGTCAGTGCTAACGAACAGCTTTGAGTCAGATCGAACACAGGTACTGGCAGGCAGTGCACAGAGGCAAAGCACTTAATACAACATCAAAAGTTTGAGAGATCTAATCAGCAGCAAAACCCTCCTAGGTATCTAATTAACAGTGTACATCTTGAGTTTATGTTGACAGTCAAGTCACAAACCTCCTCTGGTGCTTGATTCATGTTATATTTTGACCACAGCACAGATGTTTCATTTAGACCACAGGGGTCTGTTTGAAAAGAGGGAAAATGGGTATAATTTGTCCTCTTTAAGTTTATTTAACCCACATTTAATGGATTTGAAGTTCCATTTTCAATCCACCTTATTTAAACCCTGGGAGCAGTAAATCATTATTTAATTACTCAGCCAACGCAAATTGTCCAACATCCCTTACAGGTCAAAAAAAAAAAGGAATCTTTCCGATGTCTGCTATTTGTCCCGTTTGACGTGAAGTAGCAGTTAAAGGAGAGCAAATGGCAGCTGAGTGGCCGACAGCAGTAAGCGGGTAAAAGGCACTAAATAGAATCAATAAGCTGACAAATAATTACAGTTAAGGAGCTCAAGTGTTTACAAAAGGCGTCGTGCTTCAATTTTGAAGTTGATGTCATTCATTCAAAGAAAGAGTACACTCTGGGGAATGGGGGGGGTCAGGTCATACATTATAGAAACCCAGGAAGATAAAACTGATGTGTATTTTAAAAGAACTAGGTGTACAATAATGGAATAGGGCGAAACCTGTAACGTCAATATTGACTTCTCTGAATGTGCCAGCACTTAGTCAAATCACTCGACTTAGAAGTGAAAAAGAGGAGTGTTGAACATGTCTTTGATGATTAACACTTGATTGTTGCAGTGTTAATCATATGCATCACCAGTTTTTAGCCCTAGCGTCAGAGTCCCCATGACGTCAAGGTTGTGTCATTGTTTGTAAGTGGCTGTGCATCCTGTCTTGTAAAAACCTCTTTGCTCATGTAATTATTTACCCACTTATACTCCTACAGTATGTCATGGGTTGAGTCTCCTTGTGGCTTTCAGCCAATGAGAAGTAGTCTTTGTTCCTTTAATTCATTTTTTAATGACCTCTCTTAGTGGTCAGAAATAATAGATTATGTTTCAAGTAAATAAAATCCCTTCAAATCAAACCAACAATGAACAACCTAAATGAGAAAATAACGTGTTTTTTGTAAGAATACAGATCCCACATCTGTATTTTGGAGTGACAACATTACCTCCATATGTAGAGTGATCAAATAACAAAGGTTATCAACTGTTTTCAGGTCATTTTCAATGCACAGAAGACAAGTGTTCCTGGAGATCTCCTCACAGTTCCCGGTGCTACAGAAAAAATATCCTTTTTACACATTAACATGTCAACATTCTTAGGTTTTAGAAGGTCTGTTTCATTGTGGGTGACTTAGCATGTCATATCCACATGAAACATAATTTTGGATGCCACATTTGCTCTATCCAGCTCCTAAGATTCCCAGCAATAGGCAATGTACTCTGTATTAAATAAGCTGTTTGAAGGGAAGGGTGGATGAATTCATGTTCATCAAAGAGGTTAAATTAAAAGCACAGCGACCGTTTACTTTTAAAGGTCTTGGCTGTAATAATGTTCAATGCAACATGTGACATAGATGAGTGGATATTTATTGGCAGCTGCACTGTGTCAGAGCTCCTCAGAAGCAAACACTTTGATTTCCTCCTTTGAATGCTGGTCAACCTTTAAAGACAGGTGCCAGATTTGACTTCTGTCTGTCAGTTATCACTTTCCTCTGTGTTTAGCCTTACTCTAATAACCTTGAGGGAAAGTTTTTCTTTCTGCATTAAAGAACACTTTGCACATGGTAAAACTTGTACTTGAATGACCTTAACCCGTTCAACATCGAGCTCACTAGGAGCATCAACATGGCAGAGCTGAGGAAGTTACGGCGCCAGTTCATCAGCTACACCAAGATGCACCCGACAGAGATCACCGGACAAATCTCCAACATGTTTGTGCAGTATTTGAATAAGAGTCTTCATTGAAATTATACAGGTTTTTTTTTTTTTTGCTGTGACGAATAAATGATTTTAAGTATTTGTTGTGTTTTTTGTGTTATTGATAGGTTTTATTATAATTTGTCATTTATAACCTTTTTTATTTATTTTCTTCGACATTGGAAGAAATTACAGTCAAGAGTAAAGTTTATAACCTGACCAAACCTGTCACCTACAGTACATATCATTGACACTCATTTCTAGACACTACAAGTGCAAAAGTCATGAAGGAAGTCCTCTAATAGAAGACTACGCAAAATGGAAGCAGATTGAAGTAGACCTTTTACTTGTACTGGTAAAGCTCAAAATAAAACACCTGTTTTATATTATATATATTACAAACATTTTTGGAATCACTTTTTTTCTTTTTACTCCAAATATTGATGTGTCATTGTAAATAATTCCTCCTTAAAGTCAGCCATGATCCCGTCGTCCAGTCAAAGCTGAGGACTTTAAGTAAGTCGACTGGGTTTGTACCTGATGAACTGTGCTCACTTTTCTAGTTCAAAAGCTCCTTACTCATTCATGATATTTGTAAGCAAAATATAGCTGAGTAATGCTCTTACATAGACTTCAATTTATGTAAGAAGATTGTAAGAAAAAATGTGTACTTCTAACTGGTTGCTGCTGGTTTCTTCACTGGAATAACTTGACTCGTGGGATTGTGCATGTGTTCCACATGTAGAATAATGTGTTCAATATGTATAGATTTACATGGATTTAATTTCATATAACAAATATTTATGTTCTTTTTCTTTTTCAGACATTTTTTTTGGTGAACAGTTATTTTACTGAAGCAGCCATAGTGCTTTTATTTATTTATTTTACTGATTTAGCTCTTTATCTTTACTCTGATTTTTGTTAATCTTTTACCCTTTAACTTACTTTTAACTCTTCACATTTTTGTTTGTTTTAACTAAATATTTTTTTCCTATTGGTGTGCATTACTCTCTACTTCTAAATCCATTTTGTTTGTACCATGTTTTGTTACTATTATATGTTTATTTCTTGTTTTTTTCAGTCGCTGTAAAGCGCTTTGAATTGCATTTGATTTGTATAATAAGTGCTATATAAATGAAGCTTGAATGATTGATAAAACACTTCTTTTTTTTTTACAAGAACTTTTATTGTTTGCAGCCTCACAAATAAAAACCTTCAGGAGCAGCAAAAATAACATTGAATACTTGCAATAGTGATTAAATAGATTTTAATTCAATTAATAGATGCAAAGTGACAGTGAAAAACAACATACAGTATTTACAGAGGGTATTGTATTCACTTTTGTTTATTTCTTGACGTTTTTTTTCTTCAGAGGAACAGCTGTGCCAAAGATTCTGTCCCAGTGGCTGAAAAAAGGAGCAAAGTTACTGCTAGGCTTCTGGTGGTGCATGTCATGAGCTGGTGCACCGCCAAGCAGACTAAAAGGCACAAGGTGGTTTAGGGTCCACGGCAGGTCATAGCCTATGTGGTCCTCCACAGACATCCAGACACTAAAAACTGTGATGCACCATGTGGTCAGCGGATGGCACTTCAAAAGAATTGTGTCCAGGTTGCTCCAGAATCCAACAGTCATCAGCTCTGGGATGCTGAGCTGCTCAGTGGACCAGGAGAAGGGAGCTATGTATTCATGGTGGATTGCATGGATCCAGCGGTAAAGCTGGGGATGCTTGTGATGTATGAAATGCCAAATAAAGTACTGAGTGTCAAAGAGGAGAAGCACAGCCAGTCCATCAATGAAAACCTCATACAAAGTCGGAGCATCCTGAGGCAGTGTTGGTGTAGGCAGGAAGAACATTCCGATAATTACAGCTGGCAGAACAAAGAAAATGTGATTATACAGCGCTGTCATGAGGCCCTTAGCCATCATCCCTACTGTTGGCTGCCTGTCTGGTTGGATCTTGTACTGATAGAATAAATGCACTCTTTCACCTAATAGGTCCAGCACAGCAAAAGGTATACTGAAGAAGAAATAGCTGGAGAATGCAAGCAGGACAGGTAAGAAAGGAGATGAGATGAGCGGAAGGTGGTGCAGAAGCAAATTATCCCAAAACGGCTGCAGCAGGCGGTCCGAGGCCCTGGAGGGCAGCAGCTGCAGAGATGTCTGCCTGCTGATGTTCAGCATATTTCTGAAGGTTTTCGGCTGAAGTCGGCTGAAGTCTCAGATCAAGACAACAGAATGCCTTTATATAGGGGATGTAGAACAGAAGGGGCCTTTCTTTCAATCTGTACAGACCTGCATTTTCTTTCTCCAGCAGCAGCTAAATGCCAATAAATACATGCCAGACCTTCAGAAGATTAACACTGTACAGTAACATGCATTAGACATAACACATTAATAAGCTTTAGACTGTTTATCAACCAGTGAAAGGTAATACATTTATTTGGAATCATTTTCAAAAAGTGAAACATGAAACAAAGTTCTGTTTGCTAATCTGAATTGCATTCAACCTAGAAGCAACAGTTTATTTAATCTTAGATCATTTTGCTGAAAATTGCTCTGTCTCTGTCTGTTCTCCTTTGATTAGAGGAGAACTCAGGGCATCTTGCTTTTCTTTTTACATTGACCAGGTTATTTTTAATACACTTTTTTTTTCCTGATTCAATAACCTTCATGTCTTCCTTCTTCTCAATTATTGTCTCTCCTGTTGAATTCTTCAATTTAAATCACATGTCCTCCACTTCTCCCCCTCTTAATCAACAAGATTTTTAATATCAGGTGAAAACATGAATACTTATCACACTGATTAATCATAACAAAATGATTCGTTGGTTTATTTCAAAATTTCACTGAAATCATGTTTCAAATTATGTCTTTTAAAAACCATCGCTCTAATCCTCTTCTCTTCTACTTCTTGTCACCGGCTGCCTTCCTTGAAACCGTTTTGTTGGTGTTTGCATATTTTTGTCGATCATTTCTGAAGAGGAAGACAAACAACTTGTTAACTTTTTGACCATTACATGAAAAATATATTTTTATGGAAGAAGAAACACTTCTATCTCTAATGTTTCCCATGAGTTGACCCTAATGTTGTTCAATGTACCTGCCCATTTTGATTTTGTTTCTGCATCCCAGTCCTCCCTCCCAGTGGCTGGTGCGTGTGCCTCTCGTCATCATGCTTCCACAACTGACGCAGGGCTTTCCATTGTCGTAAGGCTGCAAGAGAAAAAAGAAAAAAATATGGAGATCAGTTTCCAACAATTTTATTCATGCTTCAAAGTCTATTTTTTTTTAGTCCCATTTTTGCTGCACTTATGAACATAAATGTTATGAGCCCCATGTTTGAAATGTTATGTTGTGACATGTCATGTGCACTCTATGGCTCACCTGTTCTTTGGCACAGTAGCCACAGATCATCCGGGTGGCCAGTTCCATGGGATGGTCCTGGTCCTCATCGTGGCAGACATCACAGGGGTAAGCCCGGCCACAGCAGGGAAACCTGAGAGCGGCCAGTGGCAGACATTATCATGTATACTTTTTCTCCATGTCAGAATTCCACAACTGATAAAAGATAGTAATGAGTAATGATCATACCTCAACCAGCGGTGGCTCTGTTTGTAATGTTTACATACTCCTTTTTCTGGAAGCGGCTTCCCCTTTTGGACAGCAGGATCTCTTATTGACTTATAATTTACAGCACCAGAACCAGGACCTGGACAATGAACAAAAAAAACATGTAATTTTCTGGTTTGTTCAGTTATGGTCAGAGTGAGAAATGTTACATGTGAATGAGTACAAATGCTCATGATAAAAGGCTTTTCATGCACTGTGTCAAGTTGTAAATACCGGTAGCAATGTCAATTAACATGGGTCAGACAGCAAACTCGAACAGCTCATTGTTAATGATCTTTAACCTCTGCTGATCTCTTTGATAGGTGAGTTCTGACCTGTTCTGTTGGTGCGTGGCTGAATGTACTGAAATCTTGTGCTCTCTGCAAGAATACTGAGTTTGCTGTGGCAGTGTTCACAATTTAACTCCTTCGTGTGGCCATAGGAAACACTCTGATGAAAAATAAAGACAAGCGTTTAGAGAGAAGGCAGAGATCATATTATTGAGACATACTTTAGTAAATGTTTTTTACATTACACACAAAACAGATGTGAAGCTGCATTCATCACCTGCACAGGACCCTCCTGGGAGCAGCTGAGGCAGCCCACAGAGAGTTCACATTCCTGGAGTACAAGGTCAGCAGGTGTGGCATTGTGGAGGTCCAGGTATCCCAGGACATCGCTGTAATGGTGTAGCATGCAGGGCCTGAACGCAGCATTGATGCTTGCGCTGCACTTTTCACACTGAGCTGTGCAAGGTGTCCTTCCAGTCAGTGTCAGGTCTGCAGTTACCTTACACCTGCAGACACAAAAAGCAAAGCTTTAAATCACACAAACACAAGCTTTAATTGTAAATATACAAACCAAATTGTGGCATGGATATCTGACACTTTGCTCAATTTCTTTACCTGTTACATTGAAGGCAAACGGTGATTTGTTGAGCAACCAAAGTGGCTGTGTTCTCTCCCAGCCTCAGTCCCAGCAGCTTTATCTCTGTGCCTCTGCGGGGATCGCTGATCTTAATATTCTCCACCAGATGACTAGCCCCCTCATCCTCCTGCTGCTGCCCCTCCTCAATGCCTGTACCCTGTTGTTTCACTCCCTCCACTGTTCTCTTGTCTTCTTCATTTTCCAATTTCCCTTCACCATTCATATTGTCTGGATTTGCTTCAGTGGTGTCAGAGGAAGGATCATTCCCAGATTTTTCACAAACGGTTGCTTGTAGCTCCTGATATGTTATAAACTGCAGTCCAGATTTTTCCAAATCAATATCTTTTTTCAACTGCACAAATGAAAAAAAGGGGAAATATTGTTTTATCAGTATAAAGCAAATAATATAAATCAGTAAGTTCAAAGGGATAACATGCGTCTAGCGTGAAGTGTCACCTGCCGGGCTCCTTCAGTGAATAGTCTCTCCAGACTACGATCCAGCCAGCGAAGAAAAGGCCGAAAGAGCAGCTCTACCTTTCCCAGAAGCTGATTGGTTGCATGTTTGGCTTGAAGCCACTCCATGGATGCTTGCTGTACGTAACTATGTAGACAGAGAGCAAAATACATTTTAAAACTAAAGAATCTCAAGATTAATTGGTCACATAATCTGCACATGCATTTTTTACCTTGCCATTACTGAGGGCAGATCCTGGTCCAATGGGATATCTAACGTAAAAACCTAAGAACATTTATTAGAGTGATAAGGAAATGTTCTTTACATGGATAGAATCATTTATTGTAAAGGATTTTACAAAAGCTCAAGTGTAATTGTAAGCAGGTATCTTTACCTCTTGTGGGTAATTGTCTGGGAAGCTCACCATGATGTCGATTTCTTTAAGATCAAAGGGCTACAAGTTCAAATTCAAAGTTAGTTTTTATTCAGATGATGAGAAAAGTCATTTTCATTTCTGAGACCCACTATCAAGCCACAGCATGGCAGGTATAAGATAAGTTGGTTCATAAATCATTTAAAGTAAAAACTTGTGGAATATGGCCTCCATTACTTCATGCTTAGTAGGTGGATTAATAGTGCTAACAAATATCAAATGATTTATTCAGTCAGGGTTTTTTTACCCTTCCAAAAATAGACAGGTTTGACCCTATATCCTATAGTAAACACATAGGGTTACTTTAAATCTCAGCACAGCAGCGCATCTTATTTAAAAAAACATGTTATCCTTCAGTTATTAACAATTCTATGATCGGTGCTGCTGTTAAGACATAGTAGGAAGATGTCTACTTCTTTTTGTCTATTTGACTGCTTAAGTATTTGTCTGAAGAGGCCATCAGTTAAGTTTTTGTGTTGATTCAAACTCAGCTGATCAGTACTACAGGAGAAATAAAAGGATGGATTTTTGGTCCAACCTCTTGGGGAGCAAGAAGAGGAAGAAGATAGAATTTCTTTTTTACCCAGTCTGGATCAGTGGCCTCAACAGCCGCCCTGTAAAAAGTAATTTTTCCATCACTTCGTTCCTGAATAATCAGCTGGTCTTTGGGAAAACGCTTTTTCAGCTGCTTGATCTCTGTGTCTCGTAGCTGCTTGGAGGCCTCCTCTGTCAGATCACACAGCTTGATCTCCTGAAGCATGTTGGGGCGGGGTACTGGTGGCATCCTCTGCGTAGGTCTTGCGTTATGGTCTGCAATATGCACTTCATCCACACTGGGTAACTGTGGTGGATGCCAGAAGCGACATCTGTCTTCCATGGTGCAGTGCCCTGAGATAAAGAAGCGACATGGGCGGCGGCCAGCTGCAGGGGCAACTCTGGTGTTATTGGTTGGAGGAGGCCTGTTCCCAAAATTTCCTCCAGGAACCTCTGAGTTTGAAGTTGTGACATCTGCCTCACTGGGTGTCCCAATTTGTTTCTCATTAACTTTGTCATCATCTCTTATATGTAGGAATCTGCATTTTTTTCCAAAATTACAGTGTCTTCCCTGAGAGAAGAAGCGACACAGCCGCTGAGTATGAAGGGCAGGCTCTGATTCCCCCGTCTTCTCTCCGTCACCAGTCTCCATCACTGTTAATAACAGATTGGATAAACAATAACAGAGTGGTTACAGGGACACGGATTGAAGGGCTGTCTCTGCTCATTTTATGCTGTTTAAAAACTACAGGGGAAAAAAAAGTATGGACAAAAATAATGAGATGACTTTCTACAAGACTTTGTGTGATAGGCTGAGTGGCAGGATGACTAAAAGTGAGGGGAAAAAACGGCTGAAATAACAATGACCATGATTGATATTCTCCAAAAGACTCATTTCCTCCTTGTAGTTGTCTAAAACTAAATTACTAAAAAACAAACTAAAAAAAAAAATATTCAAATAAACTTGCAGATATGTATTTCTTCAAAACGTTGGATCGATATTATTTAAGTTGAACTTCAAAAACTTGCTTTATTATATTATTATTATTTTATTTTTTTAAATAGGACAAATCAAAGCCATGGAAAATGTGTACACAACAGTCCTAATGACTTTGGGCATTGCGTATTTTTATAAACTGAAGGAGTGCTATGAATGTATAATGGCTGTCAATCCAAAGGTCAATCAAATGGACGTTAACCAGTATCATAACTGATTCACGTGACAGTCTTTTTTAAGGTTAGAAATAACCATGGAAGCAATTGACCTGGAACCTCAATTAATCAACACCGAAATTACACGCCTGACAATAGACAGAGAAACGTTTTTTACTATTTCCAAAATACAGGAATAGCAGTCTACTAGCGAGCTAAACTTTCATACACATGTCATGGGACTTGTTTTGCTAATGTTAGCTAAGTCTCTTCTTTTAGATCAAAAGACTCATACCTCGAAGAACAATTACCTCAAATACACACGGGTCCAGGTAAATGATGATTCCGTTTATTGATTTAAATATGAGCTCAAAAGCTTTAAAAAAAAGTGTCAAAATGGCTTTAACAGCTTTAGTTACCTGTCAAGTGATTGCACAGTTACGTGCTTCAGGAAACGTAATCGTGTTTTGAAGCAACTGCGCAAGCGCGGTAATCTGACGTCCTTACGTACAAATAAAGAGGGGAGGGGGCAATCACTGAACTAACCATGCAAAAAGCAGTAAAGAAATCCATAGACATACGTCTTTTATCCAATAACAACCATCAACACATTAAGGTTCTTTAAGAACCCAGTGTCTGTTCTCTCATACCACATGCTTTTTTAATCAATTTAAGTGTGTACTGTATATTAGTATTTCTCGTAGGCTTTGAGCAAGACTCAAACTCCATTCTTGACTTGGAAAACAATTACAAAAGACACATAAGGTAGCTTTTTATAGATTTTTAGGAAACCAAGCAACAAATGAAAATGTCTGAGCCTGAGGTGCTCTGAAGAAAATGTTGATATTATTACCAACTCTAATGAAAAACATATGATATAGGCCTAATCATAGGTGAGAGCTCCAGAACATAAATGAAAAAGGCTTGTGAAAATATAGTTTATTTGTTTGTTTTTACAACATTTCTTTAATTCAGTAGCTTACAAAACCAACAGTGTGCCTGTTGAAGTGCTAAAATGTTAAAAACAACAACATGGTTTCTATAATCTGAACTATATGTTTCTGTTATTGTAGGCCTTTTATTTTATTCTATATAGTTTTAACTTTAAGTGCTTCTAATCTTTTATGTTTTCCTTTCTCCCTTTTAGTAACCTCCTCTCCATTAGTGTAACTGGAACAATGCTAGAATTTGAATGTAGGCTACTTGTTCTCATATATCTATGTACAATGACAGATACACTTTTAACTTAAGCAGAGACATACACTAACAGAAATTTGAGAAATAAAAATATATCTCTAATACTGCCAAATTGAAAATGTTGAGAGCTATATGTTTGGCCACCTGTTTTCCATCGTGTATGAATAATTTGTTGAAATGTTGAACCCAGGCGTCACTTGATACCACACAGTGAGAAAGTAGCACAAGTACCACACTCATTTGGCACAGTCTTTTCCAGCTGCAGCTTCTTGCTGTAACATCTACAACAAAATAAAATTTAGGATATCCACTTTTTGAATTTTACTTCAGAATGGATTCAGCATACATGGGCATAGATCTTTGGATAAGATGTTTAGGTAACGACTCTTTGCTGCAGCCTCTGTGGGACAACCTGCGGATCGATTACAGAGACTATTTGAGATCTCCACTCTTCCCTATTGTTCTGACTGTGTCTTCATACTTCGTCTTGTGCCTCCCTTTCCTTTTTTGTGACATTATGGGTGAAAAGTGGGCATGGGTGCATCAATTCAAGATCCAACCCAATCGGCGTCCCACAGCCTCTACACTGCTGCACTGTGCGGCTGTCACCTTGTACAACCATGTGTTTCTCGTGCTGCCAGCATCAGTGGCCCAGTGGGCATGGAGGCCACCTCTAGACCTGCCGGACCAGGCTCCATCCCTGCTGGAGCTTATTGCTGGGGTGATAGGCAACCTTCTGCTCTTTGACTTCCAGTACTTCATCTGGCACCTGCTCCATCACAGGATTCGCTGGCTGTATGTCACTTTCCACGCCATCCACCATAACTACTCCTCACCCTTTGCTCTAGCCACCCAGTGTCTTGGTGGGTGGGAGCTGGTCACTGTAGGCTTCTGGACCACTCTGAATCCTGTGATCTTGAGATGCCACCTACTCACCACATGGACCTTCATAGTGGTGCATGTCTACGTTTCCATCGAAGATCACTGTGGCTATGATTTCCCCTGGTCCACATCACGTCTGATACCCTTTGGCATCTATGGAGGGCCCAGCAAACACGATGTGCATCATCAGAAACCCAACACCAATTTTGCACCACATTTTAGCCACTGGGATAAAATATTTGGAACACATGCTGATTTCAGCTTCTCTACTGCTGTGAAGTAGAAAGCTGTAACACTTTAAAGGCAGCTATACATTTATGTGCTTGAGTCTGTGTGTATTTGTTTAAAATATGGATATTAAATATAAAGGGATGAAAGTTGGAGAGGTGACTAACTTATTCTTTACAAACAGCTGATTAATTGTTACTGCATTTGTTAAAAAAAACAGGCCAAAAATCAGTCAAAAAACAGAGCTTCCTGTAACTTAGTGACCTGCTTGCATTATCCTTAAAAACATGAACATTGTGCACAATCTAAATAATGCCTCATTGTCTCTTTCTCTGTGTCTATTTTCCTTACTTTGAAAGTGATCCTGACATTAAGACATGGATTTCATTAGATTCTCACCCATGTAAATTGTATATATTTTATGCAACTTTACCACTCTTTTCCAGTGTAATGTTCCTGTATAGTTGGTAATATTTAATTTTGCTGTGTGGAAAAAAAGATCTTTGATTAAATTTCAACTTTAGATCATCATCGCAAGGCTGTCATTGTTAAATTAATAGCCCAGTTGTTTGTATAAATCGCTAAAAAGTGATTGTGATATGATTTAGTGACCATGCTCTGAATTTTTAATGTGACACCAGTACAGTATATCTCTTGTATATGAAGTCATGTCATCAGTGATGACAGAGTGGTACTGATACTCCAAAGTAGGCAAGAGTCAAATTATACGTTTCCACCACTAGATGTCAGCAAAGCACTGCAAGTACTAAGCCTTAAGATAATAGCTAATAACAGTATTATTCCACTGAATCTATGCCTGAACATTTATGTGACATTTTAATATACTACAGTCATTACTGTAACAAGGTAAAATATAAGATGAATGTCTGAATGATTTTGAAATCTGTGTTAAGGTTAAAAAAAAAAAAAACTCACAAATATGCGAGGAATGATCAAAAAATATATATTTATATCTTTAAAAATGTTTGTTAAAACCTGCTAAATACTAAATAAATGTTCAAATGCTGCAGTATTTGTATATATTACATAGTTTAATCATGCTTTATTGTTTAATTCAAATTGCAATAGAGTATATATTTTCCATCACATTTTCAGGTATTTAGTCAACTTTAAACAGAATAACTTGGCTGTAATAACTTGGCAAACATGTCAAGATTGATTAACCCTTACAAGCGAGCCTCAAGAGGTGACACATAAATATGATGGTATAAGCACTGATGCCCCACAGCAAGCTGGCACCGGGTTTGAATCCTCTTGTGGTCCTTGCAGGGTGCCAGCCTGTATGGAGCTCGAATGTTCTGGCTTTCTTCCACATGGATGTGGACCATACTTTTGAAGTCCCAAAATGTACTGATAAGTAGATAAAGCCAAACAAATAGGCAGTGCACAGTGTGCGAGGTTACGCACACATTTTTGTGCATGTTATTGGTGTGAAATGTTTGGTGTTAGTGAAAATAAATATGATTTCAGATGACTTCAGATGTTAACATAAAAATATATCACCCTCTCTCTCTCTTGTAGGCTAGTTATTGATCCCTAATGTTGTAACCTAATATTTACAGTCTATGGCTGTAACACAAAGTTTTAGTTATTTAAAGCTTTAAGTTGTTCACATGCATAATGCAGGTGTGGTGAGTAATTGTTGGTAGGCTAGGACTGTGGTGGTGGGGCCCACAGTGATAGCTTTTCACGGGGCCCAGACTTCCTGGTGACGCCCCTGACAGTTCTGGACGTGTTGGGTTGGAGGCGCTGCGTCGCCGCCGGTGCAGGCAGATCCAGTGACACAGGGTTGAGGTATGGAGGGTGAGTGGTGCAGCTGGCTGGGTATGTCTCAATAGAAACCTGCATTATTTTCCAACACATACAGCATTCAAACTCCATGTTGAAGATGGGGCATTGCGGCATTACGTCGTCGAAGACGGTCCTGGTCTTTCTGAACCTGATATTTTGGGTGAGTTTGGATGTTTTTGACAGATTAAAACGTGCGTCACAGCGCACCAGCTAGCTAGCTGTGTGTGTCCAACCAGCTGCTTTGCTAGCTGCGGCAGCCGACCTTTATTTATCCAGGGAGGGATTAGTTTGAGAAGTCATTACTCAACACGCATGATTTGGTAGATGAAAACAACACATTGTAAAAATGAACACGTCATCACGTTATAGGGTTAAATACCACCATTAGCTTTTTGCAAGAATTGCAGTGATGCTTGCTAAAGTCAAACTATCACTTTTTTGACCCCCTCCTTTGAAGAGCAGGCTAACCTTAATCCGCCGAGGCTATACACTCTGACAACTGCATTAGATAGCTCAAAATATATTTTTTCAGTGTTCTTGCTGAGATTTTCTTTTATGATAAGTAAAAACCCTCCGTTTTTTATGACAATGTATATAACAGTTGTTTGATTTAAAAAGTGGTATGTGTGGTATTTAGATAAAATACTTACGTGAATTACTACTTCACAACTAAAAGTCATGCTTTCAAAATGTTAACCCAAATCAATTATGTTGGTATCGACGACTAAATACTTTATTTCTGTGTGTTATAAGTATGAATGCGGTAATATGGATATGTTTACACTTCTCATTAGTCTGTCATAAGTGTCATTTGTGCTACTAATTCTAACATGTTGCATAGAAATGTAATTCGTTTATTATTTATTTGATAAATAGATAAACTGTTCTATTCAATTGTGAAAAACTTGCTTCAATGCTTTCCAGTTCCCAAGATGACATCCTTAAATGTCATCGTTTTTCTTCCACCACCCACAGATTCAATTTATTATCAAAAAGTGAACAACAGAAAACATTTAAATTCAAGAAGCTGACATTTGTGGATTTAGACTTTTTTTTTTCATTTAAACTTTATTCAGACAGATTCTTCGATTTTTTTAGTGATTAATGTAATAGTTGAGAACTCATCGATTTATTTTCTGTTGCAACTTTGATATAGCACTGCAAAGTAACTACCTCTGTTTAAAGAATGATATTGAGTAACAAGTACAACATTTCTATTTGAAATGTCCTGCGCTTTGATGAAGTACTCCTGGCTTGTACTTGAGAAGTGTTTTTCATTTCTTTACATTGTTCCTTTTAGGTGTACTGTCAGAAATGAAAAACTGTATAGCATATAGCATCCTGCCCATTCTTATTTACATCAGTGTTGCAGCAGATCCCACACACGTTACCTTTGTTGTTAGGCTTGACAGCAATGCTGCATGTTTCTGTCACCTACAGGCTGCTGCTGGTATCCTGTGTTATGTGGGCGCCTATGTCTTCATCACATATGACGACTACGATCACTTTTTTGAAGATGTGTACACGCTCATCCCAGCTGTCACCATTATTGCAGCTGGAGCCCTGCTTTTCATTATAGGGCTCATTGGGTGCTGCGCTACAGTGAGAGAAAGCTACTGTGGACTTACAACGGTCAGTAAAGCTGTTTACAAATGTATTTCCATAGATAAAGGTTGTAATCTCCTAGTATAGTAACTTCTTAATCAAATGTGAAATGTAAAAATGGGTTATCAGGATGCATTCAACTGATTTTTGCCTTAAAAAGCACATTATCATTCCTCATGTCTAATTATATATGAAACAGTTACAATGTTCTACAATGTGTGAATCAATAGGTATTATGGAGAGATTTTACATTTAAATATCTTTGTCCACATACTATATTAATTACAACACATCTATCACAAACTGCACAAAGAGCCTTTCATTCAACTCTTTCAATGTTTTCTTAACAACGCCCAAGTGTCAGACAATCCACTATTCATTTGCGTGCTTGTCTTCTTTTTTTTTTTTCAAAGTGTCTGTTGACTGTGCATCTTTAATCCTGAAATTCAATCCACAGTTTGTCGTCATTCTCCTGCTGGTTTTCCTGACGGAAGTAGCAGTGGTGGTTCTCGGATACATTTACAGAGCAAAGGTAAGAAAGTCAAATACAAGTCAGTGCATGTTTGTTTTTCTCAGCCGTGTTTTAGGCTATACTTGTTACCTAGAAGATCACACCATGAAAGGAGAGCAGGAGCAATCGGTCTACCACTGATAACCTAATCGAATCTGCTTGTGTTTGTAATCATTTTTATTTTTACCAATCAAGCTAAATGTGTCTACTGATGGTTATTTTCACCCTTCTAACCTTTGCTAGGTTGAAGATGAAGTCAATACTTCAATCAGGAAAGTTTATGATGAGTACAACGGCACCAACAGCAACGCCCAGAGTCGTGCCATCGACTACGTTCAGAGACAGGTGAGGACAAATATCCTGTCTGCACTGTAAACCAGATGTGATGATATTCTTCTGTTATTTTTTCTTTTTGCTACATTTCTGTTAAATGGTCACTGTTTTAAATTTGACAGCTTCAGTGTTGTGGGATCCACACTTACTCAGACTGGCAGAATACACACTGGTATGAAGAATCCAAAAACAACAGTGTACCCATCAGCTGTTGCAAAACTAACGCTGTAGGCTGCACTGGGTCCCTAACTCGTCCTGAAGATCTCTACCAAGAAGTAAAACAAGCTCCTCTTTTGCCAAGTTTCTATATCGGACAACAAGTATACTTTCATATGTGTGAACACATTCTGTGTGTGTCTGTAGGGTTGTGAGGCTCTGGTTGTGAAGAAGTTGAAGGAGATCATGATGTATGTCATCTGGACTGCATTGACATTTGCTTTCATCCAGGTATGTAAACTTCATTAAGACACCTCATTACAGAGAACATTACCATTTATTTATTTGTTATTGCTCAAGATTTAAAAAGGGTTCATCTTAATCAGTGTCTTTCAACAGTCGGTATCTGCAGATAGAAAGGCCAAACTGTTTCCCCAGCTTGCCCCCAGTATGTTTTCAGTATGACATATGGAAAAATATAGTGTGCATGAATAATGATGTCAACTTTCTGTTTCCTTCCTTAAACTCTGTTTTTTTTTGTCTCTCAAAATTAGATACTCATTTCCTGTTACTCAATACTCGGGACTTCATTTTTACAAGATAATGTTTTATTGCTGTTTTTGTTAACATCCATTTTTTCGTGTCTTCGCTCAAATTTAAAAGGATGTTGAGTAGCACACTTTAGTAGTGTTGGTGTAGGTTTAATGTCTGCAGTGTTACCCTCAGGGTTTAAAAACATAGAGGTGCTTATAACATGAATTAAAAGTCCCAACAACTCATTTGTTCTACCAACCCGAGATGATCAAAAACACGTTGTCTGTTTAATAAATGCTTTCAAAACCTCAGACACCAGTTAGTCTAGCCTTCCTTCAGATTGAAAACAGGGAGAAGCAGCTTCTTGAGCTTTGTCCATAAATTACATGATGGACCAACCAGCACTTCTAAAGCTCACTACCCTGCTAACCTGGAAATGACATTATAAAGACAAGAAATTAAACAGTCACCACACTGAGCCAAGAAATAGTTCGGTATGAAACACCCTGTCAAACATTGACTTAATGTTTTTCCAATTCGTTTTTTGTATGAATAAAACAGTCACGTTACAACTTGTTAATGAGAAAGCTTTAGAGGGGCTGGTCGGAGGATTTATTACCTGTGTTCACTCAGCAAGGCTAGATATCTCTAGTTTTCATGCTAAGCTAACAGCCCCCTGGCATTAGCTGCATCATACCAAACAGGAAAGTGGTATTAAACAGCGAACAGTGACATTGTATGCATAACATCTATAGAAGTTATTTAAAACTAATAAGGTGTTTGTCTCTTTATTCTAGATGCTGGGGATGTTATGTGCCGGTGTTGTGCTGTGCCGCAGAGGCAGAGATCCGGCGTATGAGCTTCTGATCACAGGGGGCACCATTGCATAAAGAAGAACACATTTCTCACCATAAGGCAAACTTTCAGAATTAACATGTATCCTTGGTGAGAGCATGAAAATAATCTATTAACACGTTGAGCTTAAAACACTAACCACACTAAAGTGATATATTTGACCTGTTTCTCCAAAAACAAAGCTGTTGACCAAATTCTGTCCCGGTCAATGTAAATGAGATGTAGGGAGTATTCTGTTGCATTGAGGAAGGTCCAAACTCAAACCTTGTTAGTCATGTTTTAAGAAAAAGGTGACAGGGTATTTTCCTCATATGTTAGTTTGCACTGTGTGTGATTTGCATATTTTATATTTAATCTGTCAAATACTTGAAGGAAAGACTATAATTTTACCTTATACCTCCACTATTTCGTCTTCTACTGTACTAATAAGACTACTGTTACAGCTTAGTCTCACCAGCAGTATTTGGTCAAGAAACAACACAACCAAAGTCACTTGTGCAGAAAGTTTTGTGAACTATGTTGCTTCACTGGTTTTTCTTTATCAGATCTCTCTTAAGGAGAAAATCTTGCAATCCCATTCAGTATGTGGAATTCTTCAAGTGGAAATGCATTCTTACTTCTAGATTTACTTTGTCCTATAGCTGTTTGTTCTCTTTTTTCTTTGCCTCAACAGTCGACTGATGGTAGTTTTAGAACTTGATTTGCTGAAATGTAGCAATGGATAGAATGTAAATAAAAAGCTGGAAAAGTTTGAAAATATGTTGCTGCACTCTCTGATTAATTGACTTTTCCCAACAAAAAATCTGGTGCAAGAGCTCGACCAAGTGCAAAATTAGACAACAGGCTGTTGTCACTGAAATAAATAAATCAACTTGGGAGAGCGGTCAAAGAGCATCAAACTTTAGGTGAAAGTGGTTCACCTATTCAATCTGATGATTTGGTCCAATTAATATTTTAGCTGGACATCTTCACACTTCTTCATATACTCTATGTCGTCGTCAATATAAAAGCTGAAGAATTTTTTGTGTGTGTGAAAAATCCTGTGGCCACTGAGCAACCGTTGTGGACCCTCATGTTCATCTACAGTAGTGATAAAGTCATTCTGCTGTGGTGATAATAAATTAGTAACACATGCATCCCCCTTAGCACGTAACAGGATACTTTTGAACCAGATAGAACACACTTGCCTTTCACATGACCCCATAACAGTAACCAGTTGCATTTCAGCAATTTATTTGGATTGTTCTGGTTTGGTCTGCTTGTAATTAAAGATTGCAATCACTACAATATAAGAGAAAAATAGAGCAAAGTGCTTTATTAACAAAGTTTTCAACAACAACAAAAATTCAGACGCTTCAGAAAATATTGACAGTGCATAGGAAAAAAACCTTATATTGAATAAATACAAATTTGTCATTCACAAATAACTTTTATCACTCAGAATCAAACTCTGTCACATCCACTCATCTATATAGGCTAAACGCAGACACCAGACATTCTGCCTAACATAAAGGGCTACAAGGATACTCAAACATTGATAAATTTAGTGCAGCTAACTTGTGCAACACATCTCCCAGCTGTCAACGGTATGAGAAGCACTCACTACAGGAACGCACACCAGCAGTAGGGCCAAAGTAAGATGAAAACATGACACAGCAATAAATAATTCAACCATTCAACACTGTCTCATTTAACAAAGTTAAAGCCCCTTTCTGTAGGACAGTTTGATAACACATACAGTACATTAAATGGCAGAAGTTTTAGTAGAAAAGTGACAATTGGACCATTCTTTCCTCCTGTACATGCTGCATTCAGGTGGTGTCGAAATAATACGAAAATGTTGTTCTCTGTTTGAAAGTGTCCCTTGAATGCATCCACAAGTACAAGCAATAACTTGAAATTTCAGAAGATTTTTTTATTAATGTGTTGCTAATCTTTTTCTTTAAATATGGTATTGGGTTAACTTCTAAGTCGATGTCCAGATAGAGAGGCTGAGACAAATTTGAAAACATTTTTAAAGAAAGCAGATCTTTTCTGCAGCTTCCATGTGGTTTCCTGATAGCTCCCCACTAGGGGGCGCTAAAATGTGGAATTACTCAGGGGCACAAATGATATGAACAGAAGTATGTAAAACATGACATTGAGCTGTAAGGTACTTCAAATGACAAACCACGACATGAGAAGTGTCGTAGTTATGCAGTCCTACCAATGGCTGTCGGGTAAATTCATTCTTTGGCGAGATAAGAACCTGGAACCAATCCTGAAAGACCATTTCTTTGCACCTTCCACCAGCCATCCTCACCTTGATCTGTGACAACCACAAAATCCCCAACAGACACAGAGAGCTCATCTGCCCCCTAAATATGGACAGAAACACCCAGTCAGGAAATATCTTATCAAATGAAAAAGCATTAGAATATCAAAATGTGTCTATAGTAGAGGTAAGAAATCTGACCTGTGCCTCGTACGCGTACACCACCTTGTACTCGTCACTGCTCCGAATGGATACCTTCAGTTCAGGAATGGACGCATAAACTCCTGCCAAGGGTTCTGATGAGGAGTTAAATACATACACTGTAATGAGCTCTGTGTGAAGCCTTTTTCCTTTTACAATTTTGATCAAACAAGTAATTTAGGATTTTTTCCAACAACTTTCATTATGGAAAAGGATATTGTTGCCAATTTCGATGCAAAATATTTGATTCTGCTGCAGTTATGGTAGCCTATGTGTAGGCTTGGTCTAATACTCGGGGGAGTTTGTATTCGTATTACCTTACCACTGTAGGGGACAGATGCTTTATCCAGATTTGTTCTTGTATTTATTACAGACTCTCAGCACTTGCTATTTTTATTTTCGCAGTTTTCACTGAATCTCAATTCTCATGAAGATGGTGAAGATGGTTTAGTTTGGTGGAAAGTTCCATGCATGTGTCTTATAGGTGGGGGTTTATGCAAATTTTATGTTATGTTATCATAACAAACACTAATTTCTTATCCTATTTGTGTTTCAATGTTCCTCTTCAACACTAAAATGTAGATATGTGCGTGTTTTTTGATGACGTTATTTGTTGAGCAACTCCACAATGTTGGGAAACCACTGGTCTAAATATTAAGTAAAGTAACTTAAGAATTCATCCACATGTTATATTGCAATGATCGGGGGTTTCCCAAAAAAAACTGAATCATCATTTTGTAAATAGCAGAGTTTCTTGAACTTCTTGAAATTACTTTAGTACCGTACCATTTGATTGTTCAATCGGTTCATTGAGGCTCATTTTGGAGCCAGTGGAAATGTTTCCCTGCAGAAGATTTGAAAACCTAAAAATAAAAAAAAGAACTCAGTAATTACACAGATATGTTATTCAAGCGGCCAAAAGATAAAGTGAAAGCCTTCATCTACTGTCGTCACTAATTTTTTGGTAACAGTGGTCTCCATTGCGTAATTCTTACCTTTTCATGACTCCACCTACAAACCCAGAGCCTCCATTTCTGTCAGCTGTATAGTTCCCCTCGTAGTAACTTTGGTATTCAATTGGAGCTGCGGAGAGACCAGTGAAATTCAGGAAATAAGAAATCAGATGCTTCAGTCGTTCACAAAGGTGCCGCACATTCTGCTGCAAGTTGTAGGAGCCATTTAGAGATAATATTAAAATGTCCAACTTGGAACGTATTCAAATAAGATGAGGAAGGCTGCACAGTGAGTGGATGCTACCTGGAGGGTTCAAGCCAGTTTTTTTCGTCTCCACAAAGCAGTTGTTGTCCTCGATGATGTCACACTTTTCCAGTGTCATCCTCACTTCCTCGTAACACTGAAAGAGCATTTTGTGTTCAGAATATATCTTAAATACACAGCACAGGATGTTGGAAGGTTTCTGTGTAAAAACAGCTGCACACACCTCATCATCTTTTACACACTGCATAGATAAATGGTTACAGTGCACCCATAAAGCATTCCTTACAACACTCAGGCGGTCTTCCTCTTGTTGCTGGAACATCTGTAAAACACATCAACGTACAGTTCATTACCAAACAAATACAGAGCAATATGTGTACACTTCACACCAGCGCCAGATCCTTTCGCTGGAGATATAGCCTACTTCAAGCATTACTAGTATACAAGTGTACAATAGCGCACTATTCTTTACAACCTTGTATTAAATATTTTTTTTGATTAGAAATGTAATTTCCAATTCAAAACATTAGCCTGTTACTATGGGATTTTATGAGACTATGGTGGGGGGCACACCGAACTGCCTAGGGGGGTCTGGGGGGGCCCTACCCCCCGGGAGAAAAGATTATACATTTTAAAGTTAAATGCATCAATTTTGTGCAAAATTAAGAGGCTAAATGTATGAAAAACGTTTTTCTCTTTTAACAATTTAGTGCTCTTGTAACACAAATTGTCAAAACATAAAATCCAATGCCCTCTGGAAGTTAAATGCCTCTTGGCTCGGCCCATTGATGGAGACCCTCAAGGCTCTCCTTGCAGCCAATTGCAAAGGTCAGATTTGATTTGAAAATGAAAGTAAACTACAATTAGCTAAATGAATCTAAATACAAATTGCATTGGCGGCATACTGTTCACACTAGAAGTAATTCTATTTGATGATGTCGTACTATATGCTGTGCAAAAGCATATTTTATTAATTAGGGCCCGAGCACCGACCTCGGAGCGAGGACCCCATTAGAACCCTAGGGATTCTTCTTCTTTCTGTCTTTGTCCAAATCAAACGCATTTTAGTTCAGATGTGGCGTATGACCAGTTTATAGTTTATGGTTTTTAATAAGCAGTGAGGGTGACGTGCAGACGCACAGACAGATGAGCACATTGGAGCAGTTTGGACGGCATCAGTCTTATAACAGAGACTGCTTTCTGCCATGTAGTTCACACACTTTACTGGTCAAACCTAAACCGAGAGTAGATGATCAATTTCACTTTTTGTTTCTTGTCCGTCCACTTATATGCGTAATGAAACACAGTCTGTATACAGAAATACAGCCTGTATGATCTATAAATTGACACTGTGCACCGGCCCTATAGGCCCTTCAGCCAGCCCGTCCCACTGGGTATTGTCCCATTTCTCCCGATTAGCCACAGCGGGACTGCTCACAATTGAGCTTGTTGGAATAGGGAGTAGAAGTTAAATGGCAGCCTCTGCTTTGTTGATGTTATCACATGGAGGAACACTTTGTTGCACGGAAGCAATGGGTGACTCATTTTATAGTCTGCTACTAGGAAGTATTGCACATCCTCATTGACAAAACAGGCTGTGGGTATTGCCACTCTTGGTCTAAATCTGTACATTTTAAAATGCATCAACCTAATAGAGTGTAAAGCTTCTTTTAAAGACACAATAACAGTCATATTGCTTTGCTTTACCTCACATGTGCTGATATGCGTTGATTCCCATTCTAGGCGAGTCTTGTCAAGCTGTTCAGTGTTTGACATGTACTGCTTCTCTATAAAACAAGTGAAAGAAGTAATTGTAAGGTAGATAAAAATCACATTCATCAAGATTCTATAACACAGATGAAAACTGTAATGTTTTATTATCTTAACATAAAGAAAAAGGCTGCATGTATGTATATGCATCTTTTTTCATAATCCACAACAAAAGGGAAGTCAATGTGACCACAATCCCCAAAAAAAACGTTTCTGGTAAACCCAAATGGTTTCCCCAAGAAATAACCGTTTTTAGAACGTGCTAATTATTTGTCCTTACCAGCTTCCTCTGCAGCCTCTCTGCACTGTTTAGATTTGTTGTTCATCTGTAAAAGAAATGACACTACTTTTATGTCCGTATACCCATAGTTTTACCAACACAAAGAAATAAGGTTCTTGTCAAAGTTTTTGACATGATCTTTGTGAATTACATTTTAAATCTGATCAGAAGCAACACATGACTGAATCAAATTCATCTCTGTGAGTGTTGTTTTGTAACTGTGTAATAATTGTTAGGGTTCTTTAATTCAATTCTTCTAGTTGCCTTACATTGCAACATAATACATTTTCATTAGTTTTTAAGGTGAAATCTTTGTTTAATACACCTTTGTGTCATGTTGGCATTTTTAAATAGCATGCAATGTTAATGAGAGATGACAAATAGACTTTCTAAACACCAGGGACAAGTATGATTGAGAAGCAAACAGACTCTTGTAAGTTATCTATAATATCACTACTTTATGTTTGTATTATTTTTGCCTTGAACATAAAAAAATACATTTTTCAATGGAACCAAACAGTTCACAACAGGCGTTTTCGGACCGCAGGAACTTTCTCATAGTTACAGTTGGAACCCTCCCACGTTTTCATTGATTCTGCACTACAGGATCTATGAATTATTTTAGTTCATAGAACCCTGCTTAGAGGAACCTTTTTAGCTCCTGCATCAGAGCAGGTACCATGGTGGTGCGAATGCAGACAGAAAAAAGTCACCATGGTGTTTAGTTCTCAGGGTACTCCTTAGTGGATAGTTTTACTTCAAAAAGTCCCCAGAACCAAAAACACCTAAGGAATAAAATAAAGGGACAGGCCTTTACAAGGAAAGTGCTTTGTCAGCCACATATTTGAAAATTCACCTGGTAGAATGATGTGTCGGTATGTGCTGTCCTGACGGTGAACATTTATTTGTGCTCTCTTTATAATCTGAGCTAACAATCAGAATGAATGGGTTTAAAATGAACACTGTCCTGTATACCACTAACACATGAGTGATCTGGAAACTTGAAGCTCTAGTAGTGCACGTGCATGTGCACTGAGAAAACTGGAGACATCTTTGTCCAGCAGCTGAACTTTGGATATAATGTATATTTACATAATATAAATAATTACATCCACATCTTTTAATTGTGTTACTTGTAATGTACTTAAGATAATACACGTTTGTGATTATAAGCAGAGTTTTTATGTCTTCACCCACATTTCAAGAGATCTTTAAAGATTCAGAGTTTTGGACCAAAGAAAATGAAATTTCTGATTTGACATCACTGCACTGATCATCCAATGAGTACCAGAGTGCAGATTTACCTTCTCGATCTGTTTAGGAGTGGCTGTTGGAGCACTACCCATTTTCTCGGCGTTTTGCTCTGCCTCGTCTGCCTCTCTGCAGCGCTGCTCGTAGGATTTTTTAGACTGAGTAGAAAACAGAACAGAAACCATATGAAACTATTACACCCATGCTTTGTTCATCACCACATGGCTCTATATGCCCATTGACAGGAAAGAGCGGGGGTTAGGGAGGGAGGGAAGACATGTGTTTGCGTGAAAAACAGAGTGCATCAAGTAAGACCTCACTTCCTTCTACTGAGCAGAGAGAAATATGAACTCATGTATTCATGAAACCAGTATTTTGACTTCCATTTACTTATTGCCTTTTAAGATAAACAGTGTGATGCTCCTTTGCCAAATTATTTTCAGATGAGGCTTAGCTTCACTTGAGCTGCTTTTCTTGGATATACAAGCAGGACATCGCTGCACTGAAACTGTCCCAGAGATCATGTGTGTATCACTATCTTATGAAGAGGGATATAAATACACCTGTAGAAACTGATATCACTGTGGCTGTGTAACTGTGAGCAAGGGCCCTCGCAGCCACTGGGTCAAACCATACAGATCATTCTTATAAGATATGAAATCAACCTTACTTCGACTGTTTTCTTGTAGAGAGAAACTTTACTCTTCTGGACCTTATCCATGATGGACTCAAACTAAGAAGTGAAATACAAGATAATGTGAGTGTAACAGGTCATCATTATCATAAGAAACCCATTCTGAGAAAGGTGACTCTTAGATTTGCAAATGAGGAACAAATAGCATTTCATGATTACCTTTTTTCTCTGTTCTTTCTGCCGCTCTCTGAACTGTTCCATTCTCTTCACCTCATCCTTAAGCAGTCCAGAAAGCTGAATGTGCAAGTTTCCTACGTTTTCAATCTCTGGGAAACACCAACAAAAAGAAAAACTGCAACTACATTCTCAGAATTGACACGAGCCATGTATGAATTGCTAAAAGAGATAATAAAAGTTAAAATCACACACACACTTACGTGTTTTCATTATATCAAAAGATGTTCTCAGAGTGCTGCGAAATCCAAATGAACACAGGTTACTCTTTACAGATACTACAGTGTTAATGCATCAAAATGTGTTCTGCGTGTCAGATGCGTCTGAGGAGCTATACATTCTCTGATAAGTTAATTAGTGCTTGAATTCACACACACACACTTACCAGATCTCATACAAACCCCCGGCCTTGCGAGCAATTGCTACCAAATCCTTTCCATATTTCTCTTCAGCTGATGCCCTACAGGGACAAACCACAGTATAACTGCACGTCGTAATGAGATCACCTTATTCATTCATATGCTGCAATAAAGAAATATGTGAGCCCACCTCATTTTCAAGAGCTCCTCCATGTCTTTGCATGTCCGTCGACCATCATTAAGTCTCTGGGTGATGGTCTCGTATCCCAGGTTACTGATGAAGTCTGCCCCCTGGAACCAAACATACCCCTTATAATAATACTCAAACTGTCAATAATCTGATGAGGGTATGGAATAAGCTACATCAACTAAAAGTCTGAAGAAATTACCTTTCAAATACTGTATGTCCACTTAAAAGGAAAGAGTGTTAAAAGGCTTGAGAATAATCTGTCAAATGAATCTTGGTAGATTAGAGAAGCTTTATGTCAGGCAGTGACCTGAAATATTTGTTGGGCCGCAACTTCCGCAAGCTACAGGAGAAGTACATTCATTCTTTATGGAGTTGTATATCAATATAATTTTACACCTCTGAAACAGTTTAAAGCAGCCATACCCAAAGAAATAAATGTTGGGAATGTAATAAAGTAGAGAGTACATTCTCAATTATCTACAGTATGGGCTGGTATGGAAGAGTCTAAGGCCGGCATGGTGGGAAAAACCATGTATTACTAAAGCAGAGTCTGGACTGTAATAACGGATTGTATTGTAGCAACAAGGCTTGGTCTGTGCATCTGGAAGCCAGAGTTTAGAGAGTGGCTTAACCTCTGCTGAGACTGATGTCTCTGAAGCCATGATACCAGACTAAATACTGTAATATCCAAAACTCAACTAGCCAAATACATAACATCTGTATGGCTTTTATATCGCCTTGTACCTGAATATTTAAATGAGCTTTTAACTCCCTACTGCCCAAGCAGACCTCTGAGATCGTCAGCCTTAGGCCTGCTCACCGTATCTGAGTCAAGGTTTTAGTCAAGGTGATCACGATTGTTCAGTTATGGCACTTCGGCTCTGGAACAGTCTTCCACTTTCCATCCGTTCAGCTGACTCTGTTTCTGCTTTTAAAGCCAGCCTTAAAACTCATTTTTACAGACTTGCCTTTTTAGCTGACAGATAATTTCATCAGAGCTCCTGCTTGCAGATTTTAACCTTCCTGTTTATGTATCTGCAATTGTGATCGTCTTTATTAAATTGCTTCTGTAAAGCACTTTGTGCACCTGTCTGAAAAAGTGCTCTAAAAATAAAGTATTATTTGTATCATTATTATTATTAGAAGAGGTGTAACATCTTAAAGAGCTATATGGGTTCTAGTGGACAGGATATATATATATGCACGCTGTGTATGTGTATCCGCATGAATAGATGCATGTTCTGTCTGAGGGCCAGTAATTGGTTTTATATTTGATCTTACTGGCCTTTATGTTCAGAGGATAGGTGGGTCTGTTTTCTCCTTTTCATTAGTTTTTTATTGTCCATTGAGTGTAAATCTTTCTATATTCTGTATCGTTTGTGTTCGCCTTTTTTTTAAATGATAAAAAGGAAAAAAAAAACTTGAAAATGATAATGCTCATAAGCAAGTTTGACTTTGATGACTACTGAGACTGCTTTTTTTCCACGTAGAGGTATTGCTGTGGAATCTTATCTAGAATGGAAATTGTTACATGCTGTCTGCCGGGTTTAAATGGAAAACATCCAGGTGAGAAACATTATCACTCCACTGAAATAATACAAATGCAAGAGGAAACTTACTGATGTAATGTCTATGTTGCTCTTTCATTTTGTAATTTTGGTTCTGACTATGTTTTGTGCACTGACAGTAGGATGACATTGAAGAAGAAAAGGGAAGCACAAATCGTCTCATTGTAAACTGAAGCTACACTTTAACCAGTGTGTCTGATAAGTGAGTTCCTGGTGCTTTTGTTGCTTTGTGGTTGTGGTTAAAACATTTTTCGTAAATGTTTGCATAAACATTTTTAAAACTGGTCTGCATCACAAGCTGCACAAGATATTAAATTATCAGATATTTTACCCTTCATACATTAGTTTTAAAAATAGTTTGTGACATCCATGGTTTTAGGTCACAATTGGAGCCCACATATTAAGTGTTTTTCAAGACTGGGTCGATAAAAGGATTTTAAAAAAATCATGTTTTAATCAAAGCATTTAGTCTACAGCCTTTCAATTAGTTTCAAAGGGAGATAAAGAAAGAAGATTCAACTTGTAAAGACAGGACATTTTTAACTAACTGCAGTCAAAGATGGCCTACAGATTATTAACTGGCCTACAGATTATTAACTCCAAGTGATGGTTCAGTAGTCACTGAAAGGAGAAGTTAGAAAGGTAAACAGAAGGTTAAAGACTCAAAAATGAAGTGAGTTATCTTTAGCTTCAGCTCTGAACAAAAACATTAGAAAAAAGGTTAGCATCGTAACTTAAACTCACCCAAAAGGCATCTTTAAAATCTAATTCCATCTCGGCAGAGGTTAAACAAAAGCACTTGTTGGATAATCCCCTCAGTTCAAATCACTCTATAACAGCATGCAAGTGTAACCGGCAGTTGCTTGATGCAAATGAAACAGATCATGACACAGTCAGGAAACAAGGTTTCAGCAAAACGCTCTCTCTCTCTCGCTCATTTGATTAAAATAAGGAAGAGTTGCAGCGTGCCAGCAGTTACCACAAAATGAGTCATTTCAGAACATGTTTGGAACGAGAAAGGACGACCAGTGACAATATACAGCCTCAATTCAACAAACTTGTAGGTCCTTTTGTCTTTAAAGCATGATCCAATTTCTACAAGATTGTCAAAATCCTATTCCCAGTTGAACTTTCATGCTCTTTAGGAGTTAATGCATATAAAGAGTAGACAAATAAAGGAATGCATTACAATATCATGTCGTTCAGTAGTTTTTTGTGAAGGTTCTTATATGTCCATTTTAAGGACACCTTTTCAGAGATTGCTGTAACACCCCTGCAGTGGCTTAATTTGGTGATGTGTTGTGCTTGTGTTGCAATATGTGCTTCTCTGTTATTTTACCAATGTCATTAACGGTTGCAACTTGATCCTGGATGAATAAGAACAAGAACATAAATCTGTAGACTAATGTCAAATTGCACCTTCATCGGAATAACACTGTAGTTACAATTCATCATGGGATACATGCAGCTGTCTGCCATAGTCTGTCACTTCACTGTGCAAGAATGTTTCTTGATTTTTCAAAACTTCAGCTTCTGAGAGCTTGCCGTCACCATCCTGGTCCATTTCCTTGAGGAGGTGAAAAGCCTGTTGATGACACAAGAACAAAACAAGGAAGAGTGAATACAATTAGTTGGCATTGTACATATCATATCATAAAAGAACTCATTTTTCATCTGTACTGCTGTCCTAAGAGTCAGCCTCTAGTTGGACACTTTAATGCTTATCTGACATTCACTTTAATGTTTGCACTGACTGTTTAATGGCTGTTTAATGTCTGTTTTCACATATTTTTGCTTTTCACATTTGTCAATCACTTTATTTTTTGCACCTTTAATGTCTGCACTGACTGTTTAATGTCCGTTTTCACACTTCTTGCACTACCTCCATCCTAAATACTACTGTACAACAACACATACTTTCAGAAGGTCAACACTCTTCATCTCTTATGTACAGGTCTAATTACACATGCTCCTTAACTGTTTATAGGTTTCTTTTAAATTGCACATATATTTCTATTCCTGCACAGGTTTTGTACATTTCTTTATATAAGTTGTATAGGTCTATTTTTAATTGCACAGGTTTAATTTTAATTTTTATTCTTATTCATATAGGGGCTTGTTAAATCTTTGTTATCGGGTTAATATAAAAATGTATGACAGCGGGTGTTTATTGTAACTATTGTTTTGTGTCTTGCATGTTTGTATACTGCTACTGGATGGTTTGAATTTCCCTCGGGATCAATAAAGTATCTATCTATCTATCTATCTATCTATCTATCTATCTATCTATCTATCTATCTATCTATCTATCTATCTATCTATCTATCTATCATAAATATCAAAACATTTTGTAAGTTTAATTGCATGCACAAGTAGCTGAGTTACAGATAGCACAGTCTCTTATTAGGATGTTTTGCCCCAGTTTTCAATATATCATTGTTTAATATATTATTGCTCTTCAGAGCTTAGGCATCTCCCTCTTCGTCCAGCTCATTGAGCCTGAGTTGAGACAAAATTGGAGCTTGTCCTGCTTTAGAAAATGTTTTAGGCTCAATACTTGGTACTTGGCACTACAAGTCTAATAAGAGTTGTACCAGTTTGTTTGTGTAGTTTGTTTGGACCTTGATCTGTGCAATGATAAGTAACCTCTATAACTTGTTACTGGTACAACTTGTTGGGAGATTCTCACATGCTTTTCTTGATTGAATATTCAGTGATTTGTTTTTGAGAGCTAATTCGTTGTACTTGTTAGTTTGACCCACTTGTTTAATGTTTAGTTTCAAAAGCACAATTAAAAATCGACAAAATGCTGTAGTGGACATCACTAGATGGATGCATTTAAAATAGACTGAGCCAGAGTGGAAAATTGTCCTGAGGTCTGACGAGTCAAAATGTGGCTTTCGATTTAGCAATCCTGGATGCCCCGTCTTCTGGGCTAAAGACGAGAGGGATCAACCAGCTTCTTATCAGTGCTCAGTTCAAAAGCCGGTATCTGTGACGGTATGGGCGCATTAGTGCACTTGGCATGGGTAACCTGCACATTTGTGAAAGCACCATTAATGCTGAACCATATTTGCATGTTGTTGGAGCAATAAATGCTGCCAAATAGACAACTTCTTTTTAAAGGAATCAAGACAATGCCAAACCACATTCTAGACATATTACAAGAGCATGGCTCTGTTGTAAAGGAGTCCAGGTGATAAAGTGGCCTGCCTGCAGTCCTTGACCTGTCACCCATTGAAAATGTTTGGAGCATTATGCCACACACTTTGTGGCATTTTAGCAAGTGTGTGTGTGTGTTTTGATATATTGTCTTTGTGCTATTTTCAATCAAATATGTGGTTTCAATATTTTACTAATCATCATGCGGTTTTTATTTACATTTATTACACAATGTCCCAACTTTATTGAATATGGGTTTGTGTAAACCTACTAGGCCAAGACTTAAGCAGCATGCAAATTAGCTGTGCATGCAATTAAACAAAAGATTTATATTGATTTTATGTTTAATGCCAACAAATTCTAGGCAAATGTTGGAACAGCTGCATCTTACCTCTTCTCTTGCTGAACCAAAGCTATTAGGCGCAACCCAGCGAAGCTGCTCCTCTCGATTCAACTTGCCATCCTTATCTTGATCATAGAGGTCTTTAAAGCGCACTGTTTCTTCAATCTCCCACTGTGAAGGGGAATCCTCTGATAACAAACAAAAATTGTTAAAACTGCTTGATGGTTGTACAAAGAAGAGGAAAAAATGAACAAACAGATCATTCTGTGCTTGAAAATAATCTCTGTGGCCTTACCATCACCACGAACATCTCCGATAAATTCACTGAGACTGATGAATCCATCTTTATCTGTGTCATATTCACCCAATACATCTTCAATGGCAAAATCCTATCAAAAACAAAGAGGGAAAATCAATCAGTTCTAACATGAAACACAAAGAGGACTCTATAATGGGAGGATGAATCAATTATTATATGTTTTTGCAGGGGAAGGAGCTTGTCTTACAGCCATGTGATCCACTTCAGATGGGTGGGTGAAGGCAAGAAACTCTGACACATTAAGCCCTGATGTATTGTCTGCATCAGCGAAGTCAAATCGCCTCCTCTCCTTCAGATGGAGCTAATGGGGGACATTATCCTGTGTTTATGTGTCACGGATAAATGAGACTGTGGTATAAAAGGTGACTGTTTAACAGGACAATACAATTATACCTACGTACATGTCTAAGAGACTGCTGCTCTGGATCCTCCAGGACTGCATCATCATCAAAACTAATGAGCTGGTCATGTGTGACAGTGTTGTATTCCTCCCATGTTACAACACCATCTTTGTTGGTGTCAAACTCAGGGAACCGCTCCATTGCATCATCCAGAGCATATTTTCTGTAAACGTGCTGAATCCAAAGAGTGATCTCTTCTGTACATAAAAAGCATGACAGGGTGAGTACCATTGTATTAGTTTTTTTTTTTTTTTTTTTGCTGTCATTTAAAATGTTGAGACATATTTACCTGCACTTAGCAGGCTGTCAGCATTTGTGTCAATCCTCTTCACAATCTCCATCATCTTTTTCCTCTGTTCTGCTGGGCTTAGTTTCTTTATCTCCTCTGTGTCCTTGAAGCAAGAGAATGCGTAAGTGATTAAACAGGGTAGTAAGTGAGTTTATGAGACAAACAGTACAGATATTTATTAACCTCATCTCCCAGAAGGATGTTCATATCGTGTTCAGAGTTGTGCTGCTCGCCATTGTAATGATCTCCAGGATGTTGATGTGAGCTTTGTCCAATTCCAAATCGAAGTAGCAGCAGCAACAACAATGCAGAGGATGCCATCTTCTGACAAGAACAGGAATGTGCAACATATAGAATTGAAAAACAAAATTGTGTGCAATTAAATAACTGCCAATGAGTTTGCAATTCATCAGGGGCAAAACAGAACTACCAAACTGAAACTGTGCGACCTTGGGGTCAGCTGGTTGAGGTTCAAACAAACTGAACTTTGTATTTCAGCCTGGACATGCAAAAGGATGATTCCTGCTATTATTACAAGAAACGACTATGTGAATAGAGAGTGAAACCAAAAGTCTGGTTAAATGTACTGTTCGATTTTTAATCAATTCCGGTTTATTGTCATGTTTAACTTGTGTTTGGTAGGGAATATGAATGAGAAAGGTAGATGTGCAGGCAGAATCCACAGCGTTAAAGTCACTGTAAAAACGTTAAACGCAAACAAACCAATACAACATTTAAGCTCATCAAAGCTAAATACACTGTCAATAGCAACTTTTATTACCGTGAGTTTTCCGTACGAGAGTTGACGCGAGTATCTCTGAAGCTGTGTACACACCACTGTAGACACAAACACAATATAGCTACAAGATAAATTCACTTCCGGTCACATACTTCAAAATAAGCGCCTGATAATGTTCAAGCTTTTTGGGAACTTACACTTTAGAGTAGTGCCTTTCAACTCGGTCAGGATGGCAAGCATACAGGGCTTAAAGATATAGAAATATAAAAAAAGATATAACAAAATTAATTGCTAACAACAATTTTGATATACAGGGATCTAGATTGTAGGGAGCACTTAAAGACAGAAATAGGTATTTTTTTGTGTGCCAAAATGTTTTGTCTTTGCAGATTGCATTAAGACAATCACGTGATAACTGATGTTTTTCCAACATAAATACACATGGACAGAAGAAATTATGGATTATGTTGTATGTATGGGTGTGCTCTTTCTCCTTAATATTTACAGTCTATGTTGTTCTCTCCACCTAATGCTATTCCAATGAACATACAAGAACAGAAACAAGCAGTCTCACTCTATTGGTCATACTGTAACTGCAAACTGTGTTGACAATACAAGGTAACAAATTGCGCTAGTGTAACAGTGTAAATAATTAACTTTTTTAATTAACACAACGGATGTTTGTTTTGTACTAAATGCGGTGCATTTTGGGTATCTCACAGTAGCAAACGATCTATTACTGTGGGTAAGTTGCTATGGTAAGTTGTTGCTCCGCTCGGGATATTAATTAAGTGTGTTCACAGTCTATGTTTAATGTTATGTGTTAAATTTATCAGCATTTGCTGTTTATATCTTATATCAAAGGAAATGCCTGTAGTATTTGTAGTTTGACCACTTTGTGAGGACTTGTCAATTTAATTTCTGTTAACCAGTAGCATTTAGCTAGCTGCTAATAGCCGTTATGAATGAACGTGACTTATTTCCTAATATGGAATTCTCCTTCGTAGTTCGAGCGGGAACAGTTGCTGAACGCTCCACTCATTCTGAACAACTGGTTGTGTGTGTGTGTGTGTGTGTGTGTGTGTGTGTGTGTGTGTGTGTGTGTGTGTGTGTGTGTGTCCCATGTTGCAGAATAAACACACTCTAAATGCTCCACCATCCTGACTCCTGTGGATTGTATGAAACCAACAGCAGAGCGAGTAAGAGAAGGTCACACTAGCAGACAGAAAATTGCGTTGAAGGCAGACAAGTGAGCTCTTCCAGATGTAGTGTTCTGCTGTCTTCTCTTTAATTTTACGGCAGTATTTTCACGCTAGGTGGAGTATTTTTTTTGTTGTAGTTTTCAAGGGGAAAAGGCAACTAAATGCTCTTATATTGAAGGCAGACTAACTTGTTTTCTGGTTCCTTACTGTCGGTAGATGACTTTACAATTACTGAGAAGTCAACCAAACGTCCCGCCCGATCTTCCTGGTTGCCATGGTAGGCAGCTTGAAGTCCCGCCCAAGGATTATGTGCCCCGCCTTTTGAGCTAAATTATCATGTATATGATTGGTTGGCGCGTATGTTGTCTGCATAGTACGATGAGGTGATTGGATAATCCTATTGCTTGTCAAAAATATAAACTAAACGGACTTCCTGCTTTTGTTAGGTTGTCCTCACTGACATGTATTTATGTGACATGTTTTCCCATCAACACTGACAACGAGACAACGTTGTCCGTATATTTTAATTCTCACTGACTGAGCATTGAAAATACGGCGGGTCGATGTCAAAAGACAACCGCCATGATGGACGTCGGCGTGGAGCTGGGCAGCACCGTCTTGGCCCGAGAATTAGTCAAAGTGGGGACGGGAGGGAGAGGTCTGGTAGCAACAGTTCTGGCTCCTCGCATGGAGGGGGCAAAAACAAGAATACAACCGTATCCGCTCTGAAGGTACGTGAAGACTTAATAGCTCTCTTTTATTAGCTTTAAAAGAGCTGGAGATGTAGAAATCGACATTCCGATACAGTGCTAGCTAGCTTGAGCTAGGTGACTGGATGACAGCATGGTTTTACTTGGCTAACTGTTTCAACAGGAAAGCAGCTGTTTTTGGTGACCTTACCTTTAGGTGTCATGTTGTCAGCTCTGTTGGCCTCTTAACCTCATTAAATGTTTCTCAATCCAGCAGCATCCTCGTTTACCAAACTCAAGTACATTTTCCCTAGATGTAATAAATGGTGAGATGTGAGACGGTATGCTAATGCATCATAGTTTTTTTTAACATGTGTTCTTGTTTTGTCAATCCCCCTATCATAGCAAGAATGTGACAATAGGAGGAGTGAAAGTGGGGCAATTCGGCACACACGACTAGTCTGTATCAGGTTGGAAAGCATCCTTCTCTCCCTGTGTCTCAAATTATTCTTAGTCTTTGTACGTTTGTACCATTTGTAGACAGTCAAACCATGTGGACTTTTGTGTTTTGTCCCCCAGCAGCTTATGAATCATCAAATGACGAGTCCAATCAGATCCAGAGCATCACCCTGTGTGGTTAATGCACGCAGTCTCTGAGCCTGCAGCTACACTCATCACTGGCAACACAGGATGGGTGGGCAGAGAGGCAGGCCTGCTGCATGCACATGACTGCACAGCGCTGTGGCAGGAGGAGAGTGAGAGATGAGAAACGGAGAGAGAGTGGGGGCTCTGATTTAGAGCAAGGAAAGCAGAGGAAAGAGGCTGCAAATATAGAAGGCTACATGCAGTGGAGAGCCAAGAAGAGCAGCAAACAGATAGACAGCAGCAGGCAGAGAGTCAGGCCTAAGAAGTGGTTGCTAACTCAGCAGAGCTCTGAAGACTCAGGCTAGATTACAGACAGTTAAAGACAGAATAGTCGAAAGTGAAAGGCGTGACTGGCAGGCTACTGAGCACTTGTCTCTCTCAATCGCCACTCGGAGAAGAGTTGACACAGCTGGGCAAGTTGCTTTGACAGTGTGGACTACACAGTAGGAGTCTATTTTGGTCCTGCCGTCAGATGACGATGTCACCTTGCACAAGTGGCAGTGCTGGTGAGGGGGAACAGGTTGCCTAGAGTGGGCTCGAAAAGTATGTCAGGGGTGGATAAGGATGAAGAACCTGCTTACAGACTGTACTTCTATTGTGTATGTATCCTATAATCCTATAATTTTCTTTGTGTCTCTACTAACAAGCTAGATCACACAGGACTGCATGCGGTGCCTTACTTGCATCTGTTTGTAGACATTGCCAAAAGGGAAACCTTACACTTGCTCCTTACTCAGCACAGTCTAGAAAGTAAGCACACTCTATGGCGCATTGGAAAGGCTTGCTGGGCTAGCCAACACAAGTGTTTTGCTCCACGTTGTATTTTGTTTTTCTACAGTGCAGTCCAGGGAGACAGCTTGTTTATAGCTGATTAAGTGGATAGAGAATGTTACGTTAAGCCTTTTTTTTTTTTTTTGCCCCAAGCTGCTGCTGAACACAGTTAGCCAATAGTTGTGAGTAGGTAAAATAATCTCACAATATTAATCTCTCATCTAGTGGCTGCCGTGCCTAATGAAGAACTGAGTAAATATTCACAGTTTTTTACTGGAAGATGGTGCGGGGATGCTGACCCGACTCACCAGTTAGATTAGCAAGGTCTGTCTGTGTTGTTTGATGTTGTATTTGTCTCTTTGTAGTCCTTCTCTGCACGGCCATATAAAGCCCAGGCCACTCAACATGTAAAAAAAATTCGCTCACAAAAGTAGGTCAGCTGGGTATCTCCCTTAGGGATATTAAATAGTATCAGTCCAATACACAAATGTGTAACGCCTAATGAGCAATGTTCATCATGTTTATAATTCACGTAGCCTCAAAGGATAGTCTGAAAAGAGTGTTGCATATTGTTTCTACGTAAAGCTAGGCCCACATATCAAATTTTTCTCTTACCCTGGATAACACACAACCTGTATCCCAGTTGTTTGCAATTGCAATCAAGTGTAGTACATGAATAATTTGCTGTAGCTTTTTTTTGTCACATCTTTGGCTGTAGTGAGGGAGAGCCAGTAGAAGAAAGAACAGTTTGTTCCATGACTCATTTTCGATTAAGAGACAATTGGCTCTTGATTTTTGTTTTGTGATTTGGGTAATAATTTATTTTAAGTTTGAAACCGTATCTAATAGTTGACCAAAATAGCCAAGTGTGCTGTACTCAACATTTGATTAAATGATTTATGAATGGTACAGAAAGAGAGGGATCACAGTGAGCTGAACATCCAGAATGATACGCCTCTAAGGTACTAGCTTCTGTGTTGTTTTGTAAGTAGATTTCCAGAAGCAAAAAAACAAACACATAACTAATATTAAGTTAACTATTGGGTACAACATGTTTTTCTGATCTTTATCATTGCAAAAAAAAGACATTATTGCTCACACCCTATACATAGGGTGTAAAGCAGATTTGGTGTATGCATTTATGCTCGGCTTCTTGCAGAACTGTTATATGACAGAATGTTTCTCAGTGAGATGGGGACACAAGGAAATGCTAATGCCATGTTTCATCACAGGTCATCTTATTGTCCCATTGGTAAAGGATGTGATAAAAAAAAACAACTCACAATATTTACTTTGGTTCCCAGTGTCTTTGCTTCACCCCAGATTACAGTCAAGTTCACTGATGCATATTCAATGTGTAGGTCAGCCATGATGCGTGCTGGGCACAATGCGGGTGCAGAGCTTCTGCCTCTAGCTGTTTCTTGTCACAGTGTGTGCCAGTAGTTCTCTTCCATAGACATAGTGCATGCAGCCCTGTGGCTTCAACCACAAAACAGGGACAGGACGAATATTAGAAAAGACACTTAATATGAGTCGTTTTCTTTGCATTGCAGTATTCAGAATTGAATGTATGTATTCTTAAAGTCATTTTGATTCATACTGAATTTTCAGCTTAACTTGTTTTGAACATATTTCTTATGAGGCAAACAATGGATATGTGTCTTTTCCTATGATGATTTAAATATGTTTGCATTACTTAATACTTATGAATGTGTGTTTAGGATATACGTCAAATGGACTAAACACTTTCTTCCTCACACTGTTTGATTGTTGGCTTTGAATGAACGATGCTCTGAAGTTGAACATTTCACTCGGTTCACTTGTCTAAATTATTTGGCTATTGTAAAGGCTATAATAATGCACTATACTGCTGACCACAATACTATTTACACTCTACAAAATCAGTGTGCAACTTATATAAAATGCAGGTAACCATAGCAACGGGTCTAAGGCTGTGTTACCAGTGAGCTCAGTACAACTATTTTGGTTTAAGGCATCTTCTTTTTGTTTTTGTAAACTCATCCCAGCAGGAGAGCAGAGCCCAAGTTGCATGAATCTGATAAATATTTAAACATTAACTAACAAAATCAATGATATTATTAATAGAAAATATGACCGGTGTGGGGAACATGCATTGTTTAGACTCTGAGAGGGGGTCATGACTCAAAAAGGTTGAGAACCCCTACTCTAACAATAGTTGGACTATTTTTCAGTGACTATTTTCAACTATGGGTTTATTGTATTAGTGAATATTTACAGCAAAAAGAGGATGTATATGGGAATACTTCAAACACAAAAAACACTGTTAACTGTTTGTGATGACAAGAGAGTGATTGTGAAAATTGCAACCCAATTTACGATTCTTTTCAACCAATCAGATTGAGTCCATGAAAAATTGTACAGTTTGGACCTCAGACGATACAAAACATGTGACAAAAAAAAAGAAATGGAACAAAACTAACAGCTTTAAAAAGCGCTCAATGGGCTTTTTGACAGGTTGGTTTTTTTTTCCAGCACACATCCTGCGACCCACTGAAAACAGCTCTGGGACCCACTTTTGGGTCCCGACCCACCAGTTGAGAACCACTGGTCTAAAGTAATCAGACTTTTTCCTTTGAAACTGACTTCAAGCAGTTATTTAAATTGAACTCTGAGGTTTCAATTTAAATTTCAGGACAAGTTGTGTTTTTCTTGGGCAGCAAATTGTGATGTCATATTGAATGTCACCTTAATAGTCCCACATGTGTCATGTCATACAGCTCTGCACCTGCTCTCCTTGGCTCCAGGATAAAGTTTTGAAGTGTTGAATCTTTGTCCTCTTGCAGGCATCTTTTCAGCGCTCCAACAGCCTGGACAAAGTACGCAAGATCGTCGCTGAAGAGGGCCGTGCTGCTCGAAACCTCATTGCCTGGAGTGTACCTCTAGAGAACAAGGAGGAGGAAGGTTGGTAGCTAGCTGCATGCTAATATGCTATTTTGCTGTTTTTTTGGCAGCTTTCTCATTATTGTCATACTAAAGAGCACACAAGTAAACACGGAATAACATTGCTTTGTTTATCATTTCATTATGCAGTTGTAGAAGTTGGTGCTGATGTTTACTTTCTGTTTATCTGACATGTCTTTGGATCTAAACAAGATGTTGAGTTGTTTTGAGCATTATAGTGACCATCTGTGGCAATTACTTCAAGTGTTTGATTATTTAAAAAAATAAACTGCTGGTTTTTATGATATCAGCTGAAGCACAATGACCACATCTGTGGACTATAATGATACATGGTGAGAAAGTTCTGAGAAAATCTTATGCTGTTAAACCCTTCACCTGGGCATGTGCTTCTGTCTTCTAGTGTGTTTGATGGCACAGGTGGACTCGCTGTGTTTGATCAGTGGAATATGATGTTCCATTTTGACAGAAAAACAACTATGTTAAGTGGCTAACTTTGAACTAATTTGTTCAATAAAACAGCTTTCTTTTTGTCTTGGCAGTGCTCCATTACATTATTTAGGCTTTGTACCAAATAAAGCTCCTTTTTAAAGCAGCCTACTCAGACACCCCCTCCAAAGCCTCTCACATTTTCTCACTCTCACACTCACTCTCCCTCTTCTTTGTGGGTCAGTGCAGTTATTTTATTCAAAGCTTATTTGCTGCTCTTGAGTTCGTGCTGCGAATGCAAGAAATCTTCTGAAAGCCTTGTTCAGAGTTTAGGTGCCATATTAGGTTGTCTGTGAATGTGCAGCTTCTGAAACAAGTCATTCACATTTGACACTCAGTTGGGTTACCTGTTTGTCCCCTTTTTGTTGTTTAACTTTGGGGATTTTCCAATTGATTAAACATCAATCAAAACTACTTCACCCTAATAATAGATGCATGTTGACTGTTACCTGTATAAGGATCATTACTAATTGTTTACTTTAGTTACAACATCTGAGCTTTTTTTTTGTCCTCTCTTCATAGCAAAGTCCAAAAGCAACTCTGGTGGCAGTTCAAAAGGGCAGAGGACAAATTCTGGTCAACAAAGGAATAAAAAACAGGTCAGTATCATCTTCTTCCACTAGAGGGCACCAGTCACCAAGAGAAGTCATCTTTTTCTTGTTTTGACCTTACACTGAAAGTGTTTCTGTGATGGTGATGTAACCTTCTATTTAACATTGTTGTAGTCATCCTTTTCCTGTCATATTAGGTCTTATGTCGGTTAGATCGACTGGAGAAAAGATGTGAAATGTATCAAAAAGTAAACTACAACAGGCCATGAGGAGTACGTGTTGGACATGAAATGATGTAATGGTGCGACAGCAACAATCTCTCATTGACTGGGCTTGTTAAAAGCTATATAACCTAAATCAGTATTTTCCTGAATGTCTCACTTTATATTGGAACATAGTGTTTTAATGTTTAACACTTCCTGAAACAACTGGGGTAAAGTGCAGAGTCAGTGTAGCCACAAGAGGTTCCGATCTCACTCACCCTCATTTTAACTATATAGTATTATCTATATACTCGTTATTGGTAATATAAGGCATACAGTAGCTTTAGCTTGAACTTCTGCCACAGCAAACAGACAGTACAATGCTGTGGTAGCTATGTATAAACTGACAAGATATTTGCACTCTATTGAGTGTGTTGTTGTTACCATAATGTTTGGTCCATGCTTTGTCTCTGCAGAATGCTGGTCTGGAAATTAAAAGCACAGCTGGCGCCTTATTGGACAAGGCGGCGGAAAAGAGCCCCACCAAAACCAGGCAGCCCCGCAAAGTAGACCTGCGCGCACGCTACTGGGCTTTCCTCTTTGACAACCTGCGCCGAGCTGTGGACGAGATCTACGTGACCTGTGAATCTGATCAGAGCGTCGTTGAATGCAGGGTCAGTGTGCACACAGATACACTAAGTCTACCTACAGAATCACTAGTTCATGATCTGAACTGATGATCCGAAGTTCCTTTCATGGAGAGACTGAAGGGTGTCGGAATGAACACTAGAGGGCAACATTTAGACGCAACATCATAACAAAACTTCTCCTAGTTCACATTCCTCTTGATTTCTGCTTTTTGTCAGAGGGGTTCTCTGAAGGCTCGCTGATGACAGAATTATCACAGGACTCTCTCCTTGGCTGGCTGACATGACTAAATAATGATGATGGAACAAAAGCAACATTTTGTTTGTCATTGAGCTATTGCTATAATAAGACTTGGCCATTCTGGCTCTTATTTGGTCCTCTTTAGGCACATACAATTAAGAGCATTTTTGACATTGCTACTACCATTTAGTGAAGCATTGTATTTTGTTTGTGTGCAGCCTTGGTATGGCACAGTGATATTTCTCCAGGTCGACGTGGTATGATCTGGTTGTTGTTGTTGTTGTTGTTGTGTTTTATTGATTTTTCTGCCATGCTGGATTATGCTGAGCATGGTTCTGGTGAGGTTCTGCGGTCAGTACCTCTGCCCAGCTCCCCGTGGTGTGGTTGGCAGGTTGTCAGTGCTACAGCGCTGGTCCCTGTGGTGTGATCAGCATGTTGTTGGCCAGACAGACATCTGGCCAGTATTTTTTTCCCCCTTCATGCCACTCTATCTCTCTACATCCTATTACTATCTAATAGCCATGGAGCTGGGCGCTGTACATAATCCCCTGTCCCACCCAGCTTGGCTTTAATGGACACTGATAGATGATGGAGTCATCTAGAGGGGAAGCAGAGTGCTGTGATATCCCCCAGCCACAAACCCCTAGTGTAGCTGTGGGCATACTGCACCATGTGCTTGTACACTTACAAGTTACCAATTTTCCACCAAAGGACATCTAAAAGTAAACATAGCAAGTGTTACCTACAGTACGTTCTATAAAAAGTGACAGAAAACTGTATTTGCTAACCCAAACATTTAGAATCAAAACAGTCAAAGCTGTGAATCGTTAACACGAGGCCAGCACACTGATTTATGTTGTGCTTGTTTGTTCTTGTATCGGCCACAGCCTTTTACTGCCCATCCTGCTTAATGACAATGCCTCTGGAAGGTTAAACATTTTGTCATTCCTCGTGAAATGTTATGTGAGGGTTTTATTTAGGTAAGTATGCCTGTAATACATTGAAGGCCACTTCATGGTGCCTTCAGTCACTGTCGGTTTATCTGTCAGAGGAGCAGCAAACCTTTTCATCCTGGCCTTCATTACCAAATGAACAAAAGGCCGTAGCGGTGGTCTTTGCCTGTTAACCAGCTGTAATCAGGGGACCTGCTGCCGGACACATCTTTCACCGGCCTGACTTGTCTATTAACTAAAAGCACTGTGAAGCTTTACTCTCAATTACCACTCCCTTCACTTTCCCCATCAATCAGTTGTGTTGGTTTCATTAGAGCTCTGGGAGAAAGCTCCACATGGCCCTCCACCTCTGGATAACAAAAACTGTCAGTCAGTCCAAGTACAGATAAAATGCATCTGCCATTAGAAGTTTGCCTTCACTGCATGACCTCTAACTTCTCCATCAAGAGTTTGTTTTTACACGTATGTGGGCCACCTCCTGCCTGCCAATACTCTTCATCTATCTGACCACTTCCATCAAAAGTGAATATCACAAGCCCTAAGATTCAGAATACTTATGGCACAGTGAAATGCAGCATTAGAGTCTACACGATACAAGTAATGTGAAAATATCAAATACAACGTCTACAAAATACAAGGCCAGGGTTTGTTCTAGGGTTCAAATATTTGATGATTTGCTGCATTTATTTTAGAAACCCTTAATGGTAGTATTTAATAGGCTAATGAAATGTTGTTGTTTTTTTACATTAATATTGTGCAACAAATATTCCCATGCACCAGTTTTCACTTTCTTACTGTTGTTTCTAGGAGGTGTTGATGATGTTGGACAACTATGTCCGTGATTTCAAAGCTCTCATAGACTGGATCCAGCTTCAGGAGAAGTTGGAGAAAACAGACGCCCAGAACAGGTGATGTTTAACATTTCAATCCTTTCTCTTTCTTTAAATCTCACTCTCATTCACTCCTCATTTACATTTAATCCCAGGAGTAAAACTAGAAGTGGGGATATCTATTCTCTGGCTTTGAGTCACGCACAGAATGGATCAATAGCCTTGGATGAAATTCAAAGGGATCCATGAGTTTATTGGCTCCTCTTTAACACAGTGACCACTGCGACCGTAAATTGATTAAGAAATGAAATTCCCAGTGCAGCCTCCAAATTTGTCCAATTATCACACACTGTTAATCAATAAGACAACCTGAAACTTTCACTTGTTCCATTTATTGTAAAAGTAGCTTTCAGTGCATCAGCCATTTAACTGATTAGGCAAAGTGTGAGACAATTCTATGTGTGTTTTGCAACTAGGCATTGTAATTCACGTTATTTATGTCAAATTTGCCACTCTCACTTTTTTTCAGGCCCACATCTTTAGCCTGGGAGGTACGTAAGATGTCTCCAGGACGTCATGTGATTCCAAGCCCATCAGCCGACCGAATGGTTCCTTCTCCAGGCGCCCGCCGCACCCTCAGCTTTGGGTAAGCTCAGACCATCACATCTCTAGTTCTCCTCTCAGGCCTGCTTGCTGTGCCCATTTCCAACATCACTATAAGGCATTTGGTTTTGTTTTTAATACCAACACAACATTGAATTTGATTAAAATTGTATCATAAGACTTTCTGTTCTAAACCAATCAATATTTTAAATGATGCACTCTGCCTGTTTTTGAATGGCGAGAATATGCAGACTGTGTTATCTAGCGATACAGCCATTGATTAGTGATGGCGAAGCATTTGTTTAATGCAATTTGTTGAGTTTCCCACTCTTTGGCCACAGAATGGGTGGAAGGTGTAGATGAAAGTGTCAGTTAAAGACTGCTAAAGCATCGGTTCAATACGTGCACGGCTCTGTAATCGGATGCTGCAGGAAATGGATATTGATCATGACGGAGGCTTGTTGTCCAGTAAAGTCTAACGCTATCTCAAAGTGGAGTGCCGGGGTGTTAGATAGGTTCTGTGTTCGGGCTGCTGAAGTATCCTACACTGGCGGTTAAGCTCAGAGATAACATAAAATGACATAACTTAGAAAATATACCTGCTGACAGTAAAAGCTTCACTGTACAGGTGCATATTTCTTTGTTCTCATGCATGATGTGTGTGTCTGTGTGTGTCTTATTCAGCGGCCCCCCATCTACACTTGCTGCAGCCCGGCTCTCCCACTCAGGCCCCAGCTGGGCAGACAGAGTCAAGTGCACTCAGTCAGCCACGAACTCCACTCAATCGACCAGCTCCCCTGTAGAAAAACTTGGTAAGAAATAGCTGCCTGCGTCGACCATATTCTCAGAGAGCCTAGGAAACAAATCTTCTCCCTTTGATTGACACTGTATCTCATGTATGCTCCAGGTAAAAAAGACGCAGAAGGCTGGGAGACGGTCCAGCGAGGAAGAACTGCCAAACCTCGCTCTGCCGCCATGATTGCCAAAGTCAGTCCTGTCTTGGCTCAAGTAATCCCAAAACAGGACAGCGCTAAGTGCAACCAACCACACCTTCCGCCACAGAAGGAGCAACAAATCCCTCCTCAGTGTCAATCGGAAAAGGACACAACCCAAATACACTCTCAGCAGCAAGCCCCTGTGGAGTCCGACCTGACGGAGAAGGTTGAGAGTCCAGAGAACCAACACATGACTGAGGTACTGAAGTCCAGTACTGTGTAAGGTCTTTCTCCCAGAGTCGACCCTAGATATCAATAATTAACGAGAAGTAGAGTAACACTAGACCGTTATATCAGCCACATTTGTTTTTGTTTTGGTCTCCTTGGTATTCATAGACATACCATCCAGACAGGCATATCAACTTTAGGGCGATTGATTGATTCAGAGGCAGAAAACCCATTTTGACTCTCAAGAAATAGATACTCTGTCAATGCCTTCAGACACACTCGGTGAATGTGGGTCATTTCAATTGGTTGATTTTCAAATCCCAATCAGTCTTTCAAATTGTTCAGCTTATATTGATCGTAATTGGATGTTTAGGGCATGTCAGTATCAGCTTTCCTGCATGATTTGTGTTTTTAGCCTTGAATTGTGTTGAGTATTGACTGGTATGTTTTTTGTGTTTTTATTGCTCTTATATATTGCTTGTAATATGCATGTGTTAATTGAATGTGCGTGTGTTTGTGTGTGACTGTTGGTGCAGCCCCCAGCAGAGAGTGTACAAGACTCGGGGCAGTGTGTCAACGCACCCTGCGAAGACGCGCCTCCCCCATTACCGGCTCTATCCCCTTCCCAAGCCCCAGAGCTGACCCCATCCTCAGCCTCAGTCCCACCAACAGACATTACCTTATCAGTCCCAGTCCCTGCTCTGTCCCTCTCCCCATCCCCAGACCTTCCCCAGACGGAGGGGCTCAGTGCACTGTTGGCCTTGGGGGACAGTGGGGCTGAGGGGGGCGCGTCGCAGGGCATGGCCACATCTGCTCCAGGACAGGCTGAGACTCCCATGGCAGCGATGAAACTGGAGAGTGTGCTGGACCCCACAGAGCTTTCTACTGTGAGTGCTGAGAGATGGAGGAGCAGAGGGAGGGGAGGGAGGGGGCGAGCAGGGGTCCCTAAGGGTCCCTCACCGCCTAAACAAAGTCAATCTTTAGAAACTTCCAGACCAAAGTGCAGGCAAGACTCTGCATAGCTCTGTGTAGTGTTGTTATAGCACAGTTCACTGTGAAGAAAAGCTGTGAGTAGATGACTTTTATACTTGAGCAAGTGCTCCCAGGGTGTTGCCCAAAACTGATCCCTCAACTTGTTTTAGTTATTTTGACCACTTTTAGAAATTAAGCTCCAGATCCAGGACTGTGTATCTAGTTTGAATCAAACTTTGTCAAATCTTAAGCAATTACTGTCTGTCCACATTAGGTGTTTAGACTATTTGAAGGCATCATGGAGTGTCAAAACACAAAGTTCATACACTTAGTCAAGGATGACTACACTTTTTAAGTGTAAATATCAGATTTTGACAGGTAGGGAATGAAAATGTGGAATACTTACTAGATTTCAAATCTTCTCTGAAGGCTATTTGGCCTCCAATTTAACACCAGTGTAATCATCAACCTCGGGGAGGCAATACCCATGTGTCAGGAGATTAAGGCACAAAGAATGTTTAAACTTCCCACACATACTTCACAGACTTATTCTCTGAAAGAAACTGTGAGTCATTCTGTTACAATTGCCATGCAGTGAAAATACACAAATCCTCTTAATACAGTTGTAGATCAACAGTTTCCCAGAGTAAACCATCAGTTGCCTCCTTCCACCATCTCATCATCCTCACAGTTATTGTGCCCTGCATGACTCTGGAATGCTTCCTCACTCGTGAATTCTTGTGGTGATTGTGTGGTATAATCTGTTATTGGGTGTAATATGGTGTTCCCTTTAGGCTTTAGATCATGCACACAAGATCAAATCAAATCAAGCGTTCCATCTTATTTATTTAAGAAGGTGTTAAGAAAATTTGTCAACATGACTTTTGCATAAAGCCTTAAGAAAAACCTGTGTCACATGATGTTACCCTGTCCTGGTAAGCCACGCCAGTTGACAATCAGTTAACAGTCAGCAACAATAGCAATCTCGGAATCTAATCAACCAAATGGAACTTCTTACTGTCTATACTTGTTTCATTTCTACAGTGATCACTTCTTGGGAAAAAAGGCCTATTATAGCATGATCACTTATTTCTGTTTTTCTGAGTTCAAACATCAAATTGTTTAAATATTTGAACTCAACATTTATGAAGTGTGTGAAGTGGTTTCTATGCCATGTGTTCAGCCCCAGTCCATGGCAGAAGTCCTGGCCAAGAAAGAGGAGCTCGCTGACCGACTGGAGAAGGCAAACGAGGAAGCCATTGCCAGTGCCATTGCTGAGGAAGAGCAGCTGACCAGAGAGATTCAGGCTGAGAACAACGACCTGGAGACTGACAACGAGAGCGACTTCTCTGTAAGATTGATCACACTCATTTAAATAGTAAATGCAGGGCACTTTTTGTTTGACGTTTTATATGTTTGAGCTGGTTTTAAGATTTGAAATTTATGATGTATGTCAAAACACAAATCTGAACCACAGGCTAGCATCGGCAACGGAGGTTGTGGATCGAACATTGATTGGACTGAGATGCTGGCAGACTATGATGGTATGGAGTTCAACATCTAAAGGAAAACTGAACTCTCATTTTTTTTGTAATAGCAAACATTAAACTGGAGTCTATTTATTTTTCCTTGCTTGACTTTCCTGTAGCCCGTGAGCCATGGCGTCAGACCACGTCGTGGGGCGACATAGTAGAAGAAGAACCTGCTCGGCCTCCGGGTCATGGGATACACATGCACGAGAAACTGTCCTCACCATCACGCAAAAGGTGGAAAACTTTTTATGCAGTGATTGCTCTAGCTGTTATTGTTTTCCTTAACAGCAGATCCATCTAATCATTTGAAGTCCTATCACTTTATTTTGACAATGACTTGACCCAGCATCATGAGAGTAACAGACCAGCTCATTGAGTCCAACTGCTTCCTCCTTTAAGATTACCACCCAGAACATCTAACCTAAAAATCAGAGTATATGCCTGCCATGTGCATTGTCGATAAGGGGGGAAAGCAGGTGATAAATGATTTGTTCCCATTATTTGACAGAACCATTGCCGAGTCAAAGAAGAAACATGAGGAGAAACAGCTGAAGGCGCAGCAGCTGAGGGACAAACTCCGCGACGAAAAGACGCTCAAACTGCAGAAGCTCTTGGAGAGAGTGAGTAAGAAGTGCCAAGTTGACGGAAAGCACCCTTTAAAAAAAATCTCCATGCATGCCTGGCACGGTCTGACTCATAACGAGAGGTTTTGTCAGCACACTGCCTGATAGAATCACAATATATTACAACCCCCTCAAATAGCACCCAGGCCAGCTGGCCGCAGACAGTCGTGAGAGAGACCCCTGGCCAAAATCAACAGCCTTTCATGAAGTTTGTTTTTGTTCCCCAGGCCATGGAAAGATGAGGGAGTCCTAGAATAAATCAGGATTAACCACATAAATACATGAAGTGGTGTGTATTGGCGTCAAACCCACTGTGGTCTTACTGGAGATGGTAGAAACTGATGAATTTAGAATCCATTGTCTGCGTTACACCAGAGTATGTTCATTATTTTTATTTTTCAGATTCTTCACATGCTCCTGTTTGTCACTCTTCACTTTGTGCAGGAGAAGGAGGTGAGGAAATGGAAGGAGGAGCTGTTGGAGCAGCGTCGTAAGATGATGGAGGAAAAGCTGTTACATGCAGAGTTTAAGCGAGAGCTGCAGCTGCAAGCGATTGTGAAGAAGGCCCAAGAAGAAGAGGCAAAGGTAGAGGAGACCACACCTATGTGTGGCAGCCAAGAAATTTAACGAGACAAATGGGTCATTTGCACTCGTACCTTAACACTTGAAGTGTTCTACTACATTTATGTACACACATTAAAACTTCAAATCTTCAGATACATTCATAACCCCCCCACCCCCCTTAAAGTGGGGGCCTTGGAAAGGGAAGTGTTTGGCTTGTGCTTTTTTTTTATTAACACATTTCATAGTTTATCATAGTGTATTTACCCTGTGTGTTAATTTATTAAATATAATATGCGAGTGTGTCTTCTACAGGTAAATGAAATTGCATTCATCAACACTTTGGAAGCCCAGAACAAGAGGCATGATGCCCTGGCGAAGCTGAATGAGTATGAGCAGCGCCTGAACGAGCTACAGGAAGACAGGCAGAGGAGGCAGGAGGAGAAGCAGGCTAGAGATGAGGCTGTGCAGGTGCTACAAAACAAAACAACATCGATCCATCCACTTTTTTTTAAATGGTCAGTTTAAGATGCAACTAAAACTTTTTGCACTCCCTCTATAGGAGCGTAAACGGGTCTTGGAAGCCGAGCGGCAAGCACGGGTGGAGGAGCTGCTGGTGCGGAGGAAGGAGCAGGAGGCTCGTATTGAACAGCAGAGACACGAAAAAGAGAAAGCTAGAGAAGATGCAGCACGGGAGAGAGCCAGGTATGTGCTCTCAAATCTATTCTTTACATGCACAGGTTGCTGCAAGAGTCCTCATTTGAATCCCAAGTCATTTCTGATGAGTAAGAGCCTTGTATTTGTGCATACAAACCCTGCTTCTCTCTGTCCTTCTACTTAAAGAGATCGGGAAGAACGTCTGGCTGCTCTTAGTGCTGCTCAACAGGAGGCTATGGAGGAGCTGCAGAAGAAAATTCAGATGAAGGTACGAGTTTACAACATGCATCTCCAGAAAACACAACTTCAAAAATCCCCCGTTTCCCATATGACCCGAGATTTCTGGTTTCTTCTACAGCACGATGAGAGCAGCCGAAGGCATATGGAGCAAATTGAGCAGAGGAAGGAGAAGGCTGCTGAACTCAGCAGTGGTCGACATGCTAACACAGACTACGCCCCAAAACTGACACCGTATGAGCGCAAGAAACAGTGCTCCCTGTGCTGTGTAGTGGTATGTTCAATCTCACAGAACAACTTCAAAAGAAGCTGTTATCATAGAGATGGAGTTCAGGAAGGTCATTTACTTCCAAACAGGCTTTGATTGTTCTTTCACTTTTATATTATTGTTCTAAAATATAGGTTTCTGTGGTACACGTGTATATGAGGAATAGATTGAGATGCTGCTGCTGAAAAGCTCACACCTTTATTTTGGCAGTCTGTTTATACACAAAAAAAAAGCTAATAGGAAGGTGATTCAGAGGAGTTTAGAAGAGGTCACATTTAAATAGGATTTAACTGCAACGATTAAACATGGGCTCTTAAACTCAGTTCTATTACTGGGCATGGTTATGCTTTTTCAAGTGTCAGGCAACAAATTTACAACCTGACACATTTATCTCTGACAGACCTGCTACCGCACCTTGTGTCCTCAAACAAGAGGGGGGAGGGGTGGTCTGGAGTGAAAGAGGTAATCTTGTTAAATGATAGATAACCTTGGCCAGCATCTGACACCACAGATCATGGATTGGTCAGCTGCATGCACTTAATTTAATGACATTAAACACAAACCATTCAAAATGGGCCTCTTTCCAGAGATGGGACGAGAACAGTGCTTGCCTTACACCTGCCCATTGTTGTGGTCATTATTTACATATCTACTACATTTATTTGGACATCTATGGTGTTGTGTTGTCCCCTTCTTGGACTTCCAAATACTTGACTTGATTGCAATACTTTATTACAATACCACATTTAACAAAGTCAAATGTGGTATATTTTACAAATTGCACTTCCTTTCTTAGTTTTTGCTTTATGCTGAGGATCAGGAGAGCCAGGTCATGTCCTATTGAAAGCTGAGGTGGTATATCGTTTCACCAGCGTCCCATGGGGCTCTGTTGACCCTTTCCTGCCTCTGTCTCCTTTTGTGTCCGCTGCAGTGACCTCTGACCACTGTGTTTGTGTTTGTAGATCACTTCGGAGGTGCACCTGTTCAGCCACACCAAGGGCAAGAGGCACCAACAGGCCGTGCGAGACAGTAGTAGCATCCAAGGACGGGAGCTCTCTGATGAAGAAGTGGTGCGTATCACACACACACCCTGCCAGGAACAAACATCCACTCATCCTGTCAAAGAATACTGGTCTGCTTGTGTCATGTAAAAAGACAAAGACACGGCTGATTGCTTTTATGACAAGGTCATTATTATTGTTTATGCATCCCCTTTTATACCGCCACGTCTCTTTTGCTGGCTTTGTGAGATTACAAATGGGCCTTGAAATGTACACAGTTAGGGTTCAGAGCTTCAGTGGAAGGGTGACATCACCCCCCTTGTCTACAGGCTGTTTTTTGTCACGGAGTGCTTTTCCATGAGAAGGCAGCTCGTTAATGCAAGGTAACCTCTCAGGCTGCAATATGAGATTGGCTTTTCAGCAGTGCTCATTGTGAGGCTGACAACTGTTGGTGCTATACGCAGCACCTTTAGCCCCGGCAGCTCCTTCATTCGAAGCGTTTTTCAGTGAAGAATAATTGATACCCCTTCCTTTCTTTCCTCTAAATCATTTCCAGTCCAAATGAGGTCATTTTTTTTCTGGTTTGACAGTATGATAAACACGGCAATGGAGAGAGACACTTCACCAATATCAAAAGTTCCTTTTCATTTGCAGTTTGCCCCCTCATCATATCTACTATTATGAGACTTTTTTTCTCACCTTGCTTATTGTCCTTTTGTCAAGACAAGTTCTCCCCTGCTGAAGTCAATCTTAATGATCTTAATGTTGCACTTGACAGTTTGAAATATGCGTGTTTGTCATTGAAGTGGGCAATGTAGTATTCACACAAGGTCATAACTTAATGTCAAGACCTACATTTTCCTCACTCAGTTATTAGCTTATCAAGCTGTCCAATGAGTGTCTCTGTGGAGACAGTGTTTGGATAGACTTCTGTGGCCCCTTGGTAATTATATCAAAGCTACATTTGGTGTCCTCTTCTTCATTCATACTACTGCCAACTATTTTCCCGGCCGCACCTCCATAACTCTACCTGCATTGAAAGATTTTTTAATTAAAATGAATACGATTGATGCACCTGTGACGAGGTCGCTTCAGGTGCAGCATGTGGAGGAATGTCCTACACCTCCATTTAGTCTCATTGTAAAAGACTCGCAAATTAAATCAAAAACACAATGATTATAAACTGTTAAGGATCAATGTATAAGGAGAGATTGCAATTTAAACTGAACGCACCGTGACTCCTGGTTTAATATGAAGCAGGTAATATCAAATACGCTTTCGTTCTGAGTTCTTGACTCTATTTATTGCTCAACCTTAGTCAACACATTCTTATAAACTCTTTAAGCTTCTATGCTCTGCTTGTCTGAAGAGCTTGCCAAAGAAAAAAGTTCACTAGGCTGCAGAGGGTATAAGAGCTGACCTCCCTAAGGCACTGAATAGTCGTGTAGTTCATGCTGCACTGATAGCCACAAATTGAGAAGCTTGATGAAATATCCAGACTGCCAGCTGAAGTGAGCCTCAATGTCTCCACACTGTTTTCAGATCTGACATGTGTCTCTTACTGCAGTGCGGCTGCTGTTGAAGGATCTAATGAAGTAGTTAAAATCTTCTGAATTGCTCCAGTAGGACTCGGTTCAATTAAAAAATGTCATGTAAGTCCCTGTATTTGAAATTATATTCAGAGTCAGGATGTGAAAAAGCCTTTGTTTTGAACAAAAGACGCAGTGAAAGAACACATCCTACAGACTCTGTATTTGTGTTGGCTCCCTTTAGACGGGTTACAGGCGAAGGGGGAGATGTTTAGATTGGTGTCATATTACTCCAACCCGAGGCAACGTATGCTATTGTGGGGTAGCAATATCCTAAGGCCAACATCTTTGCTGCCTTCTAACAATGGTTTAGTGGTGGACACCTGTGTGTCTGATTGTCTCAAAATCTCAAAGGTGTCTCCCTACAACAGGAAACGTTGAAGTTATAATTTTGATTTCCTAAAGGATCATAGTCTGTGTGACAGCGTAACATATCAGAAAACCTTTTATGTGACCAGAGTAATTTTGTTAAAATGTTAGGATGTGTTACTGAAACGGTTCCATTAAGTGAATGGGCCATGCACTGGACAGTCTCTCAGCGAGATTACTGAACAGCTGCATCCCAAAGTGAGGGACAGCTACAGCATGAGTCATGATTGACACATGGTATTGAGGAGTAGAGGGCACAGGTGTGAGCGCATACATATATATACAACCGGACCTCTTTCTTAGGAAACATAAGACTTAAACTCCCTTTTGTGTTTCCATATTCACAGTTCTCAACATCCGCTTTTAACTACTTTTACTTTTTGCACAACAAAAAAAACATTCAGACGGTGCCAATTTTTTTGCAAACTAACCACTTGATCTGCATTAAAGCTCCTGAAAATCCAAACAATTTTCAAATAAGAGAACATTGTTTACCTACTAAAACTATCAAGAGTCGTACTCTTAAATCCTCAGCTAACATGTTTGGATTGGCAGTATCAGATTTGTTTGACATTTCTGGCTTTATGAGCCAAACATCCCACAACTATCTCAGGATTTAGCAATATTTAAATCAACATTCATTGATAGATACATAGATGTACAGTATATGACATTTTCTTTTTGCAATAGAATCCTGTTCACTTCCAGCACCAAAAAAGCACATGTTGTTGTTGTGTTCATGCAAGACCAGCATCAACAAGGCTGATCATTTCTATATTGTTGTTATTAATGTCCATACCTGCTGTTGCCGGGGAGGTGTCAGACGAATACATTCAAAGCTCACTGCTGAAACAGACCTATTTCTATTTTCCACAGCAAAGTATGACAGCGAGTGAGATGTCTGACAGCTAAAAGAAAGCAGGATGAGATTTGATTAAAAAAATAAATAAACACTTAGTCCGTAGGGGCATCAGAATCATCACAAATCAAAAGTTCTTCAAAGGAGCTTAAGCCTGATTACTTTAAGAGTGAGGCTCATTAATAAAGTAAGTTTATAGAAACCCTTAGATTTAGATCATAGCTCCTTTTCACTTCCATTCATTGTAGCCCATCTAAGAACACCTGTTTTTTTGTTTTGTTTTAACCCAAAGTGAAAACCTCTATTCAGATCGCAGGTGCACTGACAACACTTGTGACCAAAGGCTACAGCATCCCACACTCGGGTTAGCTAGACTGCTGAATGGAAACCCTGTATCTTTGACAACATCCTATCCTCTGGGGTGCTGGATGACAGCATAATTGGGTAATTGGTTTCTTGCACATGCATCATGTTGTCCAAATTGGGTTACATTCTCCTAGACAGAGACAGGAAGCAACACCTCCAGCCTTTTAGCATGCCTGTTGGGATGTGATTTCAAAAGATTGGAGCTTTTGGAGGGCACACTGGTGTTGTAGAGAGGTGTAGGTATACATGTCACACTATATATTATCTATATTATTATTATTACTTTTTTTTTCTATTTAAAATGTGCATCGTTAGTGGCCATAGTATTCTGATCCTTTACTTAAGTGAAAGTACAGAAAAATCAGCAACACTGATGCTAAAAGAATCAAAAACAAAATAACTTTTAGTTGCTTTAAAAGTGTTGATAAAAATGTACTCAATGTACAACTCTTGAAATATCATGACATGTTGCATTTTACTAAGGTTCAGCTACAGCCTTAACACCGTCATGCATCATACTGTATTAGTTGAATACATATTTAATAAGTCATACAAGACATACAATGATTAAGTGATGTAGAAGCAAATCTCCACCACTCATTTGTTGACATGTTTCGGCTCTATTAAAAAACAGTCACAATATTATTTTCTCTATCTGTAACTGATTATTTTCTCTGTCTTTTATTTTCTTCACAATGTATGTTTCATGTATCATTCGTATGTGTCTTCTAGGAGCATCTTTCCTTAAAGAAATACATAGTGGACATTGTGACGGACAGCTCCGTGTCTTCTGAGAGCATGAAGGATGGAGAGGAGAGGCAGAAGGCGAGGAAGAAGGCAAAGAAGCTCCGTGCCAGGATGAACTCCAGGTAACACGTCCAGTTTCTCTCTCTCTCTCTCTCTCTCTCTCTCTCTCTCTCTCTCTCTCTCTGTCTCTATTTCTTCCTCTTCATCCCCTCAGATGCACAGCGGACAAAACTGTGCCAGGACTTCTTTTTTTTTTCTTTTTTTTATGAGAGACAAGAAAAGTGAAGAAGATGTTATGTGCATCCCGGCTGTCCACAAGGTAACGCCGATGAGCTTAATTTAGGACCACTTTCTATGATTGGGCAGCGAAACTGCAAATCGATCTGTAGTTTCTGCCAAATCTGAAGCCTCCTTTAGTGAGCAGGATGTATGTTAAAGTATGAATGAGCTATGCCGATTTTTCTTCTTCTGAGCTATTGATTTTGAAATGAAGTATCAAAGAAAATCAATAGTAATCAACAAATAGGAGGTAGAGCTACTGTGTGTCAGAACCTGGACCTGAGTTCAATCAATTTAACAGGCTGTCACAACAAGGAGAGAGAGAGAGGAGGGAAAAGAGACACAATGCTGAAAGTACTTACTGTAAGATGTTATTGACACAGATTATCAGACCAATTCTTCTTCAAGGATGACTGTAATGTTTTAGAAGGATTGAACGCTAAAAGTCTGTTTTGTTTTTTTGAATGATGATGATCACAATAGAGATTAAAAAGATTTGACTTTTTGTGGACAAGACCCACACACTCCTCTAAATCTGTTACATTTCCATTAAGCCAATTTCTGTTCACCTACAATCGTTTGTCTGTTAACCGATTCTTTTGTGTTAGCTGTTCCACAAAACAGTTAGAAATCAGCCCTGTTAATACAACCTTTGTAAAACATCTTTAAGTGAACTTTCTTAAACAAGAATCCATCATTACTCCATGTATTTAAAAGGGGGGTTTAGAGGCGGCTACAGTGCTGCAGGCTCAGTGCTGCTGGTTTTGGCTTGGGGCTCAGCCATCCTTAGAAAGTGACAACACGATCCGTCTCTGTTCACTATCACTCCTGCACCAGCCCTGCTGAGACCAGCACTCAAAGGCAGCAGGCTTCCAGGGGTCATAAATAACACAGAGCTCCAGTAAACATAAAGGTGAGCCACTTCACCGCTGGGTGGAAATGAACCATTTTATTGGAACACTGCGGTGTCCGTAAAACGTGAGTGGTTCTCGCCAGACTTTTCACCAGGCCAACATGCAGCTCTGTCATAAAGCAGTGTACACACATTTAAACACACATGCTTTTTTTTTGTGTGCGGTTTTATTTAGTTTATTTTTTTTATTATTTCTGCATGGCTCACCTTCTTTAATAAGTGCTTTGGGAGGGATCATTTACCGTTAAAATTTCATAAAAGTAACCAGTGTCAGGACAGGTTTTGAACCTAAGTCTCCCCCCATGCTCTGGTTTGAGCAACAGACGAGTGAACAGAGTGGCCAGTGTGTTGTTCTCTGTGTGTGTTGACCCCAGATGGAGGCATGGTACAAAGTCCCTCCTGTATGGAGTACACACTACAGTATGAAGTGGCAAACACGGTCTTGACTCAGTTCCCCTGGTGGACTGACTTACATTAAGGGAACATTTCCTGCTTTTTAAATAAAACAAAAATACTTTTCAATGCACATCATGGTTACATGGGATCTAGGTACCGGTACATTGAGTAATCAAAATATTTGTACAATTTGAGGTTTTTGTGGGCTCTACTCCCCTTCATTGCTATAAACTGATGACTTCTTTTGTAGGCCTGTGTTGTTTTTATTAGCAATGTTTTCAAGAAGAAGTGGTCAAATGAATGGGGATGTGTTGTGTAATGAACGGCTTTACAGTCTTAAACTATGTTAAGCTCAGTGGTTGATCTCTGTTTAACCAGGTACGGTTAAGCTGTCGTAAATTGATATTGTTATATCATGAAGGACACACAGTGTTGGCCATTTTGAAAGCAAGTCTCTACTTCACGTGATCTTAAACACAGCAGGACACACAAACTGCGGACAATATCCAGAATGAAAAACGAAGTGTTGCACACGTTTTTTAAGATGTTTTATTTGTTTTTTATACCTCACTCACAACTTGTGTCTATACATATTGTTATCTAAATGCAGTAAGAGTGTGCTTTTTCTCTTCTTTTGAAAGAACGGATGATCTTGGGGACTGCTTTTTGAAATTGAGTCAAATGAATTTTTAAAAAGGATGAGATGAGACTACGGTCACTCCATGTCTGACGAATGCCTGGACAAACTCACCTGTTGTCTTCCTGGAAGCATTTGATCCTATCAGAGTGGAGGGAAGAGATGGGTAACCGGAAGGCGCTCTATCTTACTCAGATCAATAGTTCCTTATCATGTCTGGGAATGCCTGATTGGCAGATACAATCCCCCACCCGCCTTCACACACACAGACACACAAACACACAGTTTGAGATTCTCAGAATCAGAGTCCGGCTGCTGGAGTAATGCCACAGAAAAAAAAACAGTCCCCTAATGACCGTGACCTTTTAAGAGGGGGTCACTCATTAAAAACACTGGTTGCGTTGCTTGTAACCTCGATTAACTGTTTATTTGACGATGAGAGAAGTGAAGAACTTGAGCCTCCCTTCTGAAAATGACTCAAAGGAAGGCGGATTTAAAGGTAGAAAAAAAGCTTCATAACATGAGTCTATGGCAGCAAACCACCGTCCCTACAGAGCCGGTGTCTGATTATTTAAAGCCGAGTTACTTGGTGGATGGCTGACAGGCCAAATAAACAAACTCAGTTTGAACTTTCTCTCTTTCTTCACGCTTTCATCCGATGTGTTCTTTACTGACAGACCAAAGACTTTTTTCCTGGGATTCAAAGACTTTTTCCTTCTTTTCCGTCTGCAGGGCAAAGGAATATGAGACATCAATGGAGGCTAAGACACAGGTCCCTGACTCGCCATACAAAGCCAAGTGAGTGTTTTCCTTTTTTCCTGAATTTAAAGTTTCATAGGTTCTTTTTTAGTTTTTCTCTAATAACATCAGGCTGAGTTGTAGGACCTTTGTCAACAATATTTTCATTTGTTATTATCTGAAGCTGTCTCTATTTTTTCTTTTTTGTCTGTCAAATATTTAGTCACTAAAGTCAGTTCTAAAGATAAAAAGTCAGGAATAAAATTAAAAAAAATGCAATTTGTTCGAGCTTGAGGTAACAGCTTTCAAACTTTGTTTTCTGTAACCACTTTTTTAAAAGTCACCTCAGGAGAATGACGTTTTTATTTTTTCAGTTTAATAAGCTGCCTTAGTATTGTTCTGTTAGTGGCTGGTTTGGCCTTGTTGATTATCAATTGGCCTCAGCTATGTGGTTAAAGCTCCATTGTGTTGTCTTGTTTTATTCTTTTTAGCCCTGGTCAATGTCCTGTAAAACCAACAATAAAAACCTAAAGATATTACATCAACAGTCATTAGAAAAATAAAGAATTCCAGCAAACTCCAGCAAATGTATTTTTTGAACAGAATGATATGTTTTGTTGTGACAAAATGTTTACTCAACTGCCTCGTACTTGAATCTCTTTCAAAGTAGAATATTTGACTGTTGATACAGGTTAAGATCTGTCATTTATAAACAGATTGATAAAAACATTGGCTCCTCTCTGTTCAGGTTACAGCGTTTGGTGAAGGACCTGTTGAAGCAGCTACAAGGCCAAGACAGTGGCCAGTGGGCAAACAACAAGGTGTCTGGTCTGGACAGAACTCTGGGCGAGATCTCACGCATCTTAGAGAAACAGGTAGAGCTAAAAAAAAAAAAAAGTAGCACATTCATAACATAGAAAATGAAAATGAAACTGTTTTGTGCACCTTCCCCCCTTACTTTCTAGCGCAGATGTTTATTATAATGTTTTCCTATTGCTACCCCTCTACCCCTCTTCCCTTGCTGCATTACTTGCTACACTGCAGAAAGTTTCCCGTTGCTTCGCGGCAGTGCAGGGGTCATGCCAGCCCTTTGGCGTGTCTCTTCAGTGATGAGTTGTTTTTGGCTGAGTCTCCCCGTGTCTCACCCTCCCAATATAGAGTATCACTTACTCCAAACCTACTTGCCTTTGGTTATTGGCTAATGAAGACCAGATTAACTGTGTTTTCATTGTGCACATGGTACCAATAGAGGAGCTTCCCAGCACGAGAGCTGGCATTGTCTTTTGTCCTTGTGGCTTACACGACTCAGATGTCACTGGTTTAGACAATGGTTAATTGGATTTCCAGATGAAATGCCATTGGTGAACAAGACTTTATTTAACAGACGAGCACATTTGACATTTTTTTCAGAGAATGACTTTTTCTGACTTCATTACCGCTGTATAAATACATATAATTGTCAGATATAATGGCAGACATTTATAACCGTAGTTGATTTGAAACATCTGTCTCATTGGGTTTGTTGCATGAAGTGTTTTTTTACAGTAAAACTCACATCAATTTGAGGCTGAGAGAAGGAATTAAAACACCTGCCACCGTGTTTATGATGAGGAAAATATACAGCCCACTTCCTGTAATGAGGCATAAATTTCCTGCCAAGTTGTGGTTGGAGCCATCATAACATCTCACTGTGCCTGCCTCTGGGCGTGAGGATAGAGAGATTATAGTGTCCCATCAGTGATGAGGGGGACGGCCGGAGAGGCTATTACCGGATTTCCCCAGAGAGGCAAAGAAAGAGGTGGCTGAGGTGGGTGGCACAGCGTCCTGTAAGGAGAGAGGAGGAGACCAGTGTGATGTGAGTAGCTCACAAGCTGTCACTACATGAGGGCTCCTCCCCTCTGCTCAACATACTCCCAGAGGGGAGGTCAGAGGTCAGTGGGCCACAGGAGATGTTCTTTATTTGAGAGTGGTGTCGCTGGCGAGGAGGCGTTGCCTGGGTGCTTTTTCTTTGTCCTTTCCTTCAGTTTAAAAGCACATTTTTGAACTGTTTTGTCAAGTTCTGCCTCGCCAGCTTCTTACAGAAACATTTAGCCAGGACTGAGTGGGACAAAGTGATTGGCCAATGAGGCAGCCTGGGGAGCACTTCCCTCTCTAATCCCTGGACAAAGTCAAATAAATAGAGTCTCAGTCAGCATGGCTGTCTGGCCCCTGAGTCACATCAAGTCAGGGCCGTTTAGATTATTTGACCTAACAAGCATCTCTCGTGTCATTGACTCACCTAGAGATTTGTTTTTCTCCGCCATATCTGATTCAGTCTCCACTTTCTCTACTAATTCCTCAGACAACACTCCCCCTCCCGCAGTATTGCTGTTTGCGTCCCACCACCACACTCCCCCCCCCCCCCCTTCATGCTTTCTAGGCTACGTCTCTGACCCCAGCCTGTGTCTCCCTCTGTGGCCTGTAATGGTTTATTTTGAGTCAAACCTGCTTTTATTTTAGTTTTACCACTGGCAATTTTTGAATCACATATTTTAAATGTGTCGTTCTTTTCTTATTACTGCACACTTCTTGTTGAATTAAGCAGTGGTATTTAAATAAGGCAAACAACTCTTTAAAACAGCATTCAGTTTAAAACGTATTTAGAAAAGGTCAGGTAGGGAGCTGTCAGGGACTGGTGGAGTTGTATCTGGGGACTTGGGGGGAGGGTGAAGGGCAAAGTGGGAGGATAATGGAGTTTCTTGCTTTGGCTTCCAGAAGACTGTCTGTCAGAACAGGGACAGCAAAAGCGAGCAGCATGCTATCAAACTTTATGAGCTGAACATTACTCAGTGAAACTTTGAATGAAACGGTTACTGTGCTGCATATAATCTCTTTTAAGGAAGCTGTCCACAGTTAAAGGTTACAAAAATCACTTAATATTTATTATCAGGCCATATTTCTTGTTTTTGTCGTTTGTCTGACCTAAACTCTTAAAAGCATCAGGTTGTCATGACAAATGCTCATGGTCGATTAGTTCTACTAATGAAATGTAACACTGTCCTCCTTCTTGCCAAACTACCTCACACTGGTATTTACTTGTTTTCTTATCTTGATGTATTTGAACTAAATGAATACTTTTACTGAGTAAACAGTACAAAGGTTATATTTTGCCTCTGTCTTGTCATTAATTTGAACATAGTATGATGAGATTATAGATCAAATAGAATCTTTCATAAAGAAAGGTAAGTGTTAGTTTCTGACTTATTTACAGACATTTGCTTTTTAGATGTAGTAACATGGACTTCTTAATTCTAGTCTTGGTACATTCATGAGAAATGAAGGAAGTTGTAGAGATTCAGTTCTTGTGTTTTTTTTTGTTATTTGTCTTTTCTAGACTGTCATTGGTTCCCAGTCTCATTTGTGTTTCCTCACCACAAAACCAACACAGAGTGAAATTGTTCAGAGCTTCTTCTTCTGTATTTTTTTTTACAACTAGACGCCTTCTGTGGTTTCCGTGGCCGGTTTGATTTTGTGCCACACGGACCTTTGTTTATTCCATAAAGTTACATTGGAATAATCCGTTTCCTTATTTGCCACATTGTCTTCTAACTCTCATGTTATTATGTCTTATAAACACCCAAGTTTATACTCACCCTTTAAATGTTCACTCTAGCAGCTTTGTGGTGGTTTCCAGTCGACTCAGCCCACAGAGCTTTGTTTACCAATATCCAGCTTCTCTGTCAGGCTGCATAACGATGAATGGTCTGTGAGGAGGGTGATCCGTCTTACTCTTCCCTGTCATTGTTGCTTTTTAGTTGTTTAGGAGTGAAGCCATGAATTGAAGGTGAAGATCAAACTTTTAGGGCAGTCCTGAATGAACTCTGCCAGTTGTTGTCCATCTGTTTGGGGGGCAGGACGACTGTGGCTGTTCCCTCCTCTTTGTTTTAATTAAAGAGTCTGATGGGGAGGAGACTATAAAGTGCAATCTGGCTGCTCGGCTGGTCAGCGGACACTGTCCCAGGAATTGCCAGCTGCTTCAGCTTCCCATCAGCTGGGGTAACAATGGTCACCCTGGACGATAACTCGATTAGATTCCCCCTGTTGTATAATGCAGGAGCCATCCTTCTCACTTGTGTCTTAATGCTCTGTCCACAATGATGACTCTTTTGTCGTTTTTTCATTTTGAGGGTAATTAGTTTCTCATCCTATTACTGTGGCTTTTTTGCAGCTTCTGACACAGTGGCCTCTTCAGTTGTACTTTTAGATTTTGGGAATATTTTTTGAAATACAATAACTCATGCAAATCGTTTTAAAGGCTTAGTGGTGTTCATTGAAACCTGTACATTTACTTTCACATGTACTCTTGTTTTTTACTTTTCCAGATCCACTTAGCTTCTCTGTGAGTCGGTTCTACATGCTCACTGTGACAATGCTGGCATGCTGATGTATATGGTATATTAATCACATTGTTCAACATCTTAGGCTAGTGTGTTAGCATTCTATCATCTCAGTACTACAGACACTGTGCAGCTGAGACCTGATTGGAGAATCATTAGTTGTGGTATTTAATCGTAGACCATTGAATTAGACCTATAATGTTTTGACCTGATTTAGCTGGAGTAAATAAAATAGATCTTCATGGTATTTATAAAAAATCCCACAGCAACAGTTATTTTAGTAAAAATTGGTCAGAATTATTATTTTTCATCACACTTAATTTTCACTTGGGCACCATGTTGGACAAACATGTTTGTGTACCTCTTTTGAGAACAAGATTTAAAGTGCAGGAGATCTCTGAACAATCATAATCATGATGTTTTGTTTAACATACTACCTTCATCAAAAAAATGGCGGTTTCTGCATCTTTTTTTTGTTACTTGTACCTGGCACAATGAAAGGGTAAGGGAAGTTTTCATTTCCAGTAAATCCTTATAGGGACATGAAAGTCCAAATTTAAAGTCAATCTTTCTAATTGTTGAGATGTTTTACTCACATCCAGACGTCTGAACCTCACCTCCAGTCTCACCTCAGGGTGAGACAGTCAGGAAACGTCAGGAAACTGCCAACGTGATCTGAGGATCAAACATATCTGCACAGGTTTTACTAGCAGTCCATCCAATAGTTGTTTTGATATTTCTGGAATAACCCTTTAATATAATACTGGGTGAAACTGACCAAACTGATTGTTTTATATCCTGTTCAGTTTGTATTCAAATTCAGCTCGATCCACTGTCGCTGTAATTACATGCAAACATGATTTCTGTTGCCCTGCGTGTTCGCTTTATAAAAGGATAAATCCTCATTGGATACAATCGCTTTGAAAGTCAACAGCTTAGTTTGCACAAAGATCAACATTCCCAGACCTCCGAGCTTTTATCATGCAAAACCAACCTAAACATTACGTTTTTTTGTTGAAGTGTTTGTCTTCACAGTAATAGTCTGGTGTCTTCCTTGTTGTCTGTGGACCATTGCATGTAGAGACCACCTGAAGATAGCATGTCATGTAGTTTAAAGTTAATCCTCCTCACTCGTTTTGTTCCATCATCACAACAGATAAATCTGTCAGCGGGGCAGAGAAGGCAACTGACTGGACAAGAAACTCTTGTCTGGTTTTCACAGGAGACAGCCAGGACTGGGCAGGTCCCAGTTACCTCCTTTAATACCATTTGATAAGCTGCTATGAAAGAGATGCCTTTTCTCATTTAGCCTAGAAGCTTTTAGGTAGGTGTGTTGATAGGAGGGTTAAGAAAGAGGTTAAGCTGAGCTCAGTGACTGAGAACCAATTGATTAGGCATAGAAACAGCAAGCAAAGCACAGAGAGGGAGCCATTTTCCAAAACACTGTTTTGCCTCTTGAGACCGTTTGCGATCATATCCTCATTCTGTCGTAGGTAAGGGGTCTTTGGCGGTGTTTGTAAATGTTTTTAGTTGCAAACCCTTGACGATTGTTCAGCTTCTTCTGTCTGTGTTAACACCGGAATAAGCGAGCTGTTACCTCTTCAGCAGCAGGCATGAATGACAGATGAAGAGCTTATCTGTAATTTGGTAAAGCGCTTCTCTCTCAGTGTGTTCAGACTTGTTGGCAACTTCCCATCTTCTGAACAAAAGCATGGTGAAGTGGCTGGATTTGTGTGCTGTCACAGCACTGGAGGAGTCTGTAACCTCATTAGGTGGAGGAGTGACCTGCGGTGTAACACGGCCCTCTGCAGTTGTGCGAGGAAGGCCGTCCATCAGCAGCTCCCTTCCAGCTCCCCTCCTCCCCGTCAACCCAGGCACAAACATGCCTGATAGTCAGCGCTCGCTCCTGGCTTTGTACTTGTTGATTTATAAGACACTGTAGCAACAGCATCTGACCCACTGCCAATTACTCCATCATCACCGGAGGGCAGGAACTAAGTATTTGCATGTGTTCATAAATCCTGTCAACTGTAATGTACATGAAGTGAGAGAAGAAAAAAAGGAAAATTTAAGAAAGATAGAAACTAATTAGTTGAACTGAAAGTTAAAAAAAACAAAACAAGTACGCGGTCTCAAATCCTTTGTTTACTTATTAAGTCCTTTTTACATGTGAGGGGATTGTTCACACAAAGGGATTCTTTTTTTTTATATTACAAAATTGATAGTTTGAAATCAGGCAGCTAACCTCAATAACTGTTTTTTAACTTCTGAAACTATACCAGCATTTGTTTTAAAGTTTGCTTCTAACAACATGTGGAACTGTATTTACTATACGAATGATCATCAGCTATGTTTATTAAACTACAGCTGGAATAGAGTATATAACCTTTTTTTAAATGTCTTTCAAAATTATTGGTTTGAGAGGCCTCTACCTTCAATTAGCAGCAAATAACATTCAACCATAAAGAGCAGCCCACTGTACTGTGTTCACTGAGGCCATTCTTTGAAAGAAAAAGTGTTATCTGCAAATATACAAGGATGCATTGAGTTTGAAGGTTGAAGAAAATGTAGATTAAGGAATGTTAATAACAAGGTTTTTCCGTAAACTAGCATATTTTAATTGTCTTTATGCTACAGTTCTTTTAGTGCCTCTCTCTTAGTTTGTCTTAGCTGTGTTTTCCTCAGTTACAGTCCACCGTGGTCATCAGGTGAGACCACCCTGGTGCTAACTTGAGCCTGCAGAGCATTTGCCTTCCACTGAAACCCAACTGTTGTGGGGCGGAGTCGGGTTGTGCACTTTTGAGATTAAACAGGAATACTTCTGGGATCACTTTGTGTCAAATTTCAATCCCTCGCTCCTGAAGGAGAAAAGCGAGGTTCCCTCTCTGTGTGAGAGCCATGTAATCCCCTGTCCAGCCCTGTTGCCTGTTGTTCCCCTGACTGTACCTCTGTTTCACCTTCTCTCTCTCTCTCTCTCTGTCGTCAGAACAATGCAGACCAAGTGGCCTTCCAAGTGGGCGGCGGCCTGTCTGCGCTGGAACAAATTCTGCAGGTCATCACTGCTGCCTCCACACCCACTTCAGTTCCTCGTATCCCTCACAAGTGAGTACTGTCACAACATGTCAATATTGACATTTTCTTTCACATCATGATATTTCTTCATTCATAAAAGAGTTAGGGTATCTTTCTGTCATTTAATACACCATTTTTAATCATTTAATGAACTTTCTAGTTTGGGCCAGAAGGGTGAGCTGTCTCTTTAGATTATGATCACAACAGTTTGATTTCTGAATGGAGGAACAGTTGTTCATGAGTGAGAGGGATTTACGTAGTGTTGGTCTAAATGTAGGGTTTATTGTTGGGATTGTAACAGGTGTTTGTTGAATGATTTTCCTGCACTTACAGTTATTGCTGTGAGCCTGCCTTTATTAATGTTAAATAATAAACACAACCTGCATGCTGAGCTCATTGAAAATACACTTTCTGTTTTGATAACTTTCCATTATATGGGGAAATGTTGCTTTACATCATCTGTTTTAATACATTTACATCCATAGTGTTTATTCTCATATTCCTTACTCACTCAATCTCTAATAAGGCTACATGCATCAAAATCATCAATCAGGCGGTACTCAAACACAACATAGTAACAGACTTAAAGACAGTTTCTTCTAGAGCTGGCTATTGTTCACAACCTCACAATTCAATTCCATGTCAATTCTTTGAGTCACAATTCGATATTGATCAAAATGCTTCGATATCGATTTAACAATAGGCATAGATGACAGAAATACCCACATAGCCACTCACAGTACCTTCTGATATTTGTTAAATAATAATGTGTGCATTATTTGTATTGGCTTAGAAAAAACTGACTCAAAAAAGTATTTTATCTTTACGTTATTCTTTAACAAACAAAGAATAAAACATTACAGTACAGTATGCAGAAGTACGGCGGTACCCACAGTGCCCCCGCAGGAGTGGGGCGTCATTGCAACGGAAATAATCGATCTCAGGATTTCCCTACATCGATATTGAATTGGGGGAAAAAAAATGTGCAATGCATTGATGAATCGATATTTTTAACCAGCCCTAGTTTCTTCCCTGTGGAGCCACACTGAACCTCAGTACGCTCTGACCCCTCCCCCCACCCCACCAAACCACACAAACACAATATATATGTTTCTAGTGCACGGTACTTTTTCCATATTGATATTGATATTTGTTTACTAGAATGAATGTTTTCTGTTATGAGAAGGAGTAGCATTTCTTAATCTTCTTGTACATTGTATAAAGACAATAAAGCCTGTCCAGTCTATGAAATAAGACTGGAAGAACACATTAATCACTGACAAATATGTAAACAGTTATGCACTGGAGGCTTTTTTATGTTGGATAAATGTTTGCCAAAGTGCGTAAGAATTAACAGATTTATTTAGTATCTTTTTAGAAAACATGAAGCATAAGACCATTCCTCTGTGATCCTCTCGTTTAGATGTCTGTCTTCTCTCCTTTAAATTCACAAACCCTTAAACAGCTGTTTCAGTTCTTTCTTCCAACGACTTCACTTCGGCTCTATCCTTTCTCTGAACCCACTACACACACTTCTTCATTTCCTCTTTGCGATTGTTTTTGCAATATCGTAAAGTGAATGAGCTAATCTCGACTGACCTACTCCGTCACTGTTTATATTTACTCCATCTTCATAAATATTCTTAAAATGTACTTTTGAATAACAGCGCCGCCCGTTTAGAAAGGGGAAAACATTTCCATTTCCGTGATCAATTTGTGTCCGTTCCTTTCTCTGGAAACACAAAAAGCACATGTGTCTCATCTATCATTTAGAGTGCGGAGTATTTTTGAGTTGTGGGTCTGGCGTTTGCATGCCCTGCCAGTAGATAACCTCAGAGAGGCCGCTGTACTCACTAGTGGGACTCTGTAATGGACTCGAATGGCCTTGCTCTCCCCATTCATTAGCATTTACTGGTCTCTGAATCTCTGCTAATGGACGAATGCTTCTTATATTTATAAGGCTTTTAAAGGGCATCACATGTATATTGATTTTTGTTTTACTCTCTCGGTTCCTCAATCATTGTAATCTGGTGGAATTTCAGGCAGACTTCTGAATTGGAAGAAAAGTTATTATCTTACGTGGGGACTTCTTGTTCAAAATGTTTGTTTGCTCATTCCTCCATGACAGCATATTAGCTCAAATAATAGCTGCATGCTTTGTAAAACATCTGACATGTTGAGTCGGAGGAAGGGAAATAAAGATGAGCGCTATTTTTCTATCTTATACATACCAGGCCATTTAAACACTGTGGTGAATTCTGAGTAATTATAAAAGACTGGGATGACATGGCTTTCTTTCAAATCTAAATGGTGAAATGTCATTCCCTGCAGAGAGTCTAACACTCGATTACCACCAGTCACACAGACAAACTTCAGTTTGTCCATTGCCTGAAAAGTTATTTAAGCCCTTTGTTTAGAATTTAGTGAATTGCCTGGCTTCACCAAACATAAAGCCATTACGAGCACATCAGTCCAGCTCTATGGAGACTTTATGTCTGACCATATATATTGTATACAATAGCTTGTATAGTATGGATAGAAATGTTTTTTCTGTAGCTTTTAGAATGGACCATTAAAGATAAACGTAGTTCTAACAGTAACTACAGCTCTGTTTTTTTAAGTGAATCCAGGCGCAGCGTTGAATAGACACAACTTTGCTCAAATATATAGCACTTCCTTTTCGGGTTAAGTTTTGTAAAACCATAACACAGTCAGAAAAGGTCACACTTTTTAACCTTGTAATGCAGCTCAGACGGGTCAGTGGTGACGAGATGCAACACAAGGACGCAGCCCGGCTGTCTACTTATCACTATCCGTCATCTGGATCGCTGTGTGGCCTAATGGGCTGATACGCAGACACTAGCCCCAGAGTGCGCTACATTATCTGTTTACAGTGATGCTGCCGTATTGATCACCTCCTCCCACCAGATAAGCTGAGTGATTTACAAAAAAGGCAGCTGCGGAGATGCTCTTGCCGTATCTCTCCCCGGGGAAGCTGATTCCATATTGTTACCATTACATTAATGAGCTAATTCCTCTGCGAGGCTCCGCTAATGTCCTGGTGTAACCCTGTGGTCACTAGAACATCCAGATCAGGGGTTTATGCAGCCACTGTCATTAACTTCACTGCAGAGACCATATCACATTACAGAAGGCGGAACAATCTCCGATGTTAGGATGTAGTTTTTTTTGTGAACAAAATTCATTTATTTACTGCGTTGGGCAGGAGTTTATTTTTTTTCTGAGATACTTACTGACAATATTTGTCTATATCTCAATAGGAGAATAACGCCAAAGGGGATGTCTTTAAACTGCTTCCATTGTTGGGCCCATTTGTGACAATAAACCAGTTAAATATTGTCATTTTTTACAGAAAATATTATTTTAAAAATGACATATCCATCCCTTATTTGTTGTATATTAAGTTTGTAGACCAATCAATTAACTGGCTGTTTGTTTGAGCTCTAATGGTGACTGAAGGTCATTGTTTTATTGGGGAAACTGCCCTTCATACCCATCATATTTTTCTAGTATAGATACCGGATGAATACATAATCACATTTCTGTATCTGAAGCTCTTTTCTTAAAAAAATGTTTAACCATTAAGTCCAAATACATATAAAGACCAGTTCTTGGATGTGTTTCAGTAACAAGTGTGAATGAAAGAATCTTCTTGGCCGTCTATAAATATTACAGCGTATTATCAGTAACACCAAAAGCCAGTTTCAAAGATGTATTTCTTTTGCTCCTGTCTTCTTTTTCTCCTGTCTTCCAATAGAGGTCACTGAAGAGAGGAGCGAGAGAAAGACTCATGAAATGCTTGTGAATGGGCTCACAACTTGTGCTTTGAAAAATCCAAGCAACAAAAAGAGCAGAAGTGCTCATCTATGAGAATCTGATTCCGAAGCTTTTATTCTAATGTTTTCATCATTGTCAATGTTGACAGTTTTTCATTGATTTAAAAACAGACTCAGCAGAGTCAAGAAAGTCCAGCAGTAGTTGTACAGAGAAGGATGAAGAAGCCGTTGGACATTGAGTGATAACCCCATTTGTATTTCTACCTCTGTCTCACATGACCTGGTGTATCCTGTGAAATCAGACCTGCTACCTGTGGTTTTATTTCAGGATGTTTTCCACCATTTGTGTTTGTGTGTGCGTGCCTGCATTCATGCTCCTCTGCGTGATGGTGTGTGACGGCTCATCAGATTTCTTTCCCCTTCATACCTGGCCAGTGTGGCACGACAGCCAGAGTAGATGTCCTGGAAGCACTCAGGGTATCGGAGAGATCAACAGCAGAATCAAATTAAATGTCATTTAGATAGCAGTGAATGAAGGGATTGTTTGACAGCACAAGGAAACGGATTTGCTCCTCACCTTTTATTTTGGCTTAGGATTCTTTTTCTCCCCCTGAACACAAATTTACCCTGTTTAAGAGGCACGGACTCAACCTGATCTGGAAGTTGGTCGAATTTCTGCAGCGTTGCTCCAGTCAGGCTTGACTGGGCGCATAGGAAACACAGTGAGAGGGCGAGAAATGTGAGCCTCAGGTTGAGGAGCACAGATCTCAGGGTTGATAACTCGAGGCAGTGACAAAAAGCAGAAAGAGCTTTTTACTGGCCTGTTGTCCTGTTGTCAACTGAATTGAGAGTTGGCTATTCATCTCAATAAATGCTCATGGTGAAAAGACTCTGCTTAGGAAACTTGTTTATGGGTGTTAGGTCTGATTCAACCTGGAGGGCAATCAAGTCGGATGATTTCAATCATAGCAGGGATACTTTCTATTTGTGGTTGTATATCTAGTCTTATTTAAAGTCTTTGCTTACAATTTAGTTACATTTGATTATATATATATACCCCTCTTAAGCTCCCATGATTGCTCACAAACCTGATGGCCACCCAGGCAGAGCCCCAGAGGGATGCAGGGGAGCGATACAGGATCAGGTGTACTCCGTCCCTCTACCTCTTGGCCTCATTTCTCTCTAGATCTAAATCTTTTTACAGCCAAATTAAAGCTGCTAGTGTTGTGTAGATTCCATCGCTCATGCATTTCACTTTCCTTCTTAATCTGTAGTTTTTATCAGTGTTAGATCAAAAATAATTAGTCTACAGTTTAAACTTCATACCGATAGTTTAGCGTCTCTATTTTCAAAGCAGGATTGGGTAAACGTGGATTATGCAGTGGATTAGTGGTGGGAGATGGAGGCTGTGGTTATTTTGGGAATGCTTAAAGCACAATGTAAAAACAACCCATAATAAGGTTGTAGGTGGAGGAATTTTGCCGTCTTAGATCTCTGGCACATATCAGTCCGCAGTCATTTTTCGTGTAACATGAGACCGGTTGGGGTTGCACTTCACCAAACTGTTCCTTGAAATCTTTCACTGGAGCTGTCATTGAGGGGTATTGAGATAGTGAGATTCCCAGCGAGGGCGGAATATCAGGTGTCGTACTCATCAAGCTCAATTAGGTGGGAGGAAACCAAAGACAGATCACTGTGATGGTTCATTGTACCGACTGGTGTAAGGGCATAACTCAAACATGTCTGTGACAGCCTCCTCATTTGTTCAGAGATGACCAAAGACAAGCCTGATTAGCTGCGTTACAAAGCAATCCCATGCTCATTACATGAGCAGTTGAGTGAGTCAATTGTGAAGCCAGAGGGGCGGATCTGTCTTGTCAGAAGTGATGTGATTTAATTAAAATAATATGCTTGTCAGGTAATATCATGCCTTGAATTTAATGTTTAAAGACCAAGCTATAACTTGTTTTTTTATTCCTTTGTTAAATTATCTGTCCTGTTAGGAAAACCATCTTACTTTTTTCTTGATTAAAAGCTTAACTTAAGGCAGCCTGTTAATACGAGCATTATCTCTCAAATATACTTTCATTTCAGTTGAAAGTAACGGTCTTAAAAATCATCACTTCATATATCAAACAAGCATCATTTGAAATATTGAAAAAGGGTGTTTCTACTACTTTCAAGAGCACCAGGTTAGATTCCAAATCATGCATTTGCTCTGCAGTCCACTGATTTAAAACTTTTCTCAATCATTTCTAAATCTGAGATCCCTCTTGAATGAAAGATTAAATATTCTATTGTACACGGTTTAGGACTTGCATGCCAGGATTAAAGCCATTATAAAAAAAACAGTGACGATCTTATCAGGTGTACTTTCTACAAATTTCCATAACAAACATTTGGCAGGAGAAGAGCGCCAAATCTAAGTCTTCGTAGTTGTAACCTGAACATTACCATTAACCAAGATGAACTTTATCCGGCTGTTGTGAAACCGCTCTTTGACAGTTATCAAGTCAGTCCTGCTTAGTCATTTATCTCTGATAGGTCATAGGATATCCCTCCTATTGTGCACTTCATGAACTAAAATACCAGGAAAGTGACTTAAGGCATCTGAAATAACTCCTTCAGATCGGAGGAATGTACGAGGCAGCTACCACAGCTTAAATTTCGTTAGCTGTGTGAAGCATGAAGTTATTCTACAGTGTTGAGAAAAAAAGTAGTTGAGTTGTCATTTTGGTATGTTTTTTCGAAGCTGGTTTTGTCCCATGCACAGTAAAGAATCGGAGCAAGGCTGCACCCAGCACAGTTTGGTTGGGATCTCATGTTACCTAACCTCTTACTCCACACAGACTGCTATATCAGTGCACTTAACTTTTTATGCAGTCGCTATGCTTTAATAAAATTACTGTCCATATAGCTGCCATGTAGGACCATTAACATAAAAAAAAAGCTTTGCTCTGTTATTGTTTTCAGGTGGACGGAAGTAGGCTTTGATGTTAGATTTGGACAATATCCGATCACTCAAAATAAAGTGCTTCTCACATTAACACCACATTCCATGTCTGACAGCTGAACTCTGCAATGTCAATAATGATGCAGCGAGATGAGTGGTTGAGCCAATGCAGAGCAAAGAATAGAGGAAGTTATTGACAGACTTGGGTCTGCCTCGACCTAATCTATTTTCCTTCCCTTTGCCAGCGTGGTCTGACCGAAAACGTACAGCAGATGTGAAGGTTTTGGTAGATATCAAAATGTTTACCACTTGAAATAAACATGGCCTACTTTAGGTGCTGGAGAGGCAGATTCCTTTCTTGCAGTGAGCAGATAGGACACGCCATTCCGCCAATGGCTAAAATATACAGTTGTCAGAAAATATTAACTGATGAAACAAGGCTGAGGGGGAGTAGCAGTCACAGCAGAACGATTGGTCAGTTATCTGAAGCATTAATCTTCTCTGGGGCTTGTTTAGTAGCAGACATAATACAGAGGCATGCTTACTGGCTCAGCTCTGGCTGCTGTGAGGAGCTGCTGAGAGGAAAAGTTTTTATCTCTCCACTGGAAATGCTGCACCATCTCAGCCAAGATGGGACAGAGATTGCGCTCAGCTCCTCTGAAGGTGGCTCTGAAGGGAGTATCTGCATAAGTAGCTGATACGAGTGTTTTTTATTCCTCAAATCTGCTTCCTTACTCACACTGTCAGTGAGATATGCTTTTGACACGTAAAGACAAACTGCATCCTTAAAGAACTACAAATATAGAAGAGTGTGTTTGGTTTCCTGATGGCTGCAGATAGTCTTGTTAATGCCCAGGGCTAGACATTCAAAACCCAATAGAATCATTTTCTAACTGACTCGGGGAAAGGGGGGGGTCTGACTTGTGGTGTTTTCATTTATTCTAAATACATTTTTTTATCATCTTCCTGTGTTAGATCCCTCTGTGCTGCTGTAAATATCTACTACCTGGCGTGTTCCTGCTGCCCCCTCAACTGCTCCTATGTGCTGTTTAGCAACAAGATAGCACTCCTCATGGACCTGCTGCTGCATCAGCTAACAGTAAGTATATGATTCACAGTACATGGCCAAGGCATGCTTTGACACAACAAGCAACATGCTTGGTGCATTAGGTTAAATTCTTGTGGCAAAAGCATTATTTCAGTTCCTTTAAGATACAATATACAGAAGAGAAATGTAAAGCTATTCAAAGCGTGATCGAGGTATTTCTAACCCACTATTTAATTTGACGCTCCCTGTTTTCTTAACAATAATCTGTTGGTATACGGTGCTTTGACCACTGTGAAAACTGTGCCTGTTTGCAGGTGTCAGTTCTTGCCACAATGTTAATGAAAGACAGACAAAGACATAAGCCAATGAGAAACAAACCCTTGCCCAAACCTCTCCATGGATGCCTCCAGACTGGGGAATGTGAGAGCGTAGTCAGGCAGGCTGTATTGCGGCGACATGTCAGCCCATATCCTTCAGCACTCTGTAAGAAGGACTGTAAACATCAGCCCACTCGAAACATCTAACGGTGGCGGCGCGCTGGGGCCGCCCACACTCCCAGGCAACACAGACAGGACAAGTCACAGGCACAGGGTTGTGGTACATGCATGAACTCTACTGGGGCTTCCTTCTCCTGTGCCGAGTTCCAATCCAGAGCAGTCATATTTCCTGAGGGCACGCAGTGAGAGGTTAGCGCGTATGCTTCAGTTTATATAAAACATATCCCAGCAGCTGCTCTGCTGACTGACATATCCAGCGGCACTGCAGGAGACAAACTAACTGTTCTCCATTTGTTCAACGCAGATCAAGAAATTAGGCACAAAACATACAAAGGCGCCTATATACACCCCGCAATGAAAAAAAAGATTTGACTACGACTAATTCTACATTTTACAATTGATGCTGTTTTTTTTAAATTGTTGTCTTTTTCATCAGCCAATGTTTCTGGTATGTGTGTGAGCGACGGAGGAAAGCAGTGGGGGTTGCACTGCCATATGAGCATGTACCCTTTTAATTAGATTTGTGGAGAATGTCGGCGGATTTACCTTGTGCTGTCAGCAACCACCCAAACCATTAGAGCAAATGACAAGGTTTTGTCTGTGCGAGGTTCTCTACTTTACACAGTAGCACTACACTATTAGACTGGACCTCTGTTTGTATGTGTGTTCGTTTGTCTGAAAATATAAACAAGAAGAAATACTCATAGGACTACAATTCATTATTTATTTTGTACAGCCTTTTTATTTGGGCTTCCTTATTATCCACTTTTTGTTCTAGCTGTACAACTCACAACGATGTAGTACTAATATTTGGGGCCTAAAGCTGGAGAGTTTAAACTCAGGAAACTGTGTAATTTACCAATACTGTAAGAAAAGCTGTGCACGTGTATAGCTTTCACACAGATGCTAACATTTGTATGTTTCTTTTTCCACACTGTGGATATTGTGTCTATTGGTTTTGGATGCTCCCTTTCTAAAGCAGCTGGTTAGCATTGGGGTTTATATGAAAAGAGTTTATTTATTGCTCTATATGTTGGTAGGCTGAATCCTATAGAATAATCACGATGTTCTTTCATTCTTGCAGCTATATGTTCCAGAAGAGGATAAATCATTTTTTGGCCGTAGCGTGAACAAACAAGTCTTCGAGGGTTTAACCACAGGTCTGCTGCAGACCATTGCTACCATCCTGGGATCTCTGTGGCCACATATCCCCGAGTCTGGACAAAGCGAAAAGTGGATTTCCTCCCCAGATGCCAAGGTCAAGAGCTCTGCCACGGAGTCCTTCAACACTCGCACACAAGACCTCATCAGGTATTTTCCTTTTAATGCTCTGTACTACTCTCACACTGCTCCTCTCCCCCCACACAGCACCTCTTTTCCTCATCTCCTGACCTTTTTACCTTCTTTAGTACATCCCCCCCTTCACTCCTCTTGACTGGGTTGAGAGTTGGTCAACCCCTGATTTCCTCAACAGCGTGCTTTATGTAAAGACCCAGCTGACAACGTGTCAGATTTCTTGGAAATTATCCAACTGGTGTTAAGTTAGAGCAGAGGTAGTGTGAGAATGAGCTTGTATTCTGGCATCTTTCCAGCTTGTTTTTTTTTCCACACGTTCAGCGCTATATTTCAAGTGAAAAAATTAAAAGCAGCATAAACAAAGAGCCCTTCCAAGGCTTTGAAAGCTCTTTTTGAAGCTGGCGTTGGAGCTAGCCATGTTGGTCTGGGCAGAAGGAGTCAGGGCTGTGTTGGAGAAATGTTGACCATGAGGAAAGGCAGGCCCGCCCTGATGAAGCTTTGTGGAAGAGTGGAGCCTTTCCTACAAGCCATGATTCATCTGGACGGAGCAGCTACACAGGCCCACCACTCTCATCTACTGACCTAGTCGTAACCCAGGAGACAGGGGAGGGCCTGAGAAAAATGGTGTCGTCCAGACCCGTAATCCCAAGTACCAGCACAAGATTTAACTCGGCTGCATTGTATAATATATATGCTAGTGAGGGAGGACAAAAGATCAAAACAGTTTTACATTTTGTTTCACTTTTCCACAATGCAAACGTATATTTTATAAAGAAAGGAGATCACAATTTACTCATTACTCAGTTTAGCTTTCAGTGCTTTTAGACCCCTATCACTGTCATACATGTTTTCAGTCCATGCTCATTTGATGGGACACATCAAGTGGCAAGTACGACCACCAAGCAGGTTGTCAAACCGAGAGCAGGGCATTGAACAGAGCAGTCAATGTGAGGAAAGATCCTTTCATCCAAAGTAAAGCTGTGGAAGAGGATCAAGTCAAAACAATGAGATTTGGTTCAAGTGTCAAATGACCTGCAGTGGAGGCTGAGAACGGTCATAATCACCTGCTTTAAGAGGACCCTAGTGAGTGACAGTTCCATCAAAATAAGGTATGTGAAAGATGCAAAGAGCCATGGAAGTGATAAGAGGAGGAACCACTGCCTCAGAGTGACCACATCAGCGACTCCAAAGCCTTGATTGGCAGCTATCGTGCTCTATAGATTTTTTGTAAGCTGTTGGTGCCTGAGATGAGCTTGAGGGTCCAGGCATAGCAGGGTTTTTGGAACATAGCCTCAGGTCAGGGGACTGTCAAGGGCCCAGAGCCGGGCTGGCACAGGGGCCACAGCAGCCCTCTAATGACACTATTAGCAGTGATTTGTGGCTGAAAGAGTACAGGGAACATGATCATGAGACCTGTCATTGGCAAAGACAAATTGGAGATATCACAGTAATAGCAGGGGGTGGAAGGCTTAGGTGAGGTGTCCGCTTTCAGCTGTGGAAGTTTGCACAGTAAAGGTCTTTGTCTGCCTGTGTGAGACGAGTTTTTTTCTTTTTTTTAAAGGAAGTATATTTTAGGAAAACTGCTATTAACCACATGATGTCTTTTCTCTCTTTGTGTGTTTCCTACAGCTACGTAGTAAACATGGGTTTGATCCAGAAGCTGTACGGCTGCTTCTTGTCGGTCCAGGGCCCCGTAGATGAGCATCCGAAGATGTCTGCGTTCCTCCAGCAAGCCTCCACTCTGATGCACAGCATGTGCAAGCTGTGTTTTGTCGTAACCGGACGGTGAGAATGTTGTTGTTTTTTTACTATGTTACACACCTTAAACATGTCTGTGATCTCTTGATCCTTTTCTGACACACACACACACACACACACACACACACACACACACACACACACACAAACCTTTCTCTGTGCATTTAATTTAAAAAAAAGACTGTCACAAGGATCCATAAAAAACAAACGCTCACGGTTTCTCTAACGAAAGACTATAGTTCCTCTCCAATCAGCCAGCAGGTAGTTTCCTCCAGCCAGCCAGCAGGCTAAGCTGTCATTACTGCAGATAGAGATAGGCATCTACTTGACCCAGCGCTCTGTCACTCACCATAAACCTTAGCCTGCAGCGCAGGGGAGCCCACCCACGTGTGCTACAGTGACCTCCACACAGAGAGGTTCAGTGGCGCCGCTGACAGAGGCTAAGCACACAGTCACACCAAGGGACACAATTCCTCACTTAAGAGGAAAAGAAATGCTGACCATGGCTTTAGGGCCAGAAATGCTTTGATGTTGTGCCTTTGAACCGCTTGATCAAGGTATCCATCTTGCCAATTAACTTTTCTTCCAGAAAAAAACCATACCACCTGGAAGTATATTTCTCCAAAATCTTGCAATTGCTTTTTTCTTGTTGCCAAGCGCGCTACTGTACCCAGTCAGCTGCAAGGTGCTGCGGTAACAATGACCATCCGTGTCAAAATCAAACAGTAGCAGCAGCTTCAGAAGGGCCTTGTTTATCACTGAATAAAAGCACCACACTATGCAGGTTACATGAGATGTGCAAGCTTTTTTTTATTTAACTAATATTCTCTATGTGTCATTTATAAATGAATGCTCTGTGGGCTTGTAGAAAAATTTGGCCATGCCAGTTGCTGTGTCAGGGGATTAGAGTGGCATTAGAGGCTATATTCTTGCCTAGCAGCATATTTCACACAGAGCCTGTTGGCTAACATCAAGTATCAGCATGCACTGTAAGATCTATCCAGAGGTCACACACCCTCCATTCTACATTGCTGCAAATCATGGCTGCTGCTGCTGCTGCTGCTGCTGCTGCTGCTGCTGCTGCTGCAGTCTTCAATTATCTGTCTACACTAGCCATAGGTTTTCGAGTGAGCCTTCTGCAGTGCATCTGAAAAGAATTGGAAGCTTATTGTATTTGTTACTTTCATTTTAATAGCACAACAGGATGTTGTTGTTAAATAATGCAGTAATGTTATGTATTTGGTCCAATTCACCCTGCCTATGCTGAGAAAGATCAGATAATACTAATGATGTAGTAGTTAACCGTATCATGGGGTGCTCTACATAAATCTGCACCAAAGCAAAACAAGCCTTTTTTTTACCATTCAAATAATCTTAGGTAAAGACATTTGTATCATCATCCTTTCACATCACATCCAACAGCAAAGCCAGGGATAATTATTTTTGGAAAGCGAAGGCACCAACAGGGTGGCATGTTGTTGGAGCCTTACAAACATGTGAATTTGAATCCTCTCATGCAAACCTTTTATTTTCTGTGCCAGAACAGTCAGCACCTTGTCAAGTGGTTCAGTAAGACCTGCCAGCTTGAGGTCGCTGCTATGAGCTTCAAGTCCTGACATTACTATGTTAAGGAAGAACAGATCCTGAATCTTGGAGGTTTTGCAACCAAACTGGCCGCATTGAGCTGTACATGTTCAGTCGAAAAGTCAAACAAAGGGAAGTTGATGCTTGTCAAAATGATGTTGGTATGTTCCATTAATGATTATTAACCCCATGAAGAGCAGAGCAGCGTGTCAGTTTGCGTGCGTACTGCGTACGTACGTGCGTTTGTGTGCGTGTGTCTTACACTTTTTTTTAAATTCTCCTTATCATGCAGATCATCATCTAAACATGGCACTTAAACATGAACTATTTTTTTACCTTCCATCTTCTTAAGGGAAAATAATTGTATTGCATCTCCGATAGACTTCTTCTCTTTTCATTAAAAAAATACATTTATAAAATTAATCAATCAATCAATATATAACTCTTTTAGCAAGCATCACAGCTTTTTCAAGTCACTTCTGAGGATATTCCATAGACTGAATATAACAGTATAACTTGTAGTATCGTTCTCATATATAGCAGCTCAAGGCAGAAAGAAAGAGACCCCAGATCTTTGTAGTGATCCTTTGTATCATATCTTTTGTTTTTTGTTTTGTTTGTTTGTCCAAGTCCGCTCACATACCTTCTCTTTGGTTTTATTTACCACACGCTCTCCCTTTCCTCCTCTCCAGTGTTCCCAGTATATTTGACAATAAACGCCAGGACCCGACTGGACTTACGGCCCTGCTGCAGTCCACAGACCTGGTGGGAGTTGTGCACACCCTGTATTGCATCCTGCTGCACAGCTTTGCACCAGAGTCTGCTTCCCAGAGTCAGGAGCCCTACGGCCCCGGGGTCATCCAGGTGGCTTTGCAAGGCATCCGCTTCCTCAACAATTTTGCTCTCCTTGACCTCTCCGCCTTCCAGGTATTTATATAAAATCTCAAATATATTCTGTTTTTCATTCTTCGCTCATTAAAAAAGATCTCCCAAACATCCCTAGTTTTGCCAATTAGTGACAAAGGTTTGAAGTATTTTTTCTTTTTATGTTTTTTTTCATCTAAGTTTGTTGAGCATGTTGTCTGTATGACGCTTTATTCTACAATAGAAAAATATTTATTTGTAGGAGTTATTTTTACTACACAGCAACTTCTTACCGATATTTTAATAAACATCTGAATTCAAAATATGAATGACTTGTCCTGTAAAAAGAAACGACAGGCTAACATAAATAAGCCTAAAGATACTGATGATCCTAAGTGGATTTATTAAACCTGTATTCATGATCAGACTGATGTGGATTCCTTTGTTTAGAGCCATTAGAAGAGGAGTAACTCTCCTCAGGACAAAGCTGACCTTTGGACATGAGCACAGGTGCCCTTTGACCCTAGGTCAGTTGTTGGGGTTGACAAGAGCCCGATGGGTCAGCAGTTAGGATGGAGCGCGTGTCATTAGCACTATGTGCGGGGCTGTACATTACCCGGCGACGACGAAGAGGGGGCAACAGCTTAACTGAGCAAAGTCACCACATAGACTGAAAGGCACGAGAGCCAGCGAGCCGTTAATTATTTTAATGTCTTGTGGTAATTACTTTGAAGCTGCTTCCTCTCACTGACCCGCCACATTCAGGCAACTAAGAACAGCTGGAAATCAAAGTGTTTCACTGCCCGGGGTTTTATGAACATTTTAAATAATGGTGTTTTTTTTTCAGGGTTGTAATCACCTTGTGTTTCACATTACCTCATAGCACAGGCTGATATGTGTTGCAGCGGCAGGATGATCACAATTCAGGCTGTTAACTCAAGAATGCCTTGAATATCAAAGGGTTCAATGAAATTCATGTAAAAAAATTAATCTGTGAGTCTTGAAAATAAATGTTAAAAGAGAGCACAAGTTTATATTTGTAATCCATGACTGCTGTTTCCTCTGTCCAATACGTTTTCCTGTTTGCCTTTCCAAACAGCAAGTTGATTATTTAGAATCTTAATTCATCCATCTATAAGAAATGATCTCTCTTTTGTTTTATTTGACAGCTGCTAACATTGATCAGTGAGTTTAATAACGAACGGCATGTCAAACTAGTGAGTCCTACAAACAGCCTCATGCTTCTCAGATATTGTGCTATGCATGTTTCAGTGCTAGCACACCCAAACTTCCCGTGGAGTAGTGATGATCTTTTGGTGCTCGGTCACACTGACATGTTTAACAAACACTGTCTGCGAGCTGCTCCGAGCATCTAATGTCTAAGTGGGATTTGGGTGTTTTATTGTGGGACCCTGCTTGAGTTGCTTATACTCTTACACAGTATATCCTCCCTCCAGCAAAACATGTAACCTTTAATGACTTTGTGTTATTGAATTAAGCTCTTTGTAATCACAATCAAAGACAATTTATGCTTCATTTACTGTAAAACATACTTGTGTGTTTTGTCTGTGACCTGCCAGTGTGTTCTAGGAGCTGAAGGCCTGTCTCTAGCTTTCCGACACATCGTCAGCTCTCTGCTCTGGTACTGTACCCAGCATTCCTCTGAGGAGCTGCTGCACGAGGTCATCATCTGTGTGGGCTATTTCACTGTTAACCATCCGGACAACCAGGTAAACCAGCTGGAATCTGCACTGACTACACACAACTCTATTCACCTGGTAGTTTTCAGTTTAGCAAAAAGAACTACTCTACAAACTAAGATATTCATTTGAATTTATTTGTTGTTATAATAAAAACTGCAGCTAAACTTTTATTGTCAATTGTTGAATTCCTTCCTTATGAAGAAAATAAAAAGTTATGACAAAAGTCCTATCTATCAAATATCATAATAATTACTTTTTATTCATTTTATTTCATTTAAATTAAATACATAATTAGAAATGATCTGGCAATATTCAGGAAGGTAATATCACTAAATCATGTGTATATAAAAAGACTGAAATGGGATGGCATTTAAAAAAGGTGAAAGATACTGTTTTCAATTCATAAATATTAAAGCTGATGTTTGACTTAAACACAGCTGGAGAGTTTACTATCATTCATAAAAAAATGTAGGATCTTTAGATTCTTTGTAATTGAGAAATGTATCATAGAAATGTATAAAACTACATTAAAATCCATATTTAAAGCAGTAACCTTTTTATTTTCTGTTAGCTGGGTATCCATTTATCTACTTACCATTTGAAGACAATAAAAAAATAAATTGTGATGGTTACATTACGTGCTAATCAACTTTTAGTTACATGAAATGCTTCAGTTGTGAAAAGCTATCTGCTGAGCACGGTAACATCACACCACTATTGTTCTCTTCATGTATTATTAGGCAGAAAAAGGGTGTAGTTTTGTAATTGTAACAAAAAGCACCTGTTAAAAGATTCATGCCTTGGCACCTTCCTGCTTTCAGTCTGTGTGATGTCTTGTTTCCCTCTGAGCTACTCTTTGTTCCGTCCTGGTAAAGCAGAGCAGCGTGCCGGACGGCTGCTACAAATACTTAATGGTGTTCTATGAAAGTGTGCAGGATGTGATGGAGCAGACCTGGCTGCTGTGTAATTGGCTGTCATGCGTGGCCCGTCTACCGGGGCCCTGATTAGCCACGCTACAGTTGGCTGGTCTTCGATTATGTTAAGCCTGACCCACACAGACAGGAGCCACAGCTTCAATCTCAAACCTGTGATAGGTCATTTATGCCTGCCACGTTACAGTCAGAAGGATTTATAGGCTGATAACTGATTCTAATTTACCATTTTTTTCACTTTTAATTAAAGGGTCTTCCTTTAGCGGTTTCCTTTGCTTTCAGCTCCAACCAATTTAATTATTCTGATGTACAGAATTAGCATTTGTTGGTCATCGTAGATCCAATTTGCATATTGTATTGAATAGTTGAATTACAGCTGATGATTAAATTAAGTGGGTGAGAAATGATTCCTCTTTGTACGCTGGCAAAGATATAACCAGAGCAACCATGCTGGACTGTATATACTAGGAGAAAATAAACAAATGTTTGTGTTAATTTGATGCAAAATCCATCATTTCTTCTTAGCCTGCGTGCTGCCAGTTAAATACATTTGGGGAAAAAGCAACAACAAAAATTCCTCTTACATTGCTTTTGACTTCAAATGTAGTTTTAAAGAATTTTAAAGTGTAGATAATGGGGAAATAAGATCCCGCACGGCATCGACACAGAGTGGATTTTTGCAAGTGGTCTGATTCCTGGAATGCATCCATTCAGTTCTGCACCGAGATGGATGGCGTTAAGGAGAATATTTAGAGCAGCTTGAGCTTTTCTCAAGCTAATGTAAGCATTGGCAGGACACAAAAGCGGCCCGACCCGGGGCATATGTGGTCGCAGGAGGACTGCTGATTCACTGTCGGCACACCAGCTTTTGTTTATATACTGTATATATGTGCTCAAGAAATAAGGCTGCTCATAAAAAGCAGATCTTTGAAGCAGTACTATACGCAGTGATGTATTCCCTCTGCTCTGGGGTGCATGAATAATTTACCTTGTCGCACAAAAAGCTATTGGGAGAGTGACATATGTAGGTTTGTGTGTTTTTCAAGTGCGTCTCTGCTCAAGGGGGCCTCTGAGCCATGTAGCCATATGTTTCATTGTTTTCTGTCTGTACAGTCTTTTGTGACAAAAAAAAAAGGACAAATGACACCTAGCTTGTAACTGACATGTAGCTTTTCTTCCTCTCTCCCTGGAGAGTTATGCACCGGTAATCTCCCTGTCTTTAAACACAGTGATTCATTTCTGAATCATTCATAGTGATGATCTGTTGAATCTTTAGGCTGATGAGACAGTAATTGTAATCTGTTGACATGTTAACCCACCTGATTCCTGTTTGCTTAAAAAAAAAACACGCACTAGCAATTTGAGAGTGTGGAAATGTCAAGAAGACGTTTCTTTTTTTCCTGAGTACCTGGAGAATGGCCACACACGTGAGCGGGATGAGCTGCACACACACATGCTGATGTTCCTATGACACACACGTACACACAGGTCTGATTTCACGTAGTGTATGGAGGTTTAATAAAGGTAACGGGATTGCTTTATCTGCACAAGCTCCTGAGATCATCAGACTCCACTGTGCTCATATTTCTTAAACTGTTTTCTTTATACCTGTGAGCATCTCATGAGCTGTGCAGCGTCTGTGGAGCGCATGAACATCCCGCACACATCTCCAGAGCTCAGCCTTATCTGTGGGGGTCATACTTCTTCTTCCCATTCTCTTCCCGGGGTATTTCCTCTGCCCCGCAGGCCCACGCCAAGCTTTAGGCCTGTAATGTCTGTTAACCTGATGTCGAAACGCTCCCTCCAGCAGTCCATTACCGCCAAGACAACCAGGCCCTCACTGCCTGCAGGGTAAGTGCAGCTCGTGCAGACCGCAGGGAGCCAGCACAGGGGAATGCATACTCTGTATCACCCAGCAGAGTAAACAGAGGCAGAGAGACACAGGCAGACACACTCTCCTCCTCCTCTGACTGGCAGCAGAGGCCTTATTGTGAGTTCAGTAGATGATTTACACTCAGCTTCAAGGGTGAACGCAGGTCCAACTGACTTTAAGTGAAGCTGAGGACATTTTTATCCCCACAAACCTTTCAGTGAGGAGTTTCCATTTGTCTGTAACATTATCGTCAGGTCGGTTTCACAGCAGAATTATCAGCAGCAGGATCTGGGATGGAATGACGGCTTCAACTCATAGAGATAAATAGAGAGTTATTAGGCTTTATTGTGTAAACAGGGGGTTTTTATAGGTTTTTCAAGCTGCTGACAACTGCCTTAAAAGTCAAGTTGGTGTGCCTTTGTCAATGTCTGTGTTGCTAGGATGTGATTGTCAACGGCAATTTACACAGCCTCCTGTGCACGTCTCAATTAGCTATTGTGAATGTTGTAAAGACACTAAACAGCTATTGGGCTAACTTTGCTTTGTCTGCTGTGCTGCAGGTCTTATCAGTAAGACAGTTCCACTCTGATGGATCTGGTTTATATTGCAGATTCAAGTGTCAGATATACGGCCCTGCCCTGACACTGGTACCCTAAGGTGATCAGGCTGTCTAGACGCTACTATGAATGAATGGAGATTTATTTTACACATGCAAAATAGTCACTGTGTTATTGTGTGACTTCGAATATGACTTATTAGATTAGAGAAAGAGAAGATTAACATTTCTTTTTTTCTGTCTCTCTCTGCAGTTCTTTTGCCTCATGCATTATTGAGGCTAATTATAGCATCCCAGATTTAGGCTTTATTTTCCTCTCTGTTTCTCAAATCTGCCTTGTCTTTGCTTTCAGGCTTCAACGCCGGCTTTTCCCAGGAATTTGTTTGCGTTTCGGAACATTAACTTTACACACTCTTTGTTGTCATTGGGGACGCTGAGGAAGTTATGTAATGGAAGCGTCATAAAACTTGGCACTGCAAGGTCTCTGGACTTAAGGAAGAACAGAGAAGCCGAGACACTTGAGGTTGCTTTTTTTTTTTTTTTTTTTTTTTTTTTTTACAAGGTCTGTATTATACGCAGGGCCAGATGCATGGGTTCAGATGCTTGTTGTTAGTTTTATGATGTCAGGCTGTAGATACTTGGGCTGGGCTGGGAGAAATAACGCTGCAGCATAATCTCTTGTTGGAAAGCATTCTGGTTTCTGCTGTGTTTTCTTTTGTGAAGGCGTGGAAAGTTGGCACGAGATCTTTGTTACCTTCAGACTCTTGCTGCCACCAGGCTTTGTTTTATGTCTTTCTGTAGCAGGCACTTGGAGGTGCACAATTTGTTTAGGCAGCTAAAAGATGAAACTGCGCATCGTGGAGGATTATGAGCTCGCTGGGTGATTTGTGGGTTGGATCTTCTCGGAGGCCTAGCTCAAACATTTAACATAGCAGTGGTTTTAAATTATGATACCTTATAACCTTACATATTTCAATTAAAACTCAAGAATGAATAAATATTTAAGCTTTTGTTGAGTCATGTTTTTGGCGTTCTAATTCAGAAGCATAAATCTATACCCCCCGATTGCTAGTTTCTTTGGGTTGTGTTGCAACAGACAAGATAAATGTAATGATGTAGGATTGAGTGGAAAGTAGCATGCAAAGGCTAAAACTACAAGCACTGAAAGTAAGCAGCCCAACTTTTGAAAACAACCAGAACTTGCCCTTTTTTCCTTTTCTCCAGGGGATGGATTTGTCCGGGTCCAACATTCCTGTGTTAAAAAAATATATCTATATAACATTGAGTCTGAAACTAGGGGGATTTTGTTCTTTCACTTTTAGGCACACATATTCACAGCTTGGTCTTCAGCTGTGTAATGCTTTCAAGTGTCTTCTTGAATTCAAGACTCAGTAAGGCTGAGCAGAGTAGAAACAAAGTGCCCTTTTATCTTCCAAAAATTAACACTTTACATTTGAGCATGATAAATTCAGTGCTCTTCACGTGTTTAAGTATTTGTAATGCATTGAAGTTCATATAGTTTGACCCGTCCATATGGTTACTTTAAACAAGTCACGATAGGAAATGGCACTGTTTTGTGTCCCTTTGAACACCGCTGTAGAGGGCAGCTCTGAGGAGCTTCACCTTGAACTGATAAAAGCGATGAATTATCACTTTGTTTATCCCGCAGCTCAAACTTGGAGTGCATTATCAAAGGAAAAGCAAATGGAAGACTATTAGAGACTGTATTTTTAAAATCTTGTAAATCTTCTTAATTTATGTCATTGTGACTCGGAGACCTCCCTTTGCCCTTCTGGTTTCTATTGGCCTAGCGCCACCAGTCCTGTAGTTTGTTCCTGTAAAGCAGTGAAGCAGTTTCCTTTTTTTTTCTCCACCAGGATTTAGCATGCTCATGGTGACCTGCCGGCTTTCAGACTGGAGCTGATGGTCTTCTGAGGCTCAGGGGAGATGACCAGGGCATTAGGCTGGGACCCCTTCCTTTGCCCCAAACCCCTTTCTAATCAAATGAGGCTGAGAGTGATTTGGTTGTAATACCGGTGGCCCGGATGTAATAGTGTGTGATTGACGGGCTGTGATGGAGAGCAGGATGTCGACAGGGTGAAAACACCATTAATGTTATTGCTCATTTCTTAAAGTGGGGTTGGCCACACTGTTAGAGAAGGTTTACTCTGCTTTTCACCCACCACCCCACCCCTACGTCCCCCTGTTGCACTATAAATACCCTCTCAACCTGAGGTTCACTCAGGGTGTCAACAAACTTTAGCACTGCCTCTGTGTTCACTGTTGCTTAATAGGCTTAACAGAAAACGTGAAAGTGAAGTTTTTTTAACCACCGATAATGACATCAGGTCTCCTTTTGCTCTTATGTTTCAACAGCTCTGCTTTAGCCGTTGGTACAAAGGAGAAACAAAACATCCCATCATTGTGTTTTATAGCCCATAATTGCGTGGTGGGAGGCTGTGCCCCGCAGGTCTCCTCCTAATGGCTGTTTGTGTGTTGTTTTAGTGGCAGATTTACATGTGGGTGGGGCACAGGGCGGTGATTTACAGCCAGCATTGCCACTGACTGGCCGCCTGACTGGCTCAGTGACTGACTGACTGACTGACTGACTGACTGTGTGTTCCCTGTGTGTTCCAGGTGATAGTGCAGTCTGGCCGCCAGCCGAGCGTGCTGCAGAAACTGTGTCAGCTTCCCTTCCAGTACTTTAGCCACCCGCGCCTCATCAGAGTGCTCTTCCCCTCCCTCATCTCGGCGTGCTACAACAACTCCCAAAACAAGGTCATCCTGCAGCAGGAGATGAGCTGTGTGCTGCTGGCTACATTCATACAGGTAAATTCAGTATATTTATGAACTTATAAAGATTGTTATCATACACGTAGTTCGTATCATAACTGAATTATTCAGTGAATAAAATATTCAAGCACAAAAAAGAGATACTTGAAATAAATGAATCAGGGGATTAAAAAAACAAACAAAACTCTTTTAAAGTAAAAATATATATATATATAGAGAGAGAAAAGATTAATTTTCATAAAATGAAAATGATCTGAATTAGGCTTCAACAGTTTCATGCCTCTAAATGACACATCCAAACTCGATAAAAGTCTTTCACATCTGAGGGGGAACTCTTTGCAGCTTCTGATTAATTGTTGCTCACTCTGCCCCCGGTGAATCTGTAACAAGCAAGCTTTTACAAAGATAAATGGCTTCCTTCACAGTGGATTTACCTGCCACTGGTTCAACTCCCGGTAAACAGCTTGTCTCCTTCATCTTCCTCTGACAAGCCGCCCCTCACCGCTCTGCAACCACCACTGTTTAGACACAGATTAACTTCCATTCAAAGGAAGACGAACCATTGTCATTTCTTTCAAACAAAGCAATAATGCATGGTGTCCTGCTCCACCACCTGCATTGTTGAATTAACCTCATGAACATTCCTCAGGATGACACTATTTAATTCAGGATGTTTACCTATTGCTCGTTACGCTGAAACAATCAGTTTGAGTAGTGAAACACAATTAGATGTAGAAGCAGCTTTAGATTGCCTTAAATTGTTGTTTGTTATTTTTTCTGGAAGTTTAAAAGTTAATTAAAAATAGATTTTGTTCACACAAAGAACTACAAGTATCTGCAGTATACTGTTATAGCAGACGCTAATGCCCTGTATTCATTCTTCAGGACTGTGCTGCAAATGAGAAAGACAACAAAATAAAGCAAACAGGTAAGCGATTCTACATCAGTGTTTCAAAGCACGACACAATATTGGACTAATGGTATAGTTTTAATTCTATAAAGGTGTTTTAATGGTTTGAATAACACTCCCTCGTGTGAAAACCACTTGGTTTGACGCTCCTACTGATTCCACAAACATTTCAAATGCATTTTTAAAAGGTTTAAAGATATGCCTTGATAAACTCATTATAATGTTATTTCTTTCTTTGCAAAGTCTCCCAGCCTCTGGATTTCTGCGAGTTGTCTAACCGCTTTCCGAGAGACCAGTGGGAGTCAGCGCTGCAGTTTTTTCTAAAGAAACAAGAGGAGTGATGAAGTTGCACACTGTCCTCAAACTTCACGAGTACAAAACAAACACTACAAGAGACTGAGTTGAGGAGTTTTGGGGTATTTGTATTTTTTGTTCCTTACTGTAAGTCAGCACACTATAAATCAATCTTCAAATAATGTCAACTGTTAAGATGGTGAAGCCTTATCCTATGTTTGTTTTGATTCATAGAAATCCGAATGTTGTTTTTGAGAGATTTGCACAAAATGTCTTGTTTATACGTTACAGTTAGAAGACGCACAACGATTCCATTTAATGTCTAAACAAGCCATTTGTTTCTTTTCTTATTTCTGTTGTAGATACAAACTGATCCTGATTCAAAACAGTTATGTTCTAAACCTGTAACATTTACTTAAACTGTTATTTATACTTTGCCAAGCATTCATAAATACTGTTTATATTATTTATTGTGTTTCTTTCTTTTGAATATGAAACTAGAATGTTGTCACTAGCTAAGTAAAGAGCCAGTTTTAAGTTTCATCACCTGCCTTGATGACACAACAAGTTAACAATTGTTGTTTCTTTTTTCAAGTTCACTCCTTTGTATTTTTTCTCTGTTAGAAGGTATTTACAAATTAATATAATTTATTGACTTATTTACCTTTTGTTGTGAAATAAAATACCTATGATAATGTGTTATTGGGACGTTTTCTTCTGCGTAAAAGTTAAAATCACCTCTTTTAATCTTTGGCCTTTTAGTGTTTCTGTCAGTTACATCCTCACAAACTTGGAAAAGTAAAATAAATACTAAGACCACATTAGTTACCGAGAAAATGTTGGACTATATATTGATGTACGAATGCTTTTTTAAGAAAGAAAAATAAGAGTCATTGTTGAATCTCTTAGAAATATAAGAATAAATATAAATGCACAACACATACTCAATCCATCACAAACTGACAAACTTAGCTTTTTAATCTTTGTACATTTATTTATATTTATATTTGGACACAACAAGTGTGTATCTATAAGCCTCAAAGAAGCCACCTACAGGCCTGCCCTGCACTGATAATTAGAAGTTGATCTATGGTCAAACTACAGTGAATTAATGTACTTGATTTTGAAATAGGTCCACAATATATGAATGCTTTCCTATAAGTCTGCACATGAGATTTTTACATGCATGTATATAGAAAGCAGTTGGAGACCTAAAGAAAATTGTTGTGGGGAAAAAAATCTAAAATCAACCAAAGCGCCCTTTTTAATTTCTCCAAATGCTTTTACACACATCCACCTTGCTCGGTTTGACTTGGTGTTATAGCACTCCTCTGTTCAAGATTCAAATCAAAGCTTGTCTGTTTAGGTTGTTTTTTTTTCTAATTGACAATATTTTCTAAAATATGTTTCTCCTGCTCTCTCCTATAGCAAATGGTTAACAGTATCAGTTGCCTATATCATCACGTCTTTAGGACTTAACAGGATTTTGACTTTCATTGAGCCTGCGTTTCCTTCACTGATAGTGCCGATCCTCCCTAACAAATTGTTGAGGTGTAGTGTGTCACTCCCGACTTGACCTGCGTGCTCTCTTGTCCGGCGGCTATTTGTCGATCAGGAATCCTACTGGAATGAAAATAAACTGAAGACACGACAGGATGAGTCCGCGGGCTGGGAGTCCCCTGTGTGCTGATCGGTTTGTTTTGGGTCCATTCAGTGTATCCTTTGCAGGTGATGCCAGATGCAGATAAGAAGCCGCCGCTGCCTGTCCTCTGTCTAGACTTGTAAGCATAGGCCTCGGGTTGCTATGGCGATGTGACTTTGGGTTAAATAAGACCTATTTGACATCTTTGGCAAAAAAAAAAGTGCTACATTTTGCTATTCATGGGAAAGATGCTTTTTTTGGAGGCAATAACATACAATTAACCTAGGCCTATAGAGAGAGAGAAATCAAACACACTTCAGCCTATTGTGTCTCATTCACTGACCTATGACATGTGCCGAATGATCAATAATATCTTGTGGCTCAGAAACTGAGCAGGTCTAAATATACAGAGTTTGGTTACCTCGGGGCTGTGTGCACCTAATCTTTCAGCTCTCTTTAGGAGAGAGGAACCTGAACATTTGGGCGACTAAACATTTTTTTAAACCAAAATATTCACATTTTAATCTCTCAAACGACTTTTATCATGTTGCCTTTTTTTTAGGCCTACTGATTTAGCTCATAGATTTAGCCTATAATTGTAAAGTGCGTCTCTGGATTAAAATTGATTTATTTTAAATGTTACCGCTTAGTCAAGGCTGTAAAAGTGACCTGAGGTTTGTGTAATAAATGATTTTGCATGCAATAATCATTTAGAAATATGTTTTTATTGAAGATCGGATATGTCTGTCCTCATAATAAATATTAATAACTTATTTTCTGGAGTAAACGCGAACAAAGCTCGTCTTATCTCTTTCATTCATTTACAAGAGTCAATACTGAAACTTACAAATCATGCACGTGTACACAGTTTGTATATCCTATTTGATCAAATATACAAGAAGATAAACGTCCAAAACAGGCTCTGTGTTTATATCCCGTATTCACCCGGTTAGGTCCAGTTCAGGCATTGGCATTGTGATATGTAGCCCACAGTCCTGTGTCCTGTCGACGTGTCCTTGAGCAAGTCAATGAGAGCTAAAAAGCCTGGATGTTAAGGCAAAAGTCAGATTTCCAATTTCCCTATCGGAACCTGAATGTATCCACAAGCATTGGCCTACTCCATGCTGCTCCTTGACTTTCTTGATCTAATGTCTTCATTCAGTGCAGCTCCAGTTGACCCCGAGGCCTCTCCTCACGTGTCCACGGGACTCGGGACCATACTGTTCGGTGTGTCCGGTAACTGTGACGACAGAGAGGTCACATCACTGCCTGAAGAGTTACCCAACGAGCCCGATTCAGAGAAAGACACCTGTCGAAACAAACAGAGGGCTCAGTAAACAAAACATGATTTGAAATGCGCCGATTTAGTCTATGTGTTCTGAAAGCTTTGGTATCTCTGCTGGTGCCAAACGTCTTAGGAAACTCGAGTTATGACATGTTAACATTTGAATATGCTATAACCAGGACCATGCTTTAATTTCCAAGAGCATTGAAGCTCAAAATAAATGCAGGACAATGTATAAAGCCTTTTTATTTGTTTTTGTTTGGTATTTTCTAAGAAGCATGCACTTCTATTAAAACACAACAATAGGCTCACTTCATCAATGATTAAATTCTCACGAGACACTGACAGCATATCAACTGCCTCCACGTGGGGCTTGCACTTGGTTGAGAAACAGTTTGGCAGTTCAGACACAAGCTCGTTCGACTAGAGTTGACAAAGCAATGCGTCAGTAAGCCTAGGCCTATTGTAGGAATCAGATTTTAAGATGTTTTTAGGCTACAGTAGAACATTTTGTTTCAATGTCTTTTTTTCTAAATAAACTAATCTCGATTAGACTTCAAGCCATCTATTTTCATATGAAATAGTTCATGTCAAATATGCCTCCCTCTTCACTTTTCCTTTCTCTTACAATGTAAATGTGAGCCCAGTATTCCCTTTTTATTGCCTATAATTTATTTACAATATAATCTTTTTCTACCAGCTGCTGGAAGGCGGGCTGGTCCAGGTCACTCTGTAGGGCGAAGTCGCTGAGACTTTTCCACGGGGGCTCGTAGGTTTGCACCTCCACAGGATTCCCTTGCACTGTGTTGTCGTGCCGGATGGGACTTCCTGCCACCAGAGCTGTGCCCGTCAGGCCCTGAAAATTCTGCAGGAGGAGAGAAAAACGCTCAGTTCATCCAAGTAGGCCTAATAACCATGATGCTGTCTGGTCAGAGTGAGAGAGTCACTTCTGGATATAGACAAAAAAAGGTAACATGCAGTTCTGACCCATTTAGCCCATGAATAAAAAACGAGACATCGTTGTCACTTAATGGAATCACCGATAAGGTAGCCTAGTAGTAGCCTACTATATGTGATGGCGAAAAATACATAGGTTATATGAAAATGTATAGTCATCAGCTAGGCAATTCAATTATCCATATAAATCCACAATAATCTCATAAACCTGTAAAACAGCCCAAATCTTTGCATGAACTGCTTTTCTGCCAATCGTGCAATTATTTTCTCATTCGATAAATAATCAAATTATATAGGCCTATATCAATTTACAATAACTTTATGATAAATAAGGAAGAAGGACAAGATACACAGGCTAATAAAGATACAAAAATAAAATGAGTTGTTTGAAAGCTTCAAATAATAAAAGTTTAACTACATGTTTTTTATCGAATCAATTTCATTTGTTTTATTTTATGTCTTAATTTTTTCCTATGTCAAATATTTGAAAAAATAATAATCTTGTATTAATGCGTTCCCTTAGGCTATTTTATTTTTCTCTCTCAGGTAGACAGAATTGCTGATTCAATTCTTAATTTCTAAATGTATTTAAACAACTCTGTGGCAACATTTTACATGAGCATTAGAATAATTGGTTCTCTGTCTAACAAAGTTTAACCAACTAAACTAAAGTTAAAATAATTTCAAGTGTTGCTCTTCAAAAATAAATAGGCCTAAAAGCCATGACATAAACCTACTTAGCAGGTGTTCTAAGGAAACATGCACGTGTGAAAAGGGATCGATTATGATAAAGCATTCTTCTCTCAGTTCTGTTGTGAAAGTACACAGCAGGCCACTCACAGTCTTGTCGCTGTGTTGTTGCTGCTGCTGCAGCTGCTTCATCAGAATGGACCTCTTCTTGTCTTTGCAGCGCTTGTTCTGGAACCAGACGCGGATCACCCGGGGGCTCAGGCCGGTCATCTCCACAAGCTGCTCCTTCATCAGAGCGTCAGGCCGGGGGTTGGCGTTATAACATGTCCGCAGGGTGTGGAGCTGCTTCTCGTTCAGCACCGTCCGGATCCGGGTCGTCTTCTCGGACTGCTTGTGCGCATGGTTCCGGTGGTGAGGAGGATGTCGGACCGAAACCGGGTCTGAGGAGAAGGAAAGTTAATCAATGACACACAACATTATTTCTACATAAATTCATAGATTTCTGTACCTATTAAAATCAGGAATTAAAGCAACATGTTGCCAATGGATCTACATCTATCAGAATTGGCAGAAAGAGAAAATAGGCTATATGGAAAATACTATAGCCTATATGATTAGACTTGAGCTCTTGTCACAGAAACACATTTAGTTTAAAACCTTCAAGACGAACTTTGCATGTAGGCCTGTTATACAATAGAGCAGTAAATTATAATGCATGAGACTCTAATTTTATTGGAAATCAATTTTAGGGTGGTCCTATGCACAAAAATATCAAGGCCTATTACTCAGCTGACTTTTTCCCTTTTTTTGCCTGAAACTAAAACATTGCAAGAAAAAGAGTTTTAATAATAATAATGAGCTATACTTAAATATTAAGAAGAAGACAAATACTAATGCGAATATGCTATTTTGTGGTATTTTCTAATGCACTATTTTATGTTCAAGTTTTTAAACATTTTATATGCTAAAAAAAGGAAATTTCAGCCTACCAGAGATGTGCAATGGTCTGCTGTGGATGTTCCCCGGGCTCAGCGGGCTCCCTGCAGAGGCCCGCTCCAACAAGCCGTGATCCGCCCGACACAGCAGTTCGTCGTCATGCAGGGAGAACTCGTCCCCCGGCAGGAGGTGTCGACTGCAAACCGAGCACCGAAAACACTCCATGTGATACACACTGTCCCGAGCTCTCATCACCAGGTCGCTGCTGCAGAAGCCCATGTTACACTTTGCACATTTGATGCCAAAAAGCCTGAAGGATGGAGACGGTATGTTGGTCTCATACTTACAAATTCTTAAAGTCAAGTGAACTAAGTTTGTCTGTTGTTGCAATCAAAATAAACACTATAAAAGCTGTGATCTGAAATAATGGTCACAAAACAAAAGATGGAATGGAATATAAATAAAACTGAATTTACCCCAACACATTAAAAGTGGGAATCTTTGCCTATTCAATATCTTCTAAATTGCCCCTTTTATATCCACCACGTTCGATCCACATTCACAAAACATGGTCTCTCAAATAGAAATGTATTAAGAAAGAACTCCAACCTTGCATAATCTCTTTTACAGTAAGTTTTCCCATCCCGGACGAAGCACGTGCAGGTCTCGTCTAGGTACTGGCTGCACTCTGCACACTTGAGGCAGGCTGCATGCCACTCCAAGTCCGGGGACACTCTCAGGATGTACTGGTCGTGTATCTGACTTCCACAGCCCACACACATCGCGATTCCCGACTTCTCTGTATACGTGTTAGGGGGGAATGTATTAATGCATCAGTGCGCGCGCTCTTTTAATCCCCATGACATCCCTGTTAAACCCCTTTCACCCCTTCACCTTAAGGAGAGAAAATGTTAGATCACAACAAACATGCAGATCTCTCCAGAATTATTAGTGAACTATCATGAGGCCACGGGAGCTAAACATATCACAATAGCCTACCTATAAAGCAGGGGTCAATTTGAAACGCACGTTATGATATAAATTTGTATAAGGATATACAAAAATATTACAGAAAGTTTTCGTCTATAGGCTACAGATATTTTTCTTATTGCAGTTTTCAAAATTAATCGAAATGTATCTGCAACAAATCATCAAATCTAAACTATGCCGTGCAGAACATAAACCTGAGATTACAAACTAACAATAAACCACCAGAGTTACACTAAATGATTGAATGTAGGAATAACTTACTTTTGGAATGATCCCCCATATCATCCAAGAAAGACGTATTGAGCAGAATATCCACCATACAGGAGAATGAGCGCAGTACAAACTGATAGACGGAGGAGAGGAGCGGCAGAGGAGACCGTCCCGTCCCAGGCTGGGTGATAAACTTCCTCCACCGAGAGGTGGAGAGAAAACAAAGATCCTCTCGACCAGTGACGTCTGCAAACCGGGATCTCTGTAGGTCCATTGAGAGAGGGTGCCATGCAAATCTCCTCCTGGACCCCTGTTCCTTTTTTTTTTTTTTTGCTCCCTGGGTCAGCTTTGGGTTTTTTTTTTGTTTTTTTTTAAATCTTTTTTTGTGTGCTTTCTGCCTGTCTCTGTGACATAAGTTAAAGCAAAGAATCACTGATGACTGACAATCCAATTAAAAGAATATATTGTGATGTATTCCTTTTTATTCAGTTGAAATGCTATTGTTGTACTTTGTAGTACTTTCACTTGATATATAGGTTCTCATGTGTATTTTTTTCGTGGCAAACTTATCAATTTCAATATTTGTGTTCTGAAGTTTTAGGTGAGATTTAGCCTATTGATGGGTTCGTGATAGCCTGCTGGTTCTGGATTTCTTCAATCAATGTTCTTTTATTTTGTTACTTTTAGAAATGATGAAAATGAGGTGCTTTTACATTTTTTACAATTATTATTATTACTGATTTATTTGTTAGGATTTGTTTGCTCGACTGTTTATCAATGGTAAATTAAATAGAAAAATAAACAAATAAAATCATTTCTTTTTTTGTTGCATGTATGCATGTACAGTATGTGTCTGTAATAGTTCACCAGTGCTCTCACCCTACTGGAGAGAGCCCTCTACTGGCTGAATGTTCTTTTGTGGACCTTGGAGACAGAGAGATCATCCCACTGCAACATTTAGAAGTATAGGCTAGAGATCAATTTGGTCGTTGTGTATGGATATTTCATATATCCAGATGGCTATTTTAATGTATTTTGTTACGAGCCTCTGAACTAATAAAGGCATTAAATATAAGGCTACTGTTAATTAAACTGACTTAATGAATAGCCTAACTTTATATTTCCTTTGCATTAAACAATCTATTGTGGGCAACAATGTTAAAGGAAAGAGTGAGCATCAGCACGATTTATTAGTTAGAGAATCACACAAAATCAAAGTATTATTTATCAGATTATAAGCTTTTTTTTCTGGGGGGTATTAAATCAAACATTTACATTGTTTGAATAGATTAATACGCGAATAACATGCACATTCTTGCTTTGTGGTCTCATCTAATTTATGGGTCAGGGTCAGGTTTATGCAGCAAACCATCCCCTGAAACACACTCATCCTGATATAATATTGTGACCTGAAGTAAGGATTTTAAATGTACCTGTATGCAAGTCAGATATTTAACTTATTATCTACGTTTTTATGACCAAGTGTTAAGTTTTCATTTTTTTTTGCAAATAACAAAGATAATGGCTTGGTTCTGAGAGCATTAGCCTACTGTATACTATATTTATGGGAGGGGGCGATATCACCGGAAGTTTTCGTTGTGGATCGGTAAATCTCGCGAGAATATGTCACCAACGTCATCATGACCTTTGGCACAATTTTGGGTCTGCAGCACTGAGAGGCAGCAAGCAAGGTCCAAGATGAACAGAGCTTTGAACAAGACAAGTCTGAAACAATTGGTAAGACTGTGACAGTTGTATCGTAGAAGCATTATGCAGGCATTGTGTTGAAGTTTTACGGCAGACTGGGTATACGTATCACGTAGTTAGCGCAACTGGTTTTCCTGGAGCAGCTGCTAGGTTGCTAGCTAAATTAGTCGTGGCTAAAACAAGTCGTGGTTGTCTTGCAAGCCATAGTGCTATCTATGCTGAATTAATTGTGACAGGTTATTTGTCCTGTTCTAACAGACACTATAGATACAAAGAAGATAAAGCAGCAAAAAGCTTTTTTTCACGGCTGAACTTGCTGTTGTTAGTACAGGTAGCCCAATGGTTATGAAACTCCCAAAAACAGCTGTTACGAAACTGGAAAATGGTCATCGACGCTGCAGGTGTTACCTAGAGCTTTAGGTTAATGTATATGTTGAGACATATAGCAATGGCCGATAATATTTCTGTATTACAGACCATGCTGTATTTCTGATTGAATGTGTCTTTTGACTTTATGTGAATGACCTTTATTAACCGATAGTGTCCAGAGGGAGCTGCTATGATCCTGTGTTTGTCAGTGTGTGTTCTGTTTATTGATTTAGAAACCTTCGTGTGAAAGTGCTATTCTCAATATTTTCACAGATTTTTTACAAAGCAAAAGTGAACCATTAGTTTCCCCAAATCTTTATTCACAAATAGTTATTCAACTAGTAATAATGAATTCCTGCGGTAATAGCAGTAATAATAAATGTAGCCATTATTTTGTATGTTCATTTCTCACTGCTTCTAAATGTTTTAGGGACATTTTGGAAAATGTGTTTTCAGTAGTAAATAGTGCCCGGCGTTTGTCTACTCCATTTTCATTTATTGAACTTCCTTGGTTGCTTTGCAGTGTTTATAATATATCTCAAATACGACAGGCTGTTTGTAAAGCAGCACATCCAGGTCTTTGATATAACTGCTGGCACAGTGCATCAAATATTAAGATGTTGACCTTTTCTCCAACAGACTGGTTTCCTTCAGAGGTTTCAGAGCACCTTGGTGGTTGCAGAGCACAACAATGAGAAGCTAACCCCTATCACTCTCAATGCCATTACTGCTGCCAGTAAGCTGGGAGGAGAGGTGTCTTGCCTGGTTGCAGGAACAGACTGTGCAAAGGTAGGTAAACCTTTAAAGACCAGTCAAGGAAATACAAATGTACTGTATGACGAATATGGTACAAATATGGTTAAGGTTTCTTTTTTTGTAGATTAACAAACAGATATGTTAACAAAAAATCAGGTTACTAAAAAATGTTTTGAAAAATGCATCAAATTGCTTTCTGTCTCTTCAGGTTGTGGAACAAATCAGCAAAGTACAAGGTGTGACGAAAGTTCTGGTTGCCCAACATGACTCTTATAAAGGTGCCCTACCAGGTATGTGACAAGAAGGACACTTAAAACCTATTATTTATTTAATCTTCAGCCACAAACCAAATACATGACTGGACCCAGTGTTTTTCAGAATATCGCCTCCTTTTTTTTTAATGCAAGGTCCCAAATGATCACATTTGAATGTTATGCTTGACTTGTACATTATCAATTTGGCAGAGCTGCTGAGGGAGGGTTGATTGATTTTCATGTGTTCTCTCTGCTCATATACAGCATGTGTCAGCGATGTGATTCTCCCATATTTAGCTGTAATTCTGTATTATTGACCTGAAAAATGGATTCACAAGACTTAAATGATCAATGCAGGTGTTCCCACTAATATACTACGCTAGCTTTTGTGTCCTTTGCCAATCACATCCCTGATGTATGGTTATGGCTATAACTGGCACAGCTGCAGTCAGTGGCACTACTAGACAAACCTGATCGTGCTTCTTTGTCTCTTCAGAGGAGTTGACCCCACTTATCCTGGCAACACAAAAGCAATTCAGTTACACCCACATCTGTGCTGGAGCATCTGCCTTCGGAAAGGTTAGTATTAGACAAAAACAGTACTATCTTTTTTTGGTTATTGAACTATAGTACCTCTTTTTCCTTTCTTTTGTATGTTCAGTCCATCATTTGCTGCTTACTCCCCATTTTCCTCTGCAGAATCTGCTTCCAAGAGTGGCTGCAAAGTTGGATGTCGCTCCAATTTCAGATATTATCGAGATCAAGTCTCCAGATACCTTCGTCAGGACCATATATGCTGGTAAGATTTTATGATTTTTCATTGATTATTAAATCATAGTGGTGTGCTTCAATAGAAACTACTCATTATTTTCAATTGGATTTGGTTTTGACAATTTCATTGATATCTTTGTGTTTTGTTCTGTTTTATTAATATATGTTGATAATAACCCCTTTCATTTTAGGAAACGCTCTCAGCACGGTGAAATGTAATGAGTCCATCAAAATTTTCACTGTCAGAGGGACGTCATTTGAGGCAGCTTCAACAGAGGGAGGAAGTGCTTCAACAGAAGAAGGTTCAGTGGCTTATACATTGATTCAGAGGGCCCTATGATGTTATAAATATATATCATATGTTCATCATGTATCGTGATTTTATGGACTAAAGTAATCTTTCAGCTTTGTTTTGAGGTTCTGGATTACCCACTTTGATGATGCCTTTAAATATGATCACATATTTGTTGTCATTAGAAATCAATTTTTTGTGAAACTTCTATTTTATTTGCCACCTCTGATTTGTTCCTTGTAGTTGCTGCTTCTGCTCCCGCTGGAGTTTCTGAGTGGCTTGGACAAAGTCTAACAAAGACCGACCGTCCAGAGCTGACCGGCGCAAAGGTGGTGGTGTCAGGAGGTGTGAGATCATTTTTCTGTTTGCAAAGTATAAATTACTGCATTTAAGTCATTTAGTTTTTTTTACAAAGTCTCTTTCAGTGTTATTGTTCAAAGCATGTCTGAACTAGAGGTTGTATTTATTATTTATCATTTGAAGTATAAGAATACAGTCTAAATCTGTAATATCCTCCGGTTTAGTTAGTAAGGGGTCTGGTTTTTAGAGGATTTAGCTGTATTTGTGCTTTTACACAATGGGATATTCTTTTCTTAGGAAGGGGCTTGAAGAGTGGAGAGAACTTCAAGCTGCTTTATGACCTTGCTGACAAAATGAATGCTGCAGGTAGGATTGGATAATCATTTGGGCTTTACATTACCGGAGCACTTTAATTTTTAAAAGGCACAGTTCAAAATGTAATGTCTTTTCTTTCAGTTGGAGCATCCAGAGCTGCAGTGGATGCTGGGTATGTCCCGAATGACATGCAGGTTGGACAGACGGGAAAAATTGTAGCTCCAGTAAGTTCTTCCGTAACCAAAGTGATCATTGGGAATTATTTCAACTTGTAAAACAGATCAAGAAAATAACCAATGGATCATTTTTAGATGGCAAAATGTAAACACTTACATTCAAAAACATGTTTAAAGGCAGGGAACGTTTAACCTCACTTTAAATATTAGTGAACAAATCTGTTGTTTTTGACAAACTGTTTCCTGTAACACGGCATGCCTGCAGTCCGGTATGATCATAGTGGCTGCTCTAGCTTTTTAAAAAGGTTAACTTCCCATTATGCCTTTCCGCCTGGTTGACCCAGCTGTGATTAGCCACACATTAGGCCCTGCAAAAATGGACTGGGTTGCACATTAAGGGCCCTAAATGATTTAGTGGATCCATTAAAGCAGAGTGCAGTGGATGTCTGGTTAGAGCCGCAGGCCAGACTGTCAAAATTTGATTTTCGAAATAGTTGACAAGCTTGTTGAATTTGGTTGAGTATAGTTCATACAGTGAAAGAAAAGCTTCACGTTTTAATTCCATGTATCAAGGGCTGTCAATCTGTCAGTCTCATTCTTTTTTTTCTGCCTGATCTATACAAGTAATCGAAAATGTGTGAAACAGCTGATCAGTCGTTTACCGCATGTAAAGGCCACAAATGGGGTGAAAAGGCTGGATTTGATCAAACCGAGTTGCTTTCAGAATCTTTACAGAATAGAAAAAGATTTGTATTGTTTTCACTGTTTTGTTCTTTAAGTGTCCTTGAGTATTCTGAAAAGCACTATATAAATCTAATGTATTATTATTATTATTAAACCAGTAATTTTTAGAATGGAAATCTGCAAATTATTTTGTTATAGTCTGTTTAGTGTAAACGTTGCCTTATGTATTTTCTTCTACGTTGAGAAACTATTGTGTTTACAACTTGATGCTCCGCACTCTGAGACTTCAGCTGAAACATTTAATAAGCACTGAAAAAGTCAAACTACAGTGCAGTGTTGGTTGTTCCAGCAGGAGTTTGAGGCCACTGACCCCTTGCACCCTTTGCCCAGCACCCTCTGATAGATTACACAGCCATGGTCATTATACCGTCAGTCAAATCTGCTGTACACAAGTTCAGTAGCTGTACAGTATCTTTTCCAAAAAGGCCTGAGATTACACGTGATGTCTGCAAGCAAGTAACATTTGCCATGTTGTCGCCTTTGTCCACAGGAGTTGTACATAGCTGTTGGGATCTCAGGAGCTATTCAACACCTGGCAGGGATGAAGGACAGCAAGGTAGAAAGACTTTCTCTACATATATTACACAAAAGAAAATGTCTGAGTGCTTATGTGGATGAAATATGCTGTAGCTCTTTTGAGTTTGGTCACAGACATTTGGCAAAATTAAAAAACAAACCGTTGTTGCCTTGCTGCAAAGTAATAAGTATCACATGAACTGAAAAGTCAAGTTCAATGCCAGTGTGTGCATAAACACCACTCTCCTCTCACACACCATGAGTACACGGCATTCACACACACAATTCTGTTTGTCATATTGTTTGCAATGATTTTGGATATGTGTGTTTTGTTTACTTCCTACAAAAGTGCTAGTCTAGAGTTAATAGTACATAAATGGTAAGTGTTATTGTTTTAAAATATTAGCAGGTTCTCTAAACACGCTCTGTTTTTACACAGACTATTGTTGCTATCAACAAGGACCCAGAAGCTCCAATTTTCCAGGTGGCTGACTTTGGCTTGGTGGCAGATCTTTTCAAGGTAAACTTCTGGGATTGTCATTGCTACAATGGTGTCAAGGATCTAATATCACAGAACATCAAAGCAGGGGCTGAACATGCAGCAAAAAAGAAACACATTAGCATCTTAACAAAAAAAGAAGTGATCATTATCATGTAAAGGAGGCTTCACTTTTCTATCGAGCCTCTTCTTGCCAGGTCTTTTACATGCCTAGTTACTTTCTTGTATCGAGCTGGTAGCCAGGGATAGTGAGCCAAGAGTGTTGGCACAATCAATGGGGGACTCCAGTGGTGCTTGTGAAAGGCTAGTAGGTTGTATTTTCTCGTGTGTCCTGTTGGTTGTGTTTGTTGTAGCCCTTCAGTGAGGCATGCGCAGCCCAGCGCTCCTCTTCATTCTGAGAGTCCTCTCAGAGAGCTCTTAACTTAGCTTAAACATTATAGCAGGCAGTCTTAGCTTAGGAGTGATTTTAGGAACAATCTCAAAGCAACTCTGAGCGAGGAAGGGACAGGAACTTTTATCTTGGGGTGCTTTCTTAGTGATACAGGGCGTAGAAAGAGAGTGAAATCAGTCGGACATTATGTAATCATGAACACTATTTTATGAAATGAACATCATGTTGAATAAATTGTAAGCCGTACTTTAAAAGTATATAGCCTAAAACATTTTTAGAACACGTCCACTTGCACAGTACCCTTTTCACATGCTGATAGTTATATCAGCATGTGAAAACACCTGTGGAGTAAAGCACATTTAGAGGGACTCACCATACATGTCTCACTTTGCACTGAAAAAAATCCAAGATGAACTGTAATGTCCGCATAAATCATTTCTCTCTGTTCAGGCAAACTATGATTCAATAAGAATGTAAACAATCAAGACTCCCGTCTGTCCTTTTGTTCTTTGTGTGCATCGTGAGTCCCTCCTTGCTGTACCTTTATATTTATTTTCTCATGTTTATTTACAGCAATCAATCAAATTCATCATTTTAGTACTTCATCTAAATATTAACATAGGGGTTCTTTTAATGGCTCAGATGATTTGTGATGAACTTTTATTTTAACTAGGATCTAGTCTTAACTTAAAGGGGAAATCTTGTAAAAGTTTTATGATTCTGAGGATTTCTTAAAATGTCGTCACTACGAGCAACTCTTTATACTGAGGGAGCTTTGATGACAGCTCCAGGTGTCTTGACAAACTCTGTTCAAGTGGTTAGTAATCTAGCCAGTGGCAGCAGAGTTGTGACCTGCTGGGTTAGATCATCTTACATGTGATCAGTCCTCAGGTGGCTGATTAAAATGGATGGGCTTTCTGTGTTTCCCTCAAATGGACAGTTGATACCTTGGACCAACCTGGCCACTGAATGATAATTCTGTTCTGAAGTTCCCGGACTAACGGGGGGAGCAATTACATTCATTTTGTTCTCATATTCACCACAAAACATTTTTGTATTTGACCTCTTTGAAGCTACAATGGCCAGCATTTTGAAAATGTTAAATAGATAATGTCCGTTTTGTCCACGACTACCATTGTGTGACTGCGAATGTCGGTCGACTTTTACATTTAACTTTCTACTCTCTGTTTCCTCTTCAGGCCGTTCCTGAGATGACTAAGGCACTGAGCAAGTGAGGAGACAAAAGTACCACCATACTTCAGAACATAATCCAACAGAGAGAAGAATCAGAGAGCACCCATAGGATACCATAGCAAATGCCTTAACACCTTTCTAAAGCTAAAACTTTCATGTACCTTGTTTGCATGCAGTAATAATTAACATCTTCAGTCCGACTGGAAAAGGAGGCCATTCTCAAATTAGATATAGATGCCACAAGGTATTTTCTGCCTGCAGTAGTACAGGTTGTAAATGACTTTTCTTGTGCAGTAAAGGACATCTTTGATGATGCTCGGCTTGTCTCTTGACCTCTAACGCTGACACATTTGACTGTGAGTTGTAGATCCTATTTAACTTGAGGATTTTTTACTTGTTGAAATGCTCTTGGAAAGTAGTGTATTAAATTGAAAACTCATAACCTTATCTTTTTCTATTTTTTTATTGGATCCATTTTGCAATACTTTCTTCCCATGATCAAGATAGAAAAAGCCTGCTGACAGTACAATAGTTTTTCTTAAAGAGGAAGGTTCATGCTTAAATTTTCTTGAACATTTTTCTTGTCCCTCAGTATTTTACGGCTGTGAAATGATGGATCATCAAACCCATCCTGAATTGTTTACACAGCATCCAAACATAAACATAATTAAACAGGTAACATTTTAGACCTGAAAGTTATCAAACTACCATGTGCAGGTAGCTTCCAATGAAATAGAGGTGTGAAGGACATGCTGTATTTGCAAAATCTCATTAAGCACTGATTTACGTCATTGCACCAAGATAAAAACTCTGAATTACTTGAATCATCCACGAGTGAGAAGTTTGAATGTTTCCATTCATAGAATTTCAATAAAAATGTTAACATTGCTAATATAGAAAGACAAAGATAGAAAGAACATGTGATCCAACGTACCCTGCTGCTGTCCAGTCGAAGAGGACTGTTTTTTGTATGTGTTTGGAGACACTACATTGACCTCTAGAGCAGCAGATATACATGTACTTGTGATAGATCCATGCCTTGTAGACTGCTGCAAGTCATACACCGTGTCTTGCCCTTCAATAATATGATCTGATCAGTCCAGCTTCTCCTTCACTTGCTAGAAATCAATCCACAATGTAACCAAAAGCCAGATTGTTTCTGCAAAGACCTTTAGTCTGAAAATGGCGGGCCTGAGCCCTTTTGCTGGTTTCTATTGGTAACATTTTTCATAAAACACAAAAGTATTTTTGTGAAAGTTGATTCCTGATAAGTGGTGCCTGATAAGTCTGCCTCCTCCAGTTTTCCATCTCCTTTAATTTTTGTGCTGCTATGAAAGGTTCATCCCCTCAGTCACATCAGTAAGAAGAGGACATGCTGTTTATGTGCCTGGGACTACAACCAACACCACAGTTTAGTAGAGCGTCAATTTTTATGGTTGATCTTAAGAAAGAGTCCTGTGTAGTTCCCCATATTGGGCCGAGTCTTATGTCTCTGACAGGCGGCTGACTGGAGCATCCACCGGCTCCATCATTCTGTACTTCTCCTCCAGAAGGGGCTCGTTGCTCTGCAGATGGATCAGAGGCTTGGAGTGCAGCCCGACTCTGCTCTCCTGGTTCCTCTTGTTGTAGATGTTGAGCCTGTGCTCCAGCTCAGGGCTGGTTTTGGTGGAACCTGCTGGGCTGGGTGGTTTCAGGTTAACCGGGTCCAGTCCCTTCTGCGTCAGACAGGAGTCCTCGGACAAAGATGAGAGTAGCTCCTGCACTACAGCGCTGGGACTCCCTCGTGGCTGATTACCCAGGGCTAGAGGGCTGCTGTAAGGTGGAGGATAGCAGCGTTGGTCGCTGTAATCCGTGGAGGTGGAGGCCTCCCGCACCGTAGAGCTGCAGTCCGTGGTGGAGCCAAGCGTATGGCTGCTGATGCTGTGCTGCCTGGCGCTGAAGCTTGTGCAGGACACTGTGGTGGTGGAGGCTTCACTGACTGAGCTGCCGGTCCGCTGCAGACGGCTGGACAGCACTGCATCGGCACTCACCAAAGATGAGGGAAGCTGGCTGGGGTTGTTAGGCAGGTGCACATCTATGGCTGCTGTGGTGATGACGCGTGCTGGGTCTGGGATCCCCATATCTACAAGACCAAGGACACATAAAGCACCGGGTCTGTTAACACTGTGGTGCTACTTATGTGTAAAACAAAAGCAGTAAGTAGTTGTTGCTCACCACTGCTAGGTTCACTGTAGTACTGGCTGATGTAGTTGTTCATGTCATCTTGACCATGGTGATCTGGAGAGAAAGAAATGGCCACTCAATATTTTTTTATGTATGACATGATAAAAGGGAATCTACTGTGAATTCTCATCGTTTCCTCAAAAACCTAGTTATAGTTATAGAGTAGTGAATGAAAATTGGCAGTGCTAAGACTAGAATATCATCCAATAGAGTAACCCCTCAATACAACCAGAGCAGGGCAAGTTTGTTTATGTAGCGCCTTTCAGACACCAGCCACCCCAAAGTGCTTCACACAGGCACAAAAAGGATTTCAAACATTCCATAAGATTATAATAAAATAATCTAGAAGGCAATCAAAGTTGAGGTAAAAACAGTAGTTAAAATAATACAAATACGTTTAATCAATAGTAATAGATTAAAAGAACACATAAACAGTTATTGCTAAAAAATAAACTGTTTCTTCTAAAAAGTCTGTAAGTAAAACAAAAGCAAAGGAAAGCAGGTAAATGTCTCTAATAAGGGACATGGTGGTTTACTCAAATGCCACATTCAACAGAAATGTTTTGAGCCCTGATTTAAATGTTTCAACTGTTTTAGCGCACCTCAGATATCTGGCAGTTTGTTCAAGAGGTAGGGGCATAAAAAGCAGGATTTTAAAGTCTACCCTTTGGGGCACAGGGAGCCAGTGCAACGTTTTTAGTACTGGTGTAATGTGCTCCATCTTCTTGGTGTTAGTGAGCACTCTGGCGGCAGCATTTTGGACTGGCTGTAGCTGTCTCATAGATTGTTTTTCCTGATACCTGCGAGGATGCTGTTACAATAAACCTCTCAATACCACCAGAATAAAACAAGCATGTTATTGGTAGGAAAACACACTGATTTCTGACACTTTGCTAAACTTTAACTTCACTTTAAGGCACCCCTACGTAGACTATGAATATAAGACCCTAATGCTGTTAAATATAAACTCATAAACACTGCTCAGTGTTTTTAGTCTTATAACCACTACTTTATAATCTGATATAAACCCTTTAATACATGTGTGTATGCTGCTTATACATATAAAATGATGGAACTTTATTGAAGCTTATGGTATCAATCAATCAATCTTTATTTGTACCTTAAAATAAAGATAATGCAACTTATTATTTTAATTTTAATCTAATCATGAGGATTTTATTTAACTTTCAAATACAGGGAAAAGAAATAATAATATAAAAGAACGAAATTAGTAAATAACTAAATTATGAAATACTGGTAATCTACAGATTGTGTAAAAACTACCTCAATGAGGAGGTGAAAGATCCTAAATCAGTCCAAATGTTTATTTTGCTACCGAGGTATCACAGGACTGTCAGGCTTATATTCATTTATGTTTGTGATTCACACATTTATTTTACAAGGGTCCTAAGAGGAGCTGCTCAAGGTTCGACCCCCCTCTGTGAGGGGGACCAGCTCCGGATGATCAATATGACATGAGGAGCAGCCCCAGGTAAAAGGATGCCTGACAAGAAACACTGTAGTTTAAATGCATGGCAGCGTGCACTGTGATTTATAGCTTTGATAAAGAAAAAGCCTCCATGTTTTTTTAAGCCCTGACATCACCTGCACTGAAAGTGCTTTGTTGCTTTGAGCTGGGTAAGTTATGACCTGTCACTGTGCGAGAGGTTTAACATCCATCTAGGTGTGGCACCAGAATTTTTATGTGGATTGTGAGATGTATATTTTTGAAAAGAGGAGGCTAACAATGTGTACGTGCGAGATGTTTGTGTCCATTTGAAATACACTGTCCTGGCCTCTAGCATGGAGCTTCAGAGAAGGGGGGTTGTTCACTGTCTTTGTTTACAGTGATATGGTGAGCAAATACCTAAACACGCCTGCATGTGTTACACATTTTTTGAGGCACCATTCTGTTCATTCTGAGGATTGCTGATTTAAACTGCCTGACAAGCCCCCAAAATTGTAATCTCAAACCTGTTTATACAATCCAGTGTCTCCAACATTATGGTAATTTCATGTCTAGAAAGGCTCATGTCTCTCAGGACATTTTAGCATGTAACCATCCATATCCACAGCCTTGATGCACAGAGGTCTCGGATCGCCTGCTATACAAAAAGAAGCTTGGTGTTCCAGATGATTTACCTGCAGGCCCCCTGGGCTTTCTGGCTTTATTCGACCCGTGCGGCTCAGAGGTCCCCGGGGCTAGTCCGTCCACCTCCTGGAAACTGCTGCTCTGTTTACCCCACATATGATGGATCTGCATGGCTGCTTCACGTTCTGCTACCAGATCTAGGTCCTGCTGGGCCAGGTGGGCTCTCAGCTGCCTGATTTCAAACTAAAAAGAGAGAGAAGGAAAAATACGAGAACTGGAGAAAAACACTATTTTGTCATTGAAAGTAAATATGCATAGAAAATCAATTGAACACAAACAACATAATGTATATTCTACTCACTAGAATTAGTCCAGCCAAACATTTAATGTCCCATGAGATTTCCCAGTTTAAACACATAGGTTGCATCACAGTTCATTTTCACTTCTTCAGTATTGTGTGCTTATGAAGTTATACTCAGACAAACAGCCAACACTCTCTGCGTCTTTTTGTTTGATATCTGAGAAATACAGAACACTCAGTGAATCACTTACAGTTACTCTGAAGCTGTTGATAGTGCTGTTTGATAATAATAGAAAAATAGCTGACCAAAAGGAGTCAGCAGAGTAGTACTTTGTGGGCTAAATAATGCACTCATGTATGTCACACAGTCGTTGCTGGTTTTATGTGTTCCCTTCATTTAAAAACACAAATCAAACATAGAACATTATGAAATTGTGAAGTATACTTCATAGACTGCTTTAAGATAAAACAAAGTGCTGACTAAGACTTCTGCAGAAATATCATTTAGCCATAATATGGGATCAATCCTCTTGGCAGGTTTTGAGATTGAATTTGTTTCTTGCACTGCGCTTTACTGCCCTCCTCTGGTTAACTGCTGCAGCTATAAGCTGTGAGACAGTAAGTACTCAAGAGATGTAAGACGGATAAGAGGACATACTGCTTGTTCCTGGCAGATCTGGGTGAGACGGTCAAGCTGCTCCTCCCTCACTGCTTTGGCCTTCTCATACTGCTGGATCTCAAGCTCCATCTCCACTTTCACTTGCATCACAAAGGCTAAAACAAAAGGGCTCATTAGTGTCGGTCTTCCTACAAACAAAACATTTATTATTGTGCCTGATGATTTAAAGTCAAACAAAACATATATTGTATCATCATTTCTTCTCCCAAAAAAGATCTTTATTGTACACACTCTCTATTAAAACCTACCACAGGTATGCTGAACTAAAAGCCTGCTATACATCAGAAATAAACGAGGGACTACATTTGGTGTTTGTTTCAGGAAAAGGTTTAACTCGTGAGTTTGAGGTCTTATTGTGTTTGGATGTGTGCAGTGAACATACTCTTTTGTACTTAATTACCACAAGGGGGAGCAACTTTGTTGAAAAAAAAAAAAAGGTATCACATACAATGCTCTGCATGCACCTCTATGATCAAATAAATGCATGTTGCAGCTGTGGAAATGAGCTTTCCACCACAGGTTTACTATAACAGATGAAGTCCTACCTCCCTTTCTGGTTCAAATATTTAAAAAAAAAAAAAAATCAAACAAACAACCTCAAGATGAAATGTTGACGATACCACAGAGAGCCCACTGCAGTATCTATCTCTGTGACCTGACAGTAAAGGACACAGAGGGTGTAGGCTCCTCCCAGCCTCACCGTCAATGATCCTCTTGACTCTCCAGATGCGCAGTGTGATGATGAGACCGATAGCGTCCCAGGGGCTGCTGGGGCCATTGGCCACTGTGGAGGCCACCATGGGGGCCAGAGAAAGGACGATGACAGCTCCATCAAACACCTGAGAAAAGCGCACACACGCACACATAGACGGTTACTGTTTGTCTGTAGCAGCTTCCACTGTGGTTTGACATTGAAGGAATGACACTGCAGTGAAAGGGGCCCAGAGTAACATAACTAACGGGACCCATGGGAGCTTACCTCTACTTTGTTCTCTATGTAATCCCATATCCCCAATACCACGATCCTGAACACCGTCTGAGACAGAGGGACAAAGAGCACATTACACACGAGGTTCAGATTAAATATAACACTGACAGTCAAGATCTTTGTGTATTATTTCCCAATTATAAACTTGGGGGTTGCAGCAGTAGATGACATTTGCAGTTACCATTCAGATTTCTTTAATATGTCCAAAGCTACTTTATCACTGACATCATATTCATACTCATCACAGGTGGTGGGACAAGTAGCCTTTTGTGCTGACTCAGCAGGGGCTGTAGAGGGCGAACCACTCTCCTTTTGTCCCTGTTCCTCTTCTGCATCAATCCCCTAGCCCCCATCCTCATTTCAAGTATTCAAGGTTGCACCTGAGCAAAAACAAACCTCCCTGCTGTTTCTTCTGTACCAATGTATCCCCGAGGGCTGGCTTTTATTGATAAGTAACACTCCAGCTACACAAAAGTTAGCAGTGGGGTGGTCTGGTGTAGGGAACTAAGACAAATGTGGCTTGCTGGAAAGAAAATGGTAATCAATAGAGCACACCTGCAGCCTTGAAATTATTTAAAACTAGCAGCACAGAAAAGCTCCATCTGCATTTTAAAGTGTTTGTGCTGCGAATCAATGGAAAAACACTGGAGGGAGTGACTGTGCCAGCTCTAATGGCAGCAGTTGTAGAAGGTTTTTGTTTGTTTGTTTTGTTTTAATCTAAATACTGATGTAGATCTTTGTTGTGTGATTTGGTTGTCACCAAGTACACTCTGTAATGGAACTGTACACAAGTTGCCCTCTCCTCATCAGATTGGACAGCTGTGACAGCGGGCATGGGGCGTTTCATGGGTTTGTTAGTATTCTAATGAGGACCCGAGAAAGTACTTCTGTGGCCCCACATACTGCTCAACGTGGCATTAATGGACAAGCCGCTGCCTCACTTGTAGGTGAAATATAGAGACTCACCTCAGTGAAGAACACAGAGAGAATGGCAAGGCTGATCCAGTGGATGATGCTGGCAAACTGGACAGCGTTATTAACTGTTGGATTTAAACAGAAAGACTTATTCAAGGCCAGATTTTGTAACATAAGGTTGATGCAGTAGTTGCATTCTTAAGTATGTTTGTAACAGCTGTAATCTTATTCCTAAATCGACAAGGTGTATGTGGTTAACATAAATGCAAAGACAAGGGCATGAAGCAACATCATTAGTAAGAATTCACCACATGCTGTACATGCATATACCCCATTTATTTGTGAGGCTAATTGTGGGCAATCTCAAACAGCGCTCGGCTGTCAGCTGAGGCATTTTTCTTCATGCACCACCTCTCCCCCATTCGTCTTTGTTTGCTGTGTTCAGTGATGTGTCTATCAGTCCATTCATCTTCCCCCAGTCCTCCCTACATTCAACCTCCAACCAACTCCGTATTGCCCTATTTCTCTGTCTAATAATCCCCCTTCACGCATTTTTCTTACTTGTCCTTTGTCTGCCACATCATGTTGGTCAGCTAGTCACTTGGGAATGCTTAAGACTTGACAGCATTTGGATACTGCAGGAGCAACATTTCTGTCGTGTGTGCTCTTAACTCAACCCTCTGACACCATTATAGGGTCATGTTAGCACTTGGCACCTATAGACCTTCTGCACATGCTCACATGCATTTTGTGCCGTGAATACAAATGTACAAAGTTATAGTACAGTATAGAAAAGTATAGTATACTATAGTATAGAATAAAAACTCTACTCTATGTCACTCTCTCTGAACTGTCAGAACTTATGGGACAACATTTAAACAAAATATTTTCTGTTGACACAACCCATGTCTGAGTGCACAATCTGAATGTAGCAAATTATATTCAAAATAATTACATCGATTTATATTTATGGTCAACCTGTACGCCATTGACGATTTATATAGCAAAAAAAGTTATAATTGGCTACTACATTGGTTAGTTTTGTGTAGCATAGTCCACTTTCTGATTTTTCGAAGATTGCTTTGAAAGTTTGGACTGGACACTGGATGCATGGTCCATACACAAACCTCCATACAACCATGTTCTCAAACCCATATCCTTATTATTAGTAATCAATAAAGAACAATGAATAAAATAAGGACACTCACACTGCAACAGTTTAGTGTCTATAAGCAGCTCCAGTGTCAGCAGCAGCACCACCAGAATGACACAGGCCACCAGGACACAGTTAAAGCCTGCCGACAGCAGACAGACCTGCCACAGTGCTGCCCTGCGCCCACAGCACGGTTTCAGCCAGTTCGACCTGATGGGGGGGAGAAAGAGAGTGGGAGAAAAAGGTGGTAAGAAAGTTGTTGGTACAAAGAGGATTAATAAGGTTTCTTGGGTTGTTATACTGATGCAGAATGTGGATCTGACAGGCGGAGACAAGGTCAAATCAATAAAACACAAGAACCATAAAGAAACAGAATTTGAAAGGCAATTCAACCTTTTTACTCCTTTTCTATTCAACACAAGGAATATAACACAACCTACATAAGAAATGAGGAATGAAGAAATGAAGATTACAATCAAGTTCAGGATCAACAGTATATGAAATGTTTGAATTCAAGTAGTCTTAAGATTATATTATTTAAAGTAAATGATAGTATGTTCCCCATAGTTATGGACATCCAGTAAAACTAAAGTTCAGTGCTTAAACATTTGAAAATTAAATATCCACATTATTTATCCTTAACTCAGGATGCAATTAGATGTATTGCACTTCAGTGTGATGACTGGAAATGCTGTTTCTCCAATTCTCTTTGTATGTGCTTTTTGGATTGATAATTATTTAAAGATCTTAGATCAGGTTTCAGCCCTGCAAAAAGTTTGACTGTTCACTCCACCATCTTTCCAGAAGGCCCCATGGGCACATTATAACCTTGACTCTGCTCCGTTTTCAATCAATTAACAATCTTTTCAATTTTTCAGCAGAGGGCACTATTCTACACTTGAATTATACACATTCAGAGCAAGCAGGCTGATATAGATTTACAACCCCGTATTAATGCAAGGCGTAAATACAGGTTCTGCTGTTAATGTCATGATGATTAATATGGAGTTATTCTACTCATGCATTCATGGTGTCATCTCTTATTTGCCCTTTTCCTAATCTCTTCATGAAAGCATTCATTCCAGCAACCTTACTCCTATTGAAGCTCACTGTTAAGTGCACAATGAAGCATTGAATGCTTATTAGATTAGGTACTAGACTGTTTGTGCCCATTTCTAGAATCAAATACATGACATTTGTTGTAATCTACAATTAGACATTTCTGTTTTTTAAGAAATACCTGTTTTATTGATAGATTTCCACACCTGATACCGTCCACTTCCTGTTGCTTTACTCGGTGGCAGGAAAGGTCTCTTAATGAAAACTGGCTGACTGAATACCCATCTTTGTGAGTAAGGCAGGACTGGCTCAATGTGGCTCTGGCATTTTAGGCTCAAATGGCCCCTTATAAGTAGTTGAAAACGAGCCCCTTTAACACGCACACTTGTTATTCCCCCAAACCATGACAATGGTGAGAAGTAAGTGCCAAAGACAAATACAGGCCTGCCAGTTTATTCACCCTCTCTTGACTGACTCCCTGGTGGTCAGAGGTATGATACAATATCCTCAATCAAATAGAAGTCTATAAGAAGAAGCAGTTATTAAATATGCAAGAAATGATTGTACTAATTATTTATACATTCAAAGACATGTAGGCTATTAAATCTGAAAACCACCGTTCAATACGATGAGGTTAATTTAGTAAAATAATTCAACTTAAATAATTTACCTTAGGATTGAAACTTTCTGGTACTTTATGTTACTCCACAACATCTCAGAGGTAAGTACTGTACTTTTAAGCACAATACACTACAGACTCACTCTACTCCCGATGTCCCTCTGCGCCCCTGACCCACACCTGCTCCTCCAGCTGTCTGCCTGGCAGTGTCACACGCACCTCTCCCCGCTCTACCTGTGGCTTCATGAAAGTGGGTGCTGCCGTAGCAGACAATGCCTGCTGCTGAGACTTCAGAGTCTTTGCATGTTTTTCCGGTATCTTGATTAAAATTCTTTGGACACAACTTTTCCGTAATCTTCTACCTTTTGCATATCCAACTGATCATTTTGACTCTGATGTTTTACTTCAGCCAGACTGGTTCATGATGTTAGCGGGAGAGAACAGGAGGGACAGGTGTGGAACGGTTCATGATAATAGCAGGATAGAACCAGCCCTGCAGGACACGTGATTGGGTCAGCCAGCTGTCATTAAAAAAAATGAATGAGCCATTGCTGGGGCTTGTTAATAGCAATTTTTTTAAAGATTAAATTATGTCAGCCCACTTGGTAAAATGCCCAGTATGACAGATTACCAGTCCAGCCCTGTTGGTGCCTGTTTACTTGCTCTCCTGTGTGAGCTCTGAATGACTAGCTGACTAGTAAGGTGACTGGCTGGCTGACCACACGTCGTAGCTCCCACAGCATGACAAAGGTGCACCATACAGGGTGCAGTCGCTCACAGACAGAAAGGAATGTTTGCTTAGCTGGGTGACAATACCTTGTATTTTTCAATGACAATGTTTATACTCTAACACTTGCATGCCTGGCTGGTTGTTTCAGGGTACATTGGGACATGGGAGAAATTTGGATTAGCTATAAGACACTTTCTGATCCCAGAATCTGTGTTTCCCATTCTTACTATTGCTTTATATTTCCCATTAGTCTGAGTGTGTCAGTGTGCCTCGTGTGCTTGCTCCTTATCCAGGTACATAATGCCTAAAGATATGATTGTCAGACCTGCCTTAAATCCGCCCCTGCTCCCCCATTCAACTTCCTCCAGTCAGAGATTGTGACTGACTGAGACTCCAGGGGATTTATGGTCAATAAATAATGACAAATCTCTAGGAGGCACACAGAGCTTTCCCTTCCAGAAACTGCCCTTCAATCCTCACCAGTGCACATGTGTACTCTTAGAAAGCAAGACCTGGAAAGGAGGAGTGTGTGTTTGTATATAGCGGCTATGTTTGGTCACCTGTCCCCCACAGGAGGAAAGCCACAGGCAATGTCTGTTGGAGGACAAGAGGGAAAACAGATTTATTCCCTTCTCCTCTTGGTTGAGCTCAGACAGAAGGAGGCAAATACTGAGAGAGACGAAGCACGGGTGCCGCCTGGTTCAAAAGGCATTGGGACTCATCCAAAAATGAACCAGAGAGAGAGAGCCAGTCAGGAAGAAGGAGGAGTTAGGGAAGGAGGAAATAGAAAGAAAGAATAGAGAATGATGCAAATTGATTTAAAGGATTATTATTCTTCTATCTGTGAAAACAATACTCTTAAAAGTTCATAGCTAGGATTGTGGGAATGTGGTAACACTTGTAGAGTCCAAATGGTGTATGATATATGAGCAGTCAGATAAGCCCCATAGTTATCTTCAGATATTTAAAGTAATCATTGTTTTCTCAATGTATTGTTCAGTCTTTAATTAGTCAGAAAATAATAGCAGTGCTAAAAAAAAATCTGAACTGATACAAAGAAAGCTCTAATATTCAGTGTTGACTCATAATAAAATCCAACATTTTGGATGTGAATGAAGAATTAGTTATCAAAGAAGTTACTGATTATTATTGTGTGAACTGCCCGACTCTCCGAAACATATTGCAAAGAAAACATGGTGACTGGTGAAATTTGGTCCATGAAATGTCATTTCAGTTTGCTTACTGACTTTATGCTAGCATTGACATTTCGGCAGGCTAACTAGTTCTTTTGACCTCCAAGAAATCGTATTATTTATAACTTCCCTAATGATCTCTAGTTTCTTGGCCCAGTGGACTGCTTCAAAGCAATGTCCCATGGAGCACACTTTTTACTACAATCAAGATGTGTAACCTCCAAAACCATGTAAATAACACCTTGAATATAAGAAAATGTAAATAATTGAGGATAAACAAAAGAGGAGATCCTAATGAGTGGCATCACTTTGAAGCTGAACCTCCGCTGTGGCACAGCTACACTTCCTCTCCAACCTTCACCAAGGTCAGCACAGAGGCTGGAGCTCGGCCATGCTGTGTCAGTGCTCTCCCAGAGGCTAACTAGTGCACTGAGCTCTCTGCAGCCTCCCTCAGAACCAGCCAGTGCCAACAGATTAGGAGCTCAACACCTGGGGTGATGAAGAGGTGGAGGAGGGTAATGGTGTCATTAGCAGAGACTTTCCCCTGTGCAGATTTGTCCACAAGGAACAATGTCAAACCCCATCTGCAGGTGGAGCAGAGCCAAGAAAAAGCAACATTTACCTAATGATACACCTGACATGCAGTCACTGGACATTTGTGGACCATTAGTTAAAAGATGGAAGAGTGGCTTTGGTTACCTTAAAGACTGAAAAGCATGATTTAACTCATACTGTGTGGAATCATAATTCATTCAGACCTCTCCCAACAGCCGGACAGAAAAGGTATTAATTTAATAAACCTGTAAAGAAAAACCCTGTCTGGAAGCGGAGTAAATGGCAGTGATGGATTACTCTCTGCTCAGAAACTTAATTTTAGGGAATCACTTTAAACCTTGAACGCTGAGGACCTGAAGTATTTATGAAGGAAGTGAGGCTGCTTCAGTGGTGGAGGAAAATCACCTCGCTCTCTCTCTGGGTCACGGCAGGAGCAGATCGAATGGGCAATAACTTAAGGGTTGGTCATGCACACAAAAACACACACACACACACACACACACACACACACACACACACACACACACACACACACTGAGAACATAATGTGGCAAGGAAATGAGAGATGTAGGGTGGCATGCGCTGCAGACAGGTTCATATAGACATCAAGAGGTGCGCAGCTGCTGTGGTAACACACTGAGGGAAGATCGAAGTGGACCCGACAGTAGCGCACAGCAAGGGGATTAGATCATGAGACTGATCAATAGTGGCCTGCTCGAGATGGAAGTGATGGCATCCTGTACATGACACCAGCTGCAGCAGAGTGGCCGGAGGAGGAAAGAGCGGACAAAGACATCAGACTGACTGACGGGCACAGAGGAAATTGTCTGCCTGCTCTGTTGAGGCCCATTCACACACACAGAGCTTTGGCTCAAGCCCCAGATAGGTAACTCTTCTATCAGAAAGATCATCTCGTTCATTATACTGTCCCCTGTAATTGAGACAGGCTAAAATAAAATGTGGACTCATTAGGTACAAGTTAAATAGAGGATGGGTTGTGTTTCTGTGTTAAAGGATGCAGTGAAAGTGCTGCAAAGGGTAAAATGTGTTCAGTAGTAATGAGTCTGAAAAGACTCTATCAGCTTGTTTGCAGTATTGATTGTGACACACATACACAACACATACACACTGCAAACATTAACCTCTCCTTCAGATTGTCTGCAAAGGAAAGCCTAGAATAGTGTCACTCTGAATTACTTTCACTGTTGTGCAAGGCCTCTAAATAATAGATGAGAACTCTTGATTGATGTCTTTACCGCACATTTATAACAGAGCAACTTTGCTCGGTGAAAAACTCCATTACATTAGGGTACCGACTTGTGGCAGCTGGAACACAATTATATTTGCTTCCTAAATGATTAATCAAGACAAGGTTCAAGACTCAGATCCCTCTGTCTCCCAGCCATTCAAGTATTTATGTACAGCGGCAAATTACACTTTAGGTAAAAAATGTGAATTGTTTTAGGAAGAAAACTTTTTCAGTGTGACACTTCAGAGTTGTTGAGTTGTTCCCAAACTATTTGACCCATGCTCACAAAAAAATGAAGCAATGTGACCACTTATCTCAGGTTATGGTCTGTTTAAAATATAAGTTGTGAGTTCGACCCAAGTGATACATTTCACTCTCAGACCGAATCAGTTTGAAGGGATTTAAGAAGGTTTAAAGGTGAGAGTATCAAGAACTTCAAACTGGAAGATTGCTAGATAAGTCTGAAAAAATACACTGTTGTGTAACAGAAATGTTTCTTTATTAAACCTTTGTAACGACTTAAAATCCCTCAAGAGGAGCCGGGTCCCCAAAATGGGATCTCGACTAGCCATCCATCTATCTGAGATTTTTCGGTTCCTGTTCGGATTCCTGATGGGTTCTGAGTATCAGCAAATAACAATTAACATTTAGATGCCAGATTCATTCACAAGTTTGAAATCACATAAATGCAAGTGCAATTGCTACACCATTGAAACTTTTGCTTTAGAGCTAGTTTGGGTAGCAAACGGGAAATACCTCCAAGATGGCACTGAAGCTTCCTTGGCTGCATCCCTTATTTTTAACATGAATACCTGATCAAGCATTTTGAGTCAGTATTGGACCTACTATGTCCTATATCAGTATTTACTCAATACATCCCTGAGATAAGTAGAAAGTCACCCCCTCAAGAAAGTTGTGATATTGTGATAAAGCAAATTGAGCCTCTAATATCCTTAAGCTAGACAGCTGTGCCGTTATAACAAGAGCTCTGTTGTGTTCATCTCTCCTTCTTGAGCTACCTGATCTGGCCTCAAACTGCCGTTTCTGTACGGAGAGTCTGTCCGGGAAACTCAACAATAAATCCAATATTAAATGTCTTCTTGTTTTTATTTATTGATGTTGAAAGTGTTAAATTCCATCAAACCAGAGACTCCGTTACAAATGTGAGTCAGCGCTATTTTCAAAGTGTGTGTAGGGTGCGATGGTAATCACTATGTTTTGTTAGTGGTTTTATAAGAGCACAGCACCCCGTTAAAGTGTGAGTACGTCTTAAGAGTGTGTGAATCTAAAAAAAGAATGTTGATTTTTTTTGTTTGTTTGGAAAACATTTAAATAGGCACATGCAATGCAAAATTGGTGTTTAATGGTAGTTTAGTTTAATTCAGCTTTTACGCATTTTATTTGATATCTTGACATGGAAATTAGCTAGAAGTGATGTCATAAGACATATTTATGTTCATTGTATAGAACTATAGTCTTTGATTAAAAGTTGTCTCATGAATCTCTTTACTGTCGGCAAGAAACATGCGAGTACAGAGGGAAAGCGTCTGGATTTAAAGTACGGTCTTCTAAGGCACAAATGGGAATTTCAGATACTGCTGCAGCAGCACTTTAAAATGACACTACTTGACTTAGGTACCTCCTCTAAATTTCTCTCTTTCCTCCCTGGTAACAAGCCATGTGGTTCTTCCAGTACAAACTTTAAACCTTTCTTACCAATCTTTTGAACACAGGCTACTGAACAGCAGATGTTGTATCACATCATCCCATTCAGACTGTTAACAAATCGTTATGCTGAACTTTCCCCTTAACTTCCTTTATACACAAGAAGAGGCATTCAATTCAGGTATCTGGTACATGTTTGTTTTTCCCTTAAGATAAATCTTGTGATTCCTGAGAAAGCACAGGTGCGGCATCTGCCTATAGATGTTAGAAAATCTAGACGAATGCCAACTAAAAAAACTATCTAAATCCTTCCATGTGTAACCACGGCTGATGCATCTGTGATATCACACCAAAAAGAGGCAAAGATGTCCTGAGAGTTGAAAACAAGCTAAGCAATAAATATGCTGAATAAAGTGAATTTATCATGGGTAATCAATTGTTCTTTTCAGATTTTCAAGTCTCATCGCTATTTATCTCTAACAGCCTCACACCCAGGGAATTGGCAAACACTTTTACAGCGAATAAACAAATCAAATGAAGAGGGGTAATCAATTACAGATGCCAATAAAAGAAAGTTAAGGCTTCTGGATTCCCTCTTTGTTTGTTTTTTTCTATAGAAAACGGATGCAGGCTTTCCAGTATGACCAGACCTTTCCACTGGTTTCCATTTAGCTATCTATTACCTATCCACTCCTTGCATCCTGCAAAGCGTTACAGCGTAACAGCTGAGGCTCCTCAGAGCTGGTCCCTGCCAGAAAAATGGGCCACAGATACTAAGCAAATGGAGATGGATGGGGGTCCATGTGCGAAGCAGCAGACAAGCTGTCCCTGATAAATGGGTTTTCACCAGGACACTTGATCTCTCTCACTCTCAGCCTAAAAAGCAATCTCACACTTTGCATGTCTGTGAATATTAACAAACCCTCAAAACCTGCACTCAAATGTCATCTATAGTGTCACACATGGTGCCAGGCAGGAGAGACAATTTGATGGAGAGGAATGTACCTCTGTGTGTCTGAAATAGAGTCAGGAAGGGAGGGGGGGGTGGGGGATTTTACTCTCTTTTCAGACATCCATCAACACAGAACAGGTGTAGTATGGCTCTGCTTCCAAAGCCCTGTGAAATACTGCTGCTGCCAAGATTCATACTAGAATCTGGCAAGATCCCTCAGAGCTATATCCTTCAGATCCGTTAGTCAACATTTTTCTTATTATTCCATTTTACTTTAACAATCAGCATTTTCAACCTGTGCATGTTGACACACTGGGACATTGATACATTACAGTGAGAGAAGGGCTGCTCTGGAACTTTCATTGGGGCAATAAACTGAGCAATATGTTGAGCAAGGAATCCATCCATCTAGGCTGGACTGAAGCAGGGTTAATACCATGCTACTGTATGTACAGATATTACATGCATCCAATGGAGCCATTTCCTTGTGATCTGCAGCTTTGTGAATGATAGCGTAAAGGACGGTCGCCTGCTTCTTTCATTTGTCCGTCCATTTATTTCTTTATCCCTTCCTCCACCTCCTCTCTGATCAAGTCAAAGTGGCAGGTTGACCCATATGAACCATCTGTCCTCGATGCAGAGCCTCACACCTCTCAGTCGGGCCCTCAGAGATCAACAGCATATGGTGCTGCTGCTGTGGGCAGCGGGCTGATTTAGGGATGATAAACTTCGACATGTGCAGGATTTGCAGCCCGGAGCCAGGCAGGGAGGGGCCTCATATAAAAAGTCCCATTGATAAGCTATGATCTATGACATATTCTGAAATTACGGCAACAGGAAGGAATCGTCAGCAATATTTGAGACATCCGAAGCAAATGTAAATGTAATTAACCTCTAAAAAAACCTTAAAATGATTAAACAAATACTCTATTTCATAGCCGTATATACTGTACATACATGTACACAGCACATTCATACGAGCACAGACACATCACATAAAACTCCATATAAAAGAAATCTCACATTGTGCCAAAAACCCCTCTATTCAATAAAAAGGGAAGAACTTTATCATAACACAATTAACAGATTACTTAATACATTTATACAATATGGTGTCTAAATGTGAATTTGTTAAAACACCACCCTGACTCTGGACTTTCCAGCAAGTTCTAGAGAAGGTGGCGCTGCCAAAATCTATCAATACTCCCATCCAGCTCACCACTGCACAGAATATGCAAGTACAGTGTGTGCCCCTTGTAGTCGGCAAGAACATCCACCTCCTACATTACCGCCCACGGCTCCTGATAAAGAGCCACGAGAAGCTGCAATGCAAGGCTAAATGCGTATCTCTGGTGTGTATTCTCTGCTCTTTTTTCACAGCCAAATGAAACTAAATTAAACTAAAGACCTCATCAAAGATTTAGTCCAGAAAATACTCAAGTAATAAGCCTATTTATTATGCAGTCTCTGACCACTGCTGTGGAGCTATGTCTTAATGTTTTTCCAGATCCAAACTGAACCAAAGCACTGACCAAAGACCAATAAAAAACTAACAACAGCCATTTCTTAGATCAGAGTGACACCAAAGTGACATGCATCTGCTACCACAGGATACAGTCACATTTACAAAATGTCAGAACATTTTATAGACCATCTAATCATGTAACCCATAGTGGTCTCAGCAAAAGAAAACAAACTGTCCTCGTATCAGCCAAACTGAAGAACAGCTCCACTGCAGCACCAGCTGCAGGGCAATGAAAGCAGGTTTACATTATCTTTGATCATCTGTTCCAATAAACAAGAGAGCTAGTTTGCGTCCCAAAGAATGACATTGTAACTGTGGCCAAGGGAGTTTTATTAATATTGAAGGTATTTGAAAGAATACATAAACATCAATATAACACAGGAGTGGTTGCATCATTCGCTGGAGGCACACAGAGTGTATTTGTTTTTTCCTGCAGAGCATGTGATAGTCAGCCTTTTTCTTTCTTTTCTTGTCCTTTTCTGCCCTCCTTCCCTTCAGGAAATTCATTCCATCTTATTTATGACATCTCATGAAAATAGAACCGAGTTGCGGTTGTAGTAGACATGACCTTTGACCACCAAGTCCGAGTAGACATTTGGCTGAATTTGAAGATTTTCTTTTCATGAGTTGTGGGGGATATATTGTCAACAAGAACATGATGGATGGACAGATAATCCAAAACATGATACATGAGCCATAGCATGAATGTAAAGGAAGCATAAAATAGATCTGAAAGAGCTGTAGAAATCGGTATTTAATTGCTTTGCCATCAGGGATTTTAATGTCTTTATAAATGAAAGTCTTGCTCGACACAACACATCCCACCTTTGCGTCATTCCTCTGATGTTAAACACATGAGTCACAGTGGCAGCCAGAACCCGTAGCTATGAGCTTGCTCTGTAGCTTTTTCCAAGAGCGTGTCCAAAGAACTAATGTGTGAACGAAACTGTGATGACAGGTACCTCTTGGAATGCCTCTTACCTGAAAATCAAGAATTCCAATCTAAAAAGCTCATGAGTAACACTAACATGGTGTAACACTAACATGGCTGACAGATTGCACTCTGTTTTCACTAGTCAGCTGCATACTTCCAAGCTTCCTGGTAACTAAAGACATTATTCCTCAATCACATTTAAGTTTTCATTTGAGAGGAATATCTGAATTGTTGACCTGAGACATGTTTTACCGCTGATGACTTTTCCACTGCGCAAAGCCAGATCCCAGGGGACCAGGGTGCCATATAGGTCTGCATCAGAGAGCCCATACTGTGAGGATAATTTTGCAGGGTTGCCAGATCCTGCCCTCTGCCGTGGTACTGCCATGTGTGTGTTTTCTGCCATTTTTGAGAGCAGGACAGCGTGAGAAAGATCTAAGGTAGAATCAGAGAGTGGGTGTTTGGGACAGGACCCATCTGTCCCTGCCCTCTGTCCCACAGAGCAACAGTCCAGGACCGGGCCAGGCCAGGCAAAGTCCAGCCGGACACAGTCAGCTGACACACCGGGGTTTGGATGGCAGAATGCCGGATGCTTTAATTAAGCTTATGCTGTTTGTCAACTTTCTCTACGTAGATGCCAACATTGCAGCACGCCATAGGGTTGTGAGTCACGCATCCTGAGTGCAGAGCCATGGACTCTGGCTACAGGGGGGCTTAAAAAGGGGCGGGTCCTTTGGAAGAATTACTGGGCCTGAAGCACAGTGATATGGTGATAAGAAAACACAAACCATGAAAAGGAAAAAACCACACCAGCACAGGGCTGTCATTTCAGGAAAGCTATGGTGCTAACAACAAGCTTTGTTTTCTGCCAGAAATCGACATTTTGGACAGAAGCCTGTCTGGTATCGGAAAATTGCTTTGTCATCAGGCTGAAATGAACACATCAATGGAAACATTGTCCATTTAACACGGTGACACAAATAAATTCATCTCCAAATATCCCCCCACTGCTGTACTCTGATTTAAAATGTGAGCATGATTCAATACGCCAGGTTCAAACACCATGTGCTAAAGCCTGAGCGACAACAGATCTGTTCTGTGCCAAGGTAGACTATCGACTGGTCTAATTCTAATGTTGCATTAATAATGGATGTAGCACTTCACACAACAAGCTAAACACTTTCCAAGAAGCCATATTTCTAATATTTTCTTAACTGTGATACCAAACATTATGAATATCAGTTCTTTTTTTTATTGTATACATTTATTACAGAGAGATTTCCCTGATTATCATGCTACTATTTTGTTAGTTTATTAAAATATTAAATATGATGCTTTTAAGAATAGAATTAAAGTTTGGGAGCCCAATAATAAGCTTCACACACCTTACAGCAACTCTTTGTCTGCGTTAGAGCACTCAAGTTGTTGAGTCAGACAAGCCAAACTAATCACAAGTTATTACTTATAACATCATTTTCACTGGAGATTGTTTTACTGACTGTAGTCAAACTATCAGCAACCACAGAGGTTGGATTGTGGAGTCAGAGTGAATGTGTGTTACATACCCGTCTCTGTTGTCCTCTTCATCCGGGTTTGAGATGAGCTGAGATCCAGCAAGGGAAATGTCCAGCGCGACCAAAGGCAAGTCTCTGTAGGCCAGGCTGACCAGCTGGGCAGGGGCTACGCACTGGTTGTCCTCCTCGACCTGCTGGGAGATCACCTCAAGCTCTGAGGCTCGGGCCTGGGGAGGAGCCCTGTGGCACACACACAACAGCCAGAGCAACTTTAGAAACATTGTACTGTGTTTTTTTTTTCTGGTTTTAGCTCATTATACAGAACCTTAATTCCACATCTGCATGATGTCATCCTTGCAGTGGAATAAAATCACAGCAAAGATGGCAGACCTGCAGTGTAAGGTTGAATGGAAGTGTGTTGTTTATCTGAATTAGCCGTTGCACTCATTTGGAAAATGCTCAAGGTAGCAGGATGTGATAAAAACCACTGGGACTATGCTTAATTCTGATGAATGACAACACAAATATGGTTAGAGATTTTTTGTTTCCAGTGTTTGCTGGCATCATCAACAAGGACACATTTACCTGGCAAGTGATGAAAAGCTGATCTGCATTTCTCATTAGCAGAATATGTAGGGAAGGTCATATCAAACCACAGGAAATATGCCAATTTGCATTCAACACAAATGAAAAAAATACATTTTTAACTATGAATCACAAATACTCTACATTGTTTAAGGCTATTTTTTCTGAAGCATTAATGATGGAAGTGTTGTGATTCCTTGTATAACTTGCAATCCTCTTTCTCTGCTGTGTTGCCCAGTTGCCAGCAGTTACCAGTATAAAAATATCCCTGCTGGTGCACTCAAGGTTGCCCCACACTCAATACTGTACTGTTTCAATTTTCTATTTAAAAAAAAAAAAAAAGAAAGAAAGATTTTTGTTCCAACTTTGACTCTTTCCCATATTTTGATCAAACACTTTTTTCTGAAAGTTTAGCTATTCTTGGCAGAAGAACAAAGTGTCATCTTGCTGTCATTGAGGCCCTAAAACTTAAGTGTGCAGGGTGGGCTGTGATCACGAGCTCAGCCAATAGTGGACAAGGAGAAGTCACCCTGGAACAGGAGTCTCACACGGTGTTGGCAGGCATCCCAGTGCAGCCAGTGTGGAGGCATCAATAACTCCAGTGCTCAACAGAGGAGGAAGGCATTGATTACAACAAAGGGGGAACAAAGGCCATTAGGTTGGTGAATTCTTTATCCTCTGTGCTGGAGGTGAAACAAAGTGAGAGGAAGCGGTTAGTAGAAGGATCACTGAGCAGATCCACCTTCCTGTTAAATGTTAATGTAGGCAGGTCCTTCTTATTCCTGGCTTACTACTTGACTCAGAGCTGGTTCGTGGACTCCCTTTGAATGTAATTTTCGCACATGAAAACAAGAATCACTTGCACTTTATTGTCCCAGTGTGGTACAAATGGAAAACAATCTTCTTATTCTCGTGTTAACTACAAAAAATGCCGTGCCCTTCCTCCTGTAAATATCTGGTTCTTGGTTATGCAACTCCTGCTAGAGGTGATGGGTCAAATGCTCACATATTAACATGCTCGCCATGAAAACACGCATGCGCAACCCAGTGTTATATATGGACTTGACCTCTGACCAACCATAGCAAGGACACTAATCAGTCATGACAGACACAAACTGTTTAGTGCATCAAATTCACATTTCCAGACAATCACAGAGTGGGCCAGGAGCCATCATGTGGCAGAGCCCAGTGGAGTGGCTGGTTGCCATCCTGGGGAGGGAGCGAAGTGCTCCCTCCAAAGATGTAGGCAAGGACAGCCAACAGCATGCTAAAGGCTGGGGTCTTTTCAGAGGCGTGTGATATTAGCAAACGCCAAGAGGGAGTGAAAAGGTTAACATAGGGCACACACAGCTGGAGGGGAAATCTCACACCCATATATAGTAAGAGCTTAGCCTTACAACATGCCCAAAAGGCACAGAACCATGCTTCTGAAGAAGCTCATGTTTCCTAATGCTGGGCTGGTCTTGTTTACATTGTTGTGGTTTTTTTTCATTCAGCACCCTAGTTACATGTATTTTATTTCATAGTATGATGCAAAACACTAAAATGAAACTGGTTACAACTCAGCTTCTCTATCGTTTTATTTTAACACTGTTCATTATGAAGCTTTGATAAAAACTGCTTTTTTAACTGTGAAGGCTGATTAATGTCAATGCATTTTTTTTAAAATATATTATGTTCATAAGAATTTGTATTATTTAGTCATAACAATCTCAGTGCTGTAGTTTTGAAACCCAATTTCTGTTTAAATGAGTTCTGTGTATTATTGCCAGGGGTGCATAATCCCCCAGCATGTTTACATCCAAACACTATAAATCATCACGCAGTGATCAATAGATACAGCCGGCTAAGATCTCTCCTTTCCAGTTTTAACTGATTAACAATTTAGAGCTGTTTGTCATTACAGGACAGGTGTTATAATCAATAACCTGCATGTGGTCAAGTTAACAAGGTTTCATTATATAAAGTCTTGATGATGCCTCTCATTTTCCTAAAAGCTAAAACCAAAAAAACAGCCCTCATACACAGACACTACCCGGTCACACATTATCTTATAAATACATACTAGAAGCTTTTTTTTCCCCAACTTGAATTTCCTTCTTCAAGGCAATATTTCATATTCCATAGATCTGCAGTTTAAATGAATTTCACTTGTAATCTATTCCAGCCTCAGTTTGATGCAGCCTTTTGTGAGAAATGAACTCAAGTTCCACTGAAGTCTGATACTGCTGAACTCAACAAAAAGCTAAACTCGTTTATATCTTTTTACACTGAATACTTCCACCAGAGAACATTGGGGGTTTGAATGCTGACATAAGATACATCAAGAGGGAAATATTAGCTTTCAGGACTACAGCTTGGGCCTACCACCTGTCAATCAAGAGGGGGCCTGTTTGAAACACATATTAAAGGAAAACATGACAGTAATGAAGCTAGTTTGAGGCATTAATCTGGCTTCATTTAAATGTTTCAGTCAAAAATGTTCTTTTGCACAGAAGCTGTAAGCGGACATCCATACATTGTTTTGTACTCTGATTTCTGGTGATAATGATCAATTATTGGTGGACGTCTTGAGATCTTTTTACTTTGAGATAATTGAATCTGTTAATTTGTTATGATGGGAAAACCAGCTTTGTTATCTCAAGATAATAAGACAAAAGTCGAGATCTCAAGAAAAAAAAGACCAAATAACTCCATCTTACAGGAAAATGGAACTAATAAATACTTGTAGTTGTTTATTACTTGTATACATATTAACTTTTTAGTTCATGTATTTTCTATTTGGTTAAACAAACTCAAGTCAGTCCTTGTTTTGCATAGGAAAATAATGACAAGGTTAGCATAAAATAAGAGCAGTCTAAACATTGACAGCAGCTCATGATCATCATAATTCTATGCACCTCTAATAAAGAACAAATCAACGGCTTAGTAGACTTTAATGCAGCTTTTCTATCAGAATGATAAGGACTGAGATTGATGCCTGTCACATCCTTTTATAAATCACCTCTTCTGAGCGATAAATACTCGGCTTCTGTCACTTCAGTGGGTTTTGAAGTGCTGCCTCAGCATGAACTCGAAGTTTATAGAGGGCATCGGTATCATTGTCATTCTGAGCGCTTACTGTCACCTTATTTCCAGCCAGCTGTCTACAACCCGGCCGCTCTGTCTCACCCAATAAGTTTGTACACGGACACTTGGCTGCTCCTTTGTGCACAGCAATTCACTGCCCTGATATCATCAGGAAAGCAGGGACCAATGCGCCAATCACTTCTACAAGCACCGGCCAGATTTCCCAACAGCAGCAGCTATCCTGACATGAGCTCCTGACACAGTGGTACATTTGTAAAATCAGATCTTTCCGGCAGTGCTTGCTCTTTCATGGTCCAAGGGGAAATTACAGCAGTTGACAATACTGCAGTATCAATGATGAGTGAGGATCCTTTGTTGTTGTTGCTTCAGGTTTTAATCTGTAGTTTTATTTTCACATCACCTCAACAAGTAGAGGAAGACACATGAAACATGAAGATTTATTCTGCAATCTGCCCAATGATCTTCAGAAGCAAGTGTCAGCCTCAAGCATTCAAATAACCAACTACAAGTATGTTGGATTATTCATTTGTATTTTTCTCGTTGGTAAAAAAAAAAAAAATCCTGTGAAAACGCTAGCAGACCAAACTCTTTTCCTCTCCCATCTGAAGATTGGTTCCAAATACAAAGTTTAATGAAAGAAAATGGCAAAGTCATTTCTAAAAAAAAGCTATAGGAATTGTAGTTTTGTGATAGTTAATATACAACAGTAATGGTTCATTTGTTAGGGATTACTTTCAGCAGCAGGATGGGATATTGATCTATATAGTCTTAAATCAAAGAATAGGTACCATGTTCATCCTAATAGAGATCCATATCGCCCTGTGTAACAGTGGGGCTCACTTAATAGTTTCTGGACAACAATGGAGGGCTGTTGAACCGAGACGTATTAAAGTCAAGGTTTTGGGTATAAAGACATTATCTATTAGTGGTGATGATTCATCGTTGGTTTTGCTTTGATTTCTTGACATTGAAGAAGAGAATATTACCAGAATATGCTTTAACATAGACAGAGTGACTTGTTAGTGAACTGTTAATCTGAAACATTTATTGTAATGAAATGGAGATAAGGGCTAATTTATAGCGAGAAATAAAGAGGGGCATTCTGCACAGGATCATGTGACTAGTTCCAGTAAATGTTAGCTGACCTGTTTTAAAGCCACAAGGCGACTCCAGGTGTGTGTCGTTTCCTCCTCGTGTAATGGATGAAATAGAAATGTACAAACAGCTGCATACCAGGCAAACAGAGAGGGCACTGCCTGTTTACCAGGAATGTTTCTGTATCACTTGTGTTAAATATAGTGCTTGGACGCTATTTCAATTTCAATTTGCTGTATTTAGGCATCTAATAATTCTCCAATCATGTTGCCCATTGTTTCCTTAGCAGGGATGCTACAGAGGGAAGAGAGACACAGGATTTACAGCAGCATCGGGTCTAAATGAACAGCGATGAAAATAACTCCACCACCTTCCTTGTACAACAGTTTTCCATTTGTCACCTCACAGCAGTGTTAATGTCTGCCATTGTACCTATTAGTACTACTTCAAAAATGTTATATATTATCTGGATCTTTCATACCAACTTTCTCCTTCAAATTGACTTTTAATCAGCCATCATCTGTACTGACTTGCTGGTCTGCAGCCCAGATTGGTATTTCTGTTGGTTGGAAGCAGCATCCTGTTCCTTTAATCAGAAGATGCAGCTGACTGAACCCATTCTGCATTCACCCTTCACTCCACTCCACTCTACTCCAATCCACCTCCTCCCACTCTGCTCCATTCCCCTGGCTCCCTCTCTTTCCCTTCTCTTAGCCCCAACCCGGACTGCAATCAGAATGCAGGGCCTGTCTGGAGGACCACACACGGAGTAATTATTAATAAGAGAAGATGACAAGTGAACATCCTCGCTGAATGCTAATAGATACCAGAGGAGACTGGAGATGGCTGGCCCTTTTCTCCCTCTTGGAGACGTCGGACCAGGCTGAGCTTCACTTACCTGCTGATCCCTATTAAAAGTCATTTACAGGGGGACTACTTTTTTTTGTCCGACAACATAACAGAAAGGATCCCTACTGAGATGAACAATTTGGATAAATTGAAACAAGAAATAGACATTACATTATATTCTTCATAGCCAGCAGACTTCATTGACAAGAGTATTTTTTCAGGCATAACATGGCTAGTGTGTTTGTATTATCGTGCATGCAAAAATATTTGTTTGGATCCCAACTAAAATTTAAAACACAAAAGTCAAACAAACTAACTGTCTGAGGCAGCGATAGACCAGCAACTTCTGAGTTCTTCAGGATGAGATGACGGTTTTTGTCAATAGAGGCTGGTGGCTTTGAAGAGAGATTTTCCTGGTTTCAAAATAAGCATCTTATTTTAAATAACAGGTCTATCTAAGTAGGGATCCTGTCTTTAATATTGTCAGCCACTTAGAATAACAAATATGAGCCTAACCAAAACATGACTGCATTTGCCTCTGCAATTAAGTTGCAGACATTGTAGCCAGTTTGCGAGCTGCTGGCTAAAGCAATCAAGTTGAGCAATTGCTAAACTTTTTGTACCTATAAGGAATTTAGACTTAAGAAATGAAATAACAGAGCCCTATTTTAAAACAACAAAATGACCTTTTGAGATATCTAAAAACAACTTTAGGGTTTTATACTTACTGGTGGTTGCTCATGTTGATGTCTTGTTACTGCAAATAAACGTCCACACTAAATGACCCCAAGTGTGAAATGTGATTTCACCACTGCAGAGACCTGGCTCCTACCACTCCTATAAACAAAATGAAACAAAATAAATAGAATAAGCATTACAGAAGAGGAATTCATGAAGCCCATCTTTCACTCGAGTACGACTGTGAGATTTTGTTTATCTGTACAGCATTAATAGACCTGGAGGGGGAGCTTTGTTTTGCCAAATGCTATTTCCAAGGTCAAAATGGAACATTTTATCTCAAAATCACATATGCACAGTTGAGTAGTATTACACAGAGTTATCAATGAAGTATCAGCTCTTTCACTTTTTCTGAAGGCACTCTGTCCTAACTTCAGCTGTAGCTATGCTCTGTTTAACTATTTTCCTGGGGAGCACTAAACTGTAATGGATTTTAAATCTCCTTCAATATACGCTCCGCTCTGTGAATCAGGGGCTGAGGAACATCACACCTCTTGCATAGCAAGTGCAGCAGGATGCTAGCTCTTTGTGCCACAGGATAGAGAGCCATTGATGTTCGAGTCCATTCAATGAAAGAACCGCTCCAGCTGCTTTGCAGAGTACAGACATGACATAAGCAGACCAGAAAGCCACAAACACAAAGTCAGTGCTGAAAGGTCCATCATTACAAAATAAAACAAGCCCGAATTCCAAGAGTTGCAGGTCAAATGTAACTCCAGAAGAGTGGAAATTTAGATGATTTATGAATACACACCACACCTTCACGATTGTACACATGGATTGGGGGAATTATGTGACACAAAAAGGAGCAGAGAAAACCTCCGGACACGGACAGGTGAGGAGTCAGCACTCACCGCCGCATGAGACAACAGCAGAGTATAATGTAGTGGAGCACAGCAGATAAAATGCTGCTCTGGATAAATCGGCCCAGGTCATTGAAGTGCTGAGAGTGACACTGTTTCAATTCGGCAGCCCAAAATAATGTGGTCTTCAGTCAGTAAAAGAAGTTAACACAGCCGAAATGTTTCAAGGAATATCTGACGGGGTGACCAAAGAGGCAAGTGGGATCAAAGGTGCGTTTGTTTGAGATAATTTACAGCAGAGCAAAGAATATCTGGACTTCAATAAATCACAGAGGTCGAATTTCACAGTCAGTCTTGAGTTGGAACTTAAAGTAAAGTCTGAAGGACAGATTATGTGTTTTTGGATGTCCACATGCAGGTCACCCTTTTGTACTATTTCATCTTTCATTGTAAGCACTTTGAGCCATTTATATCCAAGCGTTTTTCTTTAGATCTTTTCAAGATGCATTTGCAAGTATTCAAGTAGTAGCTACATGAGGAGGGCTGCTAACATTTTCCCTCTGTGCTCGGAGGCCACATAGTCTCAGTCCTGTTTAAACCAATGCAAACATCGACTCGAAAAGAAGCTAAAAGACACACTAACCTCTCTTGTTTTCGAGATCTACATCGTGCAAAGTGTTGTCGTGACTCCTTTGCCCTCATAGAAATGATATCTCCCTCCTCGCCGATGATGAAAATGATGATGATGGTGATGATCAGTGCGAGGGAAGCTCGGATCTTGCTGTGTGTAGGCTGCGATTCCCCCTGAATTTGCGTTGGCCGAGCACCCGTAAGACAGCGCAAGAAGAAACCACCTCCTCCGGACTGAAAGCAGCATCGTTCAGCGAAGACGACGACGCTGTCATTGAATCAGGGAGAAAACCACGTCTATTTCGGAGGGAGGCATGATGTGCTCGCAGGGCATCCCCCACAATCACACCATGGACTCCATGTGCCCACTAATAAGAGGTTCGCCACCGGGAGCTGTCCAGGTGCTGAAAATCGGTATCCAGCGGCGTCACGTGTGACTAGCAGAGGCGTCAACGCGGAGGAAACCGGGCTGGATTTACTAAAATTAAACCCCGACACAATTATCTCTATAACATTTTCGTATAAGAGACCATGTCCCCCTTTCTGTGCCACCCTGACAGCGTCGACGTAGAAAAACACTCGCTTAACTTCACCTCGAGTTCCTCGCGATAACAACCCACCCGCGTGAAAAAGATCGCTAATACTCACGTGCTTTTGAGACGCTTTAAGTGCTGAATTTATGATTTTCTTAGCGTACCATTTATCAGCCTGCATCGTCATTCTAGTATTCTCAAGTAGACTTGATGAGATATTTTAGTTATGCCCTTAAAAGGTGGTGCGGGAATTCGGCCCCGGAAACACCAACCAAAGGGGGTCACTTGATTTTAATTGAGTTAGGCATGGGTTCTGATATCAGCCTCTTAGTGAAGGGTAGGCTATAGAGGCTAAATACATGTAGCTTATTTAAGGCTCATTTAGTGTGCTACAAATATTTTACCAATACCTTATTAGTCATATCCAGAAATAGACACAACATGAATGTTAATCCTCCTGTTCTCTAACTATAGGCTACATTTAAATAGTCCATATAACGGGAGATTATCATTTTGTTACAAGTGTGTCGAATGTTAATATCTTAAGAGATTTTTCCGTAGGTTTTTACGGAAATCGATACCTGCCTTGCAGTCATCATGCGTTCATTTTGGTTCAGATCTTACACATAGAACAAGTTTTTTGCTAACATGGACCATAGGGTTTTTCACAACCAAATAACCAATACATAGTTTTTATAATTTGCTTATCACTGGCATATCAAGCATTTAGGAAATTATTTAAAAAAAATCAACTTCAAACATTAGTCAAATATTGAAAGAAAAAACAACTTTCTATAAAGGGTGCATTAAAGCTTGAACCAAGACTACAGACCAACTGACATACTTTATAGTAGGCCTGTGTAGTGAGGCCCTTACATGTATAACACACTATGAAAAGATCAGACACAAAACAGAAATGTCCTCAATATCAATATAGCATCTCCACTATATTACCACGCTGAGCTTGTATAAGCAACTCAAATCTATCCGTTTGAACGATAAACACACTCATTTAAAATGATTTTCTATTAGGAAAAAACAATAGAAACATGTCCAGTAGATGCGTCAACTAACGGTTCTGCGTATACAGCCATAATTATTTGTCTGAAGGACGTGGTGTGATGTGTTCGTAGACTTCAAAAAAGTTCCCACGATTCCATTCATGCCTTCTCTGCATACCAGTCATTCAAGAGTTTCTAAACACCCCAGACATGCTGGGCTCACATGCACAACAGGTGATTTCCTCACCCATCTGCCTGATCTCAGGATACAACTGAATCTCCAACAATAAAAACACAAGTTAATCTACTTTGACAGAGACAAGGGCAGCTGCAATTGTCAAATTCTTCTAAGGGCATTTAAATGACCTTTAATAGTCCTGTCTGTTCTGCTCACATGCCTTTAAATGATACTATGACATACTAACAAATTACCCTGTATCCTGACGTTTGGCTTGTCATTTACAATGTGGACAAACTGCAATCACAACATTTTTCTTGGAGCAACACGCCCACATGACTTCAGAGGTCCAACAAAAAGCAGATCTGGGTTAGTTTGAAGCGTCACTATGACTCACATTGGAAACCTGCACTAACGACAAAAAGCTGGGATTTTAAGAGCTGGTAAGGACAGATTTTTACTTATGTCAGTCAATGTAATGCTTCTTTTCATCTCACACGCAACTATTGGCCCTTTAAACCTCATCAGATTTCATAATCCTTTTATATATGTAGCTTGGTTATGCTATTAGTTTCTAGGAAGTGAGAGATTACTTTGTGTGAGTGTGACAAACGTGTTTCTTGTGTTCCCAGGAACACCCAGCAAAAGCATACAAATGATGGCAGGTAATTATAAAACTAAAAGATGACTCGTGAATAAAGTTTTAACAGAGTACAATTTTAAAAGCTCTAAATCCTGAAATGTTTTTATGTCTTTGTAGACCATGGAGCCCCTTGTGAGGCACAGGAAGCAACCTATTGCATGAATGGAGGAACATGCTACAAAATAGATTCAATGAATACACTCTCCTGTGTGTAAGTGAATACAATACTGACATTCTATTTGTCTTTGTTCTAATAACAACTCTTCAGGAACATTTTACTTTTATGTAGCAAACATTTTCAAAGTTTCAGTGTTTCATTTGGTTCACAATTCTTCTGTGTGCAAGCAGTCAAACTAAAATTGTTACTTTATGTCTTACTTTAGGTGCAATGAAAATTACAAAGGCAGCAGATGTGAGCAGTTCCAGCTCTTCAGTATTTCCTCCAACCCAGGGGAGGCTGGTTTAATTGCAGCTGTGGTCATTGTTGCCCTACTCATCCTAATGGTGCTGGCATTTGTTATCTACTACATACGCAAGTGAGTACATTATGGCTTATGGATTATCAAGACTGTCAAGGTGTCTAAAAATAGCATTAGGATATGGTTGTTCTTTTTGTGTTAAACAGTGTTGGTATTATTTCGTCAGCCAGGACTTTATTCTTTTAAAGCTTATAACAATGACTTGTCTTCACTCACAGGATGTTAAAAGCCAAGCAACAGAGCCAACAGAACAACCAGCAACAGTATTGGAGAGTGAAGCCAAGAGTATGACCTTCCTTCTGATGCGTTTCTCTTCTGCTTGTGTGATGGACGGGATAATGAAATAATTCTCAGAGTTGAGTGTCGCTTGCCTTGTTAGACTTTGATCTTTGTCGGATTTGGCGATGTCTTTGGAAAACCGCAGCACCAACCTTACCTAAAGCCAAAGCAGGTAAAGAGATAATAGTGCATTAATAGTCTCATGAGATTTCTTGATTACCTTGTGTTTGCTACAGAAAGGTGTAACTTCTTAACACACACACAAACCAGGTGTGAAACGAATTCGAGTGGGTGGGAATTGAATCACACCTTAACCTTTTTTTAACACAGCAATGGAGTTTGCCTTGGTGTTACTCTTGTTAAGTCACATTTCAATCTACATGCTTTGTCTGGAATGTATTTATAACGCCTGTTTGGACTGTGTTAAACTATAAAGAAAATGATTATTATAAATATTTAACTGGTATCTTCTTAAGAAATTAACCCTTGTATAAATGAATGAATATGCTCAATGTGCTAAAAGTAAATATTTGTAATTGTGTAAATATATGGAAAGATCCATATTCAGTGATTTGACTGTGTGATTTTTCACAGGAGACCACACACAGACACACACACACACACACCCGCACATTAACATTTGTGTATTTGTGAGGATCATGATGGCAGCTCCTTCCTTTATCATTTAAACCTTACCATCAGAACTTCATTTCTATCCTCAACCTTTAGCCTAGATGCTTAACCTAATGCTAAATCTAATCTTAACCCTAAACTATAATTGGTCTTAGAAACAGTCTGGACTGGTCAGGATGACCTCACTTTGCAGTTTTAAAGCAGACATTGGCTCTCGCAAAGCCCGATTTTCAGGAACACACACATTTGCAGTGTGTAGGAGGCTGTATAATTAGCGTATCCCAAGCCAGTCATCAGTCTCCTTAAATCTGAAAACAGGGGCACAGGAGATCCCGAGAGTTTAACAATGGGAATGGTGCCATCAGATATGAGTCAATCCTGCAAGTTTAGGAGAGAATTAATACTTGATGGAATGCATTAACAACAGTTTGTTCATTTGTTTTAAACTTTGATAAACTTCCAATATTCTCCCACAGTGGCTCTACATCCACCGTGGGAGAAAATAACTATATACTTGATGTTACCACAGTTATGTTACCAATTACAAACTCATTCTGTGTAACACACTGAGTTAGGCCTTACAGTCTGGAATTGTTAAAGAAAAAATCAAAATGGTTATAGCTTGCGAAAGTCAAATTTTAATACTGGCACTAAATAAAAGATGTTTAAAGTTCACTTTGAATTGTAATTTTTAACAGGTCAACATTATTAAGTCAAAACACAACAGGGTTTTTCCTGATGCATGAACAGGGTGGTCCTAAAGCCCCTCTATCTGTGACATAGAAGTTTAAGATGTATCGTGCTGATTAAAATAGTAATAACCTTTATCTCTTGAGTAGGATTTTTTGTATTCTCTCTAATGCAGAAATGTTATCAGGAAAATTGTAGCTGTAAAAGCTTTTAAATATAGAATTGCAGGAACCTTTGTTTTCAGCCCACAAAGTCATGACTGAAGTCAGTGGCCTTCTTTGTGCTACATATGCAGTCACCTGCCTCCACCTAGTGGCTGTTAGACTTCACTGACAAGTGTTGTGGTGGACAGTAAGAGTTGTAGAACATGATTTGAGAAATACATTTTTTAAAAAAAAGGAGTTTTTCAAAAGCTTTATCAAAACTACATGAAATGATCTATAATCTGTCAAATGTAAACTCAAGTTTGTCTGTCAACAACTTACTCTTACAGGCCTCTGGTTTTGTCAAACTCATGCGCAATTTTTAGTGCTGTGCTGTTGAGTCCCACAGACTGCATGTTAGCGATAATGGTTACCACCACCCCTTGTGGGAGGAGGGGGGTCTGTCTTTTGCTCTCTTTTATCTCCTCATTGGGAAGTACCAGGAGGACACTGCTGGCCCCAACTGCACCTCCTGTGTGCGATACATAGTGTCTGCGCTTCCTGCATTGACCATATTTCTGTTCTTTTTCCACAACGAGCCAGCCTTGGGCGTACCGTCCGTCCTTATCCCAGCTGGCCTCAGTCCGATCAACCGGTGCCCACAGATCTATGGCTGTTTGGTGTTTGAGGAAGCCAGGGAGCAAACCCTGAGTGTCCTTCAGGTGGGCCACCTGGTAGCTGTAGAGCAGAGCATTACCAAACAGCAGCAGGTCACCAGCAGTGGAGAGGAAGCCACCTCCTGCCCACTTGTAGGAGTTGTCTACATACGGGCAGTTCACAACACGTCCCCTCTTGTTGAGATGATAAAACCTGTGGAGAAGCATCAACATAAATATGGTCTCCTTATTAAATTTTGAACCTGGTGTGCTCTCAAAAACAAGGATGAGCAAACAAAACAACCTTGAAGAAATGAAAAATCACATCAAAGCTCTACTACGATATAACTGGTGTATTTCCCCTGTGCTCAGCGGTGATGGGTCAAAGTGTGTTAGAACTTAAGATCGTAGATGATAGATTACCTAGAGCGGTGGTAAATAATAGGGTCATTCTCTTCAGGCACAGTATTAAGCATTCCCAGCTCCCGAAACATTTTCATCATTAGATCCAGGAAGTGATGACCTGCAGCTCGCTCCACAACAGCACTGAGCAGGGTGAAGGCATGGGTGGAGTACAGAAAAGTACTGCCTGCACATAGTAACACATTTCTTATTCATCGGAGCATTAACATTGAATTTGTATCGTATTTCATTTAATAGACAAATATGTGCTTTACCGGGTTTGAAAATGAGCGGGTCATCCTTAAAGAGGTCCAGAGCATGGGTGACACTTTCAAAGTTGTCCTTTAAGTAATACTCTTCCTGTTCAAACTCTTTTTTGTTCTGACCCTGAGCAGCACCTTTGCCTTTCTGTTCTGTTGCAGTGGGTATATCTTTGTTTCCAGATGAGCTTTTTTCATCCTCTTTCTCTTTTACTGGGGGCTTTAACAGTCGCTTTGCTTTCTCCATGTCCTCTTTGACTTTCTTTGCATCCTTCTCATAATGTCGTATACCACTTAGGTGGGACAGAAGCATTCGAGGGGTTATCGTGACCTGAAAGAAAAGGATAATTTATAAGTATGTGAGCTGTACACACAAAAAGAAGATATTATTGCTGATAAAAATCTCTGACATCTGGTTCAAGTAGCTTACATCCTGTCCATCAAATTGTTTCTGGGGAAATTCCGGGACATATTGCTGGACAGGCATATCAAGATCCAATTTCCCCTCCTCACGCAGTCGTGCAGCTGCTGCAGATGTGAGGGGCTTACTGATGCTGGCAATTCGCATCACTGTTTCTGGGCTGCATGGCACACGGTTCTCCAAATCAGCATAACCCATCCCTGAATTACATGTACAATTTAAATGCATCTTGTAACATTCTTCTTTAAGAAGAAACATGTTTTAAGACTCCTTTTGTAGGAATGAAAAATACACCTTCAATAACAATATTTCAGACATTTCACAAAAATGAAAAATACCAGGAAAAGGGAAGTTCCTTAGTTTCACATCTGACTCTGTTAGGACAGGCTGCTCTGTGCTGGCTTAGTTCATGGCACAAACAAATGGCCATTTTAGCTAACAACTAAAATGGGCAACAAGTGTTTCAAGGCAAACAAAGCTGAAGCTGAAATGTTATTTGTAAACAATGTATTGGTCTCTTAGTGGCCACTGTTTTTACAATAGCCTACTGATAATAATGGTAGGCTACTTGCCAACATTAATGTAACAAGACACTAACTTGTCTTGTAGGGTCATATAGGACCAGCTTTTTGTTTAAATAGAACATCTTTTGTTTACATTAACCATTTTTAGGTTCCAACACATATTACAGAATTCATCCTTGGCTATGGAATATTGTGGGGGGATTATTTTAAGCCTTTTTTTTTTTTTTTTACAACAAATAGATTACCAATGTAGGCTACCATTGTTGGACAACATTTGACAAAGGCAAATGGATGACCAGGGGTTTGCTTTGGTGGATATCAGACATTACTCTGAATGAGCCATAACTTCTGTTGCGGGTCAATGTAGCACCAAACTGCTGTTGCATTAGCCCAGTATACCTTGTGTCGGGGGAAAACAGCTTCACTTCATTTATTTATTTATGTAAATAATAGACGTAAAAAAGTGGACTTTGCAGGCACCAACCTTCACACCAGACCTGAACCCCATCCACAGAGACCCCAACCACCAGCCCTGGAGCCCCGACCTCAGCCTGAAATAGACACAACATTGAACCGACTCAGATTAGATTAAAGGTTAAAGTGACCAGGGATCAAAGAGCAGTGACAAAGAGGCCAACCAACTACCAAACATTTGCAGGCCTACCTCTGTGCCTACCTTTATCCGCTCCAAGAGGTCTCGACTAACTTTTATAGCATCGCTGTATCGATCAGCCCTGTATATTATTTTATCATCACAGGAACTGTTGGCTTTGTCCGCGTGGTACTTCAGTCCTACAGCTAAAGCAATTCCCACACCAACCCCACACATCCAAATCCTAGACTTTGATCCGTATTTAAAATGGTCTCTGTTTGACCCTCCGACATATCGTCTCTGTTGTTGAATAAAAACACAGCGTATATCTGAATGTGGCTGCTTGTGTGTAAGATTCACTCGCAACCCGGCTCGCGGTGCCAACAAAGAAGACTCGCGCGCTGTTAGAAGGCTACCTGTGGCACAAAAACGATATGGCAAAAATAAGCGAGACATTTCTTAATCAGTTTCTGCCCTCGCCTCTCACCGACAGTTAACTGTCCCTGCTAGTTAGCGAGCTCCGGGGTAAACAACACTCGCTTCCTGTTTGCATCGTCGAGCCAGACCGAATAAATCAAACCACGATCACTCGCTCAATAGGATCATTTACCGTGTGGCAAAGTATAGCTGTGCGTATCCCGTCTAGGGCGTCTTATTTCTTTCAAAGAAATGCAGAATATATAATTGCAGTCATACGATGTTCGGTCGTCGGAAAGAGCTTTTCTGTCTAACAAAGAATGGTATTGGTGTGACACGTTTTTGAACAAGGCTACCTTGCTGTCCTACCCACAGGTGTGTCAGTGAGAACCATACTGAATGAAAGAAAGCATTGAGTGGAAAAGGAACAGCATGGTTAATGAATTCATACCCAAATCATATTCAAAGCTGCTTCAGTTGGGGAGACTCTGGTTGTCCATTTTGAGAAAGGCTTTATCAGTCTGCTAGATCATGGGCCAGTAATATGCATCCCCTACTGCCCACCTAGGCTACATTACCTGGAAGATCCAGATTTTAGTAAATTACAGAGCACATAGCATAATAACAATGACAGCTTCATTTGCCAAGAGACCTACTTCTGTGCTTAAGTAACACTCATTGACAAGAGTTTCTCTTTGTCGATTCAGTTTAGGTAATTTGTTAACTTGAAATAGGAAAGAACAATTTTAACATAGGCGTTAATAAGAGTAAATCTATATGTAAAGCCATGAATGGTAATATATCCATAGTAAGCATGCAAGTTTTACTTCCAAAGACCATATCGCACACAGGCACAGTAACGCCCCTCTTATCTCCTCACAAGTGCAACAGAGTTTGCAAAGTAACTTTCACAGAGGTCATGTTAAATACTGAGCTGCATCCATCAACAAGTCAAGAATAGTTTGTTCAAAAACACAAATGCCTACATACTATCGAATAAACTACTGAGTTGAATAAGAGAGCCTCTTACATGCACGAGCCCCAAGTAGGTCATTGTTATCAAACTAGTAATAACTATTGCAGATTTTTTTGGGGTAAAACATCTACCAAACGATATGCATGCAATTGGGTCAGGCACGCCTGCAATTCCTATACATTAAGGAAGCAATAACTGCATATACTGTAAATGAAAGGCCTTTTCAGAAAGTTTTCATGGTTTAAATATTCTTAAACTGAACTATGTTCCAGTGGTGCTAAGGCAACCCACATGAACCAAAACTTATGCCTTTTCTTTCCCAGCTAGAAGTCCAACTCAAGGTCTAGATTTGGAAATTTGACACATTTAAACCTTTTTGAAAGATAATTGATTTTAATTTAAAAAAAACGGTTTTAATATCCTTTGCATCAAACCAACTGCTGAATGTTTGCAGCACTCCGTGTCCAAGACGAATTTCCCCAAGGGGACAATAAAGTGTATTGTATCGTATTGTAACCACAAAATCTATAAATACCTTTAGTTTGAGTCACATCTGTGATGAAGAAAATGCAAAGTTAAAAAACTTTCAAAACGTGCTTTATTTTCATAGTTTGTACATTTCAGATATGATAAACACTTGAAACATCTACATTAATACTATGCTAAAACGTTGCACAACCAGATGACTGAAATGATACTAAACAGACAAGATGAAAAATGTTTGAACCGTGTTTTCAAAGAAAGCCAAGAATATACTGGTATGCATTAAAATTTTCAATAATTGCCTTACAAAACAGTAGCACCAGTATACAGAACAGGCATATAGCCAATGTATACTTACACTTGTCTTGTGAAAATAGTTTTTTCTTAAAGAATGCAAAATGTGCGCAATGTTGAGGTTAAACTAGGTGCAAAATTTCCTCACTTTGTCCTTTGGTTTGTGCATAATAAATGTGGAATGGATCGTACCAGATCAGCTTCAATGCAGATGTAAAAAATCTTTGTAACCAATGACATGACATGTCATTTCACCAGATGACTCATCAAAAAAAGATTACAGGAAACTATCTCAATTGCAAAAGGCAGACAACATTTCAAGATACAAACTGGCATAAACAATCTTGTTTCTCAGTTTAGGCTTTATCAAAGGGAATGGTTACGCTTTGCTTCCTCGTAGCTTTGCTCCTTGGTCGAGTCTAGCTGAAGGCAGGACGGTGCAATAGGAATAGCATCTGGCTGTTTGATCTCCACCATGAGCATCGTACGAGAAGAGGGGTTTATGGTAAGCAAGGTGCAAGTACAAAAAGCCAAAACCACAGTGTGTGGGGGGTCGGACTGTGCCTTCACAAATTATTCAGTTCCATTAGAGTCTGGTCCAGCATCTGGTGCATGTCGAGGTTCTCTTCTTTAGCATGTGACAGTTTCTCTGTTAGAACATTAAAATGGACAAGTTTTAATGTCACACAAGCGAGCACAAGTGAGTCAGTCGGTTAGCTTGGGTTAATAATTGAGCTGGCTACATAACGGAGGTCATTTTTTAGGTTTGAGTCTTTTTAAACACTCAACATTTCACTGACAGAAAACAAGAAAAACACATTGACTTAACAACATAACACTGAGTTATGCAAGCAATCATGCAAACAGGTTACAACAAAGTTCGTAATAATACACACAAACAGAGCAAACCATAAGGTGTGATAACTGCATGACCTTATAGTCTAGGTTGTAAGACTAGAAAATGATATACAGTAACTGTGATTCCCTGAATTTCACTATAATATAGTCACACCTGCATTAACAGCAACACACATTTCAAGCAGTGCTGGCCTCCAGTGTGGAAAATGGAGGACTTTTGAAGCATATTTTTTTATCTGATTGTCATTCACACTTCCCAAACTAAACCTTAATAAACATAGCAGACATTCACGCAATTCAGTCGTTATTCAAAGCAACACATAGTTCATTAGTGAGGAGACGGTGTTTTTCAAGTTGCTGGAAGAGGCGATCTTTGCAGTCAGAAAGCAAGATGGAAAACAGAGAGAGGACACTAAATCAGAGGTAAATAGAAAAAAAGAGAAAGAGCAAAGCCTGTGGACACCTACCTTCTATACTAAAACCTTTGGGAGACTTTATAAAACACACTAAAAAGAGCTGAATAGCCTTCAGTTAACACAGCAATTATCAGAGAGTGGGTTTTAGCAATCTACTTGTTAGATGTTTTTGCCTGAGTCAGCATGACAGAAAAGTGTGTAAAGTAAGAGCAGAGGATGAAGATATGAAATAAGGTTAAAAGAAGAATGGCAGTGAGCCTAACCCTTCAAATAAATTAGAATGAAGTGGAAACAAAATAGAGAAAAAATTAATCTGCCACATTGATCAAATCATTCTCTATAAAAAGAGCATCTTGAGAAATGCTTGAATACAGCCATCAAGAACAGATCTGGAAAAAGTATAACTGAGAGTCGACGATTTTGTGGCTGAAGTTTGGTTTGACATTTTTTAGAATGGGGCTTCACTGTTGTTCTGCAGTCCCACACTACAAAAGACACTTGCTCACTGTCTCTCATCTTTCTGTGTCTGAATTGATTGAGATGACTTTAATGAAAACACTCAGCATGTGGGATTGTACATTTATTTCAATACAGGATACCATGTATCATACAAAGCCCATGTGTCATAATCACAGAGCAATTTCTTCCAATTTTTTTTTTCAACAAACAGATAAGGCTCAACAAATCTTACTTTCTATTCTGTGTTCCACCAATACTTCCTCAACCTTCCTCACAACAATCCAACACTAATTCCTTCAAATTCTCAAATCAGCTTGTCCTGTCTCTAGTACTAAATGTTAAAAACTGTATGCATGCATCAGTCTCAAACGCTTCGAGAGTAGACAGCTCAGCTCAGCATTTCGTCAAGTACCTGCAGTTGTTTTAAACTTCTGTGCGTAAAGCGATATTCCTTATAGCTCAGCTTCACAAAACAATGTTGACATTAAATAAACAGGGTTAAGCTCAACTTATGGTTTGTGGAGATGAAGAACAAAATCCAAAACATAACTTAAAACAAAAGGCTTCCTGGTTTTATTAGAGCCCATTCAAAATAAATAGAAAGGAAAAAGAGAACAAAAAGGACAGAGTAAAGAGATACAGCTTACACAGAAGGAAGGGTGTTTATTTTTTACACAATGCAGAAAGATTCTAGGATTCTGTACAAGAGATGGGATGCACTTAATGTTGACATGAGGATGAAGACATGAGGAGGGTGGGAAGAAATGGCAGAGAGAAGGGAAGGGAAAATGGAGAGCAGGCTGAAGAGAGCAGACAGATGTTGCTCAGCCGGCAGAAGACGTCTTTGATGAGGTGTAAAAAAATTATCTGTGTGGGAAAGAAAAAGTTGAGTGAACCAGGGGACCGAGGTGGGACCTACGGAAATATTGAGGTGTGCACTGCAAAACAGGAGAACCACACGAGTCACAGCAACAACAACTACCACAAAACTACAATGCAGATGGAAATGCATTGTGGGGTAGACAAACGCCTCCTTATGAGGACACATAGACTGAAACATACAGACATGGAGCGATGTCTAAATGTGGAGGGAGGACTCTTCTTTAGCTAAATTTGGGGCTGACAGACAACCTTCAATCTCTATAATCACTGAATAAAAGGGGAACCTCACAAACACCCAGCGGCCTTTCTTCTGGACGGAAGTAGACCGTGTTAGTAGCAAAGAAAAGGGGAATCACAAATACGGTGCGTGAGTCAGATTCACTGAGATGCATTCCTTAAATAGTCTATAATACATTTCAATGGAAAACTTGCATGCTCTGCTTAGGATGTCAAAATATCATGTGAGATTTACTTTCAAATTAGACAACTACAAAAATGCAAAGACTGACTTAATCAAAAAATGATACAAATTGCAACTTCTCCATGCATAAAACTACTTAGGGTCCTGTAAAAAGTTCTCTCAAACCACAATGATATAATTATTTATCACGATTCATCAATGAAGGCTTAGCGTAAGAAACAATTATAGTAAGTGGGCTTCAATTGCTTCAGCACAGAATGCCACAGTGTCCGTTTAAGACATTAATGTTTAAGAATATCCGCTCTGAGTAAAGGGAGAGTCTAGTTATGATGGATATGGAAAAATGGGAAAAGGGAAACAAACTACTGTAGATATGCAGTTGGTGCAAAGGGAAGAGACATGCAGTAGTGTCGAGAGGGTGAAGATAGAACATGCGGGCACAGCAAAGTAGAGAATTACATGGAGGTCATGTCGTTGAGGGCGTGGTCCAGCTCCTCGCTGATGGCCTTGTACTTCAGTTTCTGAGAATACAACTCATCTATTGGTGGGCCGGGGGGGGTGTAAAGGGGGCAAAGGTGAAAGGAGCACATGGCAAGGAGGTGAAGGGTGAAGCATCCAGACCATTGACATGACAGGAAGAGGTGACAGAAAAAAATTGACAGGGGGAAAAGAGGAAAACAAGAGTTACATCAGGAAAAACATGGAATGGAAGTTAAACAAAAGTGGGGGGAAATTCCTCAAAGTCATGAAGAAATGAATCGTACTGTCACACTCCAAGTCTACATTTGGGCCTGACATCTCTGACAAGTGTTAAAGCCATTCTTTCCTATGTTGAACCTCATAAACCAACCAACTAAACTTTATTGATGCTAAAGTAATTCAATTAAGATGATATCAAAGGGAAACAGAAATAAAGTGAAGGAGCAAAGTAAAGAAAGACCTTAACATTGCTAAAAGCAGTGAGAACCAGTATCACCACCAGCACAAAATCTAGTTCAAAATAACCAGAGTAGCATTCTGGGGTTGGAGTTGGAAAAATCATACCTTCCAAGTCATCAATGGTCTTCTCAAGCTTGGCTACTGATCTCTCAGCGAACTCAGCACGAGTCTCAGCCTGTGTCACAGAAACAGATTTATCAGTTAGTCCAGCACTGGACCTATGACCTGTTTAAATGATCCTGTAAGCCCAGCTAAAGCCTTGTGAAACTTTACCTCCTTCAGCTTGTCGGTGAGGACTTTGATCTCCTCCTCGTACTTGTCCTCCTTCTGTGAGTACTGTGGGACAAAACAATGATAGGTGTCAAACAAAGGCAAACTCAGGATGTCCTCGTATTACACATTGGAATGCTTTTATACAACGTGGTAAAAAAAATTACACTAAATTTAAGAAATTTGTTTCACCAGGATTTTCTTTTCCCCTTCCATCCAGTCTAATGTGGACCTGAAGGGGTTGCCAGCATGCACTCTGCCACATTATCACTCTTACCTTCTCTGCCTGGGCCTCCAGTGACTTCAGGTTGTTGGTCACAGTTTTCAACTCTTCCTCAAGCTCAGCGCATTTGCTGGTGTTTTAGACAAGGGGGTCGCAAAGGAGAAGAAGGAGGGAAACAACGATGGACGGAACCAGAAGTGTACAGAAAAACAGGTAGAGGGGAGAATAAAGAAAGGGGGAGAGAGGAAACAAATAAATAAGAACTACAGGGATTAAACAAGGAGGGAACCCCAAGTACCTTTAAAGTGCCTTAACAGAGCAGGAATGTGACTATAGGTGGTGTGAGTGATGTTATCTCACAAAGATTAGTGGGTTACAGTGAAGTCAATCATTAAGTGAATGGTATTTCCACATGTAAATATCATGCTTATTTTTAGAGTGTTATTTTTGCACAGTTTCTGCCATGTTAGAGGTGTGAAAGAGTCTAAAGTACTCTGAATAAAAGCGCGTAATAGAAGGAAAAAAAAGAACAAGCACAGCAAGCAAAGCAGAGGCTTCACTCTGCGGCGTGAGTCAAAGTGGGGACATACACTCATCAAAGATGTTAAGTTTTAGCTTGCAGTACCTGTATGACTGAGGAGTTTAGTGATTTCGTGCTTTGCTCCAAAACCCTTAGCTCATCCTCCACTCTCCGAGCTCGTCTGTGAGTGGGTGTGGCGCACACGTGCAAGCCAAGACCATTCAAACCATGGAGAGCATGCAAATAACCAGTAGAGTAAGAACAAAGGACACGCTGTTCAAACAGAAACGAGTCCAATACTTTTGATGTTAGTGCTTAAAGCTCAGAGTGGTGAAACATGCAGATGTAAGTGCACGTTTAATGTAGGTAAAGGGGAAACTTCTTACCCCTCTGACAGCTCAGCGCGCTCCTCTGTACGCTCAAGATCACTCTCAATGATGACCAGTTTACGGGCGACCTTTAGGTGCAGCACAACAACGTGTTACAATGCAACAACAAAAACCCTGACGACTGTGACATGTGTAGGATGTGGTGTACTTTTAACTTTCACTTTTAACTACTTATATGAACATAGCATGTTAAATCCCACTTTAGCATTGATTTAACTTTAATGTAGTATTAAGGAGTCACATGAAATTCTTTAGCTAAGAGTTGTACTGTATCTTATATGCTGTCACAAAAAGAATTCTGATCTTTCATTTAAGTAATAGAACCACTGCATTTCTGTCAGTAAAAAAAAAGATTACAGCTAAAAGTCCTTCATTGAGAACGCTTTTTATGTTTGAATGTGTGAGTATAATCAAGAAAATGGTCCTAAAGTGTTTGTCGTTTGACTTCGTCAATCAGTTGATAAATGTTGGATAGTTGAAACTACAATGAAGTATTCATTTATCAATTATTCGTTTTATATAGGGAATCCAAATGTATAGATGAACTGAAAACTGTTGTGATGTAACACAAATAATTCCCTCTTCAATTTAGTAACTTAGAGGTCAAAAGTAAGAGTTCATGCTTTCACTTTTGAGCTGCGAACATCTTTGTAATAGTTTGTTAAAAAAACCTTTTCTATATCTTTTAAACTGCCTATGTGAATGTAATATAATGTGATATATTTTACTTTTAAAAAAAAGCAGGAAAAGTTTGAATGCTGATCGATGGATTGATCATTCAAATGTTTTAAAGGGTTAAAATATTCCTTAATCTGTCCTTTTAAACACAGAAACTCTCCATCATTTGAACAGACACAAATACAATTAACAGAGAATTTCATTGGGGAAATCTACCTCTTTGCAACAATTATAAAAGGTCTGAGGAAGAATACCGGATTTCACTACATGAGCCACTGTAGGATTGTTGTTACATAAAAGTTATAAGGGAAGCTGCCAGTGCCAAGGGCTGAAAAACTCGCCTCCTCATATTTGCGATCAGCCTCCTCAGCGATGTGCTTGGCCTCTTTGAGCTGGATCTCCTGCAGCTCCATCTTCTCCTCATCCTTCATGGCCCTGTTCTCAATGACCTTCATGCCTCTGTGAGATGAAACGAACAGTCAAAGGATGTTAAGAAGCAGGATCGGAGACCTGACAGAGGGACTACAGTCTCCCTGAGGACACGCATCTGGTTCAATGTCATGTTGGCTATAAATGTAATATATCAATCTAAGGTAAATGAATAACAGATATTTTCTGATATTTAAGACGCAGAATAAACAGAATTTGGGGTGTAAGGACACATCTGCACTATCTGACATCCAGTTCTTTAGCACAGAGGCTCTGCTTGTACCCAATACAAAGGGACAGAGAACAGCCCATACACCTGTTCTGTGGCGCAACAGAGCATGATGACAGACATCAGACAGTCTGAGTCTGTGCTGCTCATAAGAACCCACCTCTCGCTCTCATCAGCAGCCTTCTCAGCCTCCTCCAGCTTGGTCAGGGCAGTGGCCAGACGCTCCTGAGCACGATCCAACTCCTCCTCAACTAGCTGGATGCGTCTGTTAAGGGAAGCGACATCTGCCTCAGCCTGGGGAGAGGAGAGGAGCATGTCAGGCAAACATGGATAGGAGATCCCCATTTTTAACACAACACATGTAAATCAAACAAGTATATACATTCAAGTCAGCCCAAAGAATGTAGAGAAGATGGTGAATTTGGTTTATTTTCTTAGTGATGCCCTGAACACTGTTTTGTTTTATGCCAGAGGGATGTGTGTAATCAAAAGTGTTTTCCAGGAGGCTCCCTGTGCTCCTCAGTGACTATTATAATTATAACAATGTCCCAGGTTGACAGCAGGTTCAATACACTGCCTCATTACTAGGCTCCCGAGAGAACATTAAGAATGCTTGAGTCAAAGGCCCTGAGACTATTTACTGTAAATGAATGCTTATAAGACACGTGCACAACCACAGAGGAGACTTCCTGGGTAATTCAGGGTAGATTTACATGTAATCTTACTGGTCACAAATTTGCCACAAGTTGGTATTCCATGGTTTAACAATCTGGTATCTTTGGAGAAAAAGTTGCAATGCATTATTTTGAGTGAATGAAGAGCAGATCTTATATTTTCTTATATTATTCAAATCTGTGGCTGTCAGCTTCCGGATGAGTTTTGCATTGGCCTGAAAACAGGCAACAACTAAAACAAGAGGTCTGACTGACTCTCCTGCAGGTCATGTGAAGGAAAGTGCAGTGTTGGATCAAAGTGCATCTGAGGTAGTGAAGCATGACAAGGAAATCACTTATAACCTATTAACTGAAGCAATGCTTTTGACTCCATTCAAATCTCTTATTTAGTTTTAATTACAGTCTGCCAGGCTGAGCCTGAGATTGACTCTTGAGTGCTTTAAGCCCCTGCACAAAGATTTACTTCCCGTCTCGACAACTACCGTTATATGTTCACACTGTGAAGACCTGTTGTCCTTATATGGGCAAGTCAAAGAGCAAAAGAGAGACGACTGGCACTTTACATGTTGCCACATTTTACTTTGAACTTCCTGTTGTTGAAAATAATATAATCAAATAGTTTACCCTATATACCTGCCAAGAAAAAAAAACAGAACCTCCTGGAAAGCAGGTCGAACATTTCCGTAACAGCAGAGAGCATCAAATGAGATGCAAGTGTAACAAAGTAGGCAAAACAATGAGCCACGGCTGGTCTGCTGCTTTGACTAGGGCATTAGCGGCCTAACGCTGCCAATTATAATAAACTCTTAGCTAGCAGCAGGCTATCAAAAAAAACCTCAGTAAGAATATATGTTGCACGTTAAGGAGCCGTGTACAGCTCAGCTGTGCACCGAGGTGTATCAAGAGAAATCCCGCTGTTTCACTGTCCAGACTATTATTTCAAGCTCTCTCCGCAGGACACACACACACACACACACATCGAAAAGAGGAGAATATATAGCCTTATTTCACGATCATTAAGCAGCCTCTGTGTGAGTGTACGCGCGGTAGCCTAAACATGCTTACTTGTTCCCTTGCTTTCCTGTTCGCCAGCAACTCCTTCTGTAATCTCTCGGCTCTCTCTTCAGCACCGTCTGCTTGCTCTTGTAAGGATTTTATCTTACGTTTTACTGCCTCTATCGATGTAGTTCCGGCCATTTTCGGCACAGAAAAGAACTATACTTTAAAAAAGCTACAAATTGCTGCTGCACAATTTCCGAGAAATTGTCAAGCAGCGAGATGACGTGCTTTCTTGATTGTGCTGGAGGCTGCGCGAGACAGGCTGAACGGTGCGCGAGCTCTGCTGAGACGCGCTCTGCAATACCATGTCGCTTGTCCAGGAAGTGCCACTCATTACAAAAGAGAGTTTAAAATTAAGGATTCTGTGGTTTGAAAAAAAACGTACAACGTCAAAATCTACTGCTATGTCACATTAACGATTTAATGTGAAACTGGGTCAAAATAAAAAATGACCATGTATATTTCAAATGAGAAGAACGCACCCACTCAAAATAGTTTAGAGTAGGCTATTTATGATTAGGCTTGTAGAAAGCTGGCGGAGCTACAGCGCCATCTGCCGGTTAATTGTAATCACTACATGTGGCAGTTAAACTATTTAAGTCCTCACTGGAAACACTAAATGCAGGTTTCGTTTGAACTCGGATTTTTTTTCTGTTTATATTTAAGCGAATACATAGCTCATGAAAAATAAACAGGCCTATATCTGAATTAATTTCCGCTCAGCACTCATACTTAAACGTCCTAAAAGGGGATACAATATATCATCAAGTGTGATAAGCTAAAACTCAGCAGTATATAAAGAGACTCAGAGGCCTAACCCTGTGGAGAAATCCAATTAAAGGATTATTACAACTGGTTTTCCTTCGGTTAACTTAAAGGCTGCACTTAAATTGGATTCGTCTGATTGACTCCTGAAAACAAAGTGTCCCTACTTCAACTTGACCCTGACTCGGTCATGAACCTGATTGTTTGCCATGAAAAGAAAACTATGTTTATTCAGAACTATAGTTTTTTTTTACTCAACCAGGTCGCGACCTTTAAATGTATTTCATCTAAATTATTAACATAGCTTTCCCTAAAGGTAGGATTAGCATTTTTTTAAAGCTTATTGAGCAACACATTAGGCTACCTAAAAATTAGGATTATTGTTTCCAAGGATAAGCTAAATGTGTCTATTTTTTTAATGAGCAGTCCTACTCTGGGACAGTTTGATGGGGAACAGTGTTTTCCCCCTGTGGTAAGCAGAGAGCGTAGCCCGCATGTGAGCTCTATCTTGACCATATAAAGCAGTGGGCTATATTTATCCAGGCGCTTGCACTCCTCGCTCCTTGGGACACTGCACATTAGTCTACTTGACTTTTCACTCAGGAAAAGACTCTCCCAGACTGAGGCATATAAGACTGAAGTCAAGGCCTAAAGAAATAAATTATTACACACTATGGGCATAAATGTTATGCGTTTGCATATGGGTGACTTAAAGTTTCTATTCCTCATTTTTCAATTCATCAGCCAGTCAGACATTCTTTGGGCAGACTTGTGATAGTGCATGTGACCTTTTACGAATAAAATGAGAAAAAGAAACGTGTGAGGAAGCGTGGTGCAGGACTGGTGCCTTTGTGAATCCCTTCCATACTTACATCTGCGGCTTTCTTCTCAGCCAGCTCAAGTTTCTCCTGGGCATCTTTAAGAGCCTCGGAATACTTGTCCAACTCATCCTCTGTTCCCTTCAGCTTCTTCTGCAGAGCTACCAAATCGTCCTCAAGCTGAGGTGTGTTTCAGTGCGCAGAAGTTTCAGAGGTGATCAGCGTGGTGAGGAGATGGAGTTGCGTGAACGCGCAAAGGCGCAAGAGCGCGAACAGAGACACAGACGCACAGTAAAGGACAGAACAGGACAGGACAGGACAGGGGGAAGAGAGAAAAAAAGAGAGAAAAAGTTAGGGAAGCTCATGCACGTCAAGATGAGATACCTTGGTGGCTGACTCCTCAGCAGTCAGCAGCTTTTCTTCAGCAGTTTGGAACTCCTCAAACACTTTATCCCTTTCGTCTTCAGAAACACGCAATTTCTTTTCCAACTCTCTTATATCGTCCTCTAACTACACATGTATGTAAAAGAAATTATAAAGTTAAACAGCATAGAAAAATATTCGGTTCATTATCAAACATATTCCCTTCAATTGATTTCAAAAATTGAAGTAATCAATTACATTTCTTAGCTTGCACCACCAAATGCCAAAACAGATTAAAAAAATTATTTATACCCCCCACCCCCCAAAAAACAACATCAAACAAACAAACAAACAACAAACAAAAAAACAATTAATCCTTAATTGGTATTATCCATGAAAGTACTTAATCCGCATTTAGGAGATGATCCATTAAAATAGCAGTTATAATCTGCTTCTGGTATTCCTGCCATTTCTATCTTTGGGCTTGTCCATAAAAGCAACAAAAAAAATCAGCCGACCTGTTTGCTTCTGTCCTCTGCTGATTTCTTGTCTGACTCGGCCTGCTCAGCTCTGTCCAAGGCATTCTCCTTGTCGAGCTTGAGCATCTGCATCTTCTTCTTGATGGCGTCCATGGCTGCTGTTTGTTGACCGGTTGCACCGACAAAACGTCCAAATGAAAACGAAGGAGAGGAGAGGGGCTTAGGGCGTCTGTGCCTAACTGAACACTAAGCTGGAGTGCAAGCTCTGCCTTCCTGTGCCCTGTCAAATATGTACTTTCAAGAGGGGGGAGACTGGATTCCTTTGGACATCCAATACTTTTTTGGGGGGAGGCGTGCGCGGCTGCCCGGGCGTTTTTTACGGATCTGCTCGGTGATTCGTTCCTCCCAAACATTTGACTTTTGATACGCCTGTATATGGGCTGTGATGGACAAGCAGGCAGCTCCCATGGGATTGCTTCTTAATGCTAATGTAACAGAAGTCATTTAATGCACAGGGAATATGCAGATGAACATTTCGTTTTAAATCTCTTCATAGAGTGTCTTTAAGTCTCTCCAATATCCTCTGTCAATGAAATCTGGCTCGTGCTTTCTTTAAAGAGATGTTTTCTATTTTGTGCTGGCTACAGTGTTCTCTTATGTCTTATTTCTCTTGTGGCAGACTTGGAGTGGGACCACAGACCGCTGCAATTACAGTTTCAATCAGCTTTTGTCAAAGCAGTCCCTGTTGTTGTGTGTGTATGGGTGTGTTTTTGAGTGTGTTCTGGTGGTAGGTGAGTGTGAACACCACTGGGAGAAGTTGAAGAATCTCAAACCAAGTGTGCCATCTGAGAAGAGATGCTTTTGGTAAGCCTAGTAAGCCCTAGAGGCATTGTTCACAGTCTGTTGGCTCAGACAGTGAAGTGTTTACCTGATAATGTATCAGATATCCTCCTTGTAAACTGTTGATGTGTGATGTGACAGAGGCAGCACAGAGTCCAGAACAGGCCTGCCTTGATGGTTTTATACCTGAATTACAGCAGCTAAGCCGCTGATTGACTTGGCATTTGAGAAATGATAACTGCTTTACAAACAGCTTTAAAGGACTGTCTAATTTTGTATGCACAAAATGGATTTGTAGCTTTAAATCTAAAAAAGTGTTTTGTATTCTATACATTTATATTCTGTATAAATAAATGCACTGTGCTAATGCACAGCTCAAGTGCACAAACTGCAGTGACTGAGGACACACCAAGTGTCTTCCCAAAGACCCTCAGGGATATTTTTAGGACCTCCTTCCCTTTCATTGCACCTGCCTTAGTCTGTAATAGGGATCTGAGGCTCTGTGCCAAGAGTCCAAGGTCCAATGCTATTAGATACGTCCCCAAAAATAATTCTTGTCTTGCCTTGGCTTGTGTCTGTTTTACAGATTGTTGGTGCTACATCTGGCAGATTTGTTAATGCATTATTTTAATCAGTAGTACAATATGATGTCCATAGGATGTTCACAATCTTTACTATCATATTTTGTTTCTATAAATCATGTAATATTTTTCCTGTAATCCAGGCATCAGCCCTGTATGAGAATTTGATTGACAGGTATAGTAATAGAAACATGTTTTGTTAATCTCAGGACAGCCCATGTTCATAAAGATTGGAATTTGTATAATTGTGATAGGCATGTAAAATACTGCTTAAAGACTGGATCTTGTCTCTGCCAGATTTTCTCTTGCTCTGGATTTGAATCTGTCCTAATCAATACTGTACTTTAAGGATCACATATTTGTAAAAGTAAATTTACTTATTCTAATATGCACAAATAACTGCCATATATAAAAAAGTTTGAGGTTGTTTCTGCTCAGATATACCTTTGAATATATCAAGTAATAAAGTCCTCTGCTTTAATTAAAGTGTGGACATGAATGTATAGCATGTCCATCTAATGTGTAAATCTTACACATGAGATACGATATATAGCTGTTAATGTTTCATTATACAGTTTTTGCTCTGTTTTCAGTCACATTAACTTTTCAGAATTACTAATAGCAGAGCACTGGTTTTAATCTTCATTTGCAATTTGATCTTAATTATCTCAAACAGCATAATGGACTCAGGGGAGGTTTATGATGGCACTGTGGATTTGCTCTGGCATGCTGGGAATGAAAATACAGGAAGCTCCATTATGATGTTTTCCTTCAACATATTGGCACAGTAAAAATAGCTCAGGGCCCAGTACGCTCCCTTTGATTAAAGTAGTCACAAATCTCTCTATGTGGCCAGGCGTTCTTGAAAGCAACTGCACTCTTATAACAATCCAATTGGAAAATGAAAGGCACTCACTCAATAAGACTGCACTAGGAGTCATAAAGCACTTCCATCTTTTAATATTCACTACATTATACGTGTTTTTGGAAAAACAGAAACAAACGTCCAACATTTTAGGTAGTTCTGAGGACATAGATTGGCTCTGAAGACACCACAGCTCCAAATAGAGCTTTTTTAAGGCTTCTAAAAACATATAATTTGGGTTCATTGGAAAAAAAATCTGCCTCACAAGGCCTCTTAAGCCTCCAACCAAAACAGCTGATGAAAGCAACTAGAATAAAACATGTCAGCCTATTTTCAAACAATTACATTTTGTATCTTTTGAATTGGAAAACCGAAATATTAAAACTTTTCATTTTGCGAAAAGAGAACTCTCTCGTAGAAATAATACAAAACAAATAAAAGATGTCTGCAGTTTTTTCTTCTGTTCAATATCATTGCCAACAAGGCAATTCATTTGTCTTCAGAAATGGCAGAGAGTTATTTCAGTATTCATCCATAAACAGCTGAAGGGATGTAGAACAACTTAAAGGGGATTCACTGAGTGTTTTGGACTGTAAATAAAAAAACACACTTGCCATGAGACAACTATTGCCCATTTTCAGAACATATCTGAGATTGATGTTGGTGATACAGTTATCTTCATGGGGGGACACCTGAGTGAGACAGGTGCAGCACTGAGCAGAAAACATATTCACATTCACTACACTATCATTATCTTTGCTTGGGTTTTATTTGGCAGCCATGGTTATAAACAAGGTTGTAAAAAAATACGGTATACAGAACCATAATAAAACATGAGACAAAACTCTGAGGCCCCAAACGTATTCATGGAGATAAAATGAGTAAATGTTAATGCAAAAGGGTGTAAAAAATGGGAAAATAACCAGATTTCATGTGGACATTCTGGAAGTGCAACCCCTCCCTCTCTCAAACTTTCTTCTGCGTAACTTTGTAGTCATGAGGTTGTAGAGCAGTTTGTCCTCTTTCCAACTGAAGTGACACGGCCGCCTTAACAGGAGCTTTAATGCTAATGCTTCAGGACTGTATTCGTTAATCTGTTAGGCCTACAATGACAACCCACTATGCATAAGGCATGTTGGGTTATTTCCAACAACCCAACATGCCTTATGATCTCTACTTGTGTCTGAAGTCATGTTGGCATCTGAAGACCCCTGAGAAGGGCATGTAAGGTTATTTTATGGGTTGGACGTCTCTCACAATGCCTGTTGTAAGACACACACTAAAGGAAAGAAATCTTAAATGGCTTGCTCCTGACCAAAATGAAGTCATCAAACTGTTATGGAATATTTTTGATTCATTTCTATTGATTGTGAGTGACACAGAACAGCAAGAGAATATTATATATAGTGTAGGTCCCCCTCCATGTTAAACACACAGCCACTGAGTGAAACTCTGAGGAGCAGAGCATTGGCATGCTCCTTGTCAAATACCATCTGAAGATTTCTGCAGACATCAACCAGATATATATAGAGAGAACTCCCTGGCTCCTTCAGGAGGCACCCATGGGATTAGATAGCTCCATGCAGGGGCATAATCATTTAGCATAGCAAAAAGGGAGAGGGTACGGCTGGAGGGGAGGGGAAGGAACCCAAGCTGTAACCTAAGCTTAGACGATGGCCTACTGCCACAGGGTTTATTCACTGTAACGTTCCACTGACATATACTGGTAGCTGTAAGGCTCAAACTGGTATATTTGTGAGCACAGGCAGACATTAACCACGTCCACTGTATTCAGACAGCAACAGTATTTTAAATGACGGATAGTTTCAATACGGCTGTGACACTTTGACTTGCACAGTCTAGTGTGATGATAAATCTGTCATTAAAGGGGACACATTATGAAAAATCCACTTTTACAGTGTTTTGAACATATATTTGGGTAACCTGAGTGTCTACCAACCCACAAAATGTGAAATAAATCCATCCAGTCCTTTGTTTGTGGTCTGCATAAATCTTACAACACAGAGAAAAATGCTCCGTTTCAAATTTTCTCAACTTGTGACATCACAAGTTGGATTGTGGTGAAAAAATACCCTCCCCTCCCCTGTTTTCTCCACCCATTGACTCCACCCCCAGCCTAGAGCAAAAGTTCTGCACAGGTCCACCATCTTTATTGTCGCAACAGAGGAGTGATGACTACTGGGAAAACTCAGGGGGGGCTCATTGCATTTAAAGAGACACACACACCAAAACAGAGCGTTCTGAGAGAGCTGGTTTATACAGGGTCACAAACCTCCTCTGGTGCTTGATTCATGTTATATTTTGACCAAAGCACAGCACAGACGTTTCATTTAGACCACAGGGGACTGTTTGAAAAGATGGAAAAGGGGTATAATATGTCCTCTTTAAGGGTGTAAATCATATGTCCCAGAGTCAGCTGCAATTGCATTAAAACTTAATGTTTTTGTTACTGGAAAGCGAAGTGCTTTATTAGCTGCTTAAAAATCTCAATATAAGGCATACTTCATAATTCAAGGAGCCAAATTCCTGGGGTTTGAAGGTCACATATTTCAGCTGCAGGTGCTCCATTGAAGATGGGTAGCTTCCTTCTGTGCCAAGTTTTTGCTCAGTTCAAGCAGCTACTGTTAAATGAGAGGATCTGTCATCTCTCCGGCTATAAAGACCTGTGATAATCTCTCACAGGCCAGGAATGGGGCACAAACATTGTAGTCTGACTTGGCTTTATAGAAATAATTTAGATTTTACTGTGGTTAACCTTGGGAAAGTGTGCAAAATTTGCTCCTGTATAATCTTTGATATTTCTAAAAGAGAAGGTCTGAAATGATGGAAGATTATACTTTGTTCTTGTACAGCTGCATCGGTCAAAGTAGAGATTTATATAAATGTTTAAATTCTAAATGAAAGAGAAGAAGTTTGCAAAGAAGCCTCAGCAACCCATGCAACTAGGACTTCTGGAGAGAAAACAAGCTGAGCTGTAGAGTAAAAATACCGAAAGTGAGGGCTTCCAGTACTGGAAACACAAATGTGGGATAATGGAGGAATATTTGTGGCCTCGGTAGGACTCCTCCCTGACTGTTTGTTTGTGTTCCCCCTCTGCAGATGGGGACGCAGAGAGGCAAAGAATGTCAGCCATATCTGATGCCGCTAAAAAGAGGGGAGGAGAGAAAGCATTTGGGGGGAACTGTCACGATTCATTTAAAATTCAAGCAGGATGCCACGCCAGAATCCTAGTGTAAAAATTAAATTCTCAAACATGTCATAGCACGAATACTGGAACAGAAAAAGTAAATCTGTGTGACACTCTGCAAAATAGCTCTGTCTTCAATTTAGGAAAACAACACTTTTTTTGCACTTTGGTCATGTTTATTTGTACACAGTGAAGGGCATGTCGAGAGGAAAGCGGAGAGTAAATGATTGTTTACAGGCAGCTTGAACTTCTTCCAGCTCAAGATAAGGGATTCTTTCCAAACCATTTGAGTTTGTCCTGCTCAGAAATTCTCCCCCCCAGGGATCAGAGGCTGCTGAAAGATCTCGCTAAACCTTTGACTTAAATGCTCTCTTTTCGACAAAATTGTTCCTCGCTCATTCTGGTTTTGTAGTCCACAGCTGCCCAGCATCTTGTCAATAGCCCCTCTTTAAATATTTGCCTTCAATCTTTAGCCCCTTATGTCACAAGGCTAGAAGTTTCCGTGTTTGCCCGCAGAGGGAGAATCTTTCATACATGTGTCCATATATGGGGCTCTCTGGTGTAAGGGAGGTAGAGGAGACAGAGGAGAGGAGAGGAGAGGAGAGGGTGAAGTTGTGGGGGCTTTTTGTGAGGTCCAAAGACGTACTTGATATTTCTTTCCATTCCACAGGGCTATAAAACTTCTTGGTATGCACTCTGAGCTCAGCCACTGTTCTCCCTGTTACAGTCCTGTCTGTCAGAGCCTGCTGGTACACAGGACAGACAAAAAAGTGGAGAGGAGGAGGATGCTCCACATCTATGGTTGTGTGTAAGTTGGAAGTTTCCCTTTCTTAATTTTTGTCACTACAACAAACTCCTCCAAACATGTCCTCTGTTAAAAACAAGATCTTTCATAGCTTAGCTTTCTTTGAGGGAGGAGTAGTCATCATTAAAACCTTTATAGTCTCCATTTATGGTAAACAAAACCCACTTTTCTGAGTTAAAAGGAGCGAGTGGAGCATTATACTAAGTTTGTAAGTAAGTGAACTTCAGACCACAAAATGACCATAACTGGGCTGTAGAAAAGCCATAATGTGGAGTGAATGTGAGAATCTACAGTGATGAGACATTCCAGTGTGGCTGTGAGTGGCTGTTTGAAAGCTGTGTTCACTGTGACTGGGTCACAGTGGTCGCTCTGCAGTGAGGAATGCCTCAGGAAGCCACAGCTCTGCACCACCTGCATTCTTATAGTCAAGCCTGCATGCCTGCAGCCCCATGTTTGATCAGAGGCCGTGACTATCTCTCAGTCAGGCTCAGACTCATCTCACAGATGGAGATGACCAAGGGTTGGATAAAACAGTTGTGTGAATCAGTGATGAAACAACTGTTGTGAGAATAGGTAGACACTCACCAGGTGTGGTCTGGTTGCTGCCCTCAGGTCTCAGATGTCTGCGGTAACAATATACAGAACATTAGGATTGTAGTTAGATGTTAGATAGCTCTGAGGCTGCCCAAAGAATTCAAAACTCCAAACAAATAACTGGAAATACACAGAAGACAGAATTATTCAGATTCTCAGTAAGGGTATAATTAACATGCATTTATACAAAACAACTTAGATTGAAAATGTTACTAAATTAAAAGTATATATGTATAACCAGCTACATTTAGTTGAAGAATTAAAAGTAAGTTCTGCAGAAAAATGTCCCATTACTGATATAAAATGTGTATACAATTATTTGATCAATTGCTGTTATACATTTTCTGTTTTTGCAATTACATGTGGAGCTATTTTAATCAACTTCATATGTGTGGCCTAGTAACCTACAATCAAAGGTTTGAGCCCCTTCCTGGGGTCAAAAAATCAAAGTCAATTGTTTCAATATGTGATATGCTGACATGATATACCACAAAAATGGTTCTGCTACACATATTATTTTGGCCCTTCCTCCAATATTTGATTTTAAAATAAAATCTTCTGTGAAGACTAGGGGGATGTAGGGGGATGGACAGTCAAGAGGAATGAATCTTTGCTGGAACTGTATCCCGCTCAACAAACTTTTGAATCTGACAAAGAAAGGGTTAAAGCTAAAAAGGTTTAATGATGAAGGTTTATTTTAGAGCTGTCTAATGATTAAACATTTTAATCGCTTCATTACAATAGTTACTATTAAGAGTATAAAGAAAAAATAAAGGTAACACTTAGAGTTGATGTACATTCTACCATTTGGGAATGATGTGAAGAAAGATCATTGGTCACTTCATGGATCCATTGGAGGTAATCTGCTGAGTCCCTAATACACCAGAGGACAAGCAGGGGGGCAGCCTGTCTACATAACACACAATAGTATAGATTAAGTTACAATTATTTATCATTTTGTCAATCCCCATAAGAAATCCTCTCATGAAAATTGGCATCAGTGTTGAGAAAAATGTGCTGAGCTCTGAGAGGAGTGTTTATTCAGCTTTAACAGAGGGCTGGGAAGCCGCAGGAAAAGTGCTCAAGGACTTTTTTTTTTCTTTTGAAATGTTCCCAGTAATCTAACAAGTGTTGGCCAAAGTTTCCTTATTAAGACAGAGGATCTGGATGGACAAGTGTTACATTTCACTCTAGACAGCTTTAAACCCAAGAGACCCTGCAGATCAGTTCCAGTCAGCAGCACAGTCTGGGACAGACGGCTCCCTCGTTCCTACAGCTCACTCTCGACTAGGTTTCAGGCAGGAGCAAAAGTGAGAAAAATCACAGTAAATCACTGGGAAAAGACTGACTTTGGGAGATCATGTGTTAGAGTCAGAAAATATGATTTAATAGATATAACCGATGTTACTTGTGGAGCTGTCCAAAATTAGCCCTGAAGGTTTAAGTCTCAGCTGGGACCCAATATAGACCTGCTGTCACTGCTGACTGAGAAATACTGATCCCTCCTTACATGATAGATACAGGACTCACTGTGCCGTCATGAGAGAAATAGATAGCAAATACTTTCACTCAGTACATGATGACACTCTAAAGGTGGCTGCAAATAACTTTAATTCTTCACATGAATCCCTGTCCACCTGTTCTTATGGAATCAGTAAATTCAGTCTGTTTTTTTGTGTACAGTTACATAAAGGGTCAAAATGTGGGGCACTTCCTGTAATTTGACTACTAAGAACGTCACTCGTACAAGAACTAGCCTGGAGGTTAAAGCCTAGAGTGGGGGTTCTCAAACTTTTTTAGACCATGGACCCCTTTCAGGTGAGAATTTTTTCCAAGGACCCCCTCATTATTGTAACATTGATAAGCATATATTAATACAATGTATTAATGTACTATGTAGTACTTTGAAACGATAGAATTAGGCTATACATTTATACTTTCCAAGTAATTCATTTTATAAACTTTAAGAAAATGTTGGCTCCGAGGTGTTTTTTATTTTGAGGTTTTTTTTTCTTTTTTGGTTGTGACTATGAAGTGACAGACATGTCACGATCATATCAGAGTTGATCTATTGGCACACAACTAAAGTGGGCGGGAGAATTGGACAAAATAACTGATTTTATTAGTGCAAGAGGTCCCAGTTTGTAGATATGCTTTTTCAATGATACAGCACACTACAATTTTTTGTAAATTATTCCGCGGACCCCCAAGTTATGGTTCGCGGACCCCTGGGGGTCCTGGGACCCCACTTTGAGAATCACTGGCCTAGAGTATATGAACCAAATTAGTATGTTGTTTAATGATACTCTGTATGAAGTGGACGGAACCACTTTGACGTGGGCCTTTTTGGGGGGTCTTTTGTTTTGATGCCTTGGGTTTGGAAGTAGCCATCTTAGGAGCCAGAAGTGACAATCTCTGTAAAAAATGCTGCGGGAGATGAGCAAGGAAGTCCAAAATCGCAAAAATGTGAGCTTATTCTAGCGCTGGCTTGTTACTGTAAGCAGAAGGAATCTGTATTTCACAGACACTGTTATGCTAATTTGGCTGCTAATTAAGCTAGCAAGAAAGCTACAACCAAATCTGATCTGAGGTATTAAACAATTTCAGAAGGAGGTACATTTTTTCCCAAACAATAAAACTTCTTAAAGCTGGCCATAAGAAAGAATGCAGGTTTAAGGCACTTCCACGTTGGCTTTACTTCTCAGACCTGGAGGCTACATTCACTACTGTACTTATATAAACAGCCTATGTTTTTGCATAGACAGCAGGGTTTTCATTTCAGCCTAATCCACTACGGTTTGTTCTTGGTTGACTTCCATCTGATGAATATCTGTCAGATATGAAATTTGAATTCAACCACCAAAACATTTACTGCAATAGCAACTTCACTTTTGGGGTTTCCACTCTAAAAACATCCTTACATAGAGACAATAACCAGTTCAGAGCCATGAAAGCACAGCAGTCAACTCTACAGACACTGTTTACTATTCTCATTGAGAAAGAGACTGTACAGTAGATTGATTATGGAGCCAACATGTTGGGAGATCCCCACTGATGACCTAAAATAGTCATGTGCTCCCGACCTGAGTAAAAGGCGCACTAGGATCCATCAGCTGCTGTCTCCCAGGTTTATGTTAGAGATCAGTGCTTCCCAGAGCAGGCAGGGAGCTGGTATGTCAGAGCACAAGTGAAAAACATAGAGCTTTATAACAGCATGAGCAGCTTTGCTTCTATTCAGCCTTTTTTTTTGAGAATTTGAAGGAAACATATTTCTAAACCTTAGCTGTCGCTGTGCTGAATTGTGTTTATCAGTTAATCTCTCTGGGATTGATTGAAAATGATTAATGTAAAAAAATGGCCAAGGGGTTAGAACATCCCTCACATGCCCAAAGTTTTAAAACTAGAACCCTTTGTGCACAGAAGTTTTGATCCTAGAAAGAGAATCGTGTTAGACTGAGATGTTGTCTGTGATAAGAAAAAATTATATTTTGGTATCATACATTGGACAAATTACCCAACCCAAAACTCTAAAGCTTTTCCTGATGTGAATATTTTTCAAACCTCACTTCCTTTTCCATAGCTTTTCTTTCTAGAAGTGCAGAAAAATGGCCTTGGGCAGTTTCGTTCTCTCTCTTTATGCTGTAGAAGATCATGATACTCAGACAGTTTTACAACTTTAGCTGTGCAGCAACTGGATTCCAAAAAGAAAAAACCTTGGCCAAATGAAGTCAGGTCACATAAGGTTTCTACAGTTGTTACTTTTACACCCATTTCTCTTTAGTATACAGCATTGTTTACTCTGGTGATGGAACCACCAAGGCGTTCTACTGCTCCAAAAAACAATCTAAGCATCTGCTACACTGATATTTCAAGGAGTATTATTAACACGCTAAAACTGGCTACATACCTTCCCAGTGTGACAACTCTCAATTTCACTGAGGCTGTTCTTAGCCTGAGACATGACTCTTTAACTGCATAGGATCCCTTCTGAGCACACAGTATCAGTGCTGGTGTCCACACTAGAAAATACAGAAACTTGTGGATTTAAAGGACTCGTTGCTCTACCAAGGCTAGTTTAACATGCTGTAAATTAATGTTCAAACATTGAAAGTGGAGAGATGACCCATGTCATTTGGTTTAGCCACAGGTTAGCACAGCTTTATTTATGTGAATTTGAGCCTGGAACAAAGCCTGAACTAAATGGCGGCCATGCTGTTTGGATTAACCACGGAACAAGTTGCACTGACTAGAGAGCAAACCTTCCAACAGAGCAAATATAAGACTTCTACATTGCCAGAGATTCACACTTTTAAGGCTATGGGCTGCTGTGTCATTAGACTTCTGGAAAAAAATAACCATTTCAAAAAGTCTCTTTGGTAGAGGAGGTTAATTACATGGCCCATATTGTGAAAAATCAGGCATTAAAACCTGGGAAATGTAGGAAAATGCCATGTAACAGAAAGTATCTTTTATGCCAACCAATAGGGAAAAAAATGAAATTGATGTGAATGAATGGTAGGTTAACAATGGGAAGTTGTCCATTCATTTCATCCATTATGCTGACCATGACAAGTCTCCTGGAAACTTTATCCTAGCTATAAAAAATATTAGACTGATACAAATTAGTTCAGATATTAAACTCAATCCTCCTCTCTGCTTTACACCATTCATGTAATGAGATTTTAATAGTTCCCTACAAGTGCCAGAGTTAACCAGACAAACATCTCCTGAGCTGTAGGGGGAGAAAAGCTGAGAAAAAGATGGACACTCCCAGTTAAACACATGGCTTCAGTTTCCCTCTCTCCACTGTGTGGCCTGGCCTTGCATGAGACAAAACACTTGAACAACCAAATATGGTGTTCATTAGGAAGACTCAGTGTATTGTGCTGGCCACCTCTAACCATCCTTCACACACTCTGCCTGCATATGCTACAGACACAGAGGATCAGCTTTAGAGAGGAAAAAAAAAAAGCTCAAGTTCAAGTCTGTTCAATCGCCAGTAGCAGAGCAACAAAATGTCAACATGAGGCTACTTCTTCTCAGGTTTTGGCTGTGGAACTGTTGAACCAGCATATCTTAATGGGAATCTCTGCATACTTCAAGGTCTGGTCTGTGAACCAGCAGGAAGAAAAAAAAAGCACATTCAGTATGTCCATATTTGGCCCGTCCACCTTTGCCAATCCTTCCACTAGACTAGAACATTTTCTCCAAACATCCCCTGACCCCTCTGACTGAACTATGAAGGGCAACACTGACATCTGCTGGCAAGAATGCACGCAATCTTTCTACTTCAAACATCTCCTTAGACAACATGCATTGCAAATGAAAAAGTAAAAAAAAAAAAATCTTAAAGGGGCTGGTTGTTTGAAACTCTTTTATTTTTGGTGAATACAAAAAATACTTTTGTGACCAGATAAATATAATACATACAGCATAAAATCATAAAACTGACGCAGTCTGTCAAAGAAAGCACAATACCTATTCAGAACAGAGCTAGTAACTTTTTTCTATTTCCGTTAGTACTCGCACAACTCAGTTAGACAATATATTTCAGAGTAATTCTTACATTTAATGATAAAAACGTAATATAGTGGTTAGACAATGAAACAAGGAAGTTTTTAGTCCGGCTTTTAAGGAGGGACTTGGCATATTGTTTCAACAATTTCTTAACTTCACGCACAAATTGCCACATGCTCATGGAATGCAGTCTAGTGTTAGTCTTCCAATATGGTCTTTAAATCCTAAGGTGTCCACACATGCCCTTTTATATCAGCATTATACCATTGTAGGCAAGTAGGCCACCAGCCAAGGCATTGTATTGTATGGCAAAGGACTAGATGACAGTTTATTAAGACCCCAGCGGGGATAAGACTGGCATAATGTTCTGATCCATAGAGGACAAGGCTCAGGCTCCCACCCGGCCTGATCTCCAGCTGCTTGCAGGGCAGACTCGAGTAAGGCACTATTAAAGGATGCAGTCCAGACACTGGCATGGACAGACTGAGGAGATGAACTGAGTAACATGTCCAATATATATATATTACACATTAATATACTAAAAGGAACAAACAAATCCTTGAATTAGTTTCCTCTATTCATTGTCCTTCGAGTTTTCAGGAGAAAATCCTACATTTAATATACTGGAAGCTTCATATTGCCTTCTTTAGTGCTAGACTTCAGTGCATTACATATGCTCATTTCTTGAAGAGCCCAAATACTATTCACACATCGCATCTTACAACAGCAAAGAGTGTCATTATTACCCTTTAAGAATAATTAGTGTCATGTATTGCTATAAGCGGTCAGTCTAAAGTGAAAATGCCTCTACCGTGACGGGGCAGTGTCTGGTGGAGAATAACTGTATCTTTGTGTGTGACTGTGTGTACAGTGCAGTGGGGTACCCAAACTAAATCTGGCCAGTGTTAATAGGAGAGAAATCAAAACACAGAAGACGACGAGAGATAACAAACATGACACAGTATGTAAACATAGAGTCCTTACACCGCTCTGTGTACACAGGGGAAGTGACAAAATGTACAAGCAGCATGACGTATTTGGTCACATATACGGTAGTCCAGATTCTTTGACAGGTTACAACTGTCCGCTCTTTGAGAACAACTCGCTTCTCAAACAAAACAAAAAAAATCAGTCAAGAATAAATATCTTTCGAGCTAGTATTGGCTAGTGGTCTTTAATTTGATATTTGGACATTTAGTCCAACCAGAGCTACTCATTGTTTGGCATCAAGTGGATCAAAAAAACAAGGTTAACCAGAGGGATCTGCAGCAAACCACAAGTTCACATTTTATTAGTAAAATACAAGTGCCTTTCCACTCTACACTACTCTATTGGTTAGTAGCATCATTGATATGTATAGACATTATGGTGCATGCAAGCCAGTGGTGAAATGAAGCACCCCCCCCCTCATTCTGACCTTGTTATTAACCCTTTGAGGTTCTTCATTAAGAGTACAAGCTATGGACCCTTTGTTTGCTCTTGCAGATGCATCATCAGTTTGTTTCTAATTGCCCTAAACCTTCAACAATTATAAAACATTCAGTAATAATCGAGGAGTTTCTGCATTTTCAACATCTTTGATTCATGATTGTAACAGTCAAAATTGCTCATAATGCAGAAACACTCACAAAGAAAAGATACGGTTATCATACATCTTTAACCTCAACCTTCTCACTGTTTAACTTCTGACTGTCAAAGCCACTCACTGACTAATACACACACACGTCACACACACACACATACACACACACACGTACACTACAGAGCACAGGCACTTGTTTTTCTCACCAAACAGGCCTGTTTCAAGTGCCGTATATTCTTCGGTTATATGAGAGTAAAGCAGCCAATCGTACATCGGCAACGTCTTTACACACCAAGAGGGTCTCATCGGCTCGGCGCACATCCCGCCAGCCCAGCCAATCAGCCCTCGTCCTCCCTCAGCTCGCTGGGCAGGAACTTGTACTGCTGCTGACGGATCTGAGCCAGTTTCTTACGTGCTTCCTCCAGCTCTCGCTCCTTCCTCAGCATCTCCTCCTGAGCCGCGATGATCTGAGGACAGAGGGAACAGCTGACAGAAAATGTGCCTTCTACTCATCCTAATCCCTGTGGATAGCTCGATATAAAAAAGTTATAGCAGCACAGCACTCTCAGAGCACACTATAAATCTTGAGCACAAAAAGTGGAGAAAAATACAGGAAACACAATCGCATAGTGAAAAAAGTATGGCTTATGGTTTGTTTGATTAAACAAAGCGTTATCCTCCACCTCTGAAATAGAGACCCTTGCTCTTTAATTCAAATCTTCGCAAAGATAAAAGAAGGCGAGTTTTGAAGTCTTCATGAGATATGAAGGTTTGCATCTGTGGGTGTCTGGTTAAACTACTCCACGGCTTTGAAATGAAGCTGATGGGCTGTTTATCCACAGCAGCTCATCATCGCTTCAGATAAATAGCTGTGGCATTTTGGCATATGTGCGAGAGGCGCAAACATGCAGTGAAAAGGGCAAACCACACAATAGGATGGATTTATTTTCCAGGTCTCAAATCAACATCTTCAAGGATTTTATCTCACCTGAGCTATGCCTCCAACAAATTTGGTCTTCACCACCACACTGTCATCTTCAGTCTTGTCAAACGCCGCTTTCTGAGCCGCCTTCACCAGGTTGTCTGAGGCGCGCTTCACTGCGTTTCCAGCAGCCTTTAAACGGATCATTTATAAAAGTAAGCAGCACAAATCATTCCTGGCAAGTATTCATAATAAATGAATAAATAACAGAAACAGTAAATGGGTTTTTATGTCACCTGTAGTCTCCTCATGGCTTCAGAGTCCTGGTCAGCCTTCACCTTGCAGGCCACCAGCAGCTGAGCTGTGGAGGCAGCAACCTGTTTGGCTGAACAGATGAGCTTCTCCTCGCTGGCGTGGCCCTGCACCGAGGCATTCGCCGCCTCACACAGGCTACTTGTTGCTGTTGCTACCATACGAGCCTACAGCGAGTAATATTTAACACATGCTTTTTGGTTAAATTGTACATTTCGTTTAATAATAAAACTGTTAAGACGGGAACTTACAGCTGATATGAGACCCTGGGACCACTGACCATCATCCACTGCATTGGCTAGATTGGATCCCACCTGAGGTAGACGTTGAATAAGAAACATCATTTTTTGTTTTGTTTTACATGAGTAGTAATGGATCATAGCTGACTTTCTGTGTAGGTGTATCAACTGACCTTGCCTTGGGCCACCAGCTCTCTCTGAGCTGCTGATGCAGATTTAACGAGAGCGCTAGTCGCTGCAGCTATGGATTTTGCTGCTTCTAAGATCTGCTCCTCAAAATCCAGAGTCTCGTCTGCCTGCTGAAAGTTAACAAAAAAAAACAATTAGAGCTTATTACTAACATTTCTGCAATAAAAAAGCAACATTTACATACAGAGAGGGTACAACAAAGAATTGAAGCAGTCTAGGAAATGCTTATTGTCTGAGTAGCTACTTTCTAGAGCATTAGCTACAGTATAGCATTTAAACGTGACTTTCAAATATCACATTAAGGAATGACTATTCCTCAGTGACAGCAGAGTGGTAGCTACCTAAGATGTCTTGATTCCCATACCTAAATTAAAATCCATTACAACACTCACGCTGACAGTATACAAATGGGGCCGTCTCTGCCCATTGACCACAGAGGTCCATAAACAACATAAGGCACACGTGGCTGGAGACAGGGCGGGACACTGTAGGAATATGTTTGATATATAGTTGGACTGAATAACAACCTAATATATCAAACATATCAGACAGAGCCCTGCAGAGAAGGCTTCCAGGTCTACAACGGCTCAGAGAAGAAGGGAGGGAGGGCAAGGAAGCATGCTGGGAGCTGGAGAGACCTCCTTCCGTAAAGGGTGGGAGGGACGAAGGAGCAGAGAGGAGAGGGAGAAACGAGGAGGAAGACGGACCATCCAACCTGTTTCAGACAAATACATTAAACCCAAATGACTGTTTGAATCTGAAGGGCTATTTTACACACTACAGCTGGCTTTAAGGCTCTGAGAGTTTTTTGGTCGCTCTCTCTCAATGTTGCGATCAACTTAGAAAAAGAATATATCTTGCTATCAAATTTTCTTAGAGTACTTTCTTTGGCTGATAGTTTTTGCTTTTATGTCTTTGGATTTTATTTTTACCTATAGATTTCTTTAGAACACAGATTATGGATGGGTAAATATGTTGTGTCTTATATAAGGAATAGAGGCGCATGGTGCAAAATAAAATGTGTCCTTAAGAGGGGAAATAATGAAATAAAACACAACACCCCCTTCTAAATGCTTTTTGGCTTGCTTCCTGTAAGATCACTAGAGGGAGACACTGATCTCTAAAAGAGGAGTCTTACACTCACTAATCCCCTCTGAAAACCACGAGGGACCTCATAAATGCAGGTTGTAGTTGTTGGATTAAAGTACGAGACGGAGCTTCATATTGTTTTTTTAATTAAAACTTCAAACATGCTTTTCTTCATTTCACACAGGCAGAGGGTTTGACAGACAGTCAACTTTTGCAGAGGAAAAGGGATAGAAAAGAAGGGAAGCACTACAGGCACAGAGGGAACAGCACCACGATCCAACTATCCAGTCTCCAGAGACACAGAAACACACAACACAATTATGCCGTATTACACCACAAATATAACCCTGCATTGCACACAGAACAACATAGATCTAATTTCTCTTTTGCAAAAGCACTATCACTGCCATCTCCCATCTTCGCCTCTTTTCTCTGCACATGATTGGGTCAAGTTGTTTTGTTTTTAGAGGCAACACTGCGGCGTAGCCCCCCTACGCCGCAGTGTTGCCTCTAAAAACAAAACAACTAACAAGCAGAAAAAAGCCTCCCCCCTCAGTTTAGTTTAGCAATGAGGAACACTGCAATAAAACAAAGGATATAAGTTCAATAACGGAGAGGGGCTGTCTTCCCGAAAGGGTCACAAAAGTTCATCACTCATTTGAACTGGTTCCAACGTAAGCTTGAGGACTCAGCGGTGTAATTGTGTCTCTAGGCAACACGACTCAAAATAATGTTCAAAAGTGCCTTTGAAGAAAGTTTTCCAGAGCATCATATGTAGACTCACTGGACCAGCTGTCTGAGTCAACATGGTATCTGTGACACAGAAACTTTTTTTTTTCCGCTTTAATGATATTGTGATAGCTGCTCAGTCACTGAAAAAGATGACACCACTTCAAAGTCAGTGTCACCTTTTCCTACCTCTGGCCCACATGGTCTCCCTGCCGATTAATGGCAAAAAAACCCGCTGCGCGTAGGTTTGTGTGGGTGGAAAGGGTTGAGAGGTGCACTTGTACCTTAGGTTTGGCTCTGGGTTTCAGCTGCTCTAGTTTCTTGGCTGCAGCTTCAATGGATGCTGCTGCTCCGAGGAGCTCAGTCTCAGCGATGACAGTGGGGTCCTCGGGGTCCACATACTCTGATCCTGAAATTGAACATCACAAACACAGAATTCGGTTATTGCATACTTTCCTTGCACAAGCACACTATCCAAATACCAACTCACACACAAAGAAAATGTTTTTCATGCGCCATTTTTCATGCACTTGCAAAGACAATCTAGACAAAACTGAGATGCAAAATCTCAAAAGAACTGTTTGCAGAATGACTGTAATGCCTCAAAGTTAAATAAGATAAAGTCAAAGTTTGAAGAAATGCACATTCGGTGGATAATTGTCTTTTTATAGGTTTTTAAGTGTCCTATAAAACGGAGCTGTTTGGGAACAGCTTGGTTAAGCAGATGGAACGATGTTTTCATAGATTATGTTGAGCTCTGGGGAAATCTGTTCTGCGCCCCCCACCCCCCACGCTGTCCACTCCTCTACCCCCCTCTGACTCTTATGAAAGGTGATCCGGGGGAACGAACACACCACATCCCACTTACCTCCATCTGAGGCAGCAAGGAAAGAGAGAGAGAGAGAGAGAGAGCACATGGGACATTAGAGAGGTGAAGTGGATAACCCCACTGGGTCTCAGGCTATATACTGGAACCTAATTCTAATCCAAACACAATCTATTACTCCTGTCAGATGCAGCAGTGCTTCTTCTAGAGGAGAACAGTCTGGCATGATTGTGTCATAACTTTCCTACGACGCTTCGTTTGGAAACATTTGCACAGCAATCACTCTGTAGTACAGTTTCAATATTCCAAAGTGATTTTCCTGACCCATCTTTATTACTGACGCAGACAGGTTTGGTAGCTTGACTCAATAACATCATAATATTATTCATTCGAGAGGATTAGGACTCCTTTGACTAATCTCTGCTATCTCTACAATCCTGTCATTTTTATGTTTTATAAAATTGAGTTTGCGCCTGATGGGAATCCCTTTTTTAAACCAATTCTGCAAATTCAGCTTACCCAGTTTTACCCTGCAGTGGCTACAATGTGTCTCACTCTCTGCTGTTATTTTAAAAATATAATCTGCTGCCAACAACTGCTGGGCCACTGTTAAGTTCATTTCTACGTATAAAACAACTGTACACTGTTAAATGAGGTGCCATGAATGCTTGAAATACTCGATATACACAGCTTCCATGTGTGTAAAACGGTCCATATAATCCAGATAGTCATACAGTGGGGAGAGACATCTGGAAACTTCAGGTTGTCCAGCTTAACTTTAGTTTGCATGCATTGTGCAATAGTGTGTGATAGTGTGTATCAGCAACATGTGTGGTGCCTCACCTTTCATAGCCTCGGCTGTCTGGACCAGCTCCGTCACAGACGCGGCCACATGCTTCGAGTGTGTGGCCAGCTGCTGCTTCTGCTCAGGGACGGGCTTCTGCAGCACCTGCAAACACAAGAGCCCAACACATGTAGATTTTCACATGTCCGCTCACCGAGGCAAGAAGAAGTAAATGTAAAGTAAAAGATGGAGAAAAAGATTTTAAAGACATGTTACATTTACTACTTCATATTCCGGAAAGATTCATATTCAGCAGAAAATACTGCTGCATGCACATTGCTAAAATCAATGTGCATGCAGCAGTAACTCTATAAACTTTAATGCATGTAAGAAAATGAACCAACTGAATATATTGATTATACGTTGTTACATGTCATCACAGATGTCTTCACACAGTGCAAGGAGAGTGCTATTTTCAGCTATGACATTAAATGAAAATAAGTTTGTGTGGATTAATATGCAGATTTATGTAACAAGAGTCTTGGAAATTAAATCTCATTTTCTGTAGGGGTAAACTGTCGTGTAAGATGTAAAAAAATGTATTTCATTTAAGATGGATGTTTCCACAGACAAAAAAAAGTCTAGTTAAGTTTTTTAACTTGCGCAAAATAGTGAATTATTTATCTGAAATAAATTAAAAGACTCATAAATTTGTATAAGAAAACAAAGACCAGTGACCCAGAGCTGCAGGGTCACTCACTTTTGAGCTAAATATTTTCTAGACATTAATAGAAGTCGATCGCATGGAAGACTTTATGATTTTGTTTTTGGTGTTTATGTATTTTATTTTTTACTAAGAAGACATGGACAATCATCCGCCTCATTTTACAGCAGGACTGATAGAATCTGAGAAAGTTCTTCAAGCATCAGAGGATTTAATCCAACAGATAAGACCTTTAAAATCTCACTTTTTTAGTTAATACATGGATCCTCTCTTCTATAATGTTGCTACACACACACACACCACACACACAACACACAACACACACACACACACACACACCTGTCACATTCCTACCTGCAGCACTTGCTCCAGAAGGTTGATGTATCCGGTGGTGCACTCGATGCCGTACTGCAGGGCCTTACTCCTCTGTTCATTGCTCACCTCTGGGTGATGAGCTGCTTGCTGAGGAAACAAAGTGGAAAAGACATTTAAAAAAGTAAAGAGAAATGGTTCCTGCTAGAAAATTAAGACTTAAAACATTTCTTATAATAGAAAGAAGATAAACTGTGCAATTTCAGGAGTAGACTTTTGTAATTTTATGTGTATGTAAATTAACGTGCTAATTAATTCATAACTAAACACATTTTGAATTTTCATTTATCATCCGTTTGTTATGCCTTAAGCTTGCACATCTCCATGTTCCTTCTGTTTCTGTCTTGTTACAAGTGCTCTAGAGTCACTGAAGGACATCCTGACTGATGCTCGACTGCACGACTTTGAAAAGTGACTGAGTCACTACCAGCCAGCGGGAGCAGCCATAAAGCACACTAGACTCTAATGTCCTCTCTGCTCTCAGCAGTGCAGCCTGTGATGTCTGTGTGAGGCCTGCTCTGACAGGGTGATGTGGATTAGCACCTTGCAGGTAGTCAGCATATCAGTGATGGCTTTGCGGCTCAGGTTGGCAGTGGCGATCACGTCGTCCTGCTGAGCGGAGTTGCCTGCGGCCACTGCTTTGGCCGTTGCTGCGGTGATGCCCTTTGTCATGCGGATGAACTCTTCAGGTGTGGTGGACTTGTCCGGGACGTCCTTTGACTGGAACACCTGACAGGATTAGGTCCCACAGACACAGGCAGTTAGATACAGGTAGGACAAGGGCTCAGATATAATTATATAGATGGGAAAACTCAGAGACGTGTAATACAGAGAACACATGGCTTGAGATCTTTCAATAAGGATTGACAGAAAATTACCAAAAAAAAGGTCTGAACTTTTTTTCTTAGTCTAGCTGTTCATGTAACTCAGACCCTAATAAGAGCTGTGCGAACCTGTAGGGGTTGAGGGAGGGAAGGAGAAGGAAACGGGGGTCACGAATAATACATCAAGAAAAACAAACAAAATGTCCTACGTTCTTGTTCAGAGAAATAGAATAAGATACTGCTGTCCCTCTTGGAGCCACTTTTGCAAAGAGACTGTGTATCATCATCAACTGACTCCCAAAAAGACCATAAAGAAGAGATTTGGCCTTACTGTCAGCTCCTGCTTGATGCACTCAATGGTTGCCTCCAGCGCCCTGGTCCCACGAGTTGCTTCATCCTCCACTGCCTTCACTGTTTTTAGTAGAGACGTCACGTTGGTCACCATGACCTGTCAGATAAAGGGAGAATAATGAGGCTCACAGCTAAACCAGGAGGTGGAGCTCTTCCTCCTCAGCTAAAAAAAAAGTAGTATAGAATGATTCCTACTTCCTCCTTCACTGATTTCATTACAGTGAATAATAGTTACATGTGTAAAATGTGCTTATCCAAAGAAAATTATAGACATAAGCTGCTGAAGAAAGAAAGACTGGGTGATGTATTTCAAACTAAAAGAGAGTGATTTAACTCTTGTAATACAGTAAATTACTTGCACACAGGATGGAAAGAACACATTAAAGTTTTATTCACAGTGACACATTCTGTTCCCTTCAGTCTGTGCCACATTCAGAGAAGTGTTCATTATTAGGTTAGGAATTTGAGCAACATGATCGGCAGGAGTTTGAGAGGGTCCCGTTTGGAGGTCACCATATGTTGGAGGAACAGAGACAATCTGTCAACATAACCAGGTCCATGGGTGGCCCTAATTCCATTTAGATGAGACAACACGAGATACCCCCATGCAACACTTGCCAATATGAGTTTGGGATGACAGTAAAAAAAACAACAAGATACAGATTTTTGCAGAAGATAAAACGTGAGGCTCTCTGTCAATGAAATTAAACTTGGTTTCTCTACTGAAGCGACCACAGCTGCTCCCAGGATAGATGCAGAAGGTCAGATCTCGAGTGTTTGCTGTTCAGCAGATGAGACAGCTTTTACAACAATAAAGAGTCAAATGATGAATCTAACTTTTCTTGTGTGTGTAAAGTGCAGTTTCTTAAAGCCCTGGCTGCAGCTCATTAATTACTCTATGTTTTTATTTTTGTAAATCCCAACTTTGTTTCTCCCTATCACTATTTCTGTGTTTACATAGCTCCATGGTACGCTGCTCCTGCATGTCTGAATGTTCTCAAAGATACTCTCTCCTGTGTTGCATGTTCTTCACCTTTAAAGTTTACTTCTGTGGATAGATAGGGTTTCTTGTACATACTGTATTACGCTGTTTTTCAGCTGTATAAATAAAACTGACTTGACATGATAAAAAGAATTGTTAAACTGAGCGTAAAAAAAAAAACCTGCACTGCTGTTGTGCCTCAACGGTCCCAATACAGAAAGTCCTGTGGTTAAAAATAGTTCTGTGAACCAAACTTCACATACACACACACACACACACGCACACGCACACGCACTTAAATGCACACAATGTACATCAGAGTGATGGGTCTAGTGCCGCATACAACAGATATGACAGGCAGAAAGAGAGAATACCTCTCAATCACTGATAAGAGCTGTCATATCATTCTTTTGAGAAAGCTTACAAGACGTCAGACCAAACATAGCACTGATACAAAGGGAACATTTGTAGATCTAAATGCACTGTCCTCTCACACAGGAACATAACTCAGTTATAAGTCGTAGACTCTGGTGCTGATACAAATATATAGCTTTACACAGATATGACTTTTATTGAGCAGTCTGTTCTTTTACCTTGGCAGCGCCCTTCAGCTGATACATGGACGGGTCGTCAGCCGACTTCCCTGCAGCACATTTGGTTGCTCCGATGAGTTCGGCCAGAGCCTTGGCCACATCCCTCACTGCGTTTATCAGAACGACCTGAGGAGATAGATGCTGGTATCAGTACGGCACAATGGTTATGAGTATAGGTTTATCAGCGGCACCCTTGGGAGAGGATTTAACAGTGCAGGCCTTATCACTCGCACCTCGTCATGAAAGTACAGACTCAGTGGAGGGCTGAGATAGAGGCATACACACAGGGGAGAGAGGAGACACTGTGTTTATCAGATGAAACAATAATTACAAAAGGAATCGAACACTGTTTGGATAAAATGATAGAAGACCATCACTGAAGATAAGTAATGCTACAAAACATACGATGATGGGTTTACAGATATTTAAACATTTTTTATAAAAGTCAAATTAAGATTAAAAACATAAATGTGAAAATTGAATGCATCAGTGGAAAAAAAAGGAAACCCATTTGATGAAAATAAAATTAAAATGAAGGTGAAATAAAAACCAAACAACTGTGACAACATAGGGCTGAAAATGTTGTGTCTTTAATAAAGAGTCCTTAGTGTTAAAGATATAATATGCAACTTTTCAATGTAGCAGATTTAAAATATACCCCAACTAACATATCCTTATGTTATCATTTTTCCCTCTAGGTTTGTTTTTTCAGCTCTGTGTTCACAGGACGGCGCTTCTTTCAGCTTGTTTATGATGAACTCAGAGGCTCAAACATGTTTCCTACATGTTTTTTCATGTGAACCCCTCCCTGTCCAAACGCCACCATGTGCCACTATAAACAGGAACGCTGTTTGTAGAGGCATACTGGCAGAGTATCGTTGCAAGAGTACAACCGTAGGAGATCAGTCGAACACACGGCTGCACTCCGTCAGCACAGTAAGGGAGGGGTGTAGGAGGAGGGGAGGCGGTTAGCTTGAGGGAGTATGTTTTGGTTTGAGAGACTGGTGCTAAAGTGCAACATCTACCGGGTCGAAAGGCGCATATTCTATCTTTAATGTATGCAACTTTTTCTTCACCTGTGTCTCAGGGTCCTCAGAGCCCATGCTGGTCGCCCCCAGTTTGACCACCTCTGTGAGCTGGGTGATGGTCTTGGCTGAGGACTGAGCAGCCTGGGCCAGCTTCTCCTGGCTGGATGCAGCTCCAGCAACCAGCAGCTTGGTGTCCTCCACCAGTGCTTTGGCTGTCTTCAAGATGCTCTCCCTGAGGGATGAGACACATTGTGTCACAATCTGCTCCACAGTCACACTCAAGTACCAGTAATCGAAAGGGAAGCTGTTTATTTTTCTAAAAGTCTGTTTAGTACAACACATGTTCTGTAACATATATTATGTTTAAAGATCCCATATTATGCCCTTTTTGGGGTTCATATATCTAATGTATGTGCCTACTAAAGTACGTTCACAATCGCTAATGTTCGAAAAAAGTGTCTGTTTTCACGTACTGACGATCGATGCAGCCCGTCTCATCTGCCTGTGTTTGCAACGCTCTGAATCCCCCCTGAGCAGGGTCCCCACGTGTGCCAAGTCTGACCTGATTGGTTGGCCGATCTGCTCTGTTGTAATTGGTCAGTCGTTCGGACAATTCTCGGAAATGTTACGCCCCTTTTACCATACTGGAATTCAGCTAATGTGCAGCATGAGCTTGTGCTTGCCACAACGAGCCAATGGGCTTGGATCAGTGACATCATCGCAGTGTGATATCACACTGCACTTTTCAAGGAGGGGGGCTAGAACCGAGCGTTACATGCAGCTACTGCTACTGCTAACAGGAGGAGGTAGGAGAAGCCGCGGACTTTGAATTTCTGCACATAGATGTGCCTAAACATGCACAAGACACCTGGAAAACACACTAAAGAGCATATAAAACCACAAAAAGCATAATATGGGACCTTTAATGCATCTGAATATGCATTTTTTCCACTGGTTAACTGCATTTCATCCGAGGGAGTCATCAAAGAAAAAAGGAGCTCTGGTGTTTAAATGTAAAAACTTAGCAACTGAAATCTAACGTATTGATCTAATTTCCATTTTTAACGTCATCAAAGTCTTTTATGATCAAAGGTTTGCTTTTCACATAATGTCATGTCTGTTTAGTTTAGGTTACGGTCACAGCACCTGTGGTCCGCAAAAGACTCATCATTCTCAGGGTCCAGTGTTCCAGCTGAGGCGAACATGATGGTGGTGTCCAGGTCGGCGATGATGCCAGAAACAGCGCTGGCTGCTGTAATACAGGCCTGGGTGCCTTTGTTCCCTGCCTGTAGTGCTGATAGTACCAAGGAAACCTGGAACATGTGAAGCATAGCATTACACACGCAGTGAGATGCTTCACACATGCTGTTTTCAGAGCTAAAAATATTCCCTGGATTCTGTACACATTCCACATGTTAAATGATTAAACAGCAGGGTTTCCCCTTTTTATAGGATGTTGGAAGAACCTTAGCTTTTACATGAACCACGCAGATGGCTTACTTTGTCCTTCATAGACAAATGGATGGTGGATATCAGGAATCACGAGACCTCAAGTTATTCAAGTTTAATATATGTCCTGAATCAAATCATAGCCTGGGAGAGGAGAGACATTTTAATGTGTGAGCTGCTGCCAGTGTCACAGCAGGCAGACATTAGTTTTGTTATTAACTGCAAAGTGTGAGGGTGGTCAGAGGAGCATGTCCTGAATGACTGCAACACTAATGCAGTAAGGCACCAGTTATTCCAATCTTACAAAATTTAAATTAAAAACCTTAATTGATTTATAGCAGAACAATTAGGCTACAACCTAAATAACTACAATACAAAACACTCCTGGCAGCTACAGCACAACAATTATTCACACCTCAACTGCTTTGTTTGAAATCTTGCGGTTGCACACACTTCTCTGTTCTGTATCACTTTATTTAAACAGGTATATATACAGCGACTGTACTGAATGACGCATGAAATATATTTTCATAAAAATGCTAATGCTGAGCCAAAGCTGCTTCCAAACTTCCAACAGCAGAGATGGCAAATTGTGAGAACAAAAATAGACTTTTTCAAGCACAAAGCTTCCTTCCGTAGGAGTACAAGATGCTGTATCAGTCTGTGTCCATGTAGCTTACCTTCTCTGTGACTGCACGGGCACACTCGATGAGCTCCCGTTTGGAGAAGCTGTCAGTGGGGCTGAGCTGCAGGGCTCCAGCCTTCTGGACCAGGTAGATACAGCCATGGCCCAACTCCTGCACCCGTGTCTTTATCTGAAAACCAACCTAAGAGCACAACCAGACATCGACTCACACCACCTCCATCTTCTCATTTGTATCACTATACTACACAATTACAATCATGCCCTAAACTGGCACAACTCTCATCCAGCAGGTGGACGAAAGATGATTTGAGGCACCCTCAGAGAGGGAATGCTGGCACTACCTCATTAATTGCGAGACTGAGATGCACGGGTGGGTGGTATTTCATTATACGCATCACTATAGGCTTTTAGGTTTGTAGAGGCACAATGTCGCTATGGTAACCAGCAGGGTTTCCAGAGCCCTGTTGTATACAAGACACTGTTAAGAGCAATGTGCTTATTAGTGAAATGTTTCCACATACTGCTGTCCTCTGGACTACACAAAAAATCTTGAAGGAAAGATTGTGTAGGCCTTTAGAGTAATGTATGCTGGAGGGGTAAATTACCGTTTCATCTCATGCTGTCTGCAGCAGCCCTTGGTTCGGGTGTCATATCAAAGAACAGCAAACATCTGCTCTGATCAGTGTGTGAGTGAATACAGCAGAAAGTGATTTTGGTGTAAACAGAGACCAAAAGCTTATATTTCATTCTGACATTTCAGGGGCAAATCTGCAAAGAGATATAAATCACAATTTGTTTAAATCTATTATAAGAGTATTTGATCCCCCCCCCACATACTCCGTAGGGCAGAGAGCAAAGCTTCTCACCTCCTCTGGCTCTGCAGTTGCTGCAGCAAGACGTCCTTGGTGTGCAAGCTGTCCATAGTCCACCGTCACCTGAGAGGCAAGGCCACCGAGCTCTTCAGGGCAGGTTACAGATTTAGTCATCTGGTGGCAGAGGAGAACATACATCATGGGCTGAGGCACATTAATGTTTCTGGAGCCCCACTGACAAATATTGTCAATGTAGATTGGAAAAGTAATGGAGAGCACAAATGGTAAGGCACAGACTCTAGTGCATTAGTGCACTCACCATCTCCTGTGCCGTGATAGCGATGGCCTTGGAGAATTTGACCATGGTGGTCTGGTAGTCCACAAAGGAGCCCTCAGGTTCAGGTGGTGTTCCTTCATCCACCTGTAAAGATCATTTACATATCGAATAAATGATAGGGATAACATAGCCATACAATGTTTTGTTTTTAGAGCTGTCAATGATACATTTTAAATCACGATTAATTGCTGAATTTCAATAACTAATCACAATTAATTGATTTTTAATCGCATGTTTAAAAATCCAATATTTTGCATTTAAATCTCATTCTGTTATGCTTTTATTTTGTATTGTCTTAAGCAAAGGGTACTTTACTTCCTGTATGGATACAAACCTGCGTTTATTTACAAAGAAAAAGGAACTTTTCGTTGATCGTAGGTTGTGACATCAACTTAACCTCAGAAGAAGGAACTAGCTAGAGATCGAAAATTAACCCTGCCAATGTATTTTTCATGCAAGGGTTCATTATGTACTCTTCTAAGAGACTTTTTAAGCACTTTAATATTTAGAAAACAACCACAGACCGAACTAAAGCCAGATTTGTATTAATTAAATGTAGTACAGGAATACCCAAGACAAGATTTGTTAAAGCGTCTCCATTATAGAACTTTTCTGCTCGAGACAGCTTGATTCTCAGATAGAAAAACTCTTTTCAGTAATTATCTTGGTCTTGATTCAAAAAGATATATAGATATATTCCATCATATTTTCAACTCTCAAATGCAGATAGTGGTCCTGCAACCAGTCTCACAGTGCAATAGACCAGAAGACCAAAAAGACTAAAAACAACGTTGAGTCCATTTAGGAAAACTATAAAGTGGATTTTTACATCACAATAAACTATAGAGTCAGCAGCTTAGAGTGTAAAGTGACTAATAAAAAGCTCTTGCCCTGATACCACGTCCCCTTTCTAAGCAGGTGCTTTATTCCTTGGATCGAAAAAGTCCAACTGTAGGGTGATTAATTTAACAGACCCCTGCAAAGATAAATGGAGCTTTGCCGGCAATCCCAACATTGGATGCACATCATTTGGTTACTGAAAGTATTTTTATAGTACAACTTGTTAATTGCTACATAATTTAATAACAATTACAAAACCATTAGCAAGAATAATAAACCGGGTTTATGTATGCATTTCTCTGAAGCCCTCCACTTTAAAAAAGGCTAATGGAGTTTTAATCTATGTAACTAGGATGTGTTTAAATTGAGGGTAAAAAATGTAAAAGACACAAGCAGGAAAAAATAAATGAGGGTTGAGATTTGAGCTAAGAGTATACAGATCATCAGCAATTATCAACCGCGCTGTCAGCACGGTGACATGTCCCCGGGCAGAATGAGTGACAGCTAACATCCTCAGTGAGCTGTGATTTAAAACTTTTCTAATGAGAGTCACTGACAAGGACACACTCTGTGCACACCCACTGAGGAATTAGTCTTAGGAGGAAAAGCTCATTTTGCCTTAAGACAAATAATACAGGGAATAAGTGTCAGCCTAAAACCCATTAAAAACACCTGAGCAGACATCTCATGAGATGGTATCACACAAACATGTGTTCTCCATCCAACACACACACAAACACTCTTACTCACCCTGCCCATGGCCTCGGCGATGGACTCCACCATTCCCCCGACCATACCCACTTCACTGGCAGCCTCATTCAAAGTCACCATGATGTCGTCCACGGCCTCCTTCATCAGCTGGGCTGCCTCAGAGATGGCATCGTGGGTGTGGGACGCCTGGGGACACAGTCAGCTGATTAACACCTCTGTGACACTGTCTTGGTTTAGCCAGAGGTCAATTAATCAGCTTGACACCATTATCTAAGAGGGTCCCTACTGCTTGTAAGTACTCAATCCCTATCAAGGGGGATCTTCACCAGACTGGATTCATGCTGCTATGCTTTTTTTTTCTAATAAATTAAACACAAAGAAAAGGATTTAAAAAAAAAAAATCTTCATGTTAAATAAGTTTTAAAAGAGACCAGATGGAATGTAGGGAAGGGGTTAGACAGGAAATCTTATGAGACAATTTCAGACAACTTTATTTAATATGCCAGCACCTTGAAATAGAGGTCATTAGTACCTTCGGGTTTCCTCCGCCTTCCTTAGCAGCATAGAGCATCTGTAGGGCAGACTCAGACAGGGTCTTGGTCTGATCCAGGATGGTCATCTGCTGCTGGTGGTCATGCAGCTTAGAGGCCAGGCCCACTGATGCCACAATGAGTGGGTCGAAGTAACTGGCGAGCTGTGTCACCTGGGAGAATGAGTTAAAGAGAGTTATCTGAGGAGGGATTGGGCTACCAGATAGAAAACAGACCAAATGTTTTTTTTCTTTCTTAATCCAGAGGGGATAGAGGGATATATGGTCACCTTGTGTCCTAGTTGGGCAGCTTCACCTCGGGCCGTTGTGGACACAGGATCGATCAGATGCCCAATCTCCTGTACAGAGGATGTGAGCTGCTCCTGGAGCGCCTGGTGAGTTACAGAAGCAGGGAATTATACTATAAGTCTCAACAGAGAGCCAACAGATCCTTTTTTAGTTCTTTCTCTCAGACAAGATCGACCTGATGGGTTACATGAACTCACTTCCATGGAGATATCATCTCTGCAGGGCAAGGTCTGTCCCACTGCAGCGAGGGATGCTTGCTCAATGTCCCGGATGCACTTATTGATGTTATCAATGGAGTAATCGCACTCCCTCTGTCCTGGTGCCTTGTCCCTATCATCAAAAAGATAAACACATACATGCCTCTCTACATCATTGTTGAAACATGGTATGTTTATAACGATCAATAATGCAGTTAATTAAAAGGTGAAGTACCACATTTTGAGATTATTTTCCAGTTTCCTGGCAAGAGTAAGATGAGAAATCGGACACAGTATTTATATCTGTACTTCGCAGCGAGAGCCAGTCTTATTAGGTAAGCACAAAGGAGGAAAGCAGGGGGAGTAACAGATAGCCTTACTCTATCTAAAGGTTAACTGTCCACCTACAAGCAACTCAAAAAGCTCACTGATAAATATTTTACAAATTCTTATTGTTCTTTCTGTTCAAAACGCTGAGTAAAGAATTGAAAACTTTTGGTTTTTACAAGATGTTTTGCTAAGTTTGAGAAATTGGCCCCTGATGGTTGTAATTAATCTCTGTTCCTTGTAAAGTTTATTGCGAGCCAAGTTATAATCTAATGCATGATGTCTATTCTGGGCTGCTTTAGCTGCTTGGAGAATAGAGTATGCATGTGATTGGAGGATGATGATGAAGAAGATAGAAGAGGGTGGGGCCCTGCCTCTGATGAAATGTGTTTCAGATTCACCGTGGCTTATCATCTCATCTCTGCTCTATAATGTTCACTAATCTATTACAAGTCAGCGGGAATCTCGGCTGATATAAACTAATGCAGCAATTTATTGCTCAGCTGAACCGATATCGCAGAATAAGCCCTCTGGTTTCAGAAACAATTTCGCCACCCCCAGTTGTGAGCAAACCATTACAGACTTTGATTCAGAGTAATCCTACAGGGACAGATGTGGCACAGGTGGAAATAATACCAACCTGATGGAGGTGATGAGGCTCTTGATGGAGTCAGAAACAGTTCTGGAGTGACCAGCTAGTATGGACCATGTTGGAGGATCTTTGGGGTTGAGGACCAGCGACCGGGCCGTTTCTAAAAGGTAAGTGGAGCTGTCGAGCATGGAGCGGGCTGAACGCACAATAGGCTCCTGCGATGCTGAGCCCTGTGGAAATTAAAAAAGTGAGCCCAGGTGAAACAACAGCCCAGGTAACAGAGGCAGAGGAAGCCAAATTGGTATGACAGAGTTGTTAATATTACTTGACTACTTTGGAGAGATCAAAGGTGCCATCAAAGGGAGGGATGAGATTAGAAAGGCAGCTTTACACACATGCAGGAAGAAACACCTTCAGTCTTTATGATCCAAGCCAAAGCCTCCCTCGACAATTAGATTAACAAGCCGGAGATTAGAGCAGCTGTGCTGAGAGAGTGCAGTTAAACACTGCCCCCTGAAAGATTACAGCCATAAAGCTTTTAGAGGACTATGTGAGAACTGTTCCGCTCAGATTGAAAATAAAAATCCATCTTTCCCCTCAATTCTTTTCATGACATTAAAAGAAAAACATAAATTGGACCTAAATCCTATTCCCACAATGTTCGCTGTACAAACCTTTTTGTGTCGGCTCGTATAAAAACTGAAATTGAGTGCAGATGTCACAAACATATTCATTAAGTCTGTCTGCAGAGAAGCCTCAAGATCCTCTGTAGGATGAGTGGAAATAATTCCTACGTGGATGTTTCTCAGTACAAAGAGCCCAAGGAAAGATTGCTGTACATTTTCATTTGGATAAATCATCAGAATCTCTGAAAAAAAAAAAAAACTCAACAGAGCTTTGAAAGAAACAGGAAAAAAGATGCATACCTCGTTGCTGATCTGAGCTGGGATGCTGGCAAACTCAGGGTTGTTGGCAAAGGTTGACAGGTTTTCTACAGCCTCAAGGAGAGGTGTCGTAGCAACACGGCACCTGTTTCTGTTCTCTTCAGAAAAATCCCCATCTAAGGCCTGACACATAACAACACCATGTTAATAATAACCCATTTCTGCTATATAGCTGTGAGGGAATGAATCATAAAAGATATACTCAGCTTCTCACAAGACGAAACAAAAAAAATGCTATAACAAATTTACACTCAACGTTTTGATCAGTTGGGGAGTTGACCTTGATGGTTTTGACAAGGTTGGCTGTGGTGTTGGCCACCTCTTTGGCTGACTGGACAAACTGTCTCCTTGCCACAGGGTTGGAGGTTTTAGAGGAGGCCAGGCGGCAGGCATTACAGAGAGCGGAGGTGTGCTTGGCTACAATTGTTGCTGCAGACAAGACCTGACAAGAGGACACACAAAAAACAGAATCAGAGCTGTATATAGTGAAGCATTCTGGGTAGGTGTTTTGAGTAAACTATTTACTACACTCTGGTCAAATTAAAGTTTTCAAAGCTAATGAGCCAGCTAATGGCACAATCCCCATATGGTAGGGAATGATCAAGCCATGCGTGGACTTTCTTACCTGTGAGGGACTACTGGCTGGGTCCACCAAGTTCTGACAGGCCATCTGTATGGCCTGATGAGCCCTTGCAAACTGGATTGGATCCACCAGCCCCTCATGGCCAGACTGACTATTAGGATCAGAGACACCTACAAGATAAGAAGCCTACAAGGACGGGAAAGAAAAACATTGTAATATTAACGTATCAGTTAGCCATTGGACTGGTTTCTCTTTTATTCAAGGTGACCACTTGTTCTTCAGACAAGCTGCCCCCCACAAGCAGTCTCTTCTCTGAAACAAATACATGGCAGCATGATAAGATACCAACAAAAATTAATATTTTATAGACGGTACATAGCAGAGACATTTTTTGAGAGAAGATAAGCAGAGGGACCCATAGATCTGTCAGGTTGTGCCGTTTCACAGACAAAGACACTAACTGTTTCATGTAGGTGTGGATGTCATTTTTCAGCTTTAGGGTCTGTGAGTCTGTAAAACCTACATTGAAACCTGACTCATCCTGCATCACTGTCAAGGGTCCCTCTAAGTTCTCAATGTAAATTATCAATGCAACCCAATCCATGTTAAGAGGCTTTTAGTATCCTTAACACGTTTTTTCTCCTTTTTTTCTCCATAATGATATGATTTTTCCCCCCAAAACAAACAGAAAATAGAGAGATTGAGTGCAGAAGACCCTATGGCTAATGTGAGAGCAGGCACATGCTGTCTCAGAATGATTTAGTACCATGCTGTGATCTCACCTGTCCTGCAGCCTCTGTCAGTCCACACAGAGCTTTGGACGCTACACCCACACTCTCCCCAAAGGCCAACACATCTCCTGTCTTACAGTGTTGAGAAATGCCTGCCATAGACTCTCCAAGGACCTACAGAAAAAAAGGGGAAACGTGTATAAATTAGTTCTTCAGTTGCCTACTGGTGAAAAACATTCAAGCAAATATTTTTTGAAAGCCTATACCTTTGAATTCTCCATGACGCTCTCGATGCAGTCAAAGTAGGAGAGTTCGTTGACAGGCTCATTTGGATTATCCAGGAGTCCTCTGACAGCCTGAACATAGACAGAAATAATAATTTACTACTGAACCTTTGATTTTGTACACCTTGAACAGCTACTTTAGATTTTAAATACGGAAGCACTATGTAAATGTAAAGCATAAGAGGTAAGCCTTTAATGTTCAATGATTTTTTGCCATTTTTTCTTGAATGTCGGCTCCAGTATCCAAATGCCTTTGTTCAACAAGTGTCCCTCTAGTTGTAACTCTTGTTCTAAATTTAATGTGCATCCACAATGAAGGCTCTGTGGAAATCTGTGTGTGGTTCAGTGTATCTGAGAACGGCTACCTCCAACTCCCTCAAGGCGTTGTCACACTCTTTCTGTCCTGCTGCTTGCTGCGAACAGATTGTGATCAGCTGGTTAATACTCTCTGTCACCGCCCTGAAAAACACAGAAAGCCACACAGGCTCTTTAGCTCTCACATGTGTCCTCTTGCATGCACACACACGCTGGGCTCACTCACACCGACTCTCACATGCTTTCAGCTCCACTATTCAAGCATGGCACTGCTGGCCTCTCACTGCGGTGGGCTCACACATGCACACAGGAGAGCTGAGATTGTCTCGAGTTTGTGTTCAGCCTTGCTGAGCACAGACAGGCTCAAGCCAAGGCTTCCATCTTCCTAATTAGACAGAGAGAAGTCAGTCAGGCCCAAAGCCCTGCGGGACCAGCTGCTTGGCTTCTCACTAGGAGGAGGTTTCATACTCCCTCCAGCAATGCCTCACAGTCACAGCTTAGGAAAGGCATATAGAAGTTTTATTTTGATGTTTCATAACTTTCTACAGGCATATTTTTGTCAGAATGGTTCAGGTAACCAACAATCCAGACATATTTTGTATCAGAAAAAAAAGTGAGGAGCATATCAGATATAAATCAGGTGCTATGCATCTTATCGCACCTTGCTGCCACAGCTAGAAGATTCTTAGCGTTGGCTGCTCCTGGATCCACAGACAGAGACTTGGCAGCCAGAAGCAACTTACTGGATGCCATGGAGATGTTTTTCAGATTACCAATGACTTGGATCTGATCGTCCTTACTCTGCAAAGGCAAGAAAGAAGAAAAAATAAATACAGGGTCTATTTTTATAGATGGATATCAGAGCTGTTAAAAATGCATTCAAATACATATCCAGTATTGACTGTATTAGCAACAGCTTTAGATGAATAAAGGATTCTATAGAAGGTATTTAATGTGTCCCTGCCAGCTACATTTCTTTCCTCACTCTGCAGGCCTCTTTGAGCCTGATTAAAGCTCAGGTGTCACGCTACATCAAATCCAATCCCAGATGATCTTTCCAAATTAATGAGCAAAATAACCAGAACAAGAACATCACACCATCTCATTACATCTGACTGTGTTAGTGCTCATGGGGACAATCATTTGCCTAAGTGAATTTGATGGAAAAAGTCTAATTAACAGATGACTTAAATAGCATTAGGGAGTAAATCGACAAAAATAAGAGCTTGTCCAATCAGCATTAAAGACTTATGTTACGTCCATAAAAGGTTTGAATGTCCCTCTCCATGATGTAAAAAAAATGGTCACAGTGTTCCACCATTGATCAGATTCAATGGACTGTGGAGGGGTTTGTATGATCGTGAAACCTACTTGGGTGTGTCCTGCCATTTCAATGCCAGCATCCAGGAACTCATCAAAGTCTTGGCTGAACTTCCCTGAGGCCGCAGCCAGCTGGCTGCTCGTACCGCGAGAGGAGTGGACGACCTCGCCTGCAGAGTGGTTGAGTTCAGCTGCGGTGTGGTTCAGATCAGTCTGGGCCTCCTGGAATGTCTTACTGCAGGGAGGGAGCTTCAAAGGCAAGATACACATCATTTAGGCCAGACTGTCGTGAACATCAAATATCAAGTTAAATAGAAATAACTTGTTCACTTATGTTTAATTGTAATTGTATATACACTACAACAAATCATCAAAAAAAGCCCGATCAGGACTCACAATGTCCACCAGCAGCTTTTTACTGGCCTCTCCGATGCTCCTGAGGGCCATGTCAACATCCTTCTGGCCTGGCAGGCAATTCACACAATTATTCAGGGAGTGTGACACTGCTTTGGCCACCTGAAACACAACACAACACTCTGTCAATGGACAGCCATTAGTCATTCCAACAATGTCCAATATAATACAAAATCCCAGAGCAAAGCTATAATGGGCAAAACATCTCAGATGCAAATTGGGCTCACAGCAGTGCACAGTAATCCATGTCACTAATTTATGCTGCTGTCACAGATATATGTCAAACAATATGTTTTGGGCTGCAGGAGAATGAGCAGTTTTACTCCTGCTCTCCTGAGAGAGAGAGAGAGAGAGTGAGAGAGAGAGAGAGAGAGAGAGAGAGAGAGAGAGAGAGAGAGAGAGAGAGAGAGAGAGAGAGAGAGAGAGAGAGAGAGAGAGAGAGAGAGAGAGAGAGAGAGAGCAATTCCAGGCAAGAGGCAGAATAGAGACCAAATAGCAACACTTAGAGGAGATGACTGCTTTCGAAAGAATATGTTTTTACAAATGAGTAGAGGAGAGAGATGGAGGGTGGGGCACAGAGGAACAATGTGATTGCTACATCAATATCACTGCCTTGGGGGTATACCAGCAGTTATGCTACCTGTGCGAGTCTCTGCTGACTCTCAGCATCCCCTGGATGAACCAGGGCCTGATGGGCTTCATGGATTAGCATGGCTGAGCCCTCCATGACGTACTGAGCTGAGTCCAGCATCGCAGCTGCAGCCTGAGGCTCCCTGGTGCTGGCTGCAACTCCTCTGGCTGCTTGAGCCAACGTCCGTAAAGCCTGCGCTGTTTCTCTGGCAGCCACACCTGCAAACAAAATAAAATTAGGAATAATTAAATTCCTGATCCATAAAACACCAACTGCATAAATATGGAGCTTACACAGGGCAGCCAATAATATTGGCTGAAATTAGCATATTCAGTGGCTATCAGTATCGGCTAATTTTATCGCAGATAAGCACCAATATTATTAGATTTATTCACCAGTCAAATACCATTTCATTTAAGTTTCATTGTATAACACTAGCAGTTCTATTTCAGTGTGCTACATGGACTACAACAAGCATTATCACTCTCCAGAGTGTCAAGTGGTGATGCACGAACATGCCCAGTTACTTTCCAGTTGAGCGACCATCTTGTCTTCCTTTTACTGCATATCTTTTCCACAAGTGTTTGATAAGTGTATTTTAGGGATTAACGCAATAAATGTGTATATCTATCTCTACAGATCGAACATAGATGTAAAAAAGATAACGGCCGATATATTGGAATCAGATTTTTTTCTCCACAATATTGTTATCGTCCCCAAAAATCCGCTATCAGTCAGGCCCTATTACTGTACACATTCAAAAATATTCTACACATAAAGATATGACGTTTGCATCCTCCTGTGATGACAATCGGAGTGTATTTAAAGTAAATAATGTTTTTGTTTAAATCTGAACTCACACACACACACACACACACACACACACACACACACACCACACACCACACACCACACACCACACACCACACACACACACACACACACACACACACTATTGTTTAAATCAGCTGGCAGGAGCTCACTGTTCCACACTGAGAACAAACTGTAATAGTAAGATGCCCTCATTGTTTAAAGAGATGAGTTAATATAAAAAATATATTGCTCCTCATGGGAGGTGCCCTTAACATATTACCCATGGAGCTGACGAGAAAAGGGGCAAATTGCGTCAAATTGCATTAACCAGTCAAGTGGAGCCATTTGCTGATGGAATTTTAAATCCAGTGAAAATAAGATTAATGAGTAGTGAACAGCACCGGGAGCCACAGCACAAAGAACTGTCTCAAAGCATTCATTGTTAGAAATACCTTCCCTTATCTGTCTTCATCTCTCCTCACCTGACATCACAACCTGAGCCAAAGTTTGTGCCAAAACAGTTAAGCCATGCAGGATTCAGGGGGGTTTAGTTTGAGGAAAAAATGATAGCACAATGATGCCCATCACTTCCTCTGCTTGCTTTTTCCTCACATTCTAGCTTGGCAATTACTTTTTGAATGAAATTACAGTCTGCAATCTTTTCATATTTCCCTATTAAAGGCAATGGTACCACTCTACACACAACTATTTATTCAGTTACAACTTCTAACTAGAATACATTTGGCTTACCTGTATAATGTTCATTGCCCTGCGCAGCACACGTGAGCAGCTGGGCCATGGAGGAGCCCACAGCCTTAGATGTGCTTCCTAAATCTTGGGCACACTTCTCCAGCTGTTTGAACACCAGACAAACAAATTAAAGATTACATTTATAATTTAAAAAAAGTCCTCATGTGTACAGTAAAATGTTTCAACAGTACAATTTGCAGTGTACTGACTGTTTCCCCAGGAAGAGGTTTGAGTTGGCTGTCGATGACGGACATCTTGGCATCCTGAAGCTCACTCTTGAGAGTCTGAACAGTTTTGAGGGCTGAGTCGATCTCCAGAGGACCACAGGCATCATGAGCCTTCAAATCACACACACAAATAATCATATACACCTCGCTATTATGCCACAAGACCAGCCTATATGCTGTGCTTGATATCTCTGAGGGGGATCAAAGCGCTGGGCTTATCTAAATTTAACAAGGGAAAGGAATGAATTGCCTTCATCCATTAGATTAATCTTGCTATATCCGACACTTTTTTCTGTATAGATACCTTCTGGGTTGCAGTCCTGAGCTCTGCCAGGCAGGTAGCCAAATTTTTAGCACACTGGCCCAGTTGCATAGCAGCAGCCTGGTCAGCCACTGTTGGGACTGCTGACTTAGCTGAAGTCACCATCTTACTTCCAGGCTGAAACAATTATGGCAGAGAAGCACAAAAAACACCTCAGATTCTGTGTGCTTTGCTAAAAATGTTATAGTAGTTATCTGTGTGGCGGTGAAAGGTGTCACCTGTAAGAAGCTCTGGCTGGCCATGATGAGAGCAAGCTGTGCACCAAGCTCCTCGGGTTGGGCCTGGCTGCTCCTCATCCCCTGCACCAACTGGGGAATGCTATCTGCTACTGCCTGCATTTAAACAAACAGATTATTATCAGCTTTATATCCACCTCATCATGACTAAAGAGAAAATGTGATGCCAAGATCAACCAAGCCTACATGGTTTATGACAATTCAAATTAAAAATCTGTACATGAGAGAGAGTAGATGACTGTACCTTGCAGCTATGCACGAGTTGTTGGTGTGAGACAGTATTTTTGTTCGAGGCAGCAGCATTCTGGGCAGCTGCGATGGTTTGTGTAGCAGCAGCCGCCGCCTGCTTAGCAGCTATCTGTGCAGGAGACGCAAATGGAAATCATTTAGGTAAAAAAAAGAAAAGAAAGTACCCCCTGGCTTTGAGTACATTTAGTTCTGTTCAGTGCAGTATTATGTTGTGTTGTTCAGTACTCTACATCAGTGGTTCTCAACTTGTCTAGCCTCAGGACCAACCACCAACTCCTTCATGAAAAATCGCGGCCCGAATTTCAGATATTTTTTAACCAGATCAGATTTGTTCAATGAAAGATTGTGCAGCTTGGACCTCAGACAGTACAACATGTGACAGAGAGGAGAAACAAAACAAACCAAATGTTAAAAAAGTGCTTCGTAGACTTTTTGACACTATATTTTTTCCAGGCACACATTAACGACCCACTGAAAATGGCTCCATGATCCACTTTTGGGTCCCGACCCACCAGTTGAGAAACACTGCTCTGTATCAATATCACATACAGTATCTAATATCTATCAATAATGAACAATGGCTCACACCCTCTCCACAGCACACTGGACGATCTGAGAAGCAACTCATCCATCCTCACTGCTCCAAAGTGAGCAGCGGGGGATGAGGTTGTGTGCTATTTCCTCTTGTTGTCCATTAATGTCATTTCTAGTTATTGTTGCTACAACCACACAATTTCCCTCCAGTGATAAAGTTGTCTATCTATCTATCTATCTATCTATCTATCTATCTATCTATCTATCTATCTATCTATCTATCTATCTATCTATCTATCTATCTATCTAGAGATTGCATTGTTCAATCTTCATATCAAGCAACATTACTTTCTCTTTGCTATGTTTCCAAAAAGACATGACTAAATATATACCACTCAGCTCACATTAATTCACAGACACAAGGCTAGCTTTGAAGTCAAGACAGGATTGAAAACAGAGGAAGAGAGGAGACGTTCCTTGTTGAGTGGATGAGGAGGGGAGGATGAAACAAGAAAGTCAGGAAACATGATAACAGTGTACTGACAGGAAAACAAGACTGAACTGCAAAGTAGAATTGACATGAAACGTTGAAATAACATTTTCTAACTAATGCAGTGCAACTCTCATATGTGGAATACTACATTAACTTAAAAAAACATGATTTATACTTGCGTAGCAGCTAAATAGCAGTGTGGTAGGAGACAACAGCTAACGATGAGGCTGTTTTGATGGGCCTAAATATGATAATTTTAACATGCACACTTGCAGAACTTTGGTCTTCATTGCCTCACACATTTATATCACAGAAGCAACCATTAGCACCCTTACTGTGACCATCTGAAGCAAGAAAGCAGGCTTAAATGTATGTCTGATATCGGGCTGATACCAGCCCTGGGCAGTGCATAGTTTATGGGCCTAGGAAATTGAACATTTAGAGCTCTGGAGTAAAGAGAGGGGCTAGTCATTAGGGGTAAACTGATACCAAAGGCTAAACACAGATCTTTACACTTTGATAGTTCACTCACAGTGCTGATGGGATTTAAAGCTCACTCCTACAGGAAAAGAGAAATAACTCTATACTAAATGGGCTGTATTTGAACAAATGGATGTAGAGGCATTCCATTAGAAGCTATCTGGCAGGCTAATGTCTAAACTGTCCATTTATTTCTACCTATTTCTAAAATATTTAGACTACAGAAAGAAAGATGTGGAAAAGGAATATTTATGTGACATCTTTGCCGGTAAGAAGAAACAAGAAGGAAAATTGTGTTTGTATCAAGGTAAAAAAAAATGAGAACACGTCGGCTCCAATGACTGACCTCCAGCCTGTTGACAAGTTTTTTCTTTATTGCGTTCTGAGCCGCAGCATTCGTGGCTACACGTAGCCCCTCAGCTGCCTCTCTGAGCCTCTGCTGTTGGTCCTCATTCTCTGGGTAGGCAGCCGCCCCCTGAATGCACAAAAAGAGTCATGCATACACACATCAAAACACAGGCAAATATGACCGTGACACACACAGACAGAATTTAACAATAGCGATCAGACAATAGCAATGAAAGACGAGCAACTGTGATTATACATACTGTACAATAGATGCAAATATGTATTTAGCTTTGTCTGCTTTCTGACAGTTTCCAGGGAAACCGATCAGTGTGAGATTCCCACTTCCTCTCTGACAATGGCAGTGGTGTGGTGATTAATGCGTCCCAGATCAAAAAAGCATCTAACGTGCCACGAGCAACATTTCACTTTTCGGAGTATTTCACACTGATAATATCCTGCTCGACAGTGCCAGGGGCTTATTAAGAGCCACTGACGCTGCACCCTTTCATTTCGGATGTGAAATCATGCGGGGTTGCTTGCGCATGCAGTAATGCCAGAATGTGTATGCTATCAAATGAAAGCGACTCAGTTCAGTTTATCTTTCAACATGGCACAAGAACATCATGGCAGTGCTGATAGAGAGAAATCTATCAACAGTGCTGGATCAAACTGATGGTTTATAATGTGGTTTAACTAATTACAAAATCTGTCATCTGTATTCATTCTGAATAAAGGAGCAATTCAAATAAAGAAAAAGTGATATAATACTGGCAGAAAGTAATGCAATTAAGTAATTAATTTCACTTTTTTTTAAATTAAACAACATTACTTGTATAGTGTTGCATTACATTGTAAGAGTAACCTGTTACACTCTCACCTTCGCAGCCTCCACCATGCGAGCCGTGGCGTCAGCCAGGAGTTTGGCTGCAGCCAGAAGTTTCTTGGAGTTGTCGACATCAACTTCTGCCTCTGCATCAGATCTCATGGCATTGACTAAGTCAGAGGTGGCTTGAGCTAACACTCTGGCCTGACGCACCATCTCACCTGTTCAACAAAACAGACGCTCGTTAAGTACATAAAAGGAAGATGATTGCAAAAATCCAAATCAACCAGTGAAGCAGTACACAGACACCTCGTAATTATGTACACAAGTCTTGAAAATGATACAATATTTTACAGATAAATGTACAGGTATACTTCAAAACCACAATAGATGTTTATTCAGAAATAGTACATTTCTTAGTAGCTCAGTTTCAACTGAAGGTTCAATATTAAATGGAAGCGTATTTTTTTTGGGCTAAAATTGTGATTTGAATACCTACAAAATAAAGCTACAATAGCTAGTTGATGGAAAATCTTCTGCATCTAGTATTAATATAAAGAAGTCCTTAAAATACTCTCTCAGTATTGTCCTTGTCCTACAGCATCTCATCATTGTTTTCACCCCCTGACTTTCATAGCTGAAGGTTTCCTGTGAGTCACCCTCTCTTACACAAATAAAAGTCTTTGAAATATATGCAACATCTCCCCACACACCTGCTATAAAAAGCTGTGTTTCCCAAACACCCACCTGCAGCTTGAAATAGCTCACCCAGAGAAGACTGTGAGAGACAATACATCCAGGTGCTTTACAACCTACATCCAATGGCCTTGGGAACCAACCAATACACTTTCTGCAGAAGGAGCTCTGAAGGCTGAGGTATTGCTACAGTTTTCCTTTTCTTTTTTTTTCTTGCTGATTTATGGAAGGTAAAAAGTTTGCCCTTCCAAGGTCATGTGTTTCCGTTCAAGTTTCAAAGCCTCCCTGATGCTGATTGAGACCAGATTCAGAGCTCTGTAGTGGTTTTGGATGACATGTTTCCTACAACCCCTTGAGGATTGGCTGGGTTTGGAAATTCTTCAGCCTCATGTCTTAAACCATAACAAACAGAATGAGCTTTGAAAAAGTCTCAAAAGATTTTTTAGATCACTAAACATAGACAAAAATATCTTAAGGCACTTTTGTGCTATCAAAACACATGAAAACACGTCAAGTCAAAGCAGGTATTCATTAAAGATCTCATGATTCTTTTACCCTTTTGCTTCGTTGGAGTAAGGAATTTGGAAGAAACTAAAGAGACACCAAACACTTTCACATTCTTTCTGTACTCACCAGCATCCCCCATGGAGGTGAAAATGTTTTCCGTCACATTCATGATGGTGTCTGTGGCCTGGTCGTACCGTCCGATGGGCTCGCCGCAGCTGGCGTAGTGGCGGACATGCTGCAGCAGGTCGCTGAGGGCCTGGCTCACCACACCAGCTGCCGCCCCCACTTGTTTCAGCAGCTCGCCGTCGTCACTGGCCGAACGGCAAGCCTTAACACAGGTTTCCACCGAGCGGTCCACCAGCTTCCCAGACTCAACAAGCTGCTCCTGACACACTGGGGAGCTGATGGTCGGGCTCACCACCTGCGTTACACAAAATCATTGGCTGGAAGTCAGACGGATTACAAGAGTATAAAGCCACCAGGCGGACTTCATATACAGTGGTGCTTGTTCCATCTAAATTACAAGAATACAGACCTTCAAGTAAAACATGCAACTTTTATTGATTGATTTTAGCTAGACAATTCCTCTATTATGTGTAAAATATGATGCAAAGACCTCGTTCTAACTTAAAGAAAATCTTTAAATATAGCACATTTCCATTTATGAGCTGAAACAAAACTAAATTATCCAGTGCCATCACTTTTGTCTGGATGATTTCCTGCCTGTTGGTATGTCCTTTACCAACTTGGTTACTGCAATGGGCAAGTTTTAGATCGGTACCTTGGTGCATGCCACCAGCTGTGAGGTGGACAGGGCACACTGAGTGGCAGCTGCGATCACCCGGTTCTGCAGTACGGTGTCCTCGGCCACCTGGGCCACGTTCTTGGCCTTCAGGACCAACATAGCAGCTGCATTGGCCACTGCTTTGGCAAGATTCATCAGAGTGTCCTGCAACATATTAATCAATGTCCTTCACTGAAACACAGCACAGCTGCGCACATGTGACTGAAGGGAGCATGAGAGTAAATGTTTTCAGCTCCATTTGTTCAGTTGATGAAGTGTGAGTTGTGGCACATATAATGCATAAAGAATAACAGCAGTGTAACAAGAAAACTGATTTAAGCAAGAGACGGATAGTGATGAGGAGTCTAAGGAGCTTAATCCATTGTATATGTATATAGAAAAGCAACTAGAAAACAAACATCGCTTTTCATGTGGTAGAAAAGATAGTGAAAGCCTCAAACAGACTATTCTCATTTTCTACGAAAGCTCTCCTTCTCACACTTTGTTATATGATACACATTAAGTAACAGTCTAATATTAGAGCCTGAGATGATTATTTCAGCATGTATTGACATTTTTAAAGGCCTGAGAGTCTGTGTGTGTCTTCCTGTTTGGCCAGCAGTGTCATAGAAACAGTGAGTGGGTGGCGTCCAACCTGGAACTTCTCGTCGGTCTCGCCCTCCCCCATGTGACGGAGCAGGTCCCCGCTGGCCTGTCCGATGCTTCCTGCCGCAGTCAGCACAGTCTGTCTGGGCTGTACAAGGATGACATCATCACAATCATTACGCTGGCCTGTTCTCACACAGATGACTCCATGAATGATCTAAAAGAGACTTATGGATCAATTATCTTCACTGTGAACTGGACAAAAACAGAAGCAGGAGGTTCGATACTGAATGTGGCTTTGTGGCTACAGAGTTCACGAGGGAGGATGGAAATCAAAGCCAGAAAAATAATCAGTGGGCGTCTCACCTCAGCAGCTGCAGGCTCAACAGATCTGAGCAGATCTGACACAGCTCCTGCCAGCATCCTGGCAGCACCCATGAGCTTGTGTCCACTGCCCACCTCATCGTCCATTAGTGCCGCAAGGAGCTTGACACCCCTGGACATTTCCGTGAGGTTGGAGGAGATGGTGGTGATTGCGCAGCCCACTGCTGTGTAATCTGTTTCTGTGGGCTCACCTGCAGAGAATAGATTGTTGTCATTACATTACCATGTCATTATCATTGTAATAAAACTTCTACTCTGCTGGGCGTCTTCAGTTTTACACTCGAATCCACGCATCCACTTGAGTTTCATATATAGAGCATATTGGAAATGAATGAATAATTTATTAGATAACTTAAAAACCTGACAAAAGGCTGGAACAACTTCAACATTTATTTACAATAAGATTTTTTTTATAGGAGCCCATTATCAGTAATTCTTAACAGTTAGTTGGAAGTAGTCAGTCCCACCTCGGGGTAGCAATACGGCAAAGATAAACAAGATCTTCTAATATCACTGCAATTTCCTTTTAAGCCTGGTTCAGCTTAGACTTCATAAGCTTGAATTGAGGTGATAGATAAAAAATGAAAAATGAAAGTGTTTCATCCTTTAGCTGTGTTTGTATTCCCCCTGAGCACTCACCTGCAGTGAGATTGACCACAGATGCCGTTCCAGCGGTGATGGCATCGACCTGAGAGTGGATTTCATGTTTGGATTCATCCACTTTGTTCTGGACCCAAACTCTGGATGCCTTTTGGTGAAGGGAGGAGAAGGAGAGCAATTGGCTTTCATCACAGTGGGAGATTTTCAGCTCTTATAAACTTCCTCATGCAGGATTAAAGGACTAGGCCTGAACAACACCTACAGCTTTGAGAAACACTTGAGCATAAAAAAAAAGCCTCAGTATTTCCTGTCAGTTCTACATCCTAATTATATCTGAGATACATGCTGGACAAAATGCAGAGTGCAAAAGACAAACTCCAGCAGTTGTTGTAACTGATGTAAGATGTGGAGGAGTAATGCATTCAGCAATGTTTGCCATCTGTCCTAAAAAATTTTGAAGAACCATGGAGAAATTGAAAAGGAGACATACCAGGTCATGGCCCAACGGAGGCAGATTATCTACATGTCCCAGGTCACCCTGAGCCTGCTGCACAGCCTGCATGCTGCTGTTGATGGTCCCCATGAGGGCCTGCTGGGCGTGACTCTGACAACGACAGAGACACACAGTTTGGAAAAGACACAACAAAAGCAATCTAAATATTCAATATGTATCTAAAGAGGCTGTCATACTGTGACGCACTCATTCCTGCAGTCAGATTTCTATGAACAGCAGGAGACAGATGGGTTTTTAGAGTGAGTGTGAGGGACAATATTTCATATGATGCAAATCCTTTAATCAAAAACAATGTAAGGATGATGCACCTCAATACTCCTTTATAGTAAAAATGTTTTTAATTTAGGATAAAAGCAAGGTTAAACATTTTCTCGTCCCCTTCGATCCACCCTAAACAGTGTTTAAAACTGCACAGATACACCTAGGGTTGAATTCAAAGAGATTATAATTACAATATTCTGGCACAAGTGGAATATGTTGTTGGTACACTATGTCTGCTAGCTTTCACTCACCAGTGGGGGCATGTGTCCTCTGTGCATCTGCCCTGTGGTGATCTGCTGCTGTGCAGAGGGCATCGTGCCCATATTGAAGGTGTCTGGGCCTCCAATAGACCCAGAACGGATTATACCTGGAAGTGCAACCGAGCCGTGCTCCACTCTACCCACTCGATTAAACTGCTGCTGCAAAATTGTGGATCTAAAAGGAAAGAAAGAGAGATAAGAAGTGCAGATTTAACTTCAGAAAAATAGTTGTCCTATCCTCCTGAAAATTAACAGATAAATTATGAAAACTTCTTCTTTTTTTTTCTTTTTTTTTTACAAAATAGTCCCAAAATGCTTTCAGTAATTTTGCATTTGCATACTGTCTTATAAAGTTGTCTTACATTCGCCTATTTTTCTTTCTGTTACTTGAGAGTGGTTCTTTTAAATTGTGATCATTCCTCCAGCTGATAACGCAACTGTCACAAAATGATATTTAAACCGGTTATCACGCTAACAAATGTTCCCACACTCAGAAAAAATATTGTGCGGAGAGATGTCTGTTTTCATGCCCAGCTCAACAGATGCTCCTGACTCTAATGGTTAATTATGGCTTGTTTAGAGAGGCAGCGATTATGTTTTTGTGCTGAGACCCACAACATGAGTCAATTGGCCCATACGCAGCAGGAATATGATGCCCCATTCTGCCAGACTCAGAGAGTGGTTTCACCCAGAGCCATGTGGATTTCCAGTGACAACTAATTTTTCAGGCCCTGGTATATCAGCATTACCTTTAATGCATCGATTACAGAGCTACATAGGAGCTACAGTACGCACTCAGGAGGGATGGCAAGTGAGAAATAAGATTTACTAAATAAAATAGCTTCAAATGAGTTTGATAGCTTCACCTGCATGGTATCTGTATTTACAAATGTGGGAATTAAGACGATAATTTAGCTTTATCCTGAGGCAGGTTTTGTGTTTAGCAACCACAAAAAACAAAACAAAAAATACAACAAGGCAATTAGACCCTAGCAGAATATCAAGAACATCAGTGTTCATGTGTTTTGATAGTTCAAAGTGCTATTTTGTGTTTAATCCTAATATCACTTCTGGTCAAGGTACTACAATGTGCAGGCAGAGAAATTTGATTAAATGCACGATTTAAAACTGAGGTTGAAATTCAAGAAGAATAACTCGACTGCGCTTGTTGAATGGGAGTGTTTCCGCCATCTCCTGCACTTACTGTGGCTCGGGGAAAGAAAATATAGCAGATAAAACACGAGTGCTGCTCACTTCTTAGGGGACACAGATTCCTCCAGCATGGTGGATTCCTCATCTCCCTCAAGGCCAAAACGGTCCTTACTCTGTTTCTGTTGAATGAAGAGTAACAGACATCAAAATCAGCGATGTGGGCTACATGTACGGAGAATAAGATATACAGTGAGTTGTTTTAATTCAAGTTTTTACATTGAATAATTTATGACTTGCCTTCTTCAGGATGATGTCAATGTATCCAGCGATGAGTTGGGATATCTGCTCTCCCTCTGTGGTCTGGACCGAGTAGTAACTCTCTTGGTACTCGCCGAAATCCTTTGTGGTGCATTGAAGACAGCAGAGATTCAGGCCACGTTTCTTTAAGCTGTATTTAAAAATGATGAAACAATCTATACCTAATTAAAGTCTTAAATTCTTCTTGCTGATGGAAAAAGTGTGAAATAAACCCAGCAAACCTTTATTATTTCTACCCTCAATAAAAAGCAAAAGCGGCTGTCTTCCTCAGCGCATCCTATTCCTCTAAAGAGCTGATTAAAAATAAGACGTGGTGAATCTCACTTCAAAGCAGTATGCAGAAATGTAAGGGTGAATATTTTTAGTTTAAATCAATGTTGGCAAATATACCGTAGAGTATGCATAATCTATTAATCTTTAAATGTAGGGCTCCTCTCCAATATGGGAGGAAAACAGACAGCACTGTTGCCAACAGCTGGTTAGGAAAATTGAAAATGCTTTCAGATAAATAAAACATCCAAATACTGCACATTTGTCCCCCGGCATCTATTGTTAACTCAGATAAAATAGCGGGCTAGCATTCTGAAAACATTCAATATTGCAGTCTGAGGTCTAGACATATTTAAAGGACTCTGTGTTGGAAAATGAAATCTAGGAGGGGGGGATTGAAAATGTAATGCAGAGCTGTGTAAATCACAGTGAGCAAAGAATAATAAGTGCACAGGATTAGCAGTGTAGAACATGGGACCGATGCAGAGAGCCACACAGTACCAGGGTGAAGCTCTTGGGAGAGGCAGCCCATCTCTTTACAGTCGTCAGTGGCCACTGCTGCACCACATCCTTCGTCTTCTCATCCACTCGCATCACTGACTCTTTGGTTATCCCCAGCAGCCGTGGGACCAGCTTATTTTTACCCTTCATCTTTTCCTGTTGGATAGGAAAACATCAGACAACATTAAGTCGGTGTTAAACACCTACACAGATGATTCATTGAAGGTGCGAATGCGAATTTGTTGTGCAGTTCTGGTAGTGTGGTCGTAATACGCATGCTGTGTCTGTGTGGCTTTAAGCTCCAAATGGAGGCGGAGAAGGGCAGCTGTGAAGTGACCCAGCAGAGTTCAGCCTTGTTTAACGGCTGCTTTATTGAACAGGGTCTCCACAGGCTTTAGTCACTGTCAGCACACCAGCATGGGGCTTCCACAAGCGCTCTGCCTGACCGGCTCCTGTGCACTCCACTTTCTGCCCACTGGAAAACTATTACAGCTCACTTCAGAGACTGAGCCCACACTTTGCTCCCCTCCGCGGATGCAGAGGATGACGCAAAAATAAGTGCTTTGTAGAGACGGGGGAGTCGACGCACATTTTCTGTTTCGAGCTATTGTGTTTTTTTTCCTATCACTGAATATAAAAGGAGAGCTCAAAAGAGACTGCACAAAGGCCAATAAGTGGAACAGCTCAGAGGTTCAGGGCTCTTAAACACAAGGACAGATAACATTATACCAGGGATACTGATAGCCTGAAACAAAGGTTTATTAAAAACCCACATTGTTTTAGGTTATGTCACTTGAACGTCATAGTCATGAAGGTTGTATTCCAGCAGGAAGTTTGATTTTCTAATCTTAAGTGTGCAGCTGGGATTTATATTATTCTAAACTGTTTAACCCTGATCATTAGTGGGGAAAATCGTCTTGTGCAAAAGATTACAATAGAAAGGGGGCTTTATATTGTGCATACCTGCACGCATGGCAGCAGCAAACACACACGTGCAGTCTAATTAACTTCCCATGATGGGTTTTTTCCACATCTGTTAAGTTTACAGCAATAGATTGTTTTAAACGTTCAGGAAAGACTGACGGAAGAACACTGGACGGTAAGAATAAACTCTGTGATTTTCTTCAGCAAAGACAGGTCTGCACTTTTGCTATGCTAGCATCAAGACGAGAGTGCAACTAGAGTGAATTATTTAACAGGGAAATTAAATCTCCATCACAGCACCTCCTCATCAACACAGACAGTTTCTGTACTTGTAGATGCACACACACACACACTCTCTTCATTCACACGCTGGCACACAAAGAAAATCTTGACCCTGCACTCTGCTTTAACTCGGAGCCAAACTTCCATTTAGCGTCCATTAAGACCTTAGCACACAATTGCACTCTTCCTCTTTCCCCTTCTCTTCGGCATGTTGCTCACCAAATGGGCTGCTGTCAGAGAGCTTCTAAAATACCTGCTAGTGTGACTTCATCCCGCTCGTACGCTGCACTTCCACTCCACTTTTGTGTTCGCCATACCAGAACAGGACAGAATTGCTTTTGTCACAAATATTTCACACTATTAAGTGTGCAGCTGAACGACTCCAGAGTGCGAGCTTGCACCCCTGAAGCTTGTGATAAGAATGGATAGTGGGACACATCAGAGCAGCCCAACACAGCACCACTCATTAGCGCAGAAGCGTAACCGGTTCTGTATCTGTTTTCTCAAAACTAGCTCATTCTGAAATTGACACTGCTTGATAATTCAAATAGGACATTTTGATTTTGATTTCATATTTCGGTTATCTGATCAGTTATAGTATAATTTGAAATAAGGGTTGCAGTCGTCAAAGATTTCAACATCACTAAATCAAAGTTAAGCATGGAAAGAAACAAGGGAGGTCAGATGAGCCAGATAATTAACTCCTTTATTCAGAGCCACCATCATCAAATTAGCCTTGTTTTCTCCTAATAAGTTGTCTAACCTTATGTGTTTGTTTGCAACCCGCTTGATCATCTGACTGTTTGTGTCTCTTCACATATTTGACCTCTTCAAACACTGTCACTGCACTTCGAGGACCTCATAAGAAGAATAAAGTTTAAAGAACAGTAAACGGTTATAATCATCCTGAAGGGCAGAAATATTTTTTGTTTGAGCACATTGTTTGTGCAGCTTAAAATCTCACATTTGAAATCAATTTGTGACAAAGTTTCTTTCCATGAATTGACTTTACACCTCCTTGTTTTTAGCTCTTACCTTGACCAGGAAGAAGGACACTCCGTATGTCTGCAGCGACCTGGCCAGCTTCACATACTTCACTTTTGCTTCAATTTCTGTCATCTCTCCACAGTTTTTATGATCCTGGACAAACAACAGCAGTTACATCTCCAACACATTTGCCTCATCACGACATATTTAACGATGTAATAATATGATGTTATTTCATGTGTAATTTTCTCCATTTATGCCTCAACAGAGAACAAATGACTATAGTTCCCACAGGCACACTCTGAAACACATTATTTTCATTTAAATACAACTTTTGAGCAATGTCATGTACATACTTGGAATATTTTCTTCTCTGACCCTCTCTGCTTGATGTACTCTTTAGGTAGGAACTCCTTCAGGCTATGGAGAAAAGTGACATTTAAACACGGTTACCCTTTTGAGCTACAGGCATTTCCTTCTCAGTTAACATACCTCAACATATGAGGTCATTCTTGCCCTACTGCCTGCATATCAGAAAACAGTTGTCACAGCTGACATCACCCCTGAGCTTTCCACTGGAGGAAATCCCTGAGGCAACAGCCTGATGAAAACCACTGTTATGAACTTAACAATTGAGACCACGACACACAGTAAAGCCATGCTATAAATGTGTTGAATGCATCTTTTGGAAAAGAAAAAGCTTACTCCAAGAATCCAGGTTTGTGTTTGTGCTCCACGTGGGGTCCGAACTGGATCTGAGCCTGGATCCCTGCGAACTCACAGGCCTTATCAAAGGAGACAGGGTGGGATCCGTTCAATATATCATCCCTAGCCTGGAGGAGACATGATGAGAGGGGTGGGTGTAGGAGAGAAGGTGGTGCGGAGTAAGTTTGAAGCACAAAACTACAAAGGCACGAGAGTCATCAAAAATTCAGCCAACACAGCTCCGTAATGAGCACTTCACTTTGTGTACTTTGAAAGCAGCAAGGCTTCAGAGAGGATGAGTATGTATATTTCTAGAGCAGGGACATCACAACTGAGACTTATCTACACAGGAGAGACAAATAAGATTTGTTTGTGACAATAAAAGCCATTCAGCAGGCTTTCAGATGTAGCGGCTCAGACTATTTGTCATCACAGCCACATTACGTGTTATTAAAACGAGAAAAACATTAGAGAAATGCATCAGCGCTCACAGAATCCCATCTGCATTACAGAATGGCTCTCAATATGTTGCTAAGTAATGGAATGGATGTTATTTTTCCTATTTGGTGCTGCCGAGACATCACTTATGTTTCACTGCTTTTTCAGTCAGACCGTCTACACCATCGTCAGCATTTAGGTGGATGGAAAGGGAGAAGCCATTGTTGACATCTTTCAAGTGGATGTCAGTGTGTGCCGTTTTCTCCAGGGGGCAGTCAACTCTGCCTCTCTCTCTCTCTCTCTCTCTCTCTACCCTCTCTCACTTCCTCTTTCTAGTTCACTGCTGCAAATGGAATGGCTCCAGAAGCTGAGAGGTCTTGCTATCAGTTCCAATAGCCCCATCAGTGCTTTTAGCATTAGCATATCAGTACGCAGCGTGGACCCGGCTCAGTCTTACGTCCCATTACATCAATGAAAAACTAAGCAGCAGCTTACTGCTTAATGAGAACAACAATCTCCTCCACTCACAATCAAGGCCTTTCCCCAGTGCTATCACAGTGGAGTGCATAAGCTCTCACTGAATACAAGAAGGCACTCTAAAATTAGCCCTCACACATGACATCCACTCTGGTGCACCCTGTTCAAAAGACGGTTGTATGGTGAAGTAAGATACTGGGATTAATTGTAATACAAGTTGAAAAAGTTTCGATTTTAAAGTCAGAACCGTTTGGTGGCTGCACATTTGTATTAAGAGGTTGTGATTTTATCAGAGGGTTTTGTTTGTTTTTACAAAAAAAATAGGTCGCAAAAGCCTCAGTGTGGGATCCCATTACGTGTACATGCTGTCACACAGGTAGATTATACTTCAATCATTGCTACTCTGATATCTATACCAATGTTACCACATTTACCAATTCTACAGTAAGACAGCATGTTGTTATAATGGTTTTTGGTATATCCTGGTTATATGTTTGAATATGTAAATATGGTTGAAGAAACCTTGGCAGGCCTATTCTGATTTCTACTCGTAAAAGCTGGAGCAAGAAATGAAGAGACTGTTGGATGTAAACCTTCAGTTTTGCAAATCAGTAAATCCAATAATACTAAGAGCACTTCTGTAATGACAATTAACAACCCTAAATAATGAAAAAGATGATGCAAAGATATGTTTCATTGGTTGTTGTCCTCCTCTTCCACTTTTGGTAATAAGAGTGCCAACAATCAGCAGAAAATTCAAAGTGGCCAGAAATACAAACACGCTCATCTTCAAGTGTATACACATGTGAAACTAGAGCAGAAATGAGAGATTGTCACAAAGATGTTCAACCACCTGGATACTAGCTTGTACGAATCATGCATACAAGAAGTTAATTTCCAGTCAGAATAGCTGTATTTATGTGCTAGCAGATAGCTGATAGTCACACAGCTGTACAGAGGAAACAGATGATGCCAGAAAGGGTAACTCTTCTGCTTCACATGATCAAAACCAAAATCAGACTTGAATGGATTACTTGGCATGTGAAAAAAACAAAAAACAAAACCCTGGCTTGTTAGAGTTGATAAAAATAAAACAATGTAAAAAAACAGTAAGGACAGACTCTGAATTTCTCATGGCTGATACGTCGAATGATACAGGCGCTGGTACTAGGACATTTTAACAGTGCTGCATGAGAGGAAGCGAAGCACAAGACATCACAAGCTGTGACACATACAGCCAGAGGCTGAAAACACTGAGGTCAACTGGTCCACCACCGCCCTGCAGAGCACACAGAGAATAAAATACAGCCTTAAAAATAAATGCTGACATAGGGATCCACTAAAGCAACTAAACACACTGCGTTCGATCAGGAGGTTTGCAAATAAATCAAGGAGTAAGGGAACTTGAACAGCTTCATGGCCAAGATAATATGGTGTGTTCCAAGTGTTTGACAAAATGATTTTGGGACATCCTGTTGGATCCATCCTTTTTAGCGACAGTTCCAAACCGTGACCTGGCTTTGGTTCAAATGCAACGTTGGATCTTTCTCTGAATTGTTCATTGTCCAACTAAGATAAAATGCTACACAAGCCCTTAAACGTCCATCAGAAACTCTTACATAACGAAGAAAATAAAAATAAATCTGATCAAATAATGTAACAATCTGCAGGATAGCAGGTGGCTGCTTACATTCATATATATTGAATACATGATATTAAGAAGACAAACTCTTTCATTTAGCAAGTATCATACTTTTGGAATCAGATAAGTAAACACAAGTAAAAGCAAAAAATAAAGCACAGGGGGATACGATTGCTGCATTTGTTCATCATGGTCTTAACGCAAATACATGACAGGGAGGGAGTGGCCGAGTAGTAAAACAGATTTGTCTGTTACTGGCGTAGCTTCCGTGTGTGTGTGTGTGTGTGTGTGTGTGTGTGTGTGTGTGTGTGTGTGTGTGTGTGTGTGTATGTGTGTGTGTGTGCATGTGCATGTGTGTGCATGTGTGGGGGTGTGTGTGTGTGCATGTGTGTGTGTGTGTGGGTGTGTGTGTGCATGTGTGTGCTGCATGTGTGGGGGTGTGTGTGTGTGCATGTGTGTTTGTGTAGGTGGAAGGGTGGATGAGTCTGAATTCATGGAAGCTACAGATCATTAATAAACATTTGAGATCATCACCGATTCGCAGAGTTGCTCTGTCAAAGAAATGCCAGCAATAATGTCATCATCTTAACAATCTGAATCCAATTACAGGATACTGCAGAGTTTCTGACAATTACAGGAAATGTGAATGATGAAGGATGCTAGAGAGGAAAATTAGGGTGTAACAAGCGGTGTAAAAAACGATGAAAAAAAGAAAAGAAAAAAAAAGGAAGAAGAGCCTGGGGTTTGTTCCACTCTGCTAAAGATCCCTCTTCTGGCTCTCTTTGGAATTTTTTTTACACAATGACAAATTAGTGCCACGGCCATGTTAAGAGTCTCTGTGTTTGTCAGCGAGAGAACAGGGGAGAGATGGATGGGGAAGGGCAGGAAAAAAAAAAAGGCAAAAGGAGGCGGAGGCGAGGGCGGGGTTGTTACTGTGAAAGGAAATATGAGTGTGTGTTGAGAGGAGAGCATGATGTGCACTGTGCTGTGATGTGTGCCAGAGTAACAGGGTGGGGATGTGTGTGATTATGTCAGAATGTGTAGGAGATGTAGAGGGAGTGGAGACAGGCGAGCTGGAAGGGAAGGAAACAGAGGGTGAGAAAAAAAGAGGTAAAAACAAGAATAGACAGATAGGAGGGAGGAGAGCAGCTGGGAGGGTGGGTGGATGGATGTCTTTTATGAACATATTCAGGAACTCCTAACGCAGCAGCAGAGGAGTCAGTGTTGAACAACTATACATATTACAGACATTGTATATATATATGTATATAAATATCTGGGAGTGCTGTTTCTGCAGAGCTTTTTGTGTGGGAGGGCATGAAACATCCCTGCTAGTTTTGTATCAATATATTAACCATTCGCAATACTCTTCCTCTATTTCTTCAAGTGTGTGTTTGCAAACTCCTCACACTCACTGTTTAAGTCCAGGTGTCAGTTGGAGTTCTCCTCCCCAGGCTAGAGAGATCAGTGATCTGTGCACTGAGCAAACCTTGACTAGTGTAGTACTGGACTCAGCTGAGCCCCTCAGGGAACCCTCTGGTGCCAGCAGGCCCTCAGTTTGCAAAACTGGTACAATGAGCGCCATCAAGCAAAAACACATATATACTCATGGTAAGACAGAGACTTACTAAACACACACACTGCCTCATCCAAATGTAACCAAACAAAGCCGAATTATAAGTCTCTGCAAACCAGATATGCTTAATGCGGGAGAATCTGCAAGTGTTTAGATACTGATTAACTCAGTGCCTCTGAAAACCCCTGAAATGAGATGGTTATCCCACCTTCAAGCGACTAAGAGGGAAGTATTTAGGTACGGAGTTTTAGAAGCAGAAATTTAGTTTTCCGGTTTGGCACTGATCATTAGCCATGCTTTTCTGAATTGAAATTAAAAAGCAAAACAATCTTTGCTATCTGACTGACAGTTGAATTCACTCAATCAGATGTATAAAGGGATATTATTAATTGTAAAATGTGCTGCCTAAGTGTAAAGGTCTCACTCTGAAGCACGATCATACAGGGCGTGTCAGAACACAAAGTAGAGTAGGATGGTTGTAATGTTTCTCCAGCATTGTGCATTTAGTAGCTAAAGATTCTTCTGACACATTTCAGTAAAAGAGAAACTCACACTTGGGAACAGGCCAAAAGTAAGACAAATGACACATATGAATAATTCTTCTAAAACACATCCTAAAATAAAAGAGCAATACACACAACGAATTGCAGTTTCATTTTTATCCAAGCTTACTCGTGACCTATTTTGCAAGTTAGGCTGTAACAGCAAAATATGTGCGAGTACAGAAGGTCATTTTTTGCTGACCTCTGCTTTTTGCCGCAGCAGCATAAAGGTGTGTGTGTGTGTAACTGGTTTACCTGAACATAGAGCAGGTTAAGCTGGACAGGGTCCCTCGAGTCCACATTCTGATCTGAGTAGAAGAACTTTCTCCTGAGCAGCAGAGTCTCGCTTTCCTCCACTCCCTGCTCTCGGAACGTCCTGCTGTGGTCGAGCCAGTTCACTGTCCAATCAATACACACAGCGCGTTATCACATGGGCTGAAATGAATAGACTTTCACGTTACAAAGATGTAAGTAGAAGAGGATACTGAGGGTGAAATTAACCAACAGTTTGTCCATATGATCCTTAAGATGTTTCAATGAACCAAATTCCTCACAGGGAAGGGGAAATCTTGAAAGTGTATGAACTTGTCTTTTTATTTTTTAATACTGAGACAAAAATAAAAATAGTTATCTAAAATTGGAGAATTTTGTATTCAAATAATTTAACTTCTGTCCTCTAGGGAAAGATAACAGTGGCAATTTCCTTAAACTTTGATATGTTCTGTCAATAAATCAGACTTAAGTGATAATGTCCACATGATGAAGTAGAGTAAAAATGAATAACTGGGAAAATATGAAAAAGAACAAAGTCATCAAGATATCAACCGCACTAGAGGAATCTCACACTCACAGTCATCGTCTGTGTGGAGTTTGGCTTTGAGCTTTTCCATCTTCCTCTCATCTCGTAGCAGCGTTCGGTCTTTCTTTAGCGTCCCCATTCCATCCTCCTTTTTGTCCTCCGCCACCTCCTGAATGAGTGAGTACTCTTCATAGTTGGTGATTCCTGAAAAGGGAAAAAAGTAAGCCAGGAGTATTCTCAGAGGAGGAGAGACCTCACACAGGCACAGTGACTTAGTGCCATAATAGAGAAATTCTCTCTGCAATTCTCTCGCACTCCTTTTTAAAAAAAAATCTTTCACTCTGCTTTGAAACAGGAGTCGAGCAAAGCTGGAGCACAGCCAGCAAACAAAAATGGAAGACAAGGAGGAGAAGAAGCCAAGCAGAGAGACCCACTCCAAACAAACATTTTTCCAACAAATTTATCTGCAAGGCACACATCCCTCTCCTCCACTCTCAATTGGGCATGATAACAACACATTATGATTGAAATGTTGGCGCATGGGGAACATGTCTGTGACAGGCTAGGAAGGCACTGTCTAGGGCTTACTTATGAGGAACACTTTAGCATTTATCCCAAACAAGCTTGTTGGAGCTTGATAAATCACGCCCAACATGCTCTGAACAAAAAGTGATTAGGGCTTTATCAAGAATACATGAATGCTCCAACATGCCTCATAAATGCTGGATTTACTAGAACACATGAACATAATGTTATTCAGTATGGAATCAAGTTATATGACTTGGACTAAAAATAACATAGAGGATGAATAATTTAAGCATAGGGCAATGGCAATGGGCATGATTCATAGAAGCAGGACTATCTCATACCTATTCTACTGCATATAGTGACAAGCAGCTCCCCGACTGTTTTGGAGTCATCCACCATGATGGTTTTCACTGCACCGTCCAGCATTTTGATCCTTTGGGGCCTTTGTTTCTTCTTATACTCCAAGACATCCTGAGAAACAGGAGAGAAAGTTCAATGACATCTGCCACCAGCTGAGCATTCAATGAAAGTCAACTACATCCACTACCAGCAAGCAGCGAGGAAACGATATCTCAGAACTCTCTCGGGAAATGTTAATCACTTTAAGAGATGATAAGTTACACTGACAGTTCTCCACCCTACACTACATGACTTAATCTTACTCCATTTCGCAGCATGTAGTAATCCAGGGTTCTTCCAGACTCGAGCCAGATTCCTTTCCGCGGGTCTTCATCAGACAGGAAGAGGCCGTAATCTGACGCTGAAACACAAACACAGCATGCAAATGTGGATGCCTATAGATTTCCGTGACGTAATTGACATTTTCGTGAATCATCCACCAACCTTGTCCTGTCTGGGCTTCGGGGACTCTCTCTCTGATGATTCTGCACGCATCGTACACAGGCGTGGATGGTTCAAACTGCATCGTCTTCACCACATTGCACTGGCGGACGCAGATTTTCAGTGACAAAGCAACCATCTTGGTGGATACTATAATGGCCTCACCGACCTACACACCTGGAACATATGAGAGTAGAAAAGCTGTGTGTGAGAAAGCTGAGTTATATTTCTGGCCAACGGGTTTCAAAGCTTGTGAAGAGGAAGCGTCAGAGGCAGAAAAAGGCACAGAACAAATCTTTTCTACAGTATGTGTGACATTGAATGCCCCAGTCAGTAGCTCCGAGTTCGTCCTACTGTCCTGATATTAAAGGGTTAAATGAATGGGCAGCTGCTGCCTGATTGCAGTGTGTGTAGAATAAACTGAGCCAAGGCATGCGACATAACCTTTGAGCAGCAAACAAAAAGGAAATAAGTGCAAATCCCTCTAATCATGAGGAATAACAGAAGCAGAGTCAAATATAGATAATGACATTCCAGCTCCGTATCATTATCCGCTCATCCTCTGACTCGCTCTTTCCCCTAGAAGCTCTCAGGTTGCACTGTGACACAAACCAGTGGGTGTTCCTTTTTTTTCTTTGTCTCATGCTGCAACTAGGGTGAATCAATTCAGGTATTCCGAGACTCAAAAGAGCAACCAAAAAAAAGAGGAGAGAAAGTGATTCTGCAAAGAGTTCCTCCTCGTCTTTAACCTTGGACTCAACAAGAAGAGGGGTGATGAATGTGATTAATAGGGCCATCCATCTTGGCGGCCATTGCCTCTCACTAAAAAGACAAAAGAGCAATAGAGAAAAAAAAAGTCATATTTCTATTTCTTTAACAAAATGGGATTATGGCCCGTTTAAAGGCAGCCATATCTCTTCTCCAAAAGTTAGGTACATCAGAATGGAATACTCCTGTAACTGTGTGCCAAGAATAAAACAAATGATGATTATTTATTATGAATTTTCTTTTTTTTTTACTAATTCAAGATCACTCATAAAATTGGAATGTCAGAATTTTTTTTTATTTAAAAAAAAGTCTCTAACATCCATGCTGGAAGATTCAAACGGCTTGTTTTGTTGAAAGAAGGGTCCAAAACAAAACGATATTTAGAGTAATATTATTAATAAGAAAAACGGAAAATATTCACATTTGAGAAACTGAAAGCCGTGGATTATCTGGTATTATAGGTGGTTTTAAAACAGACAGAAAATTAAAATTTGAATCTCTTTATGACATTCAAAAGCAGACAAGATCATCAGCAAGAGATTGATTATTTCTCTACATGGCTATTTTTCACCACTACTGCGGTGTACGTGTCAGTTGATAAGAAAACACGGAAGAAACAGCCTTAAAAAAATCTCATTTTCCACAGTAAAGATTCTCGAGTGGTAAGTGTAACTGTTAAAAGAGAGCAGTATGAGATGTTTTGGTTAGAAATACTCCATACACATGTCACTGACTAAATCGGCAAAGATAGTACATGTACTGCTTTGTCCACCGGGAAGCCAAAATCAACACAAACTGAAAATGCCTCTAATAAAGTGACTCATTGAACTAATCCAGAGAGTTACAAAAACATTTTTGCAGTTAACTTTTGCATCGATCAAAATGTAGAAGTCATCCAGATTCTACTCTTACTCTAAAGGAATTTAAGTGCTTCCCTGCATGGCCAGATAAAAAGGCAAAAGTTCAAATCGTCACACTGACACGATTCAGATCTGAGACACACTTGGAGACAATGAGTTTTTTTGTCCTCAGGATTCACAGCCTCTTTTGAACCAGAGCAGAAAAAAAATCTACATTCTGTATACTGATGGAGTTGTGAATGAGCCCTCCAGTGCCTGCAACTCTGTCACAGCCCCGGGTTCCATTCCTCTCCCTCTCCCTCCCTCAGTTTTTCTTCGTAAAAAATGGCTAAGACAGCCACAAAGAAGAAGAGGTAATGGCGCCGCATGAGCTTTCCGTTATATGGGCTGGTGGGGAAGCCCCACCGAGTTTTTGTCATCTAGTTCTTGCACAGATACTCTCTTGTAAAGAAGCAGCTTGGGACTCCAGATTGGCGACACGGCAGGCAAAACGTCGAGCATATATGCCGGCTCACAGCGACCACACACACAACAAAAAGAAATATAGATTGTTCTGAATAACTTTGAAGTTTCTAAAGAATGTCAGAGAGGTCAATTTTACAAAAAACGTAACCCCTGATAAGCTGAAAATAAGAAAGGGCCTACTGCTATAGTGATAGTCAATTCAGTAAGTGTTGTCACATCCGTCACTTCAGAGTATAAGTACAGCTGAAACCGCATGATGAAAGCCAGGAGGATAATGATAATCTCTGAGCTTACAGTCGTGTGAGAGCACATTTATCGTCCTCATGCAAACACTCCAATGCAGCAAACTCTTCAGCAGCTCTTCTTTCAAACATGGATGGATCAACTTCTGAAAGGAGTGATGAGAAAAAAAAACCTCACTCATCATGCGACTATCTGCTGAACCTTATGTGTTTTATGACCCTTTTTAGGCCACTAGGTAGGCTTACAATTTAATTTCAAAACACTATCTCTCATGACAATCATCAGTCCATATGAAAAAGAGTCCTGCTTTGAATTAAGTCTGCCACTGCTCTAAAATATTAGGACATGAAATTGGCCAAAGAGCAGCTTGCTCAGGAGTCTAAACATGGACAATTCAATAGAGAACAGGGAAGGCAGGAGCCATCTGGAGAGGATACAGCTCTAATGATTGACTGTGATGCACCAGCAGAGCCTTAGAGCAACAACTGCTGTGATTACTGCACCAGTCTGTCACACAACAACCAGGAGGCATCTTGACAAGAAACGTACACTGTGTCGGTCCGGGCCTGGGCGGTTTCGTTTGGAACCATTCTTTCAAATGTTTCTAATAGAACAACAAATGTGAATGATCCCCGTGAGCTAAACGGGGTTTGGATGAGGATGAATAACATCGCTCCAAGGATGCAAGGCAATGATGCTGCACAGTGGTGCTTCATTATTCATGGTTTTTTATTTGATCAATAGCAGGGCAAAGACCTGGGCATGCCGAGTACAACAAAAGCAAAGATCAGTTATTCTTCTGAAAAGACATATGTCAAGGTAACCATGAAGTCGCAGCTAATATTTCAAGCAGGGATGAGCATATAATACAAGCTGTTTCGAGCTGCTTTAAAATTGTAAGTCAAAAAGCCATAAGTGTACTGTTAGCATTGCCCAGACTACACATGATTGTCCCTTCTATTTCAAGTCAATATAAAGGCTCAAGTATTAAAAAATGAATTCATAATTTGTATGTTTTGAAATATAGCACATACCTTAATCCAGAAAAGGGGGAATTACAAACACTTCTCTCTATATTCTACTAAGTTATAGCAAATAAATGACTCTAGAAGTGACAAAACCTTCCTTATGTGTAAGACAAAAACACAACAATCAAAACAACCCCAGTTTAAAACCAAACATACAAAAAGAGAGATGCATAATAATGCTTATAGTGTTATTTATTCTCAAACTACCAAATCGAAAGCATCCCCCCACAGAGCAGCAGTCTTTTCAAGGTCAGCCTATTAAACCGAGATCAGGGCAGAAACAGTAATGATTTTCTGGTAAACAAGACACTTTCTGCTTTAGCTGCATTTGCAAGTGTAAACAAAAAACAGAATATTGATGCAGCTGCGAAAATCGTTTGTCTTACACTATCAGCAGCCGTATTGTGCAGCATAAAAAAAAACACACACGCTGGGATAAGATTGGTGTTGTGACACTAAGAGAAGCACACCTCTATTGTAGAGGATGACATTTAGATTTTAACAAGCTGTGATGCAATTGAAAATGACCCCGAAGCTCAAAAGTAATAGCCCGTAAAGCAAGCAGGGAAATAGTGTGGCTGCAGCGTTCACTAACCTCACAAATGTACTGAATTGGCATTTAATATACCATATTATCTCCAGCCTGGCGGACTATTATTATTGTTTAATTTGAGCATGTAGTATGTCAAAGGAATTGAATGGAGAGGCTGAGAGTAATTCCACAGTCAGCACTTCTCAGAACTGCAGAGAACAGCAGGTTTAAGCATGTGTGCATTGAGGAAATGCTAATTGGCTAAACTGCTCCTTGCACACCTCCTTTTCCCTCTCCTCTTTGCATCCAACCCTGACACTCAAGAGCGCGGCATCAGCCTTTTATCTCCATCTGAATTCAAAGCAAGGTCAGTCCCCCCTGCCGCAGGACCGAAGTATGTCTCTGGAGACCATGACGTTTTCCTGGGACACACACACACAGGGCGATGGTGGTTTCACATTACAGCAAACAAGGGGCACTGTTTTGATCATCTGTGTATTTCAAATCCAATATTCCTGCAGAACAGGAACTAAATTTAGTTTCAGCTCCACAGGGGGAGAGATGTGTCAAGGTCAGGTGTGTTATTTCCACCAGATGTGAACGCTGGTTCTCTATTTAATGCCTGCTTGGCTATTATCTTCTAGCCCTTCACATCTTAAATTCAAACTTAACAAATATTAGTTTATGGGGTATATTTGATTTACGATAACAACAAAATATTACACTTTTTTTTTATGGATTTAGTGTAAAAAGTAGAGTCCGACTGATTAATCGGCCAGCCAATAATATCGGCTGATATTAGCATATCCAGAGACTAATGGTATGGGCCAATTTTATCGCAGATGTGCCGATATAATAAGATTTATTCAGCAGTCAAAAAACATTTCATTTGAGTTTCATTGTATTACACTAGCAGTTCTCTTTCACCAGCAGAGTGCTATATGGATTACAAAAAGCGTTATCAGTCAAAGGCGATGCACGTACACGCACAGTTACTTTCCAGTTGAGCGACCATCTTGTCCTCCTTATACTGCATATCTTTTCCACGAGTGTTTGATAACTGCATTTGAGGGATCAACGCAATAAATGTGTATATCTATCTCTACAGATCAAACATACTGTAGATCCAAGAAAGATATCGGACGATTCTTTTTTTCTCCCCAATATCTGTATTAAAATCCCAAATCAGTCAGACCCTAGTAAGGAGCTCGTGGAGCTACAGAGTAATGCTGTCAGATTGCCTTTGTCGTATTAATAACATGTGTGGAATGTGATTGTGGTGCTGTAAGGCACAGATTTGACTGAGGAATCAAGGAGTGTGAAAAAACCTTTACAAAGTAAAACTTCAGTTGTCCTATTACCATCATGTCCATCCCAATGCCGGCTTTTACCAAGCACTTCTTCAATTCTTGTGGATAAAAAGCAGGAAGAAGCTTGATTCGACATATTGCTAGCTTTACATTCTGCTTGCGCCACACCCTTGTTGTTTATCTTCAATGATAATGAGCATCATGATAATTTACCTGAAACCAGTTAATGTTGTTGGGATTAATGGTAATGGTATTGCAATGGCTGACCAATTTGTCGATACCTGTTCACTAAATGAAGCTTGTTACTAAATCTTGTAGATTTATAAAGAACACTGCCCAGTGTTACATAAACCAATAAGAAATATCCAGTTTCTTTGTTCATTCTATTTTTATTTTTTTTAACAAGATTAACTCATTTCCCTTGCAAACAACGCCCCACTGAATCTGGAGTCTACCTGAATATAATTCTAATAATGAATAAGTCAAAGGCTTTCACCTCCACCCTTATCACTTCCTCCATTCCGTTCATAAATTAATGAGTCCTTGCTCCTGCAGAACGAAGCCTTCACTGGTCATTACAGTGAGCAGAACTGACCTCTGCTATTTGAAGTTGACCGGGGTAACTGTGAACAAGCTGTCATATCATAAGTGGCTTGCCTTATATTGCTTTCAATTATTAGCGCTTGTTGATCCGGATGAAACACAAGGCATCAAACCCTCGCTGTAAATTCACAGAAACTCGTTGTGACTTGTTTTTTTTCCTGCAACATAATAAAATGATCCTCGCTGCTTTGACCCAGACGATGGGCTACAGGCTGTGCTCCTGGGCTACACACTTCGCTGGAAAAGCGATTCTGAGGATATGGATACTGACAGAAATTATGAATCTATGCCCTTGTCACAGGGAGGGAGAGAGCAGTTCCTCATACACTAAAAATATCCAGGGAGGAAGAACGTCCTCCAGCAGCAGCAGCAGCAGCAGCAGCAGCAGCAGCAGCAGCAGCAGCAGCAGCAGCAGCAGCAGCAGCAGCGTTTCAAAAGATTCATAGCAGAAGCAGTGCATAAAATGCCTCTTCCTAATCGTCAAAGACAACTGAAATTCACAAAAACTTCCCCTGTGTTTCAGTAGATCAAGGGAAATTGTACAAATAATAAAAATGCATTTTTTTAGATTGGACAGCAAATCTAAGGAAACTTGAGGCATTAAAACCGAGGGTACAGTAAGGCTCCTATTGAGATATCATTGGTTTACATTGTCAAACAGTCACTAAGTCTATAGAGCATCCTACAACGCACGGCGGGTTATTGAATATGTAGCCTCCTTTATCTCTCATTTAAAGATGTGAAGAATGGGCTTCCTAATAGAGGGAGACAGAGAAAGCTACAAGAGGAGGAGAGCTCCACCCAGCAGCTGCCGTCAGTCATCCAATGAGCTCGTCAGTCAGCCGGTACACAGACCGAGGGGTTGATCTGGCGTCTAACGCAGACCGTCAGTGGGAGTGGTTAGCATCCGCCCAGACAGATGTTTCCCAAACATTTTCATTCTGTTACATACTCTGATGGATGCAGATCAGCCGAAAACAACAAAGGCTGCAGCCCATGATGATTTCATTATCTTTAATAACCAATGTTTTTAAACATAAATCTCCTTCATAGCATTTACAGTATGCCGCCTCTTTGGTCCACTAGCCTACATCTGGTTTTTGACAGATAACTAGGCCAGACTAAAGTGATGTAATGATACAAAACAGGGACCATGTTTGGAGTCAAAAGTTCAATGGATTGATTTGGACAATAATCCAAAGACCTTACAATAAGTAAACAAGTTTGCAATTTATTAGCCACGTATAAAAGGCGTAACCGGCGGCTCAACCTCTGTCAAATTAAGATGATCAGCGATCAATCACACTGTAACATAAACAAGAATCCATTAAAGCAATGTCTTGTAGCTCAAACAACATTTGAGTTTTTTTGCTTACAGAAAGTAGGGCCTCTCAGTTCTCAAACCGGCATCGGCATTAGCTGTACGCATTAAAACACTTCTCGGAAAAAACTTCTAACCCGTCCAAATTGAATATTTTCGGTACGTTTTCCATAACCAGTGCTTCAGAGACCAGTATCCCCAGTATGATCACATACAGTAAATGAGAGCAGGCACATCTGTGTCCTTGATTACATCTTTGTCAAACAAAGGGACAGCTCACCTTCAAAGTAACCCCCGACCAGTCTGAGGTGATTGAAAGTTTGGCCAGTCAGCAAACTGGACATTTGTTCAGCCTTCTCCTCTCATGCATTTTGTACGACTAGATATGTAGCCCATTGTGTGTCAGATGACCAAATCCAACCTGGAGGCACAGTGTGGCTGCATTCCAATCTCAGCTCTGTAATGCATGCAACTGGATTCACAAAAACAACAGGAGGACGTATGAGGAAGCAGGATGGCTGCATTTGTACTCTATAAAAGGGAAATGACCTCTGATTATTTATTCTGTAAAAACTCTGCATTAGCTATGATCTGTAAACCTAGACGAACAGGAAATTCTCTGTTACCATTTAGCTTTGATTTAAAGACTACATATTTCAAATTCAGCACCAATACATCCTCATTAACCCATGGGCAACATTTCTGTTTCTGATGGTGAGAGGCCAGTGATCTCTGACAAAAAGTCACTCTGACCTCTCCTGTGCTCACACAATATGAATGGAAGGCAGCAGCTTGGACATGTTTTCGCCTTATAGTAAATCAAGAAACTATGCGCTGCAGACTGGGGCTGCAGATTTAATATAAAAATTATAGTGGTAATTTATCTTAATAATTGCATATACTAAAGATTTCTGTTTTTATGGTGGAAGCAAAGAACATTATTCAGCACACCCAAAACAGACATTTTTCAGCTGAAGCATTAAACCAAAGCAAAGACAGTCTCCACCTATAGATTTCTTTCAAGCATGTCACTCAAACCCAACAGGGAGACGCGCAATAATAAGCTTTCTGTTTCTCCTCCATACTACACTACACAAAGTAATAGCAGGACTTTGTGCACGCAACGCCGTAACACATAACTGAAATACATCAAATGTGAACAAACAGGAAGTGTGAGATTAAGCGGGTGTGAAGAAGAGCCTCTACAGATGTGACAGTAATTAGTGTAAGAATATGCAAGAACAAAGCTGAGTCTGCTCATGAAATCGTTGCATCACTATTACAAAAGGTCACGATTAAGATGCTAACCTCGCTCTCTGTATCTCAAAGTCAATCTGTCTCCCAACACCTTACAACAAAATCTAAGTGATACAGCCTTTTCAGCAGAGCCTGGGAAAAAAAAAAAACATGAAGAAGCTATATTATCAGCTGTATAAAAAGTCACTTGGGAGTTGTTGCCTGAGATTGTAGCACAAGCGTAATCGGTCCCTGAGTTTGCATGTGTGTGTTGTTATGCACACAAACAGGCTTCATTAACTTAAATATTTCAAATGGATCGTTCAGCAGCGGGCTGTGAGAAGATGCATAAAATGACATTCTCACACCTCTGGCTCCCACCATCAGTATATATTGTGCCTGATGTGTCATAGCCTGTAAATCAGGCGACTCCAATCTCTGGTCTGCACCGCCTCCCCAGCATTGAGCCTCTCTCTCTCTCTCTCTCTCTCTCTCTCCTTCTTTCTCTCATACTTCTGTAGCAGACTGCCGAGTGCCGACTACCACTTGCATGCTGATTACAGTATCAGGAGCAGTGGAATGGAACATACACTGGCTTCTCTCCAAAGTGTGATACAACGAGGGGAGTCTATCAACGTTTTATATCCTCCAGCATGCTGTAAAGGAAGAAACCCTTACACACAAAGGCTGTTGTGACTCTTTAAGCAAAACTAACTATTTAACTAAGAACACCATCGGCGGACTTGTCAGCTTAATTGTGAATTGAAGTTCCTGTGAGTTTTCCTGCACTAGTAAACTTAGTGGAGCACTAGAAAAGGCAACACTTACCAACATGGTAATCTATAACTGTGTCAATAAAGTCTCTTTTACAATAAAATCCCCTGGTAGTTGTGAGTAAAACCATCTTGTTGCATGAGAGGAGGTTCAGGGAGAGGCCATGTTGTTGGCCCATTGTTTCCAGATCAGCGATTCTGCCCACAGTTGCCATGGCTGCTGCTGCTGTGCCCACCTTTTCCTGGACTTATAAGGCTGGCCGACAACAGCAGCAGCAGCAGCAGCAGCCACATCTACACTGCCCTCAGGTCTGACCGCTTCCAGGGTCATCTGCATGAAGGGTTCACTCTGCTGTGATTTCAGCTAAAGTCAGCTTTTAAATGCCAAGCAGACAAGGTTAAAAAGAGAGCGAGCTCTGACAATGTTAAGGGCTGCTTTATCTGAATACATGACTACACAAGAAGGTCTCTCAGATATCCTGTCACAAGTGCACGGAAATGTTGAGCAGAAAAATGGAAGTTGAGGGAGTTGACTTTGATAGCGTGTCTGAAAAAATAATAAAAGAAATAACCTCTCTGTGAAAGTGTCACTTCAGTATCTCTACTTTGTTGAAGGCTCTGCAGAGAGACATAATGCACCTTTTTTGAGTGGATGGCTGCACTGTCAGAATGAAAACATGTCTGTGGTGTACTGGTGCATTGATCCCTACAGTGTTGTGAAAAAGCTGTACCTGTAAAGAGACAATCACAGTTTGTACAGAAAAGAGGCATTTAAGAAAGAACCTTTTGACTTCGCTCAATTTTCCAAACCGTGAACGATTAGGTCAACATTAGAGTGAACAATAAACGCTGAAAATAAATGTGAAAGGCCAAAGCACACCAAAAATACTTGATTGTTCACTAAACATGGGAATACATTCCAAGCACAGTATCACTGCGCACCTCCTTGCAGCTTTGTTTTTCTCTCAGCGCGGACTAAAAGCACTGGAGAATCAAATGTTTAAATTGGCTGGAGAATGGGTGTACAAGAACTTTCCCTCAAACACTGTACACTTCAGAAAGTTCTTCAAGTCGAGGCTGTGCGCAGGAGGGCATGCCAACAAATTGGAAGTCTTTTTCTGAAGAGAATTACAAAGAACATATATATATGATATTAACAAGACAGGTTTTGGGTTGTTTTTTCCCAAGGTGAAGAGAGGTGCTTTATAAAAATGAAAGTACAACTAGTTTCGAGTTTTCCTATCTCACTACGCATAACCTTTAAGAAAAGAGCAATACAAACAGTAATAGCAGCAACCAAACCCTGATTGTGTTGCTCTCCATCTGACCTTTTTAGAAAGCAAATATTGAACAGAGGGGGGGGAAAAAGAGCAAACATACATTTGGATTTTGTCACGCAAGAACAGTTATGAAAAGAGGTACATTCACACAATTACAGTAACAGCAGGATGTAATCAGTTACCTTCCTCCCATTGACTCTACTTAAAATATGCAAAATTCAGCAAATGAGATAGATTATATCTACAATAAAGCAAGTAACAGTATGAAATTCATCCTTCTGTGCATTTTCTTCTTGCACTAGGTCACTAGTTTTCTTCTTCAGGATTTCCATCCTTAAACTTTGTCTAAGAGTTTTAGATTACAAGAAACATGTCTGGCTTAAGTCTTACAAATATCTGGTCAGCTAACCACCCACCCACACTCAGCATGCATAACCTAAGCATTTTGAGCAACAGGGTCAAGGAGAGATAAACATGCCAACTGCTTTAACATTTTCTTGCGCCAGCTCAGATTGGATTGGACGGAAGGGACCGGGAGCAAAAAGACTCTGGACCCTTCTTACAGCTGGACAGATACTGAGACAGAGAAGCACATGATACAGAGCGGTGTATATGGGATGCCGTCATGCTTAGTTAAGGACTCACAGGCTCAGTATTTCATGCTCCACATCTGCTGGTTACCATAGCAACTTGGTTTTGGGGCAATTCCCCGGTCAGGTGGCTTCTGTCAGCTCCAAAAAAAAAAAAGGAAAAAAAAAAGCAGCACGGTTTTAGGGGAAAAAAAGAAGCCACGAATGATAAAAGGCTCTGACTGTCATTAGCGCTTCTTCAGATGGTCACTTCAGCTTCTTCAATGGCTGCACATAGTCAGTGTTCAACAGAGACAAGCTGTCACTACCACAGTAGAGATCACCTGAAGTGTGACTGAATCACTTTTACTCAGCTGATGCTCTATAGTTTCTCAAGAGACTAGATAAAAAAGACTCAGCTATTAGTTTTCAAAGAGTTCAGTAGATATTTTAGAGCGTCAAATAGACAATAAAACGAAGGCACAAACAAGAGGGCCTTGTGCTAAATCAACACTATAATTACTGCTGAATCACAGCTTTTGTGACTCAGCAAAATATAAGCTACAACACCAAAACCAACAGAAACAAACAAAGACCTCTTCCATCATGCCACTTTTGTAAATACAGTCACTTCTCCGTGCAATTTCCTCTGTGCTTCTTCTGCAGTTTTGTGAAGAAGAAAAAAGAATCACTTCACTTGTGTTTTTTTTATCTGTAATTCATTGTTTATGCTGCTTTGCACAGTAAATTGCAGAAAGTGGGGTTTTGCTATTTTGCACAATAAGTGGTAGTGTGAACCATAATAAATGGATCAGAAACTTAGAGAAGAATGGGCGTATATTAAAGGGGCTTTACAATTAGAAAGTAGTCATTATGACAGCATGGGTGCAGTTGAATACCCCAGTGTGGGTTTCATACAAACAGAAGCAGCAGGAGCCAATCATTAGGAGCAGGCGTCTGCAGGGCCGGGTCTTACTAGCTCATCTGGAGCCTGTGGGAGAGGTTCTTCGTCTCATTTGGGGAAGTCCAGAGGAAACATGCCGCGGGCCAAGTGCTCCCCGGTTCCCTTCTTTTTAACCTAATTACTGTAATGAGCTTAGAGGCCGTTGGATGCACAACATCTAATGTTGATGCAGATAAACACGCTGCACTTACTCTCTGCACTCTCACTGGCAGCTGAATGCACAGCGCATCATCAGGCTCAAACCCAGCATAGCTAGATGGCTCATTTACTACAAAAAAATCATTAGGGTAAAAGATGGGGACTGGAAATGGCAATTTTCGTAGAAGGTGACGCAGGTTGAAAGGGGTAGCTTTAGGAAATGTTGTCAAAAAAGCTTGACAAATGATGATAGGCAAATATTAAACATAGCAATTTATGAGCTTAAGTTAAATTTGTGCATAAAATGAACAGTATAAATCTTTACTTCTTATTAATGAAATACCTTTGACTTTAAGATCTTGATTTAAACTGTGCAATGCTGCGAATATTAAGTATTGGCATTTAAACTAATCTGATGAACAAATACAGGCACCTCCTCATATTCCTGAAATATAAGTTCATCACCAACAGAAGAAGAAGTTACACAAGGGAGGAGCCTAGTGAGTGGATTAAAAACTCTGACTTCAAGATACATTACGTCCTGTGCAAACACTATTTCATCATGGATGGAACTAAATGTTCTCAAAGCTGAAAAGCATACATTCATTTGATAATAATACCCATCCAGCCAGAGGGATACAGAGGTTTGGCTAATTTCAAAAACATCCATGGTTGCCATGCCACTCCTGCTTTCAGGTGCGAGTCTTAATTGTTATCGAGTGATTCAGTGTGCCACTTAGAAGAAGCATCTAATTGACTAAGTTGTTGCACAGTTGTGCATGATAAGAAAGAAGGCATTCTGATTCTGAAATTGAGTGACAAAAAAAAGAAAAAAAATGCTGCTTGACTAAACAACCAGTGTACAACATCGAAGTGATACACAGCTTCTCTCTAGCTGCAGCCTTACCAAGTGTAATAATGGTCCGGATCTCAGGTGCACACAGCAGCTTCAGAAGAACATGAGAATATACAAAGAGGTGTCATTATCACAATGGTACGCACATTTAGCAAGTATGCAACGTGCAGATGTTTCAATTAATATAACTTTTAAAACTGCTTGTTTCTGAGAACTGACAAGAATTTTTTACCCCAAAACTCAATTTATTATATGAAACAACTGGAGGTTTCTAACTGTCCAAATTTAGAATGTATCATTGCATTTGTATAATTCATGTGCAAGAAGCCTGTAGACAATTTAATATTAATGTTGTCGTTCTGAGAAAAGTGTACAGACAGTATTTAAACACAAAGCTTCAGCAGAAACACATGAACTTACTACACCAGGAGAGGAATAAGGATGCAAGCTTTCAGCGCCACGAGTCATTTTGGATATCAACTTTCCAAAATAGATTCATCAGCAGTTTTTTGAAACGAGATCCTGTTCAAGTTTATTTTTCATGCATCATATCCATTCTCACATTTAATGGCATATTTTCTCACAATAAGCTCTAAATGACCCTGGTACCAGAAATGATACCGAATTTGATTAACAAATGAACAACATAAACAACCGTCTGAGAACCATGGCAAGGTGTTCAAATGTTTGGATAAGAGAGCAAACTATACTTTACAGGAGCTGTTCTTTTCCTCCCTGCAATGCGAGTGTAATTAAGTCTACTGTGGCTGTGAAAGACAGAGCATTTGGTGAAGGACGATGCCAATGTAAGAACAGCTCTGTTTTTTAATCCAAACAAACTGTAAGAGTATCCAGTCCTTGACGGAAATACAGTTTTATGGCTTATACTGCGCTGATTAAAAATCTATGAAAGCGTGGAGCCCATTTAGTCTTGCTAGGAGCTATATAAAGATACACAGGATGGTAGCTATATTCTCTGGAGGGGCCAACAGAGTTACACTGGGTTTGATTGATTCAAACATGCAACAATAGAATTTGTTACAGGCTGTTTTTTTTTTTCTTTCATTAGTGTCTCTTTAAGAAGCATCCCTTGAACCACACTAATCATTATTAACCGTTCTACATGTTGATTTTCTTTTGCAACAGGAACATGTGAAAGTGAAACAAAACATTATCCGTTCAGGTTTGTATGTTGGTGTGCTTATTATTATTTTTGTAACACAGAATTAAGTCTGTTGCCAGTGTTTGTGTCTCGAGCGTAGTCAAACTGAAGCCCATTAGAAATAAAGAAAGCTTTCCACTGTGTTGAATTGCCTTAAGTCCACTAAGTGATCCGTAATGTACACATGTCCTGAGGGAATGTAACAGATCCCAGTTGCCCAGTGCAGAGTACAAACAGCAGTGAAGTTTGCCAAGAAGGACATTCAACATCAGAAATGTAGACTATACAGTGGGTACAAAAAGAACCTTTATCAGCCCATATAAAGTCAAATTACTCTTTGCATTACAATATATACCAATCAGCCATAACATAAAGACCACTCACAGGTGAAGTAAACAGCATTGATTGTCTCTTTACATTGACCCCTGTGGGTCAAAAATGGGACAAGGAAAGGATGTAACCGCATTTGACAAGGGCCAAATTGTGATGACTAGATGACTGGGTCAGAGCATCTCCATAACACCAGCAAGGTGTTGCTGGTCTGCAGTGGTCAGTACTGTACCACTGACAAAGTTGGTCCAATGAAGGAAAAGGTGAACTGTTAACAAGGGTATGGGCGGCAAATGCTTGTTGATTGGTGTAGGGAGCGAAAGCTGTCCTGTGTGTTATGATCCAACAGATAAGCTTCTAGAAATTGCTAAAAAAAAGGAATGGTGGATCTGATAGAAAGGTGTTAGAACAAACAGTGCATCTGTTTGTTGCACATGGGGCTGTACAGGGTCAGGGTGCCTATGCTGACCCCTGTCCATCGCCAAGAGTGCCTATAATCGGCATGTGAGCATGAAAAGGTCAGAACTGGACAACAGAGCTATGGAAGAAGTTGGCCTGAAGGAAAGGAATAACTTGACTTGACCCTCCAAATTCCCCAGATCTCAGAGGAGCTCAATCATACATTCAGACAGAAAACTTCATTTCTATGTAACTCCTGTATTCTTATAATCCCCTCCATTTGTGATATACCTTACAGTTGTCCTGTTAACACACGCTTCTTTCGAGTTCAGTCCATGGTAGAACACGTCCATATGTAAGACGGAGCAGCTTCACGTCGTTCTGTACACACCAGTTAGCTCACTCTGACTAATGCTATTTTAGCCAGAGAAATTGAATTGGAGAAGAGACAGACTTATCACTTCTGTCTGCGACCCAATTTTGAACCTATTTGACGCTAAGACTCTGTACATGCTTCAGACAAAAATGTTGTTCACAAAGAAAATACAGTAACATGTGACTGACGAAATATACAGTACAAAGGGTGTACTGTGAAAGGATATGTTCTGCCCTATTTTTAGACCTGCTAGCCACATGGCTCTCGGGACTCTCGGAGGGTCGGACCACTTTGTTCATAACATACAGTGCATGCTATTGAATGAATAAGGAAACATTCATGGTCCCAAGAAGATTGGTCCTTGTGACTTTTTTTTAATTTCACAGCATGACTGTCAGATAAATGTATTTAATTTGTCTGATCTGAGGCGACTTAGGTATTTGCAGGTATTTTGTCATCAGTCATACTTTATGCCAATTTACAATTTTAAGCATGCTATTATCAACATAGTTCTCAAGAAAACAATATTTGCAAACATCAGCATGTTATCAGTGATGTTAAGCTCAAAGCTCCACTGTTCCAAGGGAGAACCACAAGAAGAGCTGTTGATTTAAGGCCTGTTACACATTTTGGGACAATTCAGCATTAAAACTCTTATCTGACCAAATAGATTGTTTTTTCCTGTTCAATATTGCCTCACAGAAAACAGTGGCGGAACTTTTAGCACCATTTTTTGAACAGCTCGTGCAAATTTCCAAATACTTCAGATAAGTGACTTTGACTTTGATGTTGAGCAACACAAAAAGTCTCTTTCATAGCACACTGATCATCTGCTCCTGATTTCTGGCTACTGCAAGTTAATTGCTCACTCAGCTGAACAGATTGTCCAACCACACATGCAGGAAACAGACTTACCATTTTATTATATCATTTCATACGGCGTGACAACACAGTGTGTCAGCATGATGGATAGTTTAACTTCATTGTGTGGTTGATTGTCACAGTGTGTACTCTGAAGGTCATTGTCAGGGCGCCGTATTGCTGTCACTTTTGAGTGACCCGGCTACTGTTTAGCTAAGCAATTTGTCATGTTTCGTGTAACAGAGACTCGCTAATTGCTCCGATAAAATTCGCCAACATAGCATACAACTCATTAACGCTGCCACAGTCTTTTTAATTAGATAAGTCAGCCATTTAGGCAGCTGATAACTTGAATACTAATCATTTCTGCTTTTTTCAGTTAGCATTTTATTATCCCCACTTAACAGAACACCTACAAATTGTATGTTATCAACAGCCAGTTTGTAATACATTAGTTTTCATTGACAGCTTGTGGCTTTTTGTCCTAAACTGAGGAATGAAGTGATATCTGACATCAGAACATGGCAATCATCTGCTACAGAGAGTGTGTGGGTTCGATATCTAATAGGGCTTTCACACTTGCAGAAAAACTGCTGATATTTGCCAGAGGAGCTGTATGTGTGAACACAAACAGCCGAATGTTCCGTTTGGTCTTCACCCGGAGTTTCTCCTGCCAGACCCCTAGTATTTTTTCCGCAGCAAGTCCGAGTGAGCTGATGTGAGAAAGCAGCAGGATATTCTCTGGAGAGTGAGTGACGGTAATATACTGTGACTGCTGCATGGTGCATAGAGTGTATGCAGGCGACTGCTACGATCTCCGTGAACGTATCAAACGGCTGCATTACGTTTTTTGTTCATCAGTATGTTGTTCTCCTCTCATTTGTTAATATTGTAATTCAGCTGAAATGATCTAGATATTTTCAGGAGTGCATATTGAAAACGGCTAAAGTGAAGACTACATCAGGGAAAATCTAAGAATAAGGACATTAAAAAGGGACAAAATAAAACTCTACATGCCTGAGACGTCAAAGAGTTGAGCTTTTTATCTTAAACTATTTTTCCTTCAAGCAGTAAATGTCGACACTAAAAAGCCTTACAACTGCTAGTCTCTTGATCTTTCAGAGGAACATCTGGGCATTATCTACCTATCGTATCACGTGAAAAGCTTCTTACCCTATTGGACATCAATAAAGACAACAATTAACAGAATGAATAGGGCTCCAGCTTTGGAAAGCATTTAACTCAAAATTGTAGCTCTCGTTCAAGTGCAGCAATGTCACATGGATCTAATGCATTCACTAATTATAATAATGTTGTTCCTCTCACTGACTCAAATAGAAACATCAGATATGCTACCATTAAATGATATTACTCTGTGAAAGTCAGAGCTTTACAGTAAAATGTATACAACTGATTTGAAGATCCATGTAGCCTGTGACACAAAAGAGGTCCCAGATGAACAGCGACTATTTAATCAAATCTTCTACAGTGTAGTTTAGGTTAATAGGCTTTGCAAATGAACTCAAACAATGATGTGATAGTTCTCATTTATTCTGATTTCCCTGCTGGATACCATTTGGACATTGCAGTTTTAAAGTGAGTCAGGATGCACTAAAGACTTCAGTGGGCTAAAATTAGTAAAAAAGTACACCAGTTAGGACAGTTAAGAAAAATGTACAATTGTATATAATACAGTGAATAATTTCAAGACAGAAATAATTCCATCTCTCGTGTGAGTAATCAAAATAATTTTAAAATTGCTTCAGTAACACCCAGTGATGTGCTACAAGAACGAGAGTGTGAAGTTTTCAATTGCCACAATTGTTTTTCAGTGCCTTACCTTTAAAATCAATCAGGTATATAAATGCATGTGCACCAAACGTAAATGGATAAAAGAGTCAGAACTGTGGCACTGATGCTTCTAAAAGTCCTGCATGCAGTTTGTCACAGTTATGTGGAACGAATGATGCCCTCTGAAAATCACTGTGCATTTGGTCTTAAACACTTCAAAACAACTCGAGGGGGAATTAAATGTGAGAAAGTTAGTTCAAGTCGCGCAAATTTGGGATATAGTGTGTGGCAACATTTCCTGCATGTTATAAAAAAGGACTGAAGGTCAGAATGTGACATTAAATTAAAGTCGCTTTGACCACGATGTCAGCACAAGGTCGTCTCACAAAAATGGACTATTTTATGTTTTTTACTAAACAGACTTTAGATTTACAAGGTTACACATCAAAGCTGATATTTCTCACTCCTCACAATCTAGAAGCAACATTTTTTGCATTTTATTAAGAATTTACATAATGAAGAATTGATTATTAAACTATGGTGATTGATTCGTCAATTAAAAGGAAAAATGTGTTTATTAAGGGTTTGGAAATCACTGAATTCTTTGACAAACTAACTCTAGTTTCAAACAAGTCTAAAAAAAGCTTTTGTTTGAAATGACATATACTCCTTACTTACATCTGTATCTATATTCTTTCTTGTCTTGTGTCATCCTACCACAGTGATAGGAAAAGACAGGCAGATGGACTGCAGGCTCTGGGTGAGCACATGAGCATAAAAGCAGGCAAGCATGCAGGCAGGCAATGAAATGTACCCTCCTCTGTTCTCTAATAACTGGACAAGCCATCCATTTCATCGTTGCCTCTCCGCAGATTCCTGACAGGTTAGTATCATCCGTATCATTGGCAGAGTGTGGGAATGAAAAGAACCTGCCAACCTCCACATCCAGCTCGGGTTAACAAGACAAAAAGTTACGCTCCAGAGGTCTGTGTGGAAAGAGGAGAAGCCTGCAACTTAGCACCATCTCTGCTGCTGTCTCCTAAACTTCTACATCTAATTGTGAGGCAGCGCACACAGCTGTGGCTCCGGAGTAGGGTACCCATTCTTTAATCTCTCATTTTATATGACATCGACATGTAATCTCCATCTAGCTACCATGGGAGCAGCAAGAGAGGCAGGAAATGAAATCAGTGCTGTGTCTCTGCGCTGGCTGTTACTTTATTAGCATGGGCACTACAGATGTAGCAGTAAATCTGATTTATTAGAGGGCAACAACCAAAGCACCACAGACAGATAGAAGGATTCATAATAGCAGGAGAGAGGGACTTCTAATGTTGTATTTTCTTGTCGAAGCTTTACCAAATGTTTGACAGAGAGCAAAAAGGATACTAGTTTGTCTTTTTTGTTCTGGTCTTGTTCTAAAATCCTGTTGTATGAAATACTATACGAGTCAGATTTTCTAAGCCAATAAGTTGGATGTTGAAAATTGCATAATTTGCTATTATTATATCCTCAAAATGTCAAATATGGACATTTATGGAACAAAAAAGAAAGAATATGGACAAAGTATCTCATATGTGCAACAACAAAATCAAGTCAAAAATCAAAAATGGGAGTGAGTTGACGTGACATTCAAGGATGTGAATGGCAGATTAACTCACAACATAATACACAGCTCAAAATGACTTTATCACGATACAGTGATTCTGAGATACTTTTATGTATTGCCAGACAATAAAATACTGAAACATCACAATATCTGATTTAATGGAGAATTCAAAATGCCTCTAAAAATAATCAAATGCAGGATGAACGTATTTATTCATTACAATTTGATGTCAAGTTAACTCTCATCATGCTTCAGACTTTAACTTCTTTGAACCATTGTGCATAATTATCCTGCTGCTTCTTTAATTCCCTTCCATTCACGTTACCCTCATTCATGTCATAAGTGTCACCGTGAGGAGTCCTGAAGTAGAGACACAGTGAGTCAAATTGGCTGGGAAAACTTAAGAGAGCAGCATTTTTTTTATATTAAAATATGGATACTTGGCACCAGTGATTCGATAATATATCACAGTAGTCAGGACAAAGACATATTGCTGTATTGTCCCACCTCTAGTCACTTCATTAGATTGTGCGCTGCAGAAAAAATCAACAGCCAACCTCGGACATTGATCTTTTTTTTTTTTCATTAGCAAGCTATTCATTCTTTTTTGGGTACATCAGGGCACCAAGCACCACAGCCTTAAGAAGTCAAAAGGTTAAGTGCCTACTGGTCTTGGAGTGACTACTCCTGTGGTATCTATGGAGATGTTATTTTAAAGTATACCACATTATGCTACATTGGCTGCTCATAAGAGAACCATTGATATACAACGCCCTTCACAATTTCTGAAAAAAAAAAACAGAGATTCCAAATGATTAGTCATGCACTCCCATGGGACTGAGAAGCTAAGGAGGGGGATGTGTAATTCAATTAGTCCCACGGCTCTGCACTGGAGAGAGGCAGACAGCTCCATCTCATTGAGACATCCAGGATGTGTAGGCCTGCTGTATCTATGCACAGAAATCATTGGCAGTGCATCATTAGTGCTGTTGGTTGGAATTAAAGATAGTCTCTCTCACTATAAGTCTGCTGAAGGGAAAAGCAGGAATTTTATGTGGTAGCGATACCGAGCATTTCCTCTTTAAATACCCTTAGCAAACACTCCCTACACAACAAGGGGCTGAATGAGGAGGGCCGAACGTAAAAGAGAGCAAAGTGAGCCGCCTTTCATGACAATTCAGCCACGTTCTCAGCAATGCCTCTGAGCCTGTGCCATGTGTCGAGGATGCTGTCTCCCACTGAAGTTGCATACAGATCGCCCTTTCAGAGTGCAACCTCCTCCGTCCTCTCTTTGTCCCTCCTCCCTGTGGGAAATGTATAAAGCTTCAAAGAGCCTCACTCCATGAGATCCCTGTAATTTATGACAGCCTTATCCCAGGGCCAGAGAAATCAAATCACTGTAATGTAGAGCATGTTTCCCAGTATGGGCTGTATACACACGTAGACCGTAGATCACAAATAAATGGCTGAGATTCTGACAGTCATTAAATAACAGCATCAATAATCCCCCAGCTGGCAGCACTACATTTGATTTTGGGATTATGAAAAGGGCAAGAAAGTTTATAGAAAATAAATGAGACACTGCAGAAACAAATCATGGGAAATGAAGAATTGCAAGAGGCACCGGGCAGCACACCAACCAATTTATACCAACTCTACTACGGGAGGATCGCCAGTCAGGGTCGTTAGTTCTAGAATGACCTTTGACCTCAAGCTGGCACTCACACCTGGCTATGTTATATTACTCCATACCCGGCAGACTGGAGTAAGAGGCTGTGATCTCGTGGGTACAGCCTCACAGGGGTAGCATGTCCACTGCGGGTGGGCAGCTACTCTCCCTTGGCTTCAGGTTCATCAATCTCCCAAGTGAAGAAACTAAAAACTCAACAGTGAGAGGAGCAAACAGCTGCCATATAGTGGACTGAACAGATGGTGGGGGTGGCAAGAAATTAACACCGAGACATTTTAATCTTATACACAGCATCTCCATTTAGGCAAGAAGGGATACATGTCAGCAACTTCAGCACTTTTTAGCAGAATTTTCAAAAATCTACTTAACCTGAGGAGAGATTTCTTTTTGCCTTTTTTTTCTCCTCCTGTGAATCATACTTTCATTAAGAAATATTTGGAGCGAAGGACCTTTTGCAACCCTAGGAATTTTTTCATCAGTATTTGAAAATGTTTTGATAAAAGTGAGCCTGATGGACCAACGCCCTCCAATTCATTGAATGAGGGAGTAAATGGGCAGAATGTGGCGGCATACCTTGTCATTCAACATACAAAACGCTTGTGCTTTGAAGTATCCCTAATATTTGAACCACAGAAAGAATGAAAGTTTGTATGTGCACTGTATGACAGAAGGTCTGCTTCAAATGAAAGAGGTACTACTGTATGTGACTGCACAGCGTCCTCTCCAGTAATCCAAATCAACAGCATCCTCTTCAACTATGTCAACTGCATTGACAGAATTGTGACAACATGCCTTTGCATTTCACTTAGATGGAAACACATGTACTGAGGGGGGCAGCTGCTGCAGTCAAATCAAAAAATCTTTGTAAGATTTTTATTTAATAAGTATGAACATTTTAAAGAAGAGGTGCCTTGAAATGCCCACTTGGCATTTGAAGCCAATGTAACACTCCAAACGTTATAATAAACCTTTAAAATGCACGAAATGTCCTTCCAATAGGACTGAAACTTTCCTTATACTTTTAAAATTAACTATATTGGTAGCACAGAGATTTTTTTTTTATGACCACGCTGTTGTCAGCCCATAGAGCCTCATTAAGGGTTTGAAAATCAAAGCTACAAAGCTATTACTTTGTCCAAATAGCCACTGTTTCATCTAATTAATATTGCACACAGCTATTAGCAGTCCAGATATTATGCTTCCACAAAATGAAAAGGAGCAATTCTTACAGCCTGAGTGCCGGAGAAGAGCTCTGTGACAGAGTGCGAGCACAATGCATAAAGTAGGAATATAATGGTTGGCCTATTTAGGGCTTTTTCAAGATGATGTTTCAATTTACATAAAACATGGTCCATTCATGTTATGTTGTACTTATCATCATCGAAACAATGACCACTGATGATTGACTGGCTTTGACAACAGGATGGATTCAGAGCAGCGGATTCAATCGAACAATACTTTATAAATAACGTGATTATTCTGCTGAATGACGAGCTTACTGCACTGCACATGTTTATAAGCAGGTTAAACCAGTGTCACAGCAGAACAGCCGCTGGGCAGAAATGAGAGAGCATAGTGGAAGGGAAACGATCAAATAGGTAATGTACACATGATATGATATTTGGTGATTGTGTCAACAGTTTGTATAGCCCCCGGTCTCTTTCCTCCCCCCTCCTTAGAGGTCAAATGATGTCATAACTCCTATGTTTAAAGGACATGAAGAATGAATGCTTGCTTTTGTTCCATAAGATGCAATACGGATTCTTTTCAGTGCAATTACACAAAATCTAGGTGACCTTCCAGAGAAACAAACATGCAATCCATCTTTTAGACAGGGTACAGTGATCATGCATAAGATGCCATGATATGTCACCAACAGCCCAGGATGTGTTGATAAAACGGAAGGTAAGAAAGCATGCCCTGAGAAAAGAGAGTGCATTGGAAATCTACAATACCTCAGGAGAATGCCGAGTTCTCCCTCACTTTAGCGGCTGCTGACACAGTTAAACAAAATTAAACACAAATTCAAGTCAGCTCCCTGAATTTGATTTTCCAGACAATGCATGTTCTGAAGAAAGTCAACATTTATATTCAGCTCTTGTTCAGCTCAGAGAGAAAAAAACCCCCAGCCTACCAACAAACAAGGTTACAGCATGAAACATCAGGATTTTGGATAATTAAGGCCTGACTTGAATTAAAATGTCTTCCTTTAATGATTTTGCGCCGTCAGGCCAGGTGACCTTATTCCCACGACGAGCATTTACAATTTATGTCGCACTCGACCCAGAGGATCAGCATAACAACTAAGGTTGAGTCAACACATTTCCGAGGGCAGAGGACTGCAACACTTATAAAATGAACACATTAGAAAACGTTCTTTTGAGCCGTCTGTGTAGGTTCTCAGTCATCCAGGGCATGGTTCAATCAAAGCTTGATCCAAAGGCAAATGGATTAGTTAGAAGATATTCAACTAAGTCCAGTTTTCTTTGGAGCTTTGATGTACTTATTAGCTTTAGTTAACTATGAAAAAATGAAATTGTCTTCCACCAGCCCTTTTAAAAGGAGTTTTTGTCGTTATTCTGGACACAGATAAATTGGACGTTTAGTGAGGATCATGTCATGATGTCATGGTTTAGTTAGGCAAACATTACCTTTTGCTCTAGGTGATTCCATAGTGCTGTAATAATCTTTTAAGTGGTGTATTTGTGAACATTACCTAGCTAACAAAACTAGACGTGTGACATTCTCACAGTTTATTTTCTGATATAATCCAGAAATCCAAAAATGGGCAAGGCTAAGGAGCAACTTTGACAAGGGCCAAATTGTGATGGCTAGATGACTGGGTCAGGGCTTCTCCAAAATTGCAGCTCTTGTTGGGAGTTCCTGGTCAACAGTGGTCAATAACGACCAAAGTGGTCCAAGGAAGGAAAACTGATAAACTGTCGACAGGGTCATGGGCACTCGAGGCTCATTGATGCACATGGGGAGCAAAGGCAGGCCTGTGTGGTCTAATCCAAAAGAAGAGCTACAGGAGCTGTCCACGCCAAAAGAGCCTACAATGGGCATGTAAGCATCAGAACTGGACCATAGAGACGTTATAATCCTGTGACCCCTGGAATATGTTCATGTAATTCTTTTTTATATGAGAATATTGACTTGTGCAGCTTTAAAGAGAATGTGCTAATGAGTCCAAAATGGTAACTATAAGATAAATGTATTATCAAGACTGCTAATGCAACGAACATCTGAGTCAGCTTTATAATTCCATCTCCAAAAACAGAGCATTGAGCGTAATCCTAGATATTGTCTTCCATTAAAGGTAATCAGAGAGTCCCTCTGCCCTTAACACAAGGTCACTACACTGCTGATGAGCTGAATAGACGAGGCTAAAGAAACACCATCACTGTCACAGTTCAACTGCCAACTGCTAAATGCACTTCTGCCATACTAAAAAGAAATCCTGAGGACAATAGTGGGTAAGCAGCCCACAGTTCTTCATTTGAGAGTCCAGGTGCTGACATTACAGAGCCCTAAGCAGAGGAAAAGGGAGACAGAGAGAGAGAGAGAGAGAGAGAGAGAGAGAGAGAGAGAAAGGGGGAGCGAGAGATCTCACTTGGTCAGCAACCCTCGCCACCCACAGAGGATCAAAGCCAAGGAGAGCAGTACTTTCAGTGCTGCTGCTCAGACAGGAGAGTCCTTTCCTCTCACAAAAAAAAACACCCTGACAGCTGCTGTACACACACAGCATCCAACGGCACGCAATTAACCTTGATGTGATTCTACAGCTATGTCAATTCTGCCTAAAACTAAATCATCAGCACCATTCAACAGCAATATCATTATCTAGAATGGCCAACAGGGTATCCGTGCACAGCCTATACGTTCTCAGATGTGCACGGTTGCAGGAACATACCCTGAAAAGTTAATCAAAACTCCGCGGCACACTGAAAATAACTTTACTGTATTTTATTGTGAGCAAACAACGCGTTTCACCTGTAGCTGAAGCTACATTCATTTTCAGCAATATCATTATGTTTGCTTTATTTGTCTGTTATACCATCTCGCCTCTGTCCATGTGCAGCTAGCCAATGCTCCCTCAGTCACAAAACTGTGTAAGCCTCTATATACCTAGCAACATCGCTCATTATAGGCAATTTGCACACTTTGATAACTTGCTGCTCTTCCAATCTTTGATTTTTGTTTGTAACAATTGTGTTATAAGTGTGTAAAAAATAAACAGTTCATTGTTCCCCAAATATTAAATGTCTTAACTAAGTACTGTGGTGCAGGACCCCCCACCACTCAGCTATATTAGCCTGTGAAGTATCATTGATGCAGATCGATGGCAAATGGCTAGATCACTGGGATCTCTGCCCCCACTGTCATTGACCTCTGGCTCCATGTGGCGCTCCTGGGAGACCCCTGCCAGTGAAAAACACTCAGCATGCTGATGAGGAGAGCCAAAAAACATCAGAGCCTTTGAGATTGCCTCTCTCATGTGCTTTGTTTGTGATACGGACACAGAAAAACCCCTCAAGAGTATATATTTCTGCAAATACAGCCGTTCAAAGGAGACAAAAAAATGCACACTCACTTTTCAATCTCATTCGAGTGTAACTTGAAATACTCTACTTAACAAAGAGACACTTTCCAGCAGTTAGATGCTCAAAGCAGAAGTACCTTCAATAGTGTAAAAAGAAGGTAGGCATGTTACAACTAGGTGACTGTTCACCCGGCACAAGCAGCCATTATAAGTGAACAAAGACTACAGGTGAAAAACTGTGTTCTATGGATTCTGTGACCATTAAACCTCACAGAAGAAAGCAAGAACAGAGGGAGGGGTATTGACTTTTTCAGAATAATGTCCCCAAGCACCTTGTGAAGTCTTTGCCAAATGAATTCCTCAGTTTGTATTCACATGGATTTGTTAAACAGAGAAAGACACGTCAGAGACCAGACAGCATTAATTCAGCCACTCTCCCTTTTCAAAGGAGACTATAAGTCACATGATCTTTAGCACAAGCATCACATGATCTCTACCACTGATAATCAGTTCGCTTCAGGCAGAGTGGGTCATGTTCCTCATCATTGCAGTGTTCCTCTGCAACACCAAAACACATATGTTTAAACTACACGGCTGGTTTTCTGCTAAATATAGTAGTGTCAATTGCACACCAAAACTATTTAATGTAATTTGCTAAAAAGCTAACTATTTTCAGACACACTTGCAAACACAGACATAGCGATTAGGTAAAAGAATAGTAATTGAATTAGCCAAAATTGACTAAATGTGACCAGATTTACAAACAGTCATGCATAAACCCAACCAGGCAGCCAAAGGTAAGTAGACAGATACTTAAGCTGACAGCCGGTGCTCAGGGAACCCTCAGATCACACATCTTTTCCTTTATGCAAGTAACCCAGTTTCGGGACCCAGTGAAGTTAGACCTGCCGTGAAGTCAGGCCTGTTGCCTGCTACTTACGACTGGCGTATAATTTGATCCGCTGATGAAAAATGCCGCTGAGCCTCTGACCTGAAGCGCCGGCATTTACTGACCTACTTCCTGAATCTGCTTACACATCTCTAGCACAGGGACGTCAGTTAAGACCACAACTACAGTAAATACTTTAAGCACTGTATCAGTCACTACTGCTAGCTTTTTTTTAAATTTACACCTCAGCTAATGCTTGATTAAAATAAATGATGCATTGTTCTACATTGTGTACATGATTTCCACAGACAAACCAAACTGATACATTTCTACTTTATCAAGTATTATCAGAAAACCTTCAAGTAAAAACACTACACACAGCTCTGGAACAACATTCAAGTGATCTGTGGATAAACCCCTGAACGTTATGAATGGAGCACACAGTCAGTTCCATCTCATGCCACGACAATCTTTAATTACAATTAAAATCAACCTTACATAGAATCTGGATGTAGACTGGGAATGTGGTCTAGTGTTTGCTGATAAAAAGACGGCCCATATGTATTACAGCTCTCACACATTGACTTCTTGCCACATTCATCATCTGTTGGAAAAAATACAGGAAATTATGCATTCAGATTGATGTTCTAGCAGAGGAGTGTGAATGGCAGCCAGCTTATACATCTACCTCTTGTTCCATAGAAACAGAGTTGGAAGCGAGCCAGGCCCCTAAAAAAAAAGAGGCTGCGATCACAAAGACAGTGGAGAGAAAACACATAAGAGAGGTCTAATTCTTCAGTAAACACGGAACACAAAAGCTTGGTCACAGCCCACAGCATGGGGTGTGTTTTCGTTTCCACCTCCTACACACTCATGCATTAAATATGGTTCGACAATCACACTCTCCAATGACTCTTAAACCCCTTACTTCCCAACCTCCAGCAGAACATTTCCTGGGGAATTCCGAGCAGGAATGTATTCTTGATGACGGAGCAGCAACAACAGCTGAGAGAAAAAATCACTTTCTAATGAACTGCACAGAAATACTGAGGCTTTGTCTCTAAAATTAACTTATCCTAGACGCTATGTGGCCATAAATAGTTGCTTTCCAATCCATGACCTGGTTATTGTCATTTATGGAACAGTTTTCAAATGGTATATTTCTCCTTTAGCTGTAAAATATGAATGAACACTGAATAAAAGTGCTTCATGAGAGCATTAAGTCCATTTTTCAGGACCATGTTCAAAACATGCGATTCCCAGGAAAATGAGGCGCTCAGTTGAAGGTGTGAAATAAAGTTGTTGCAGCAGAGATAGCCTTAATAGCTTCCCATAATACAGAATCACTTTGGTAATGGCCTCTTCAATAGCTGGCAATGAGTGGGGAAAGCCACCATTTAAATAGAGCTGGGTTTTAATTACCACTGCAAAGCAAAATTGCAGGATTTAATGTCTTAAAAGGTTTGACAGGTGGAATGTATTTATATTGATTGATGCTACAATTTAGTTCAAAACTCTGATTCATTTTTGCACAAGCCTTTAAACTTGCAAACATAGCCTTTATAACCTTGGCTCCTTTTGAATGGTATCTTTTTTTCCACATCAGTTGCCCCTGGCAGAGTGACATTGTGCTGCTGTGATCTAATTATATCTATGTATTATGTTGTGAGGAAATGTACAGTGTGGGTTGTTTAGATGCCAAGGATGAAGAAAGCCCCCACTTCTTAAACAAAGCCAAAAAAAATCATATTCACCAAGAGCTGATATAAACAGCTTCAGTATCTCCACACACAATGAGATACCTGAATTCACATTTGCTCGTATTACTGCAAACATTGTGTCCCTCCATCTCCACAAAGAGCACAAATATGTTTTCACACACATAAGCAAATCTGTTATGGCTAGTCTAAACATAAACACATTAATCCTACAGACAATCCTGCTCGATTCTATGACAAGGAGAGGATATTCACCACTCATAAAGCTGTTTCAGCACGATGTAATCTGGAGATTATTCATTATTGGCACATTTTGCCAATCTGCCTTTCAATAAAACTTGTTTCCATTCTATAGGGCTCTTGCACATTTGATCCTACAACTTACCCTATTTAAAAGTTGTTGACAACATTTATAGTTACAGATAAAGTATAATGAAAAATACAGATAATGTTTTAATCATCATCTTATATAATTAAAAAGATTGATGATTCAGTACAGAACACATTAATCCAAACTGTTTATTTGCACTGACAGAAAGAGTTCATGGCTTTTCTCTTAGGCAGTTCATTCTATCACACATGAAGCTGACCAAAGCTCAAAAGCAAAATTGGTGATGTTTGACATCTCAAACTATTAACATCCAACCTATTCAGTTTTGACCTTCCTCTGGTCAGAAAGACAGAATATATCAAACCTCCGTGCAGCCACCACACATTAAGTAATTCTTATTCAACAGAATCAGTAAGTCTTACCTTGTTGCATTTAAAGTGAAAACAGACGGTGTTAAATGTATGAAACAACATGCAACAATGCTGCTGCTAATGCACAAATAAACATCCCCTACAGTGTGAATGAGGGATGGTTGTATCCTATGCTAACTTGTGCATTACAGTACCACCAGGGAGTACATTTTTAGTATGAATACTCCCAGTTGGAATCAAGCCCAAAGCGCCCTCCCTCCCACATTTGTCTTACTGTATGAAGCAATCCAAAATCACAGCTGTCTGCTACGTGCTGATACAGCTTGACTTTTTTAGATACATCACTCAGAGAAAACATGTCATCAGTCTGAGACCCCCTTCATGCCACGAGTATCCTTGAATTGACCCTTAATATCCAAGATGCCACTCATAGAGAACACTCAGCTGCTCTATACTGTAGGAGGGTGGGGTGTTTCTTTTTTCCAACCAGTTGCAGCTGAAAGCTTTTCAAGTAAATGACAACATCACAAGAGACTGACATCCGAAAACATCTGACATTTATGCACCTGTTTCACAAACTATTGTACTGTATGTAAAAGCAACCACTAAAGAGAAGTCAGGGCTCATGGTATGACGTCTTAAACCCTCAGTCCCTGGGTTGGAGTAGCATTTAATGCCCCATACCTGTGTGAAACAACCATACATCACAGCTCATAATGTATCTTTTCACAAGTGCAGCACATCTGTATGAGCAGTTAAAGAGACACCTCTTTCAATCAGGAAATAGGCATTCTCCTTGCTAGTGGGAGAACTATATCCAGGTTTAGCATGTGCTTTGACCTCTGGAAACAAACAGGTGACTGGTAAAAAGCACATATTTACAAGCAAAGGGTTGCAAGGCTATTATGCCTCCAGCAGACTCGACAAACTTGACCAAACTGACCATTACACCCTATCCCCTGCAAATTCAGCCCACATTTTTTGGTCTGCCAACTGTTCATCATCAGTGGTTACATCCCTGCAAGCGCACTACAGGCTCATGTCGACCAAGTAGCTTTGATGATGAGCCCATCCAGATAACATTCAGGTCAAGTCCAAGTGACTATACAGCACATTTCTTCGCACAACAAAAATGCAAGATCAGGACAGTATTAGTTTTCCGTTTGGCCCACTTCTAAGAACGAAATACGTCAAAACCTAAACATTTCACATGAGGCAACCTCGCCAAACAAGTAGGTCAATGAAATATTCTCTTATCTCTCAATGTCAAAAGCAGTCAGTGACATTTAAGACGTAGAAGACAGACATTTGACAGGCTCCTAATAACGCCCCGGATGAAGCAAACCGATTGAGGTTAAATCCACAGTAATTCAGAGAGATGGTGAAGTGGGAACACGCCACACACATCTTGTGAAAAGGTCGTCTGCAGGCTGTTAATATGAAATGTTTTCAGCGCTTCTGCTGAGCCAACATCGCGGTCCGGCTCCCCGTAGTGAGCCCATTTGGGAGGAACAGCACCTTTCAAACAAGCGCCAGGGTTTAAAAAACACACAGCGAATACAAAACGAAGGCGAAATCCTACCTGATGACTGACTCGTTAATGCATGCGACTGGTCTTGGATGTAGGCTAGGCGACACACACCACAAGCGGGTCAGATCAGCCTGCTTGCCTCCTCCACGGCATCAAGCCCCTCCTCGTTTATCGTACAGAGGAGAGAGATGGGGAGGGGAAAAAAAAGAAAAACGACTGCATATCTATGCGCTGAAAAAGGAAGCGGCGTCACACTCTCCCATGTTTTCTGATAATCATAGATGTAACCAGATCAAGATTGATGATGGACAATCATTTTATTATTAAAATGAGCTATTCTGAGAGATAATGAAGACCTGACATGGGCTGTATGCACATGTAAAGATGAACGCACGAAATATTCGAGTGACTGAATTCTCTTATTTTGAAAAGGCTTTGAATCTGTGCAGCGAAGTACACCTGCCGAAAGCGTGTCAGCAGATCAACCATCAGCAGAGGACGGTCGGTGTTCCTGTGGTTTTGACCACTTTGACAGAAAATCAATGGCACATGGAAGATTATGTTACAACTGGCATCCTGTCTACATCTGGAAGTATGACACAGTATCATGTCAAAGTAATGACATCTGCAAAATAAAGTGTACCCTGTTAGGATTTTTAAAGGCAGCCGGGCAGTTTTGGAGGGTCTTTTCAAGCAGAATGATGAATACATAAACCATGTAGGCTACTCCTATTCACTTTGCAGAGACTTCATTTTTATTGGATTAACTGTTGTACAAAATTGTTTACAAAAAAGTGAATATTAAATCTTTTGGATCCGACGCGGCCTCCATCTCTGTCGGTTTATCATCTATGTGGGTGTAGGGTTACTTAACGTGAGCATATACTGCCCCCTTGTGGTGATACTCAAGCATCAATGCAAAGTTAAGCCAGAAAAATTGGGACAAGGCTTGGGCATCAAGCTTTATTCACTAGTTACATGTTAATTACTTTCCCCTTACCTATCTATTCTAGCCTACCTATATAATCTATATCAACATAAGGGATTGATCATCTCTCTCTCTAGTTGGGAGGGGTATTCTTGACTGATTTGTACTTGAACAGAACTTCCGAAAATGAGGAGCAATTTCCTATAATATGTTGTTGATAGCAACTATAGACAACAATAAGTGTCAATTAGAACATATATATCAGATTTGGTAAGTACACCTGCACACAGAACCACAGAAGGTGGCATGTCTGAACATGTGTGAGTTTCATTATATCCCTATGGTTTATCTCAACGTCAGTTTTGACATACACAAGGTTTGTTAGGTACAGAGTGTCTGAAAAGTACGCCTTATTAACTGATGTGTCTTGAACATTTTGGAAAACATTTCCTAGAAGTGACCTCACTTAGGACACTTTTCTGGTCTAACGTTAGAAATGACATCATTATGTCCTTAAGTGCCCAGTGACACATGGTAACCAAGTTACTGCACTTGAACCTTGGCCAGGGCAGAGTGGAGCTTCTTTACACGATCCCTCCACTCCCTGACCACTCTTCAAAGCAGAGAAAATTAAAGCCAAAGGACAAAGTTAAAGGGGCTTTTTCATACACGTAGGGTCTCACTGTAAACATAAATACAAGCATATTTGTCATCATAGTCACATTGAGTTTTTCAGTTGAACTTTTTTTTTCAAAATAATTTCTTTGAAAAGTGGCTTCAAAGTATGGCAACACGTTTTCCAATACAGAACCCATATTGGTAACAGCCATCTGTCATGTATGTTGGTGACTATTTGTAACACAGCTGCTTCATCTCCACCACAAGAGGGTAGCACTGACGTGACAACAATTAAACAAAGGCTGAACCCCTCAAGGGACAAAGTTCTGTGTGGATGTAATAAATCGATGTTGTAATTGTACCCATTAAAACTGATGTTTACTTAAAAAAAAAAAAACAGCAGTGATAAAAGAGACAATACACGTAGTTCCCCCTCGGACAACACTAGTTCTTTAGAAATGCTGAAGGGTTTGCTCATGAATTCATAATTTTTACTCACTAAATGTATGCTTTATATAAAAATATAATTAGGTTGTACACCTCCACATGATTACTTTAAATATTTCAGATCCCTAACTTATAAGACTGTGTGACTGGGACAACATGAATAAGTAGTTTGGTAAATTATGTCTTGTGTTTTCCAAAGAGAAGTCTTTTAGTAATGAAATGTGTCCAGGATTTCCAGAACTGTTATAATAACAGTTATAAAAGTCGGCCTAAAGTCAAATCAATAGAGTGCTGGAGTAAGAAGAAATGCAATGAATTAATACGCTGGTTCTTCCAGTAAGACAATAGTTTAAATGTAGCCATCAGTTGCAGGTTTGAAAACATATTCAGGCTGATGTCTTGATTATTTGTATCTCTAATAAACTTAGTAAAACTAGACCAGCATCAACCCTCAAAAGTATTGGCACTAAAAATCTAGCAAAATCATTAAGAATTTGTATCTTATCAAGTTATCTTGTACATGTCAAAACAACAAGATCACACACACCACCTGATTAAAACTAATGAAAAAGCAAAGTACATTGAAAGCCCAATGTTTGTCTAACAACGGTCAATTACTCAAAGAGGTGACGTATCATTCCAAACAGTACACTAGCTTCTACTGCGGCTCTGGACCTCTGTTGTGGTTGGGATATTTCCATGGGAACCTGTGGCTAAGGAGAGAGGGAGGATCCTGTTTGAGCAGCAGAGGGGGTGGGGGTTAGATTCACTGGTTTTCTGCTTGATTTAAACTGTCTACGTCTCTCAAACAGCCACAGATGTGCTGGTCTTGACAAAGAGAGAACCTCCATCTGCTCTCCAGAAAGCTGTGCAATACTCTTCCCACAGCCTGAACTTTTGTCCTTCATTCCATCCTGTTCAGGACAAACTGGTGGATTATCTATTTCTTCAGATAAAAAGGTAAGAAAACCAAAAGCTAGTTTTTTTTTTATATTATAGACTTTTATATGTGGTTGATTTTAGAACAAAATGCAGAAACTTTACATTTCATCCATTTGTTTTTGTAGCGTTTCGCATTTTGTACCAGAGGACCCATGTGGGTGGTGGAGAAGATCCGTGTGTCTGTGGAGAGATCTAACCTGCCTATTCCATCAGCGGAATTCAGCTTTAAAATTGGCGACATTATGTTTGGAGAAAAAGCCGACAAAACCAAAAGGATTTCACTCTGTCCTAACGTCATCACCCCTGACAATATCCCGGAGTTCTGCATCCCCCCGACCATCCCGTCCCTGCAGGACTTGAAGAATACTGAGCAGAGTCGAGCTGCTCGTATTATCAAGGTGTCTCCCTGTGAGAGGGTGAACCCTGAAATAGAGGTGATGCATCACGAGCCCCTCAACCCACACATTATCCAGGTGGAGAGTGTGGACGAGAGCCCCTACGACGGTGGTAGTGATGAGGAGACTACCAATGCAGACCCCCAGAGCCAGGCTGCCTTGTCCCTTCCACACCTGGCCAAAGCTCAGACCTGCTACGGCTTCTGCACCTTACTTGAGAGCCCCCACACCAGGAGGAAGGAGTCGCTCTTCCACTCAGATCCCGGCTCCTCTCCCCTACTTTTGCCCAGGAGTCACTCCAGCATGTGCACCAAAGCATCCCCCTCCACCTCGCCCTCCTCCTCTCCTTCCTCATTCAGTCTTAACACCCTGACCTCCAGGCTTTCCCCAAGAGGATACACTCTGAACTGGCAGGCCACTCTGGACAGCGATACCACGTCCTCTACTGAATCCTCGCCTTTCAGCTCGCCGCTACTGACCAGGTGCCCTGCCAAGTCTTCCCTCTTCAAAGCACTGAGCCATGAACTGCTGTTGTCAAGGAACATGAGGAAGGCAATGGTGTCCAGGAACAATTCCCTGTCCACAGATGAAGGCAGCTCCACAGACAATAGCCCCAATGTCATGAGGAGGGCGTCTGAGGGCTTAGTCGAAGGCCTGCCCAGCAGCTACAGCCTGGCGCCTCCTACCATCTTCCCTGTAGACTTGACTCTGCACAGAGAGAGGGTAATGAAGGAGAGAATGGTACCCATAGGGAAAGGCGGCAGCCTGAGACTCTCAGCAGAGTACTGCCCAGAGAACCAAAGACTGCGGGTTCGACTGATCAGTGCGGAGGGCCTCTATCCTCTCTCTGTAGACCCCAAGATCATCAACTGCAGCGTTAGCCTCTGTCTGGTTCCGGGAAAAATCCAGAAGCAGCGCAGCACAGTCATCAGAAAGAGCCGAAACCCCATCTTCAACGAGGACTTCTTCTTCGACGCTATCTCAGAGTTGGACCTCAGCCAACGCTCCCTTCGCTTTAAAGTTGTGAACAAAATGTCCACCCTGAAGAGAGACTATCTCCTTGGTGACTGTGATTTGCCTCTTTCAAGTATTGTGACATTATAAAGCACTTCCTTTATTGACTATTTATGTATTGAATTATTTATTTTCATTTTTGTATTGTACATTTAGATTTTATAAAAGATTAAAGTATGTCAAACCCTTCATTTGTCTGTTTTTAATTAATTACAAAATGTGCAAGTTTTCCTTGTCATATTATAAACTGTGTCTGCACAGACTTATTGGAACAGATCAACCAATTTCTCCACGTGGATTTTAAGTATTCAAAGCTCGGGAGAAAGATCATTTCAGAAAAAAACACAGAAAAAGATCGTCTTCATCTTTTAATTGCTCAAAAACAAATACAAGTGTTATTTCTAGAATGTTTCCTGAGTGTTGGTGTGACTGCAGCATCAAATTGAGTGAGACAACAACCGTCTCATGTTTCTCCTGAGCCTGTTGTTTTCTTCCTGACCTTTCTGATGATTAAAAATATCATTAGAAACAGGTAACCTTAGAGGGGAGTTTTCACCGTTGACTATGCATAATTATTATCAGTGCACAAAAGACATCCTATCTGCTTTTTCCACACTACGATACAGAAAACATTTCTGTCATGAAGAATGAACAACTCAACTTTAAGTAAATACGACACTCGTCATGTTGACTAAAGTGTGTTTTCTGACAATTTTTTATACAAACAAGTCCACTTATTAGAGGAAAATATCCGTAAAACCTTACACTGCTTTGCTCAAAAGATTCTTTGAGTATTTATTTTCAATATTGAAAATAGTGCCTTTACTTATTGTAATACACTTTGTACACAGTTTTGCTACCCTTATCTCTGGATGAAAGTGTCTATTAGACCTAGAGTTTGAACTTCATTAAGCTGAAAAGCTCAAATTGAATAATTTCACAGTGTCGTTTCTGAATAACGAATAATGTGGGATGTTTCTCTACTGCTCAACTAACAAGCAGAAAGAGTATCAACTTTTCAAAAAAAATAACTACAGAGCAAAAAATACCTTATTCATGTTCAAGGCAAAAACAGCCATCGCTCTATCTAATATATATATATACATGTTTACCCAACTTCCCAGAGCAGCAGCTCTTACTGTGGACTCCAGTCAAGTATATCCTGCTGCTTTCAGCAATAAACATCAGGCTTGAAAGCACCGGCTTCCACTATAGTTCCTAGTTAAAGATTAATAGGTTTCTCTGGGCTCAGGATCAGCTCTGATAGGGGACTGACAACTTGCTGGTTATACAGTGTGTGACAGAAAAATAACATACGTTAATGTGAAAGATGGGAGGCATTAAATAACACTAAAAATAGCTGCTGCTGCCAAAGCTGTAATAATACCCTCATGGGAGGTTGGTTTTAAAGCGCAAAGACTATAATAGGGCATGTTTTTTTTAAAGCAAATAATTCACTAGATTTTACAGTTTGTATTGAGCCACTGAGACGAGCCTTTGGACAAATATGGCTCGTGATCCACTTTGCGTCTGAACATAGACCTGCAATCCTCTCCCAGTTGTTATGACAGAAATAATGGTTTAATGTTTGTACAGTACAAAGCTCTAATACACAAGCTTTAGTGTTAGAGAAGCATCTTCTTTTCTGTAAAGGAAGCCCATAAAGATCACACACACACACGCACGCACGCACACGCACGCGCGCGCGCGCACACACACACACACACACACACACACACACACACACACACACACACACACACACACACACACACACACACACACACACACACACACACACACACACACACACACACACACACACACACACACACACACACACACACACACACACACACACACACACACACACACACACACACACACACACACACACACACACACACACACACACACACACACACACACACACACACACACACACACACACACACACACACACACACACACACACACACACACACACACACACACACACACACACACACACACACACACACACAAAATCTGTTTCAACAATACCTCTCTGAATGTGAATGTGTTTTCAGATCCTGTGAAGAGGCTGATATTGTTGGGCACTTTTCTATTGAGTGTTGACTCAGCTGTGAAATACCCTGTAATAAATGACAATTACCCCGTGCTGGTCAACCACTGATAGGATTCAGGGGGGATTTCCACGGGTCTACCTGCATTTATATTGCTGGAGGTTACAGCATCATCAGGGCCTTGTTTCAAGCTGGCGTCGCCCGTACAAAGATGTTATCTATCGAGGAGAGCCGAATAAAAACATCAAATTAAGGCGTGTTAGCGATTATTATTATCTTTCCGATCATGTGAAACAGACACCTCCGGGAAGACCGCTATTTCTGAGTAACTGTACGTTCAGTATTGACCTAATGCTGCCCCGAGGGTTAGTCCAACCCATAAAGTCATTAAATATATTGTTTATACCTAACACCTTTAAAGTGTATGAAACCAAACACTCCACTAATAACATTTAGTTGGTGTGATGTTTGCCATAGAACAGATATACTGTCTAAATATGAAAGAGAAACTGCAACACTCAGATAAAAGTTGGAGCTCTTTGTAATGAATGTGCAGTGTTCTTACTTGATTGCAGATGACTTGAAGTGATATATTATCTGTAGGAAACATCTGTCTCTTTAAAAGCAGCGCATCATGAAAATAAACGCACAACAGGGGAAGTGCACCTCTTAATCTAAAGTGTCTGAAACGGTTGCCTAGTTACCATCGTTCACCAGGATGCCTTCGCCAAGCTAATGCACATGAACAATTTCAAAGTAATGAGCTGGAATTGACCAAAAACAGCATTGTAAAATTATAAAGGCATATGAGATAGTTCCAAGGTCCTTCCATCCAGCTTGTGTTTGCTTTAAAGCTGGTGAAGTGTTCTCTTGTTTCTTGTAATGTTTTCATAGCAAGAAACACAAACTATCCCCTTCCCCAACAATATCTCACTGGTCTGTTTTAGAGCTTCCTACGTAAATAAGTCTGTGCTAACAAGTTTCCTTATCACACTTTCTGTTTTTCCAGGCTCCTGTATCAGTTTAAAACACAAAATGTACACCTTCAGATGTCAGTGTTTGACAAATGGAGTCACCAGTAGTGCGTTTGTCCCTCCTCGTCACATTCTCTACTCTGGATAAGAATTTCTTTGGAATTGGAGTGACGTTGACTCATTAGTAAATTGTTATTTAGCTTCTATTCAACGTCCTTTCAAAATGGCCTTGAGATGTTATATGCAGGATGGTGTCAGTAGACTTCTAAAGCTGGCTGCATACATCTTATATATTTGATATAAGACAGACAAATCCTTCCTGAAGCCACATTTGATCCTTGTTTATAATATGGAACAATGATAACGTTTTCACCCAATTAAAAGAGATCAAAACATTCCATGATGTCAGCAGTGATGCTCAGGGGGGATTTTTCTCTCTCTCTCTCTCTCTCTCTCTCTCTCTCTCTCTCTCTCTCTCTCTAAGCTGTGACATCACTGCCATGGCTGCTCATCTTTGCGCCAGATTAGAGGAAGTTATGAACAGGCTGTATGCTGTGTTTAAGGTGCGTCATTAGTTTGTGAGGTGACACATCACTTTAGAAGAAACCAGATCTGATTGACAAGACACACAGTCAGAAACACACACACAGCCAAAGCCTGATGATGCATTAACCTGGCTGCAGTCAGCAGTATTTATTTGACATAAAATATGAGAAAACTCGCGTGAAAACACTGACATTCTCTTACAACATATAGCTAAATGTTTAAACACATGGTGTGATTTCCAAAAAATTATAAACAACAGTATTATCATATTGACATTATTAAAAAAAAAAAAACGAGTTCATGGTTAATCCACTCCAAATATTTGATTTGACTAAATACATTCCACTGTATTTACTTTTCTAGTTTCTCACCGTCCACTCCCTCTGCCTTTGTGTTGCCAGTTAAAACATCAACTGGACAATAGAAGAAAAGAAACTTGATGCAACTGCCCTACAATCTGTTATTTGTATAGACATTCACAGTTTATGACAGGGCAGAGGAACAAAGCGTGCTGCATCTCCACGTAGCAGACTCATCACTTAGCCTGTACACCTGCCCTGTGTTACACCACCCTCTCAATCACCAGGAACTGTATGGAGCTCAGTCCAAGCGTGACCTGCTCACTACATAACAACTCAACACGCTGTAGGTTGAACTTCCTCACATCGGATCAGACTAATATAAACAGAATTGATGTTGTTTGGACTGCCTTGGAGTAAGCAATTACTCATAAGCATGGCTGTCAGGTTAGTAGGTATTTCCCCTGCACGTCATGATAAAATGAAAGCTCACAATAACTCACCATGAGGCCTTGTGTAGCACGTCAGTTGTTTGTGTTAATTTCTCAGCTGCCCCCGGGGTCTGATCACACTCGTGGACAGGCACATGCTGTTGGGATGGTTAAATGCATTAGGACAATCAGAAGAGGGCCTGCACAGTATTATTTGAATAGCCATTAAACTGTTAGGCAAACAGTCTGCCAGGGTACACGCCATGTGACAGGTGGGGTGGATACAAAAATAGCTGGATTGGTTTGAATAACTAACTTCAGACCATATTAACAAACACAATTACGCTGGTTATATAAAAAGAATAATAAAATGTTAATTTTTTGGGGAGAGAATTTAATAACAGCGCAATGACTTACATGTTTAAACTCAGGGCAAAATAAACTTTGCATGATTAGATTCCGTACATGGAAAGGTGATACTGTCTCGCTGTGTTTTTCCTCTCCCAATAGCGCCTTCCACTCCCATGGCAACGAGGCCCGGCTCCAGGGGAAACCATGGAGATCCTGCCTTTCATGTCGAAGATGCTTTTATTTCGACACATAGGTTGATAGAGGGTGTCTCTATCTGTTTGATTCAGATGCATCTGAGCTCCAGCGCTGCTGCTGCTTGCTGTCAATAGATCCTTCCTGTGCACGTGAAAGAAAGGAAGGTGCAAAGATAGAATATTCCACATTGTGTTGAGACATGCATGCATATACCTTTAATTTTTTTTGTGAGTCACATCTTAAATTCAGTAAATTATTGGATAAATACTTTTTTCTTTTTACCAATGACTGTCAGAAAACAAATCTGCCAATGACAGTGTCAAGACTTAGTCAAGTGTGTTTTTATTTATTTATCCAGGAAAGCGATTCATCTGTTGTACATTGAATCACATTTCATTCTAGGGTTTTTATGATTTTTTTTTTTTTCCAAACAGTGCCACAATATTTCAAATGGATGAATCCTCACTTAAGGTCTTTGATATGGTTATTGTCCTCGGCCTGTCTGCTTTGTGTGCTCACACTGGTCTGGTGCTTGAACAGGTTCCCTGAGAGGGAGAGGTAATGAGACACATCTAGGGCCTGTCTATGTCACTGTAGCTGTCCTACTTACTATGATCCACTTATTCGACCATCATCCAAACCACAGAGGGCTTTCACAGTCCTGATTTCCTCGACTTTGTTTGTCCTTGACTTGGAGATATTGTATAAGTTGTGGACTGTTGTGCGTATATGTTATTTGGGGATTGTCAATGGATGGTCTGATCCAATATCTTTTGTCAACTTAAAGATCATATTTCAGAGAAGAAATTCAATGACCAGTTAGAATCCACAAAACAAATTCAGTTTCAGTAATGAAGAAAAATGGAGACACTAATTTGCATCCTGAATAACCAACAAATCCAGCTTGATGATGATTTCAGAGCACTGTAGTTTCATAAAACATCTTCATAAATACTGAAAAACTATTTGTGTCAGTCACCAATGTAAAACACAACAAGTGCAACTTCTTCAATTCATCCTGAACCTCTCTGGAATGATGATTGATGTGTCGTTGGAGGTGTTGAGCAGATGTTACTCATTGTAAGTGGGAGAAACTCTGTAGTGTACAATTATGGTTCATTTAATGACAGTGACTGTATTATTGGCTTATCTTCAGTGATGTGCAATCTGAAGCCCACAGCCTTTGGGAATCAATTCCCCCCTGTAAAGTTGACATACTGTATTATTGTCATGTGATACATAACAGGGCTGTAAATATAAAAATACATCAGGGACCACAGATAGCAAATGGTCCACAGCCTGTAGCCATGTTATTTAACTGAGGGTAAACATGGAAGCTAAGTGATGGGTCTCTGTTTGCCAATATGATTTAATGGGACACAAACTGATGCAGACCAGAGTAAATTGCAGTGTCATTTTGTGCAAGCAAAGACTTTGCCCTGGGAAAGATCATTGAGTTAAAACATATAGTTCAAGCTCTGAGACTGCACTTTCAAGTTAGCATAAGCCTAATTTTCCATCCTAGTCAGGCCACAGCTGAAATTAAGGTGACATGGGAAGAATTGGCTGCTTTTGAAGTAGAAATACTGAATTAATAAATGCCGTAACTTAGGTTGAAAGCAAGGTGTTGCTTCAGTTGTTGGTGTTAAGACTGCACAGACTGAGGTATCTTGGGGCAGGTTATATCAATGAAAGCTGACAGCTTGTGGGTGCAGCTTTCCCCCCCCCACCACAACCCAAGTTTTGTTTCAATTAAGGATCTTAAGATGTATACACTTGTCACAAACTTTCAGAATGATTTCTTGCCCCTAAGGACTAATAACTCTAAATTGCCTTCACTGCAGGTATGCCATTTTAGAAGAGAAGTTTTTGCCTCTGCTTATAAAGTATTGTGAAAAAATGAAGGCAATAATTAGCATGATATTGAAAGCTAGCAATTTATACAAATGCATTTACTATGTATTTTCACAACAGATAAAACTCTCTTTGTTATCGTCAATACTGACATCAAGTAAAGCTTATGAATAAAGTTATGCTTGTCATACCTTAAGAAGAATAGATCTATCAAAAATAGTTTTTCCCACCCTATTAATCTATTCTTATCGTAAATGACTGGGAAGCAAGTCAATTATTTTCTGCAGTTTGTAAAGAATGATGAGAGGTGTTATCTCAGAAAGAAGACATCCACCTTGTTTTATGACAAATAACTTGTCTTGTGCGTTTTTACCTGCAGGTTTAATTTGACATTGGATCAGCTGCAATTTATATCAAATTAAAATAAAATGCAGAACTTAAATATATAGTTATACATGCAGGTGCAAAAGGTCTCAATGCCATACCTTCAAAGGAGAAACATGAGTTGCTGCATAGTTATCCATCCCTTCCCTTTGCAACAGTGCAGTCCTGAAGCCGAGGTATCATGCTAGCTTAGCTCAAGAGCCATGTCTACAGCTCATACTGCTGCCTTTAACTTTTTATTTACTAAAAAGCTTTCTTATCGACAACTCATGCATCTGTAACTACTCTATGGAAGAATACTGGGATTTGATCGGAATTTTCCTGTAGGCTACTTTGTCTTGTTCTTAGTGCTTCCCAACAGGTGTTCCGTGTTAATTTGCAAACAAGACCGATTAGTCGGCTAGTAGTTAACTTACCTTTGAATTGAGTTAGCTTTGGAGCATTTCAGCCATTGCTAAATGTCCGCCATTATTATGAACGTCTGAGTTTCACTTGGCCAAGGTAAGAGTTTGCTTTTTGAATCAGTATTACCAGTAAATCACCTTAGTCACGTTCAGTGGGTATTTGGGGCACCTAGCAGGAAACGCAATGGCAACTGGCCTGCGGCAGGAGGCGGTTACACCAAGCGGCAACCTCCGTTCCAAAAAAATGAAGCCAATGCGGAAGTACAAAAAACTGCAGTTCATCGAGTGTCCGCTTGAGGCTGGCTCCAGAAGCACCGGAAGTTCCATAAGCCCCCAGCCAAAAAAGGCCGTTTTCACTACAAAAATTAACCCGTTTACAGCCTGGTACAAAAAACGAAATACATCTGATAAGTTAGTGGCATCATGTGCTCCCACTGTGGGGGGGGTGAATTTTTTTCTAACTCCTCTGATTTTTTGTTATTAAGGAAAACGGTCATGCCCATATAAGGGTTGTGGAGATTTGATTGACAGCTGCAGCGCTGAGCTGTCTCAGGTCAGAAGCAGTTCATCATAGCAGGAGGCTAGCAGCACTAGCTTGGTCCGTCGGACTTTTTTTCTTCGTGTGGAGTGTTTGTCTAGCAACAAATCTGGCTTGCTGTGCGATTAATTGGATTAACAGACCATCCAAGACTGTGATGCTTCAGTATTTTTCGGTAAGTGATATAGTAGTTTTATATTAACTGCATACTCGTGTCGGTATCATAGACTGTAAATATTACGGTGTCTATTTTGCGGTCCTAGCTTGTTTAGCGTTAGCTTGGTGATATACATAGACTGTAAATATTAATGATATAGTGATATTGTTAAATGTACTGCATACTCATCGGGAGGTGTAGGTATCTATGTACGACTGGCCTCAGTGTAGCCCATTATTTACGGTCAATGGTTTAACTTTAGCCGATCAAGAGACACAGATGCTAATGAAACATAGATAGCTATCCAGGACTAATAAACTGGAGGGTTAAACTAAGTCTGAAATGTTAGAATTTGAATTGTTTAGATGTTGAAAAGAAAGAGTTTGTGTGATGTTATAAACTAAAGGTCCAACACGATGGTTCACCACAGACTGTAATGCTCACAGAGAGTTGGGACCGGTTATTATATTAGCTTGAATTTCCCTCGGGATCAATAAAGTATCTATCTATCTTTAAATCATTGAAGTATTTATTTCATGTTAAGATGAAGTACTATACCAAATAAATGCCTTCATGTTTCCTTACACTAAATCTGTGGCTGTATGTGGAATATCATTCTGCAAGTGAGTGAGAGAGCTGACAGTAGATTGATTACAATAAGGTTTATCTTAGAATAGAAAGAATCATTTCCATGTTGATTACCTTCATACCTTTGTTGTCTGGGTAGTACACGGTTGAATTTATAAATGCACTCTTACACACAGATGAAAACAGAAAATGCACACACATGGATTTAATGGATAACTGCTATTTTCTGTCTTTTTTTGTCATCCTGGAGACCCTGCACTAAAAGTCTCTCCTGGATCCATGTCACATGCTCAAGCTTCTTCAGTCTTTTCATCAGTCGAAGTTCTGCTGAGAGAAGATGGCCAGCAGATCAGATGGCCGTACATCAAGGAGCTCCACAAGCTTCAGGAGAAGGAGGGTTTGCATCTTGACAACAATTGTGGTGTAAGAAGCTGTTCAATAAAAATATTTCTCCATCAAACAACTTGCAGTCATACCCTTTTCTTCACATGTTTAAACCCTTTGTCTAGTTTAGATGGGAGAAAGCAGATACTATGTGATATTGATCTGGGAAGACATTTTGAACTGTGTTTTTATTCACAAGTTATTGATTGTATTGACTCTGTATGTATCTTGATTTAAGAATGGGGCTGTGTCTAAGGGCATATTCTTGCAATGACTCTGTTCCATCCCATTTTCAGAAATGAACTGCGTTAGTATTTGGTAAAAAGTTGTGTAAAAGTAAAAACTTAGCTATTGAGTTGAGCATTAATGCACATTTTAGTCATTTCAAATCTAAAATGTATACTCAGAAGTAGAAACAAAGGAGTGCATTTAAATATTTATTTAATCTGAAAAACCACATTCAAAAAAGCCTGTTTTTACACCAGAAGTTAACATGTTTACGGCTTGGTACAAAAAACAATTTGATGAAGGATAATTGTTATTCACAATAAGGGGCTTGATGTAACGGTTTGTCAGGAGGCTTAAAACCCGCCTCAGCTCCAGCTTTCAGCCTGTCGTTAGGTTGACTGAAAGTTATGGTGAGAGCACTTCCAACATGGAGACCGCCATCGATGCAGGAACAAGTGGGTTACATCTCTCAGGCCATCCGGGGGAGACCTGCCTCGCAGTGAGTTGTTGAAGAAGGGAAGCAGGCCTTTCAACCGAAGTCCACCCCAGCCGAACCAACAAATGCAGATGTTGTTGAGGCCTAGGTTTCTTCTTCTGTCTCTGCAGCTCTCTGGGCACATGGACGGACATAGCTGTCACCAATAATTCACACTGTCTATAGAAGAAATACAAAAATGTTCAATGAATGCCTCAGATAAGGCAACATGTACAGTTCACTACACGTGACAGCTCAGGGTGTGTTTTGTTATTAGCCACATCTGCAGGGATAATATTGAACAAGGTAGCCACAACTCATAATAATAGATGCCAGACTTGAGATACATTTCTAATACCTACAGTTTTTGGGGTGTGCAGCTGACCCTTCGTCATCACTGGCCACAGACTCCATGACTTCAGGGCTCTATAGAAAATAAATATCTTATGATAAATATAAAACATTTCTTTTTCAAGTGTCATGTTCACCCACATCGCTATCAGTAAATATAAGTCACAGACATTCCTCTGTTAGTCAGAACAGTAACAACCATGAACTGTATGCATTGTAATATTGATTTCTTCTGGATGTCTCTCATGTATTTACAGTCTATGGTCTAACAGTAGTTTAACAACAACAACAAAGCTCCTTCATCGTTTTAAAACGGACTTCTTATCCTTTAATATGTAATTACACCCAAGCAATGATTTGTAACACAATAGGAGAATTTATTTGTAAAGATCAGCCTCAAAGTGGTTCTTACATTGTATGTTAAAACGATGCTAATGTATTGCTCTGCTAACCCGGTCTACTAACTGCTGTGACAAATAACTAATGACCATAATTATATATTTAAAAAAAGTGTAGTTTTAATACTAAAATGATATATTTGGGATGACGATAATTCGTTGTAACTGTGTTATAGAAAAGTTTAATGTTAACTTACTGTTTATAGAGTTATCTCTGGACGAGTGGGAGCAGGAGAGCCGTAGGGGGTGATGTAAAGCAGACGTTAGCTTTGTTGTGAAGTGGACGGTTAGCTAGCGTCGAGCTGGTCGAGCATCGGCGGACTTTAGTCCCGCCTTAACGCTGTTGTTAGGTTGATCCCTCTTTGATCCAAGTTAGGTTGAGACAACAAATCCAATATGGAAGCGCCCGTCGATTGGACTCTTTTTAAGCCTCCGTCACAGACGGGATACGTCACTCAGGGTTCGTCCAGTATTATTTACAGTCTATGGGTTACACTAGTAGGCCCCGAGTAAATAATGAGCCCCACTCTGGAGGGTTATGTGTAATGAAAAACACTTCTTTAAACCTTTAAAGTAAACATGTGTAGAGAACGATCTGGCCTACGTTTATATAAACGATTTTTTTTTTATTTTTTTTTTACTTATCTTTTTTTTTTATTTAAGGAATGACCGTCTGTTGAGTCGAGTGATGATGACGTTGAACTTTGCTGCAAGTTGTCATATTTGTTTAGGACACCATACTTTGCATGAAAGGTTTCCTAGCTAAGGTTTGCAAAAAGTTTTGTATGTACCTGTGCAAAACAATACAGTAAGTTAATGTTTATCATCTGGTTATCGATATTTTTCTTTGATCAGATTAAGACAGGGTGAAGTGGACGATCCTACTGGACTACTGGATGCTAATGTGCTGAGGACCTCATCATGCCAACAATCTAGAGATGGATTATCTAGGACGATGAGGAGGACACTGATGAAGTTGACTGTCCGACAAGCTTCTTCAGTATTGTAAGTTTGCATTTCGAGTTAAAAATAAGCTAAATCCATCAGGTGTTGTGTGCGTCAGGCTAATGCTGGTGTTACGGTTTGAAGAGTGACCGTGTTAACTGTGGACCTTTAGCCGAAAGCCTCTGTGGTTGTAGCCTATGTGTTGTAGTTACAACTGATGTTGTCGACGCTACAACAGATGTTGTCGACGGAATGTGTCCTATCTAATGCCTCTTTGGCAAGTTTTGTATAATTATGTAAAGAGTACTCGTTAGATATGTCTGTAATGAAACTCTAAACAAGAGGCATTTCCACAATAACCGCAGACGCACTCGGAAGAAAGTCGCAAGTTTACAAGGTCACTCTTTAAAGCGTAACACCGGCTACACTTAGCTGGTAACTACTGTAGTTGGCCTGCGCTGCTTCTGCTTCTTCTCTCAAGTTATTGGCGGAACGCAAACACTTTAGAGGTGCATACCGCCACCCAGTGTACAAGAGTGAGTAACATCATGTAATTTACCTACTTTTAATTAGCCCAAGCGGTGTGGTCCTGTTTTCATATGGCTCAATGAAGCTGTTCCACCATACTTAACTCTAGCGAGTGCTACATTCTGCTTTGTTCACAGCATGTATATGATTTAAATCCATACATGCTTTTTTTGGTGACTTATATTTGGATTGTGATTGTTTTGGTTTCTTGTTGTTAGAAAGCTCTTGTTGAAAAGAAACTTACTAGGGATTAAACTGTGCTGGCATTGTTTGTTAGTAAAATGTATTCCTATTAGGCCTATATACCTGGCCTGATTGAATCGCTTTTATTTTTAGTTGAATTGTGTAATATTGTTTGTTTTGTGAATTATTTTTTAGAATCAGCTAAAAACATTCTAGCTAACATAAATGAATATAATAACCCAACAACCAAGTCTCCAAATAGAGACTGAAGACACTAAATGTTGAGTCATTCAAGACAAGTCAAGTTTATTTGTGTAACACATTTAAAACAGCCTCAGCTGACCAAAGTGCTTTAGTGCTTTACAAACAATGCGTAAAAACAACAACAACAGCAGCAAAGAAAGACATAATAAGAAAAATCCCCATCACGTGCGTCCAGAACGGATCATCCGCTTTACCACTAGTTGTAGTTCACCTGAGTAGAGGACAAAGTAAAGGAAAAGGGGCGAACACATACAGCCCTTAAAGGTCTAAATGTAATTCTTTTCCAAATAAATCTCCCTGTACTTTATGGATTGCTTTTTTTACATTTGAAAACGTGATCAGCTTGATAATATACAGCATTTCAAGAAACACAATATTTATTACAACATAACCTACTATTTTTGTGACCATTTTGCTTCAACATTGTTTTCCCGGATAACTTTTTTTTTAGTAATGGTTGATTGTTGTGGTATCTAATGCATTCATATCCAGATTTTGCAGCAGTGAGCTGTCAGTTAAAGTATGAACACAAAGACATCTTGAGCCTGATTTATACAGCAAAGCCCCCAGATACCACATTTTCTCCCACACTGTATCCGTGACGTGTTGGGTTATCATTTACTTCATTTGATGTTCTGCTCACAGTCAAAAAGCCCAGTGGAGAAAAAGGGTGTTAGCTGAGCAATGCTGCTAGTATGCAGGAAGCTTAGTAAATCCCGTCATTGCCCCTCTGATCAAACCTTTATTGATTTAATTGGTGAATTACTGCTGCTGATTTGCAATACTACATGTTTTCCACAGCCGGGCATCCTTTGCCTCATGCAGCAGGTTGAATGTGATACTTTGAAAGGCCACAGGGATCAGATCTCAGCAGGGCACATGTTCCTCACCATGTGAGGCTGCATGTGTTCGTACACATGTCAGAGCTATGGTGTAGTAAGTGGGCCACAATGTGTTTGTGTGTATGATGTGCACGCATGTAGGACTCTTTTATACTGTGTCTGCCCTGAGCTTCAACAGGTGGTCAAAGGGCTGAAGTCACTTGTGAACACATTTGTTTTAAGTCAAGAGAGTTGGGCTAGTTGTGATATAACTTTGATATTGAGATTTCCCTTGGCAGATTTGGGTATGTTTTAAAGGATTGTTTCTAATTGAAAAAGGCTGATAAAACTCTGATTTAGCTGGACAATGCAAGTGTAATAAGTGTGTCAATGGGAATTTATTCAGGTGTGTTAGTGATGTAAAAATCATGTATTCCAAAGCTCTGTTGTATGTGTTATCTCCTCTGTTTCTGTTTCTATTTCTTAATTAAGAAAATTAAGAAATAGGGGGGGTTCTGGGCTGGTTGTTTTTCGACGGCAGTGGAGGTACTTATCGATCTGAATGGATTTCTTTGTGGACAGGATTCCCTGGGATTTTGTCAGGTCACAGTAGGTGCGCTGCATGGTGGCTGACTGGAATAAGCCTTAAGTTAGTCAATCAGGACTGATGAACGCTGCTGAACAGTTAGAAAAGTACGACTTAAAATGACCACAGCATGGAGAATGAGGATTTTGTCTTTATGGCCAAAAAACATTTCAGTGGTCAGGGTTGTTTTTAACAGTGAGTGATCTTACAGCCGCAAGTGCTAACAACGCTACAAACTTTTTAGTCTTTGTTTTAACTCTTAAGCCAGCAATAGCCTAATTGATCTTTTTGGCAACTTGAGTGCATGTAAACTATTTTCTCTATAAATGGACATATCTTTGCCTTGTAAGTGATTTGACACCAGCACCTGAAGGAAATATCTGGCTCTGTAACTGAGAAATGTTTAATCCAATGCCTGTCGACGATCTCTGTATGCCTATATTACTATAAAACTCTGCAAAACTAAGAAGTGTATATCATCATGTTAAATCATCTCTACTGTACATTCATCATAGTTTATCTCACTTTCCTCTTTTCATTTAATTCTTTGTCATGATAAAAATGGTCATTTGAATAGATCAAATACAATAAAAGAAACAGATATTTGACATTGAACTTTCAAATTGAATAAAATGCTTTTTAACATCCTTTATTTATGACTTTAGTGTTGGGTAAGGACAGGTCCAATCTTTAAAGATGCAAATGGCATGCAGTATGCACATGAGTGTCATGATGGTGCTGCATCAACAAGGACAGAATGGAAAGATTCACACACAAAATTAAACATTGTGGCTTCAAGTAGTACTGTTTGTGTGATGAGAATAAAGACCAGGTCTTATCTGATATAAGTGATCACCATAAGGACGAGTGGGGTCTTTTGAGAAAGGTGAATATATGGCATTAAGCCTCACATTGAAATCAATATAAATGTATAATGGTTCCAGTTTAGAACTTAAAAGAGTTGAATCCTGATTCTATCTGGTCCTCTCGGTCTGGCTGGTCTTTATCAGCTAATCAAGCCCCCCTCAGGCACTTCCTTATTCTCACAGACACTGTCACAGTTTCCATGCCTGGTTTCAGTGAAGTCAGAGCGTACCCTCAGGCACCACTGCCTTTTATTTCTTTCAAAAAGGAAATGACCTGCATGTTTGCCACATAAGTGCATGCCTGCATACATGTTCAACACACTCCCCCTTTGGTCCAAGGAAATCTCTAAGGAAAGTATCCGGCTTAAAATAGCAAATTACCACCAACCCGCCTTATGTTCCATTGCACATTAGTATCAGTAATTAATCTAGGTTGTAAGACACATTTGAACACATTTAACCAGCTTAAAGTAAAATATGATGTTATTAATAAAAACATTTAGTCTATAAACTGCCAAGACTGTAACATCATTTTAATTGAGTTGTATTTTTGTGTCTAGTAGGAATCACTTCATATAAAGAATTGAGTACCCACACCCTTTTTATAATGAATGGCAAAGTTTTAAATCACCTCTAAGCAGACCGATCAACATTCAAATCTGGTGAGCCCCAAAAGCGGCTTGATATGTGCTGCCATCTGCTGGTGATATTCCCCCAATTCACTCTGAACCTAAACCGATTGGTCTTGGTGGAAAGCTAGCCCACCAGGCACATGTGATGGGACTTTAAATGTCCCCTCACTGCCTACATAACACATTTAAAGACTTGAAAGTTCTAGATTTCCCAGCTAGACTTGCTAACTTCATTCCCAGCCAAACAGCATGCACAGCCACACTACAGCATTCTGTCTACTACATACAAAGACACAAACACTAAAAGTACTAACAGGAAGTACTGGACATGTGCCAACAAGACACCTGAACACTGCACCAACCAGTCAAAGCTTTCTTTATTAAGATACACAAATAAAATAATTATAATATGTATGACTCTGTAGATATACACTATGCACCTTTTTAATATATTTAACTTTATTCTGGCTGACAGCAATTATTTACAGTTTAACTCGACAACATGAAGATGAAGAATAGTACCAGAAAAGAGGCACGTGTTTACAGCCAATCACAGGGCCTCGGCTCATGAATGTTAGGATACACTGTGTGTGAGACCCTTTCTCTCACCATGCTATTTTTAGTAGACACCAATGCCTTCCGGCAAAAATCGCATGAATATGGATAGTGTGCTCTGCTGTACAGAGTGGTTTGCAGCAAGAGAGCAATGATTCAGACAGACAGACTGCACGTCCTCTGTGTGTGTTCAATACATACTGGACCAGTGCTTGAGTATCATCAGGCTTTCAAGGAATAAGGAGACATCAGGTTTGACTGGACACTGAACATGTCTCCTCTTTAAAGAATAATCCCCTGACATGCAGTGTAAACACTTGGATCCATGTCAGACTTTTATTGCCTCCTTTTTTTACCAAAATCTTCTTGTGATTTTGTTTAATTTCTTATGATTGATTTTGATTATCCCCCAGCTAAAGATTACAAACAAACAAAACTCTGAACCTCTTAAAAGGTGTATACAAATCTGGAAATCATATTACAAACCACATAAAACAACAAAGAACACATAAGACAGCAGATTTCTCAGTTGCTAAGGGGTTTGTAGCTTGATGAAATTATTTTTATCCTCCTCAAAGACTGAAGTTCTTGTTATCATTACAGCTCGCAGAAATAGCAGCACCACACACAACGAAAGTGAGATTGATGAAGTAAACTATCAAAATAAAACTAGGAGCTGTAATTTGCTTTAAGTAAACATAATTAATCCTTAGCCATGCAAAGTAAGTGTTTAAACGTTGATATAATTTGAAATGCTTCCACATATTCACAAGTTGATGTTCTTGGTTTAGTTACCAAACTTGTTTCCCTCTTAACAAAAGTCCAATCATTCATCATTTCTAGAAAATAGCACAGTACTCGACTTTTACTATGCACCAACCCCACATTTATCTTGTTTACTTTCAATCACTCTTGTGTGCCAAAGACCACGTTCTAGCATCCTGTCCTTGACCTTAGCATAGTTTGCAAGTCAATATTATTCAAAGGCTGTCTATGGTTGTGCCTTTAAATAGGCCAATTTAGGCTTGGAGCACATGCATCTTAGAAGACAGGTTTATTTCGGTGTGTCTCAATTTTTCTCAAGTCTCCTTTGCCGTCGAGAGATATCCTTGAGAAAAGGGCCACTGGGCGTCTGTACTTACCTAAACATCTCAAATCAAGTTGGACTAGGCGATGCTTAAACCCACAGTGTGTGTCGTCTGTAGTGTGCAGGGTCCTGCAAGTTTAGCAGTGTCCAGCAGAGAGTGCCCTGACTCTGTTTAACACTGGAAAGCTTAGCACCAACCTTTGCATGAAGCAATCTTCCATTTCACCTGTGAGTGAAACAGATATCTGCAGAAGGGTTCTTGGTTTAATTTGTATTATGAGCATGTATGTTTGCAATAAAAGAAGATACATTAAACAAGATGAGAGGCAGTTTGCTTATTGATGCACTGCAAGTACGCTACTTGTTGTGTGTCTAATTATCTTTTCACACCTAGAGTACATGTGTGCTCAGGGAATACAGTATTCACTTAGCAAATCTAAATGATTCATTTGTCATGCAGTTTACAGCCCAAGGCTATGGTTAATCATTTGGCCAAAACATTCTACAGAAACTAGTATTATGGTTCTGCCAGCAAATAATGTTTCAATTCTTCTGATGAGCATTGACTTAATCTTAATCTCCTCTCCTCTCCTCTCCTCTCCTCTCCTCTCCTCTCCTCTCCTCTCCTCTCCTCTCCTCTCCTCTCCTCTCCTCTCCTCTCCTTCCTAAATGCCTTGTTCTCTTCGACTGTCCTCTCCCTATGAAGCGGTCTTGTTCTCCTCACTTGCAGATGATGTGGTTTGGAGGGCTGGAGCTGATGCAAAGTGACGTGTCTCCCCATCACAGGAGTGTAGCTGAGGCTGGGCCTCACTTCCCCCGCACTGGGCTGTTTTTGTTCGCCGCAGCTCATGCGGATAATTTGCCGGGATGCAGTGGAGGGCTGTCACAAGGACTTGGCTCAAGGGGTGTGGGAAAATAGCAGAAGCGTCTTCCATGCTCAAACCCTGCCTTAATGACGAGCACTAAATATGAACATCTTCTTTGTGTAAGCGATGCATTGGACGCCCTGCACGTCCCTCGCCATGCTTTAGCTTTCTCTCTTTTTGGCCCCTTCTTTCCCTCCCTGATTCTTTCGCAGACTTGTCGAGAGTGTTGTTTGAGAATGAGTTGAATAATCCGACTGACAAGAAGCCTTTAGGTCATGGCATCTCTGGTCAGAAAATATTCCCAATTCTTTGTGAAAGCGCTGCACAAACACAGCTCTGTGCGACTGAGCTAGTGTTCCTCTATGAATGCTACTTAAATGTCTTGGGAGACAACATGGGCTCTGTCTTGGTATCCTTTATCATTATCTTCACAGTATTTTTTTTTATAAGCTTTTAATATGATTGCAACACCTACACAGAAAAACTCTATCTTAGCAGAACTAGATTGAATTATAAATTAAGAGGCAGAAAGCGCCTTCATACGTTACAGATCAGAGACAGCAGTCCCAGTTCAGTTGAAAAAGTCTATGTAGAATTGTTCCAGTGACAGTTACAGATAAAGTGATCTCGGGGAAACTAAGGAAGAAAACACACCAACCTCCCTTAAAATAGACCTCCCTGGGTACTGAAGCAGAGGACGCGGTGACATTGTGAATGCAAACATCTGTGCAGAACCTTGCAGTACCAAATGCCCCAACCCCAAGTTTGAGCAGACTCTCCCGTCATCCTCTAAGGAGCAGCCATTTTGGAAGGCTCTCCCGGCACAGATGTTGCATATTAAAATGTAGGGCTGTTTTAGCAGAGGAAAAGCTGTAGAGAGAGGAGGGCTACTCCTCTGTGGGCCTCACCTGTGCCTTCATCCGAGAAGCCAATCCAAGAGAGGCTACTGTCTAACCAAGCAAAAACAAAGTGACATTCAAGATAAAGTCACCCTGTCGCCTCTTTGACCCTGGGAGGCTGTGGACAAATTGTTTTCACACATGAACATACTTTGTTTACAAGAGAGACCATTTGCTCTTGTGCTAATTTCCAGAAAACTATTGATACACCTCAGCCGTACATGATGCTGTAAGCTATGTGAAATGTTTGAGCTGTATGAGTCTCAAACATAAAGATATCAGTGCTCTGACCCTGCATGATCAGAGTTTAAACAGACAATAAACATTTTTTGTCATCAAACCTCTTCGAGTGAAACAAACACTGTCCACAAGATGGAGATATTCACCAGTTTAAAGCCTGGCTCCCACCTGGCTGTACGTGAAACAGACAGACTGATGGAGGAGAGAGAGACACAGAGACCGAGCGAGAAATGCACTACATGGCTGTGTGTGACAGATTGTGTTTGCACGAGGCAGTATGCGATGCCCGTCTACTGTTTGAGCGTGTCTCTTTGTTTATGTGTACAGTAATCGGCCCGAGTGGGTGTGTGTGTGTGTGTGTGTGTGTGTGTGTGTTTTTGAAGAGTGTGGCGCTCTCTCCTGCTGAGGTGCTGAGGAGGGCAGAGCGTGCTAACGGAGAGGTTGTGTGAGTGGTCCCTGAGCTTATTGGCGGGGGTCCCAGAGGGCCCTGAGCAGAGGAGAGGTCAAAGCGGGTCGGCTGTCCTGTGTGTTGGCAGGGGCCCCGCGGCCACGCTGCGTGCTGGGGAGGGTTCAGGTGTGCGTCGACCTCTTGCTCCAGCGGGCTGTAAGTAAAGAGGCCGGGGTCTGCTGCTCTTATTCAGGAGGAAAGCTACCGCTGCAGGAGACCTGACCTGGACCTACAGAGACCTTCATCCTCTTCATCCCACCCTCACCTTCACCTTTAGAGCCTGTGAAGGGTGCAACAAACACAGTCAGCACCGAGATTCTTCACCAAAAAACAAACCATCTAATGAAAAACTGTACTTGAAAAACTATTTCTTAGCTTACAAGCTATGGCAATATAAGGTACTCAATAGTCTTTGGAACAGGTATTTTATATGTGGCAGATATTTTCGAAAAGTCATTCATTAAGAAGGAATTGCAAACTGTCTGCTTTTATCTTCTTTTTTTTACCTCACTTTACAACATTTCTCTGTTTAATTAGTCCAAAGCATTTGTAAATTATGAAACAGTAAATCTACGAATAATAAGATGTTAACAGAAGGTTAATAACTAGTTGCAAACATATAGCTTACAGTGCAACTATGAAATTGTTTCAAACAAACCAGTGGGCCAGCTTCATTAGTCGTTAGTGTTACCAGATTGAAATCACTGGATCCTCATTAAAAAAAACAGGAGCAACTATTGCTCTGTTACAGCATCAAGTGCAGTGCATTTTGATGCTTAACGTCAAACCATGTTGAAAATAAAAGCCCCATTTAAAAATGAAAGAGAGCCCAAATGTCAAAAAACACCAATCAAATTCATTCTTTTCAGTGAGCACTAAGCTCCAAAACATCATTAAAGAGGACAGCTTGATCGCCAAGAATATCTTTGCTCCAAAAAAAAAAAAACCCCGGCCCTTTCTCTCATACAGTATAATGATGAAAAGCCCTCGTAATGATGCTACAACTATGTTTCTGTGTATTCTTTTACGTGGGGTGCAGTCGAATTTTCTCCACTCAGTCATTGTGTCTTTATATGAGTCATTCAAGAATGCCAACTAGATAATCCGGAGAATCGTCAGAATGGCTTCTATGGACAGTTGAGTGCACGCACCTTGTCCATGGGCGCATTAATTAAGATGTTTGTTTGAGACCACTAGCAATTAATGCACTGTATCAACCAGCACCGTGCATCACAATAATGAATGGCAGCCAAATGGTGTTTTTGCAATGGCACCTGGTCCTCAATAGGCATTGTCTGGCTACCTTTTGTGCCCATGTAGTGTAACATATTGCCCTCAAGCATTGACCATCTGACCAGGGAGAGGGCTTGAACGCTAGGCTAATAATAGGAGAGCATAGCCAGGCAATGGATTCTTGTAATTATGTCCCACTGTGGGACATGATGGGTGGAAAAGAAGATAGGAGAGGGGGCTAACAGAGAAGACAGTAATGAGGAAAAAACAGCACAAGTGAGAGCATCAGTCAAGTTGGTATCAGAACGTGGCAAAGAAACGACCACTTTTTTTTTCTGATGCAAGAGGATGACAGCCAGATCAATTAGTTGTGTGTAGATGTAGAGGTTAAGATGGCAAGGACAGTCCAAGTACCTGAACTGGATCAGCTCTCCTCAGCCTGGTGTTGGGAGAGTCTGAGCTCTCCTGGTCAGTGCAGCGTACATGTTCAAATCAGGCATATAACGTGTTAGGCCATTTTCAGGATCTGAAGCCAAGGTCTTGGCAAGAGTCTGTCTCTCTGGGTAACACAGACCTGCCCTTGAACTCAGTTCCCAGGGAATAGACTCATTCTCTGCTGAAAAGTGGAGAAAGGAACCTATTATCTGACAGAGCCTGTGGAGGAGACGCCGGGGCAATGATAGAGAACTCAGCCTGGAAAATGAGGCCGAAGCAGACCACCAGACCAAAGTTTGTTTGCACAGTGACTTTCATATTGTTTGTGTTTTTTGTGTGCATGTGCGTGTATGAGCTCTACCGTGCATGTAAACACGTCTGTGTGGGTGCGTAATTTGCAGTATCACTGTGTATGTGAGCCCCTCACTGTGAGCAAAGGAAGGATGCAATTTACATTTTTGTGCACATGTACAGGAGCAGCAACAAATAAAAAACCCTGTGCCTAAAAATAAAATGACTTGAGAATTAATTAAAGTCAGAGAGTGTGCAGCAACAAACAGATGTGTCCTATTTAGGGCTAATATCAACTTTAGCTAACTAGTGTGGGGAACTTGTGATTGATGGCGTCTGTCACTGTTGCAGCTCCAACATGCCTTAATCCTACCCAGCGGTTGCACAGCACCCAGATACACAATGCCTGATCTTTTATTCCTTTATTCAAATCCCATCGATTGAATGGAGTGATCAGAGGCGTTGCCCTCTCTGGAAGAGCTTAATCTCTCTCTGACACATGGAAGACTTGCTGGACTTTGATGATGCAGCCGCATATCCTTTTGGGCTTTCAAACAACTCTGCGTACGCCGCTACCTCCGTCAGCTGTCTGGAGAACAATCATTCAGTACAAAGCACTGTCAAGGCTTCAGCAAGCAGAAGCTTCACCCCACCAGCCTCTTATTCACCCCCCCTGCTCCTCCTCCGGCTGCAATGCACTGTGGGATTGGATAACCAAATCCCAGATGCAATTAGTGGTGCTTTCAGAGGCCGTGGTTTAAGCAATATGCTGGAATACTTCATTGTGCCCCTGTGCACTGGTTACTGGCAAATTGGAGTTTCATCAGATCTACTGTGCTAAAGACATTTACAAAAAGCGAAAATCATGGTGGACAATTCACTTTGTTACACTCATGGCTCTAAACAAGAGCAGTCCTGAGGATTTTTAATTGATGGGTCTATTGTTTCTTTGTACTCACTAAGGATAACATAATTACCCTGCTCATTATCCCGCTGTGGCTATGTTAAAGAGTTTATCAGAGCCTATGCAAATGCTCCTGCAGACTGCTACCCTTCCTCACTGGATATTTTCATGACGTTGGGCCTATTGCATCTACAGTATGTATGTTTTATGGAATCTAAAGGCATTCGTCTTGAAAGAAGTAGTCAGGGCACAAAGACATCCGGTCGATAGCGAACGCACACACGATGATATATTTATCCCTCAAATAATCCTCAGGTCTGACTACTTCTCCATTAAAATGATAGATTTGACTTGAATAACACCCACACAGCAACGGATGTCAGTGCAGAAAAATGAGCCTGTGTTGTCACAGCAGGGATAGAATGTCATCTGTGTATCAAATGTGATCATCTTCATGGGCTTGTGGTGTGTGTGTGGAGCTGTGTGCGCTGTCTGGTAATGTCTTGTGACAGCCTCACAGAACTCATCCCTCACGGTATGCCCAGATCTACCTGGGAAATGACCATCCCCATCAGACAGGGCCTGTCATCTACTACATGTCAATGAAAGGCAGCCTCATATGGTCGGATGGGCTGTGTGTGCAAACAAAAACGCAAACATTCTCAGGCTTGCTTGCTTGTACATGAAAGTGTGCACTTCCGAAAGCATGCACAAGCAAGTGTGTGTAAGCAACATGCACACAAATTCAGACAAAAAAGTTGAAAGAAATTCCAACCTGTGGGTGCAGGGGTTTGGTTTTATATCCATAACTGTACAAATATCCCTTGCCTGTAAAATAGCCTATTAATTATATTGTTGTAAAAGAAATTGATGCTGTACAGAAAGGAGTAAGTAATAAATAAGGTTTCAATAAATAATGTAACCAATTTTTAATTAGATCTAAATTCCACTTTCCATTTCTGTTTTGTTGTGACAAATTGAAATTCAATGTAATAAGTTTTGAAGCCCAGTCCAGATGTAGTTAACCCCTTTCAGAGTTTTTTATTGTTATTAAGGCTCCTGTGAGAGCTTTTAAGTGGTTATGAAACAGACTGAAATGAAAACTGATGCCAATTTACAGCCTTCAAAAACAAGCCAGATCATCAGAAAGAAGATTTTTATTTCTGAATAGTCATCAATATTGTCTGCAACTGCTGCCACGGGGTAGGTGTCAGACAAGGACATTCTAGCGGGTTGAAGAAACAAACATTTTCCTGCTGCAAAGTTTATCAATACGTTTTACATTTGATTGCCTAGAAAGCACGATAAGGTTTTTTAATTTCAGAAAACACAACTGAAGTATGTACAGGACAAAATCCGTAAAGAGATATGACATACCACTGTGTCCACAGGGGGCGCCAAAATCAACACAAACATAAAGTTCCTCAGTAGCTTTAATGGCAGAATGTGCGACATTTTACACATAAAAACAGCAGAAATCAAGTATATCCTCTGTAAATTCCACGTCAATTTATGTGCAATGTGAAGCTATGAGTTAACCAAAGTGTGCTAACATTAGCCTGCTAACACAACAATGCAGACCACAGACAATTGCAGCTCGAGCAAAGGACAATTTTGTCCGCCGCTTGCGGTTAATGTAGATAATTAGGCCAGGACACAGTTGAAAAAGAGATTTTTAATCTCAATGACTTTCTTTCCTGGTTAAATATAAAAATAAATACAAATATGGTGCGTTCTACTTCATAACTCCTTCGTGTGAGTGGAGAGGGGTTTTAAGTGTGTGCCGTTGGAGTAGAGCGGAGGTTTCAGAATAGCGGAGATGTCGCAAAACAGCAGTTTGTTTTGGTTTAGTGTTGGTGCTCAAGGGCGACATCTACTGGATCAAAGCAGCATTCTTCCTTCCTTTAATTAATAACTATAATTCACAGTCAAGATTTCCGTTATCATTTCATTGGCACAGTTTTTTAAAACTGCTAAATTTCCACAAGTTCTTGGTCACTTATTCTGTTATGAAATGTAAAAGAAGGTTCGGTTCTTACTTGCTGAATATTGGTAGTATCTCAAGCTTTAGACATGCTGTTAGGTTTGACTGAAAGACTTAAGTCAAGTATCAATTAACCTTGTTACTAAGAGCTTTATACACCAAAGCTTTGAAGTGAAGAATGTATTTCATTTTAACAATGTAAAATATTTTAACCCCTTAAACAGGAAGAGAGATTGTTGTGCGTGTTCATAAGTGTTGGGTTGTTTTTTTATGTTTATAACCTTATGTCAGAAGGTGTAGATTTGTCATAGTTGTAATTGAAGTACGAACTGGTCCATTTGTCCAATCATTTGGAATAGAAAAAAGTGAAGATTTTTTGGCTTATCGATCATCTGAAAGATCTTGTTGAAATTTAATAATTTGAAAATGAAAACTACAATAACGCTTTTCTTCTTTGCACCAGGAGTAGGTATCTTGGGTTCATAGTAGTTCATTATTTGTCCAGCTTTTGTACATTTTACTTGCAAACTGTATTTTCCGATAGCACATCTTTGAAGCATCTTCATTTTCTCCCCAACAAAAGATGTTTTTAAGCTGTTAAAACAGCAACAAAGGCCACCTTGCTATTCTTCACCCGGCAAATGACACAAAACCTGCAAGTGCAGAAATTCCTATTTATCTTGCTGTTTGCATTTTGCAATGCTGATCATATTTAAACAGCTCTTTGAACAATCTGCACCCTTTTTCTGTCAACTTTTGAGCATTGTGTTGGATCATGCAAAACTAACCCCCCCCCCCCCCCCCCCCCCTCCTATTATTGCTTGAGTTCAGGGGCTTTACAAAATAAACTAGCTCCTTTTGGCTGCATTAGGAGACACAAACTGTGCTGACTCGCACACTTTTGAAGAGAATTCTACATTTGTATGGCTGAATCGATACAATTAAAATAGCTTTTTTTGCGTTAAGCAGTTCGCACTTCCAGCTCAAAGTGGGGACCTCAGCAAAGTTGTTGTTTTCTCAGTCTACACCATTTACCTCAATTCTATCATCACTGACAACCTGCCGGCAAACTTCAAGGGCCAAGTGTGCATAAAACAAATCATTTCTGGGTGTCAGCAGATAATGTGGGGTAGTGATGCAAATCTGTTTACCACTTTTCTTCCAATACATTAAAGGTGCTTTTGTGTTGCGTTCTTTGACGGCATGTCATAGAGCAAAGAATTTGTGTGTGTGATGTGTACGTGTGTTTGTAAGAGAGAGAGACAGAAAGGCAGAGAGTGATTAAGTCGGAGCTTGTTTATATGTATTTGCTTTAAGTGTGAGCAGGTGGATTCTGAGGAGACATCTGCTTCCTTTAAGTGGTTTTGAAGTTTATTTGCTTCATATTTCAGACTATGAAGTGGTAAGGGGAATAATTATTATAATAATATTATGTATAGCTTTACAAAACAACAACACTGTCATTACCCTTTGATTTCTTGTTTTCACCACTGACTGTTTATAAAGATGGACAGCACATCTCCACCTTCTCCATCTGTACAAAAGTGAAGCCAAAGTACTCCCCATGATGGCTGCTGACATATTGCGCTGATGTAATTTTGCACAGTGGGCTCTACCACTTCTTTTCACATCCAACCCTTCCTGCTAACCAAAGCATGCCTCTAACTCACAGACCAAATGGCAAAGAAACCTTCGGTCTGTACAGTCGACAGCAGAACAGATTTTTGTGTCAGTGTAAAGCAGACACTCAAATAAAGTTCAATGACTCTTGTAATGGTGTTCATTACATTTCTTTTCGCTCTCTTCCTCCTCTGTGCTGCTGTTTAAATGCCGCAGGAGCTACATTCGTCAACAGAGCAGTCAATCATGGCAAGAAACCCACTTTTATAGCATCAATAAACTCAAACTTAGCTTATCAGTTAATAGTCCAGTCATTTTAAGCCAAAATAGGGGTCAATGTTGAACAAATTGCAACAGAAGCAAACTCAACTGATTTTGTATCCTCAATATGTCCTGAGTAAGGGAAAAAAAGCCCAGAGGAATCCCAATAGGGGAAAGTTTTGAAAAAGACCCAAATATACCCTATTCATACGCCTATTCATTCTTTTTCTCACTCGAATAGGTAAAAAATATGAACCTTCAGATATCACCATGAAAATTACTGAGTTGATTACTTACATCAAGTCAAACAAAAAATGTATTACAAGTTTTTTAAAATTGTTTGTTAACATGGGCAAACGGGGCATAATCTAATTACGTATGTGCTAATTTGCATAAATACCACAACAGATCTAAACACTGGGTATAGCCAGGTGAAAATGTCTTGTAGAATCTTGTTGACATCTTGGAGTAACAGACAGAGGCAAACAGACGTCACCATAAGGGGCAGAGATTCAGTCATTCATTCAACTGTCCACTGTCAACTGTCCACTGTCAACTCAACTGTCAATCCCCCTAACCCTAACCCCAACCCCTGACCCCACCCTTAGCCTTACCCTGTCGGGTTCTATGAGTGGGTGTAACTCGGGTTCTGAAGGTCACAGGGACATGGCAGCAATTTTCCTGAAATCCACTAGGCCCAGTGAACAACATAAAGATGAGCCTGATTGGATCAAGTTCATTTTCGTGCTCCCATCTGATTACATTGGGATTTGCGTATCTGGGTGCCACTTGGCGACCTTTCAAAGGCTGTATCTCGAGTCCTGCCAATCTGCTTGGGAACAATTTTCCATCTGATTACAGTGAGGATCGCCAATCTGGGTGCTGAACAGCAACCTTTGAAGGGCCGTATCTCGGGTTCACAAAGTCCAATCTGCTTGGGAACAATTTTCCCTGGAATCCCCCGACCCCCTGTACAACATATCCCAAGCTGAGCCCGATCCGACAAACTTCACTTTCGCACTCCTATCTGATTACATTGGGGATCATGAATCTGAAATGGAAAATTGTCCACAGTGCACCAAGTAACTTTGTCAAAACATGTCATATAAAGTATATACCAGTGGGCTCCAAATGGTCTGAAACATGCTCCTAAGCCATTTCTGGGGGACTTTTTTGTTTTAGGTTACTAATCGGGTTTTGAGTCGGTGTAACTCGGGTTCTGAAGGTCCTACTGTCATGAGTCACACTTGACAGTAACACTTAGTACATTTTCACTTCCAATTCGCCCCGTTAATTTCAGATGGGCGGACGTTTGCGCCTATAACTCCACAACGGAAGGTCCACGCTGAACAAGTTGGTCTTGTCCCTGGGTCTCTACGACCTTCGGTTCCCGAGATATGTCAAAAACAACTTTCGACCAATCACGTTCGAGCACTTCCCGACATCTTAGAGTGTAGTGGGTGGTACCGTTGGAAAGGCCATGCCCCTAAAGGGTATGATAGCCATTGATTCTGAGTTCATAGGACAAACCTGTCAAAAGTTATTCATGTTTTAGAGTCTTCTGTACCCCTACCGACATCCTGTTACCCTACCCTAACCCTAACCCTAACCCCAACCCCACCCCTAGCAATACCCTGTCTGGTTCTTTTAGTGGGTGTAACTCGGGTTCTGAAGGTCGCAGGGACATGGCAGCAATTTTCCTGCAATCCACTAGGCCCAGGGAACAACATATCCAAAAGATGAGCCTGATTGGATTAAGTTCATTTTCGTGCTCCCATCTGATTACACTTAAAACACTTAGTATTGCAGAGATGGGGTTGGGGGCTGAGTCCGTGGGACTGTTTCTGGGGGATGAGTCTGAGGGAAGAACAGGAGACAAGGGTAAGAAGAATGCAGAAGACAAAAGGTTGTTGATAATGACCCTGCTCCATCAACATCCTGCTTGCAAATGACACACTGTTCATATTCCTCCATTCCTGAAAATGGACAAAAAATTCACTCAATTTAAACCTTTATGTAGACTGATAAATCTCACTGATCCATGACGCAAAGTAAACATAACAATTAACACTGATGGCAACATACAAAGCATATTCTTCTTTACCTCACATTTAGGTGAACAGTAGGTGCAGATGGGACATGTGTTTTGTGACACAACCAAGAGTGGCCTACATTAGTAATGGTGAGAGTAAAGGGATAAAGAAAACCATAAGTATAGAACAAAATTATTGTTATATATAATAAAGTTATTATTATTTCCAAATATAACTTTCATTGTCTTCATAATTTAGCTTAATGATGTTTTGGTTTTGTTGATAATACTGTAGCTTCTATCTAAGCAATCTAACATGGTGACACTTTGAATCCTACTTTAAGTAACATTTATGTGGACAGTCAGGTCCAGTGTGGTGCAGTATGTAGGCATAGTCTACTCTAGATAAAAGAGATAAAGTGCTTAGGCTAGAGTAGCATGAAGATAACCACAAAACCATATTCTCTTTATCACACTTATTACAGGCAAATACTATCATTCATTAAGATAGGCATATATGGGTTATCGTAGGCATTGCACTGCCATGTACGTAATTCAAGTCGATTAGCCTCGAGACAGCTAACAAGTTCTTAGCTGCTGCTAGCTTAGCTAGCTAACACAACTGTGTAGTGAAACTATTCACCAATCCTAAACTTCACATCTTTTCACCAATAATAGTCGTATCACAGCTCAACACACATCCAGATGATCCCAATAAATTGTAGTTTATCACCAGGTATGTTTTATTAAACTAGGTTGAATTATCCATGTAGGAGAAACAAAAGGAAATCTTCTTGCCTGAGTGACAGCTTAGTGACAGTTGATCGACAGTTGACAGTGGACAGTTGAATGAATGACTGAATCTCTGCCCCTTATGGTGACGTCTGTTTGCCTCTGTCTGTTACTCTCAGATGTCAACAAGATTCAACAAGACATTTTCACCTGGCTATACCCAACGTTTAGATCCAAGGTGGTATTTATGCAAATTAGCACATACGTAATTAGATTATGCCCCATTTGCCCATGTTAACAAACAATTTTAAAAAACTTGTAATACATTTTTTGTTTGACTTGATGTAAGTAATCAACTCAGTAATTTTCATGGTGATATCTGAAGGTTCATATTTTATACCTATTCGAGTGAGAGAAAGAATGAATAGGCGTATGAATAGGGTATATTTGGGTCTTTTTCAAAACTTTCCCCTATTGGGATTCCTCTGGGCTTTTTTTCCCTTACTCAGGACATGTTGAGGATACAAAATCAGTTGAGTTTGCTTCTGTTGCAATTTGTTCAACCTTTTTTCATAAAATGACTGGACTATAACACTTGGAGCCAAATCAACATAATAGGAACTAACCTTAAACGTACAGTATGTAAAACCTGCCGCAAGGGGGCTCTCAATCAAAACAATAACAAAAGAGATGACGTCGCTCCTCGCAGGGTCTCATGGGATACCCCCCCCCCCTGAAAACGAACGAACTCCGTGTTGAATCAATACGAACGGGCAAAACCGACCTGAGAAAGACAATATGTGTACTGACGATGTATCCAAATATAATTGACATGACGTTTCTATTACAGCAGCACATACAGCGACAGAACGGCAGCTTTCAGTAGCAGCTAGTGCTTAGCTAATACAGCGGTCTTTGACGTAACATCCGGTGTTTCCTTGACAACGATCAACATTTCGTGTCTATCATGGCGGCTCATCATGGCAGCTGCCTACAAGACACGTACCGTTACAACTATAAAATTACGGATTTCTCTGGCTTTGATAACTTTTGGAAATATTTGAGGTGATGTAAGTACTCAACTAAAAATTATATATAACATGGGTTTAGTCCATTTTTAATTGAAGTTAGATATTTTAATGTAAACATTAGCATGCAATCTTACATACTGTACCTTTAAAGGCAGAAAAATTACTTCTCCTGTATTTAGATTATATAGTTTGACTCTTGTCCCATCTGTTAACGCGGAGGAGGCGGAGCTTATGACCTTAACTGCAGCCAGTCAGTAGGGGGAGCTCCAAATGTTTTGGTTTCACTTTTTCAGGAGCTTTCTTGTCAACCACATGTTTATACATCAATGCTTCATCAATTAAAGTCTTTACAAATGCTGTAGCTCTAATCTTCTCTTTCCTACACATCCGTTTCCTCTGAATTACCAGGGTGGACTCATTGTTGCCTGAATTTTTTAGATTCAGTCTCTGATTTAAGTTCAAACAACACAGGAAAGTTATAACAAAGCTTGCCTTGTGCTTTGGTGTCTCTCGCCGACACTGTTTATCTTTCAGTGCCTCAGTCGGCCCTCATGTTCAGCAGCCCACTCTTTAATTATGATTAGGCTGTTCACACTTCTCACCCTCCTCATCGCTCAATTACAGCACCATATTGATTTGTTCCTGGAGAAACCATCAAGGATGCGCAGCCAGGAAATCACTGATATGCTCTCTTAATATGATAAATGTGTTTTAATCCCACGTTACATTAAAATGCCATCTTACACTCCTATTAGTCACTGAATTAATGATCAGAATGAACAAGTTTGGCAGCTGGAAGGGACAAGACTGGCCTCTGATCCTCTATTCTTGGTCATTTTGCTCAGAAAGTTTGTCCTCATATCTAAAGAACCTGAAGAACTTATGTTTAAACAACAATTTATCATCACCTGTAACATGTTTGGGATCTTTTGTTCTTTGATGTTAAAAAATCCTCCCTGAGGAATGCGTACACGGAAAAAAAAGAGTGAACTACATTTACCAACAGTCAGTTGGTTATAGATAGTATCTGCAGTGACACCTTAACTTGAGTGTATCTTTCAGACAGAGTACACAGGCTTGCAGGCGAGCGCCCGGCCACAGAAAGAGAGCATGTGGCAGTGTCAGCAGCCTAGTGCGGCGTGGCCAGGTTTCCCGGGGCGAGGGCTGTGCTGCGCTCCATACGGAGGGCCTGTGCTGGGAGCCCGGGGGCCACGCAGTCCCAGGTCAGCAGATGGGCCTGTGATTATTATTTCCAGGCCTGTCTTACCTGACCACTTTCCTCTCTCCGTGAACAGCTGTTTCACTCGCTTCACTGAGACGCTACACGGGCAGCCATTTTTCTTCTGTTCTTTACTTTGTACATGGTATAAATCTTTACTGTGACCCTGCTCTGGGCTCCATCCACCTGTGTCTTACCTCGGGCAAACGCTTCCCCTGGAGGAATGCTTTTTTCTTTCTCTCTTTTTTTTAATTCAGTCTTTACCAGCCGAGGAAAACAGATGATTAGGATTGTTGTCCAGACAATGGAACACAGGAGTAAACTAATTTTTTTCACCAAAGCTTGCTGTCTCTTTGTGGCAATGTATTGCACAAAAAAAGAAACAAATGTCATTTTAGAGACATCCCATCTATTACAATTACACCCACAATGTTTTCTACCGTCTGGTTTTGACAACTGCACATCGACGGAGACAATCACGCCTATTGTTGAGATTTCATTCCGAGAAAAATATTGTTGTTAGATTTTTCCCAATTCAAGCTTCAATATAATCTTTCAGAATAAGGTTGATGTATCGCGGGTTCTAAGAAGCTGCCATTTCTCTTCTACTTTGTCAGGTTTAGCAATCACATATTGCAGACTCTGGTGCTTTTGGATGAATACCCTCTTTAGTCAACCAATTCATCACACTGCAGGGAATATTGTTCTACAGCACCTGGTGTTCGGACTATTTCTGTGTTCTAAACACTGTTGGTACAAACCATTTGTTCTCCATCCAACAATGCTCGCAAAGCCTCATTACGGCTCCAATATTCTTGGAGGATTTTTGCAGCCATCTTAAAATGCATCATTATGGAACACACTGCGGTTGCTTTGCCATTTGCATTCTGTGTGGACGAATAAAAAAGAAGTTATTCACTTTTATAATTATTTAACATCAGTTCTGAGTGCTGGATGAAAAAGTAATAATCCATGAACAAAGACTGCGGGACAGCTAAAGGACCCTAAACTTAAAATGGCCTTCCATCCAATATTTCTGAACTTTTTTTTGAGCCGAGTTGAATATTGGACATCGCAGGCTTTGGTGTATTATACTAACAAACAGCCTTTGGTCTGAGAGAACAACATCAAAAGTAATATCTTTATTGCGCTGTGATCCAAGAGAGAATTATCTTTCCGGAGAACAAATGGCTTCAGTAAGTAGTTTAACAGCAACAAAAACAAACTGGAGGGAAACATTTAACCAGGAACACAAAGAGAAGTGCTGAAGCGCTCTTAAGCCGCACAAATCATTCAACATAGATTCAAGCGCTGAATGAAAGAGCAGAATCTGGCTTATTTATTGATGAAAATGAAACGGCTGAGAAAGAGGATTGCTTTGAAATGCTCAACATAAAATAATAGATTTTCTCAACTGTATAAACTCTAAATCCAAAGAGGCTGAGGGAGGAGGTAGAGCACATTATGCTTGCACTGTGGAAAAAAAACACCCTTCTTTCTGGAAAGTCGGGGAATACACCTGTAAGGTCAGGTGGTGGCTGCTAACATAAGGCCCCTGCCACTGAGCTGTTGATCAGACACCTCTTTTCACACAGCTGGTACATTTAGATTCCCAGCCCCTCCCTCAAATCCCACAGTGTGCTCTCAAGGAAAAAGTGTGGAAATGAATTATGGAAATTTCTGATGGGAAACTTGGTGCATTAGTGTTTCATTTAGCTCGCTCGTGTCCTGAAGCGCTGCTCCAACCTGCGAGGGACGGAGCTGGAAATATAACTCTCAGCGGCAGAGGGAAGCCCACAGGGGTGCGTCTCCCAGTCAGGGCACGGGCCAGTCGATTTATCTGCCAGTGGCCTGGGCCTGTCTGATACAAGCTCTCTCACAGGTGGATTTATCACCGCTGCCTGGAGCTGCAGGCCCACAAACTCAATACACTCCTCCATTTTTTATAACGGCTAAGCACAGCAACCTCTGCTAACTCTCCTCAACCTCTGAAACTCAGAGAGCACTCCTCCAGACATGTTTTATTTGTGTCAGTGCTCCATTTTGCAGCTAGTTTCGGAAACTTGTAAAAAAGGGGGAAAAAATACATCTGGCTTGGCATTACACATTTGTTTGGGAATATTGCTGAATACATTTCTTCCTAAAAAAAAAATCTGATTCTGTCCAGTTAGTGTTAACCCCTCTTAAGGCTACACATTCCTCTTTTATAGACACATACAATCATCCTTATCTATAGAGGAATACTTACTATAGAGGATTTTTTTTCTGTGTGACTTTTTGGGTCATTGAAATCATCATTTGGATCGTCTACCAGAAACGACTTAAAAAAAGAGATGCATTATAAAGTAACCAGATCCCCTGCGTGATAACCCATATGACAAAAAGCAGCCCTTTGAGTTTCCCCTTTTAACCATATCCATCCTTATAGGAGCCTTTTTTGAAACAGTTATTAGGTTATAGAGGACACCATAATGTTGCTGATACTGTATGTTTTCAAATAAAACAAGTCACCATTAAAAACACTCCATTACATTCTTGCGTACTGTGAAGTGAATTTCCTCTGGTTAAACAGGGTACAGTTACATTACTATATACGTTTTGAAATGATGAACAAAAGATTGCATTGCAGGTTACATCTACCAAAACAAGTCTACAAAGCTGGACCGCAACTTTGCCGATTTTTTTTGGGGGGGGTTGAACTAAATCCAAGTTTTTCAACGTCCCTGTTTAAATTGTGTTCACTTAAAATACATTGCACATGAGTCAAATGAGGGTACTAATAGACTTTGTTAAATGTTGCTTGTCATTGGGTGCACAGTAACACGGTTCTTATAACACATGTTCTCCCATCATTTATCTTCATTTATTTATAGCGTAGGTTGGAGACTTGTAGCTTATTCAGTGTTCTTTGAAGACATGAAAATGGAATCAATACCACTTGTGTATTTGTATTACATTTCTAGTGAATAAACTACTATGAACCCACCGCCCCTCTGTGTATTTCCTATCATGAGAGTTACACAAATTAGAAATAAATGAGGACAATTAAAGCATTCTTCTATAAATAAACGTGTACTAAAAAAAACAAAAAACTTTACAGCATCTGCAGGGTGTCATGAGACAAATACTGTGTACTGTTTTTCACTATAAAGGAATTCTAGAACAGCTACTTATGTGAAGTCAGTGACTGTTTTCATGAAGCAATAGGCTAGATGTTAACTTCTGTCTCCCATGACAGAGACTGTCATAGTATTAGAAAATATTAGAAAAAGAAAACAAGCTAATACTGTGTGGTGCTTCTTTGGTTTGGATGATATTGATATGATGCATTCACACAATGAGTAACTATAGAGAACAGACCTCCATGGTTAATTGTAAAGTCTTTCAGGAGGTAACTAACTAACTATTTCTATCCAAATATATTCATGCACAGTTAAAGTGTCAGTATCTGCAGAAGTCTTTGTAGAGTGATGTTTAAATTGGCTGTTGTAAGTAAAGTCACAGCACAATATTCATGTAATCAGACACTTGTATTGATGTTCAATCGATGTTATTAGTTGGACATGTGTTGGTGTAGGAGCATGATGGGCTCAGAAAAATATTTGGATTCTATCCTGGTGCAAAATGTTAGAATGAGTTGCAGTCCACAAAAACTTTTTCTTAAAACAAACGCAGCTCAAGAGAATGATTACATCGGATTTAGCTAATTTTATGAAAATAAACATAAAAGCTTTTGAGTTTACCTGAGTTTAGAAATAGATATAAAAAAGACTTCTACGTCTCTTTTTCCTTAGTCACTGAAAAGAGATTGCACACAAAAATGCCTCACTGCTTTTTCAATAAGTATTACCATATATCACTGAGGGCCATGTTGTGTAAGTTTAATAGAGGAGAGGAGAGAATGTACGTGCCTCAGGTGTGGTTTTTTTCCAGTGAGGCTCTAAAATGTAACAGTGTGTGCAAAGACTGACCCGTTTGAAGTGACTGAGTAAGAAAACAGGGTCTGATAGAATAACAGACTGTTTCTTTTTCTTTTTGATTAGCCGAGGTAATCAAGGTTTTTTCGACTAAAGCAATTAGCGTATCAGCTGGCTGACTGCCCCGCTAACAGTAAAAACAAATTGTGTTGACAGTGCCCCTTAAAAAAGGAAATGAACATTTTACAAAGATGTGAGTGTGGTTTATGTGTGTTCTCTCTCCATATTCTTTAGCATGCTCTGTAGGATTTAAGTTCACCCTGGAGATTCACCTCTGTGCATTGAACGTCTTTCCTGCAGCACTGTGCATTCACATTATTTTATGGACTTCTCATTGTTATATTATCAGCCAGTAAGGTTAGGACCTCTCCGTCTGCGGTAAAACTCAAAGGTCACAGTCGATTGATGTGGTGTTAAAAAGATCGTATAACTCTATTTAAGCTTTATGGCTATGTCAGTTATTCATTTTCTCACATATAGGGTCACAATAAAAAGGAACTGCGTAAGTGAGGATGTGTGAAATGTATTTTTTAGTTTCCTCAAAGTGTTTCATTTGTGCTCCTGAAACCTTAACAGCAGCACTTTATTCTCACCTGCTCACAGAAATTCACTGTCAGCAGAACTCTGATAACAAATATCAGTTTTCAGAAACACATTGTAGCAGCCAACTGGTCCCCATGTAGGAGGCAAACCCTTCGGCCAGCGGCAAGCTGGTCCCAGCCTGCTGGCAGCAGCAACAGCGTGCCTGCTTCATGCTCCAGCCACACCTCCACTCACGGTCCGTCACGCCGGCCTGCAGTGCATACCTGGCAAACGCCGCAGCGGCTTGCCAAGGAAGATTTATACCTGGTGTTTGACCTACTTGAGTTTGCATCTATATTAGTGAAGGAAAGGGCTTGGTTGTGGGGGAGAGAAAGGTCACAGAGATCCCTGGTCTTCCTCTGATGCATCAGGATGATGGAGCTGGCTAATTTAATGAGCAACAGTTGTCCCCTTGGCCGTTACAGATGGTGCACCGCATCTCAGTTCATAACTGTCTGGAAACATAGCTCACAGAACACAAGCCTTAACACAGACAGGCTCTGACACTGTACAGTGGCAAAAGGAATTCAATCTAAATTGGTGTCACACTGAAGCAAGCTAGAATGGAATGTTGCTTTCTTAAATGTATTATTTGATCAAACAACAACATAGACTCGCTTTGTATCTTTTATTGCTGATCATATAACTTTCCCTTTTTCCCTAAATTACCTTGACAAGTGTAAAACATTTGTATGTTTTCTTATAGGGTAGAGTATGATAAAGAAATTCCAACTAGTGATTAAAATGCATCATGGAATTCTCTAGCTGTTTTGCTTTCTGGTCCCAAACATGCTGGCCTTTAGTGGCAGCCTTTCTAGTCACATTTTTCCCTCAGATATTTACTGCCGCTCATTATTTAAATAAATAATGACTTCCCATATGCTCCTCTTGGATGCTTGTTTGTTTTCATGCACAAATGGTTTTCACATGGGACTAGTCATACCAGGATGCATGTGATCGAAGATAAAAAGCTGCATGCTGTGCATCTATGGAGTGCATGAACTTTTTGGGGGTCTGTGATACGGCCTCATGCAGTTTACTCTGCTGTTAAACAAAATATGTTGGTGTCAAACAAAAGGCCTTGCTATAGGACACATGAAGAGGGTTCAAAAAGTGTGTTACAGTCAAGCTTTGAAATGAGTTCTGTTCTTCCTGGTGTATTTTCTGCCATTTAATGCTGAACGTTCCCTTTCTTTAGCTGGCAGACGAATGAGTAAGACGCTGTAGGACTAATAAACTCTGATTTACTTTGTAAGACATGCAAAGTTGGGAAGATATGACAATGAGAGTGACTGCCACGTCTTGTAAATTGGATGTCTCAGGACCACCCAGAGAGAATAATGCTGTGTGTGGCACTGAAGTCATATTGGCTTAAAGGTTCAATGGATTTCATTGAGGGGTTCAGGTGTATTGAATGTAATACTTAATGCCTTTCTTCTCTGGCAAACATACATCTCACCGAAGGCTGCAGGGAAATATTTTTGATCACATCTGGTTGATCTTTCATTCTTTATCTGACGCTATCAGCGATCAATTTGTTGACACTTGCCCCAGACTTCAGAGTAACTTAAACACTTTTTTTTTATGTAAACAAATGTACAATGCAACTACATCGGTTGGGGAATATTCATCACCAAATGAAATCATCGTTTTGAGATTTATTTAAGATATCGAAGTTTCAGTTAGAAGTTGGACTTTTGTATTGGAAAAGCATGAATGTGTTATTCTTAAGTCAAAATGCATCAAGTCAGTAGTTTTAACGTTAGTGTAAACAAGTGAAGAGAACAGATTTGAAGTGGAAGTGAATTTATTTTTACCTTCAGCTGGCAGGTCTTATCACCTTAGAATCAGAGTTTTGCTTCATTTTAAAGCTTTTATTGTCTCTTCTGTATTTCACATTAATCCTAACTGAAAAGTTCGTGGCACACAACATTTTTCAAATAGTTTCTCCTGCAACAACAACAACAACAGTCGATTTTTTTTGTCTTTATTCCAGTGGCAACATTAAACAGCACAGGTAAGTCACCTGGCACTAAACTTAAAATAATTTGATGTCTGCGGGATGAGACGCAGGAGAAATGTGTTGGCGCGCTGGGTAATTTGCATGATAGAATAACCTTCCTTGTGTTTGGTAGGGAAAAAAAAAAAAAAAGAGCTAATGTATTCAGTGTATTTGTGGTCATGCTCTTCAGTTTTTTATCACCAAGAGACTAGCATTAAATCACCTCACTGGGGGAATGAGTCGCAGGAAAGGAGAGAAAACGAAGCAGCTTCTGCATCTAATGAATTCCTGGGAGAATAAACACGCCTTTGAATAAAGCCCTAATCACGAATTAAGTGGTTGTTGCCATCGTACCTCTGTAGAACATACCCACAGACACGGACTTGTGAATGTGTGTGTTCAAATTATTTTCTCAGCTCCGGCAACAATGAGGAGGAAGGGAGGGGGGGATAAGAGGTATGCTATACAGTCCTCAGCCAGTCCGTGTGTAAAGATAGGGCTCATTTCCAGACTAATCCCTTGTTTCAATCCCTGCTTCATTTGCCCCGGTGCAGACCGCAGCTTCAAGGGTCAGAATGAAATAACACAGAAGCCTTGCACGCCGTACGAAGGTCACCTTTGGCCTCTCTGTTTGCAGTTTGCTTCCTCCGGATTCGTTTTACGATGAAGCACCTTGATAAATACGCTGATTTAAAGTATGAAAATAAAGTCAAAAGACTTTCCATACAATGTTTTTCCACAAATGACTGGCCCAAAGACTTGCCTCATTGAACAAGGTAGAGCAACCAGTAGAACAAAGACTGGGGGTAAGTTTTTCTCAGTGAATAATCCCACTGAGCCTTCTTTGAAGGAGTTCTTACACCAGGAAGGTGGATAGGGCAGATTTTAATCAATACAGGAAAACAAGGAGCTCAGGGGACGTGAGGAGCCTACCAGGCAGGATGAAGATTAAACACCTCTGTCTAAAACACACTCTGCTCGTGTCAGAAAGCCTGAGCAACTTCAAATCCATCTATCAAAGCAGTATCAAACTGTGTTTTTCTAACAAAGCAATGTTATATGACATGTATTCTCCCCTACAGCTGTAGGTGAACAAGTGGATCATAAATCATAGCAGACAAAGCTCAGCTTGACCTCTAAACGGTTGTATATCAGGCTATTCTGATTCAGTGTGGATGTCTTTTTGGCCTCAATAGGCACACGTACTTTATTTGAGCCTTGAACAATGCAGACGTAATCCCACAGGGCTGATTCTGCATAACACACCGTCTCTGGGTTTGTACGATGGCTCTTTCTGTACTTTTTTTACAGATAGGCCTGAAAAGTGAGAGTGTGCTGCACCATTCTTCAAGTCATGCACTGCACATAATAGTCCTTTTTTTTTTTTTGCATTTAAATGAGCGCGACTAATTTCCAACAAACTGCGCCTCCTCTGCGATATTTGAAAGCTCTGAGTTATGCTCAACATGCTAAAATGGCCACAGTGGAAACATTCATCAGAGTGTGGGGAAAAAAAAAAAAAGCGGTGATCTCAGGGAATGTAAGGCGATCTCAGATGCAGTGATGGAGGTCGCCGCTATGAGGGACTCTGCCCGTGCTCTGTGTTTTTTTTCTTTTGTGTTAATTAGACACTCCCAGTCATGTTGGCTGCGAGGCTGGTTTTTGCTGTGAAATAATGTCTTTGATTAAAAGACCCAGCACTCATGAGAAGGCCTGTGTGATAAAGAAGCTGCACGCTCAGCCGGGGGACCCCCCAGCTCTCCTAAAGCAACCTCCCTCCTCCTCTTTTCACCTCTTTCCCCAGACTAGAGGAGAACAAGGAAAGAACAGAGTTGCCTGAAGTGGCCATGCTGCTCATTTCACAAGCAGCCTCACCACTTTGACTCACTTAGGAAGATGAAAGACGGCTACTGTAATATTTGAAGCGGCTGAACAACATGAGAGTGTTTCAGAGAGAACTTTGGAACGTGTTTTATGTGATACACTTTGCTGGCTAGAGCCTGGAATGCAGCACAATGACAGAAGCAAATGCTGTCACAAACCCGTCTTTTTTTTTTTTTCTTTTCTTGGGCTGAGAGGATTCGGGGGCCTCTTCTCAGAACTGTAGGTCACAGTCAGAGGGCCCAGCTGAATAATTGATCAATGAATGTGCAGTGAAAACAGAAACACAGCTTAGCACTATATTTCCCCTCTCTCCCTGTAATGTGCATTGAATCCCAAAGATCCATCAGCTACATGCAAAAGCTCCGCTGAGCTGAAAGGCCTCCAAGTTCACTTCAATTATTCAGCATCCCTCCAAGATTATGAATTATTGAGCTAAAAGTATGTTCCATATATGGCCATGCACTGTAGCTTGCTGTAGACGGTGCTGGCTCTGTGAGATCTGTGTTTGTATGAAGCAGCAGGCGGACAGGAATGATTAGATACATGGACAGTCATAACTATCATAGCCTTGACCCGTAATAACATATCTTAAGTGCCTGTATTAAGATATAATAAAAAAGAAGAAGTGTCACAATTATAGTCTAATAAGGAGCCCAGGCATGAAGAAGCAACCCTCCTTCACATTTATTTAATTAGCTAAGCAGTATCCAGGGTGGTAGACTCATAAGTTGGCTATTAATTGCTGCCCCCCCCCCCCCCCCCACCACCACCACCACCACCACCACCTTGGCAAACTTCTGTTCCCATGAGTCTGTGTTCTCTTGTGGACCGAGAGTGAAGTTGTTTAGTTTTTAGCTGCCATCTGCTGACAGCTCACACAGCCAGCTTCGGTCCAATCGCCCTCTCTGATGGCATGAATTGTGCCCGGGCCTCTGATGAAGAGTTGGGGGTTCGCTTTTTCTTGGCTTGAGCCGAGGAGGAAACAGATGATACAATTAATTATCAATAGGTCCCTCAGTAAATCAAAGCCATTTTGGCAGGCCATGACAAAAAAATAGGGGGGGAAAAAAACCCTACACTGAAGCGCCTGCAAGTCTTCGCCATCTCTTCATTGCCCATTCTCAACAACTGCTCTCTGGCCGCCTGCCTCCAGTACAATCCACAAGGTGTTTGAATAGATTGTTCAAATATTTTTACTGTTGATTCTTTCTCTCTCTCTCTCTCTCTCTCTCTTCCTCTCTCCTTTTTGAATACGAAGGCAGTTTTCTCTGTGGAGGAGCAGAGACGAGCTTCACTGAGTGCATTCAACTCTCCTGCCCATCATCGGGCCTCTAATGAGCTTTGGCTGTGGCCGAGGCAGGGAGGCTGATAGTAGCTCATTATCTCTGTGCCCATGCTGGCCTCTGTATTCCTGTTTGTGGTGAGCCCCCTTCTTTTTCTCATCCTAGGGTAAACATTTACCCAGCGGAGACAGGCCTTGACCATTAGGCGCTGGGGGAGCTGCGGTAATGGAAAGAGGGCCCAATGGAGTCCTGCCCACCACCCTCCTTAACAGAATAACTCACTCATGCTCACTTTGGCATGAACCTTTCATTGGAATTTACAACTGTCTGGGGAGTATTCCTCCGCAGAGGTTGAACTATGGCTTTGGCCTCACAAAGCAGAGGCCATTAAAGAAGGGTTATTTTACAAGCTCCAAAAGGCTCGACGGACCTCATGGACAAGCCGTGAATTTTAAAACTGCCAAGGAAAATGTGTTCACAGTGTTGTTAAACACATCCACCTTTGCCACAGTGGTGGTGGCGGTCATTAGTAATGACATTATGGGGCTTTTATTGTGTACCAGATCCTTGCCCTGGGTGTGTTTCATAAACACAGTCCTGGGGAAAGCTGTGTGGAGATAAAAAAAAAAAAATCATCTCAGTTGTTGTGTGTGTCAGCATTTGTAGTTATAGATTACCTCTCTAATATGACAATATAAATGTAAAAATATAAAGAGATAACTGCAGCGCTAACAGGCTATCAAGTATTTTCCTTTTTTTTATACAAGGATTGTGTTTTCATGAGCTCCCCCGCTGCGTGTTGGAAAAGCAACATATGTGATAGTGATGGAGTGTGTGCAGTCCTTCATCCTTATATTAGGGACTCTGGGGGGACGAGAGGGGTGAGCTCTCAGGGGTAAGAGAGGCTCATTAGGCAGCCACTGCCTCCCCCATAACCCAGCTGGGTCTGAGTGCCAGCAGACTGGGCAGCCATCTCGCTCCTCTTTTCTCCCTCTTTATCCATCCACATTACACACACTGGCTGCCTTTTTTCAGACACATATCTGATTGTACAATCAGTATAATTACACTTGGTTAATTATTTGTTAAGATATGTGTATGATGTCATCTCTCAATGATCAGTTAGTGAGAGGGGACTGCTGAACACTCGGACTGAATTCATTCCTTCCTTTCATAAGACATCCTTATACAATTTTTATGAATGTGCATTACTTGTAATGTGTTCGCTCCCCTTTTAAACACCATTAGTAGGAAGTCACTTCCAGAGCAAGTGCGAGGACTGATTTGAAGAAGAAACCACTGGTCACATGCTTGTTAGTGCGCCGATGAGCCACTTTGCCTCCCTTCATGTTTGGGTAATTATACACTCAATTAGCAGCCTCTTTGAGTCTGTTGCCTTAAAGCTAATATTTTATTATTGATGCCCCTGCTATTCACAATCTTATTGAACGTCTCTGCACTAAGTGAATTACAATACTCTGAAAGTCAGATGTTGTTCATCCGCTAGACCGTCCTTCATCCAGAAGGTCTGAGATCAGGCCCCCATGACAGATCACATCCATCCTTTTTGAAGTGTCCTTGAGCAAATGTTTGAATCTACACCAACTCTGGCCCCGCTGTTGTGTTGCTGACCTTCTACCTTGACCACTCTGCAGGGGGAGGGGGGGGGGGAGACAATCCAACAGATGAACTCCCCGTAACACATGAAAATACTGTTTAATCTACCGGAATGGATGTGAAAACGTTTAAAACATTATTTCAAAGAAAAATGATAAAACATAACCAGGAATTCTGCTCCATGTAGCAGTGATAATGCTTTGGGGGTCTGCTCAAATGACTGCCTTCCACTTTTCCAAAGCTGTGGACAGCCTGTCTTAAATTTAGGCTGCTAAGCGGAAGAGTCAAATTGGAATTCTGATTCTATTAAGAAGCCATGCCCGGCAGCAAATAATGCCAAAATGGGCCCAGTGCAATGGAGGAAGAAGACCATTATAGAGCAAAAATATTAAAGCACTGCTGATGCATTTGCTGAAGATAAACTTAGAACATGTCTCCCAGTGCTGTCTGGCCAAGGCCTGCAACAATCAAGACGTCTCTTTATGGAACTTGATTAAAAAGACACGTTATGATCAAAGTCAAGCGGCTCCCGAGCGCTGCTGCAGATGTGATGAAATCTTTTTACTGCGAGTAAGAATAATACGTTTCTTTGATAATAGCTGTGCAACATGAAACAATGCATGGTCTGTTTCAGCAGTTTTATAATTAACCAGACACTGCGATGGAAATATGGCTGGCTGTTGTGTCTGAGTAGAGATACCAGGCAGTGTTTGGATAAAATGGTATGGCATTGTTCTGTGTTTTCAAGAGAGGCAGAGATTTAACCACCTGCAAGGAGATGTCCAAGTATCCTAATGTGTCTATTACGTCTCCTATATGCAGCATTTGTTTGTCGATTTCTTATTTAAGGCTGTTCGGCTGCTGGCAGTTCATCAGGTCCTCATCTCCGGGGCAAGGATGAGCCATCATCAGACCACATCAGGCATGGAGAGGCAATCACAGCTGGACTTTTTATTTAGTCATGGTGTGTTCTCGCAATGACAAGCCCACTGGCTGTGTGTTGGTTCTGGGTGAATGTGTCTGCCTCCCCTCTGCCTTGGAACTTCTCCGAGGTACACAGATTACAGACAGGGGTGGAGATAGACGGTGAGTCGCACGCATCGGGGTCACTCATCTGTAACAGTAACCAAGCAGTGTATCACACCGGTGCAGTACACTATCAGCCCCGCGCCATGCTGAGTGATATACCTGAGGACTGTCATACTGTCCCTGAAGCAGCCCCGCGACGGGACCCGCAGATGGCTCATTCTGAGAAGACACAGGCTGGTCTATCATTGCCTTGTCAGGGAGATATGCTGCAGCTATTGTGGCCTCAAACCTGCTCAATCATGTAGAGAGCGGGAAAGATTCACAGGATGGCTAATCATATGACCTGTGAATGTGTGTGGTGCAGGAAATGATTTATACGGAGAAGTACAGTATTTCTTTTGGTGTTTCACCCCCAAGTGCATTTGCTATTTCCAGATGAATTTCAACCCCTAGACGGCCATTGCATTTATGTCTATAACCTGGAGTAAGAACAGGAAGAATCAGAGCTTGTAGCTTTTAGGAAGGTCTTTAGGTTTCAATTCACGAGGGCTCTGATTCTTTCGCTAACTGTGAAGTTAAATTGAGACCAGACAAAGTGTTTGTGTCTGCAATAATCTGTATTGTGTTTGTCCTGACGGAAAAATAAATGACTTTAAACCCTAGAACATGTGGATCTGAAAGATAAGGCCTAAAAAAGTGTGCTCTTGTTGCTTTAAATGCCATTTTAAAGTTTATTATAGAAATTGGTAGATGAACAATTATTAGAAAATTGGTATGGGTGCCATACACTGAGAATTTTGCTCTAAATTGTTTTATTATTCAAACTTAAATGCATAGTTATATTGAAACATGTAGTGGGGGGGGGGGGTGCTTTTACATTTCTATTTCCACAAGGTTAGCATTTCTTCCCCCTAAAATAGAAGAATTCTACAAGAGATGAGTCAAAATGGGAGGCTGGTGCTGGCGGCTAAGTCTTTTTCCTGGCAGACCATTCTATCTGGGGCAGCAAAGGTGTAAAGGAATATTCTTTCAGCTGGCTTATTCATGGCAACACCAGGGATATCTGTTTGCAGAGTATCAAAGGTCTGTGGAAACAGCTAAAGCCAAGTTAGAATTTTAGATTTTTAGCAGAGCGTGGCTGATAGCCCGGCTACTCTGTGCATGTGAACAGAGTTTTTTTAAGTACTGTGTGTTGACTTAGCTGTGCAGGTGTGGTCCTTGTACATAACCTGACGCTGTAAGAGGATGATGATTTACCTGGTAAGATGTAGAGAGGAGGTGAGAATGAGAAAGAGACACACATGTTGTTCACTGTACTGATTTGTAGTTTGGGTTTTTATGTTATTTGGAGTTTCAAACACTTTATTTTTTGTGATCCAATCGAACAATTGCTCCAACTACTGTGGTCGAGCTTAAGAGTCCTTGCAGCAAGTAATGAATCAACACGGCTGCTAAAGTTACAGACTAAGTTTTAAACAGTAAAATCCTTCTCTTACTGTGATTTTCTTTCTGTCTTTATGTCTCCATTAGCAGAGTTAAAGGGGCATAAAAAAGATAGAATTGATTGATTGTTTGTGGAGTTTATTAAAGTGCATGAAAGATAATTGAAATGTAGTAGTCTAGAAGAAACAGTACCTTACTATGTCATTTAAATAATGATTTTTTTCTAGTATTTGGAGTCTCTGACTACCTACTGTGAGAAGAATACTAGTGAACCTTTTTACCATTTATTCCTTTAGAAAGATCCCTTATTGTGATAGAGTTTTTGAAGTATTAGTGTTGTGATGTAGTGCATGTACGGATGTTTAATTTGATGTTTGAGCACTTTATTATACTGTAGGTAGAGACATATGGAAGTTTACTTTGCATAGCTTTTAACCTTATACTTGCAGGTGCTTTTAAAATTGCACTTCAAAATTGAATTGGTCAGTTATCTATTTAGGTGACTTTGCAGTTACATGATCTCATTACGTCTCTATCTATTAACATCCAGAAAAGGTAACTTGGGTAAACTTGGACAGTAGACAGCGCCTTTTCGAAGCAGACAGACAGTTCCAAACAGAGTTCCACTTTCAGAAGCCACCCATTACTTGTAGAGTGACTTCTTTGTGTAGCTACCTGGGCTCCGGGTTTATTTTTACACTCCCTACGTCCCTCCTCATTCTTTAGCAGCTTCAGGAGGTGGCGTTAGTTTGGCTTCATCTCTGACAAAAGATAAATGAGCTCTGGGTCTGTGGTGATCCACTATGGCTGCCAGGGGGTTCCAAAATAGCAAACTATTTTTCATATGGAGCGAAGTGATATGGAGTGCAATGCAGCAGGCGCTTACATTTACCATATCATAGTACGCGGGAATACATTTCATTCTGTCTTTTTTTTTCCTACTTTTAACTTTCAACTTTTTAGTTCTCATTGGAGGGGTGAGAACTGTGGCAATTAAAATTGATCAAGTGTGTGCTGAGTGCCAGCTTACATCGTTTAAGCAGAGATGGTGGTTGAAAAATGAAAATAATCTCTAGAGGAAAAAATTAAGTGATTTTCTAGGTAGAAATGATTCAGCGATGTGTAAAGTCATTTAAAAACATACATCTCGAGGAAAAAAGTCATTCTTTCCTCTTTTCAGAATTCCTGTGATATTCAGTTTCTCTTATGCTTGTAACAATGTGTAGTAATTAGAGGTGGATTTGCAGAGCAGTGCAGTCGCTTTGATAGAATCTCAAAATTGGTCATTAATCACCTCACCACCAGGCAGAAAAACAACATGGATGTGTTTTCACTGGGAAAAAAAAAAAGTCCTGTGTCAACAGGAGATTCGCCGGCGTACGCTATCAGCTGAAAGAAAAGTTTCCCATTTAAATGAGGAGCTACAGAGCTGCTCAGGCGCTTTGAAGAGATGTGCTTGGCAAAAACAAGAGCGGCAGCCTCTCCTGTGTTTTTACCAGCCGAAACATCCGTGACACCTGATGGGTGATCAAACACCAGCCATCTCTGCCTGAATCCCCACGGGGGCTCATCTTTGTACTCCTCTCTCTGCAGATAAAACCTGCAGACCAAGCTGCTGGGACACCCCTCCGCTCAGTATTTACTAAAGGCTCCATCACCTGACTGGATGCTCTGTGTTTGTAAAGGCAAATACATTTGTTGGTTTTGCTGCATTTGCACTGTGACTACAAGGCTGTCAGTGCTTTGGATGTAAAGCCACACATATTGTTTCAAGTCCCACTATAGATAGCCCCCCCCCCACCCCCCACCCCTGGATGAGTTGCTGGCCAAATCACCTCTGGATGGAAACGAGCCTTGATGCCTCATGGGAACAGAGAGGGTTTGTGGGATGAACTCTTGTTGGCGCTCATTGAGAGGTCAAAGTTATTTCTGCTAGTTTTTCATCCTCACCCGTGTCTCGCCATTGCTCGTTAATGATCCATTCGTGGTGCAGTGCGTGCATACTCGTTAGAGCCGTATTAGCATGAGTATTACTGGAGCAGGCGATCAGACAGAGTCAGACCGGCCACACAGGAGATGTGCTCTGTGAGGAACCTCTCCTTGTCAGTGAGGTGAGATGATTTATGATTTATTTTCCAATAACTCCCAGCCTGCTCTGTGCACTGGGCCCTCCTGTCAACAAACGCCGGGCACGACTATCCCCCTTAAACCTTCCCTCCCACGTCCATGCTGGAAGCTTCTCTGGTGCTTCCTACTGCTTAGCCAATTTGGGAAGGTTTCCACAGTTATTAATAAGGCTTATTTGTACACGTGCATGTCTGGTAATTGGAACAAGGGAAGGGATGGTGGCGAGATTAAAAAGCCATGAATGACAGAGCTCCAGTGGTTGTTGGATGCAGTCAGAGGCTGGAAGGCTCGGCACACCTGGGCCTGCAGACAGATGGTGAGGGTTGAGGGTTACATAACACCAGCCTAAGCCATATGTCTCCCAACCACGCAGAACCCCTGCGATACCCATAGTTCACCGCTGAATCAGAGTCCATGTGAGACAAAAGGGCAAAAGCGTTCCGCTCCCTGATCCCAGTCCAGGTGTTGAACGAGATGCTTCTGTTGTGAAAACTGGCAGCGTAACAGCTTATAATTGGATGGTGGTGTATGATAAAGGTAATGATCATGAGTAGAAGACACTGCCAGGTCTTATGTCCAGAGAGGACTGTTTGTACCAACGTTAACAGAGGTCTCACAATCAGCATGATGACATATTTCTTCATTCTTTATATCAAGCCAAGTTCAATGTGGTGCATTGCAAATGCACAAGCCAACATGATTGGATGCAAATTGTACATGTGTACAGGTGATGTTAAAAAAGTGCTGTACTCAACTCCCTTTTTATGCATTTTGCATAATGCTTGTGGTGCAGATTTAAAGCCTGAGGTGGCTTTAAAAGATGCTTTAGCTACAAGGATGGACATGTACAATAATATGCCCAAATGTTTTTGACTCTACGACCTTCTTTTCGGATTTGAGATATTTTGTTAACAAATTGATGCGTTTATTAATTAACTAAAATAATGTATAAATAATTATTAGTCCCTTCTACATAGCCTGTTCAAGACAGTACTATTACACCTTGCCGTCTATGTTAAAGGTACGGTGTTGGAATGTGTGGCGAAGTTGTTAAGCTATTGAGTTGACATCAGAGGTAGTTACAGAGGCATAACAGTTCTGTGCTCATCTTTTTTGTTTACAGGCAAAATATGACAGTGTTGTTTGGTCCAGTGTAAAAGAATAACTTTGAACTAAATAAAATTAATTTGTTCAATAGCAGAGCTTTGTTATGCCGCTATAGGGGACCCCCTCTTTCAAAAGTGCTATAAGAGCTGTAAAACGGCCTATACTAGTTGACACAAGGTATTCCTTTTGCTTTTGAGAACATTGGGACTAGGGCAGGGTACTTCCCACAACCTCACGATAAGATATCACGATATAGAGACAAGGATAACAAACTGTATGAAAACATTAATTTTGGATAATGACCATGTCCTACCCAGAATTCACACAGCTGTTCTTGATTGCTGCAAATCAACAATAAAGCCTTAATTTACTTCCTTAGCCCGTTGAGTAGAGGGAAGTTGCATCAGTCAGTGTTGCCTGGGACTACACACACTAGATAGGAGGTTGGTCGTGTTGCGGCAGTACTGTATGTTACCTTGTTTTAACATAGCTTGCATGTTCCTTGACTCGTTACCAGTTCCTAACTTCCTGGTGTTTGCAAAAGTCTGAAGTGCACGGTGGATAGAGTTTATCCATTATGCTTGTTTGTTTTGATGTGAAATGTGTCACGAGTTTGGCTTCTACTGCCACCTATTGGCTGTGTTGTGCTCCATAGTCGATGTGTCTTTAAAAACTGGCATAGCAGCATTTGCGGCCATATTGGTTCTTTTCCATCTGCATCAATGCACATATTGGCACTGAGTATGTGAAAATATATTGTCATGTAGATTATTTGAGCCTTAATTGTAACTGATGTCTATGCGCTGTTATCACTGTGGACTCTGTGAACTGCAGGATTTTTTTAAATCTCAGTTTTGCTGTTCTAGTGTCCCATATTTTATAGTGATATGAAACTATTTGTCTCAAATATAGATATGTAATACACTCTATCTTTAGCTCCATGCTGTAATTGTTTTTAGATGAAGCACTGACTCGTGCTAATTGATCGGGGCAGTAGTTCTGTTTCAGCCTAATTTCACTTAATATAAGTTTGTTTTGGACATTCATTATGATTATAAAAGCAAAAAAGCCGAAGAGGGTCTATTTGAATAAAGGGGAAAAAAACTCCTAGCAAATCTCCTGGCTTCTCTGCACCTTATTCTTAACTAATTATCCATGGTAGATTTCCTCATTGTGATATAATTGCTGCACAACGCAAGGCTTAAAAATACAAACGCACTATAATCTCACAAACAAATTATCTCAAAAACACTCTCTGTGCGACATTTGAGACATTTTTTTGGGATGGTTATAATACAGAGACGAAGCATCCAGCTGAGATTAGTGAGCTAAATGGGAAACAATAGACGCTGCAGCGGGGCAGGAGGAGAGGATATGATTCTTCATTGTGTTAATCACAGCGGAACAGCCCTGTCGTCTTCACCAAACAATGCCATGCAGATGTTAATGGCACTGCCAGCCATGACTAAGAGTTCACTCCAAATGATTGATCGCCAGAATTATATCAAGGTGACTTTGAGTCAGCTCCATCAGTTTGTTTAGTCTGATCGATAATTACTGGAGCATTTAGGTGGACATGCCTGCCTCACAGACTCATACAGTTTGTAGTTCTTGTCTCTCTCTCTTTGATTTGAGTTCAACAAAGCAACAGAGAAATACAATGAAACAAATCTCAATAACAGAACTAGCTGTGAATACATTTCAGTCGTACGTTTACATTCATGAAAGTATATTTTTATTGGTCGTTTGAATTCACAGTAGTATAAATCATTTAGTATGCAGTTTGAACACAAAAAGAAAAAAGTATATCATTAGATTCAAATAAAAATGGTTACAGGATAGACCTTTTAAAACCAGATTACAAACAAATATCTAAATGAAGCATGATTATAATTTACTTTATGTGTTAGGGGTCAGAGGTCATTATTTGCACATCAGAGAACAGGAATCCTTCCTCTGGCTCTTTCATTAGATTCACCATTTCCAGGAGTAACACAGATTGTGCAAATGATGAGAAGTTCGGTATTTAAAATTCCAAATCCTGAAACCTTTTGGTGCACATTAAGATATGCATGGTGTGATTGGTCATATTTTCCAAAAAGTTGCAGTGATTTGCCAAGGTTGCATGTAAGCAAAACATCTGAGATGATTGGTTAAATTTTTTCATAATTACAACTTCACAACCTCCTGGAGGGCCTGAATAATGGTTTATAAGCCTGTTTTGTGCTGGGCATATTAGTATGACACAATGAGAGAACAAATCAATCAATCATCAGTTTTCCCCTCATGCTACAATGCGTCAGTAGAATTCCCACTCCAACATCTAAAGAGCAACACAAGAGCCACTAACATCTGCTCTGGATGCGTATGTTTACACGGGTCAGGCCAGCTGCAGAGACCAGAGCAAACTCTCCGTCCACTTGGCCCGCTGCCCCAACCCGTGAACACAGCACACTGTGCCCACGGGCTACAACGACACACAAAGAGTGCCCCCATGTGTTATATCACAAATGAAAGATCAAACATCAACGTTCACCCCAGGCTCAGAGCAAGCTGTTAATCACAGTGAACACCCAGAGCCTACTCCAGTTAGAGTGTGCGCTTTCAGTCAAGAGTTTATGTTGTTGGTTTAACAGTGTAAACAGTATAGCTCTACTACGGTACTATTGGATGAAATAGCATATAACTGCTTTCTTTCTGCTTTTTGTCACTCTCTGCTGAGCAATATTAAACGTATACTGCAACTGAAAGTCCCACTGTTCCTATTCTGAAAAACTCGAACAATAAAGAAATATCACATAACATTTGTAAGTACAGAGCAGGTTTTGATGCAAATACCTGATCCCTCTCATCAGATAGGTGGAACCTGAGCATTCAGCAACAACGCCCACAAGGGAGGGCTCAGATATCGAATCTGAAAAGACAGGGCAAATCCCACAACGTGGCAACTTACAGCCCAATGGCAGTGACTCACCTCTTTGAGAGGCTTATGCAAACCCAGGGGGAAGGTGATGGATTTCCCCCCTTACCTACAGTGAGCGGAGCAGATGCTGGAGAAAGATTTTGGACGTCACAAGACGTAAAATATGAGTACAGGATGGCTGCGTGTGTGTGTGTGCATGTGTGGTTCACATACTGTAGTTCTGGAGTTTCAATAACTTCTGGAATACTTAGAGGGTAAAAAAGGATAAGGCGGAGAGATTACACCCTGCACCGTGGCGAGAGGAGCTTCACCCCAGGAAGGCCCTGATCGCTCATGTTAGATGTGTGGGCTTGAAGTTGTGTTTATTGACACATTGGAGACGAAAAGGAATTTGTAATTCCAAGAAGATAAAATGAAACGCATTTTTTATTTAAAACTAGCAGTAAGCAAGTGTTATTTTGATCTTAGCCTATTACAAAGGAAAACATGTCAATATATAATACACCATCAAATTTACATTCTGTTTATTTTCAGCCTAATAAGAACCTCAATTTATTATTAATGTCATATTTTTTTTGTAAAGGGACCATGTACAACATTGATGCATTTTACCAGAGTTAGCTTAGAGCTAGTTTACATCTGCAGGTCACTATTAAAACATCATTTACAATCTATTTTTCTCAAATCAATTTTTTTTTTTCTGTTACAATTAAAACCACGGGTTATAAGGAATAGCAGAATTATAATTAGTTCTCTGACAAACTCTTTTTACATGTCCTTATTTCCCATTAGAATATCTTGTAATATACTACTTCAATCACTGTGAATGCTTTACAAAAAACATTTTCAAGGTGAAGAGGCCTTGATTAACTCTCTCCATCCTGCATGCATTCTTCTTTGTAACTAAAAACACTTAACTTTTCTATTCATATCGAAACAATTCTTCAGCTCGCTTAATGCAGCCATTGTTTATTTTTGAAAAGGTCATTAGAGTTGTGCTGAGAAGCGGGCTGTGTAGAAATGATTTGATTGAGGTAGTGCAGGTAGCTCTGGCACGGTGAGTTATGGACACCCAACAGAGAGGAGCCTCTTCATTAGCGCAGTGATTAAAATTGATGGGAACCTATGGAGCCGCAGCTCCCCTGAACTCCCTGGAGCATAGCTCTCATTCTGCGCTCATTTATTTGGGACTTTGTGTTGATCAATAAAAGGTGCCTGCTGCTCACTATGGGGTCTGGCTGGGGAAAAGAAAAAACCCACGTAGGAAAAAGAGACGAGACTTGTTTTGTTGTTGAAGACAAACATTATGTGAACAATTCATGCTTTGGAAAACCTTGGGGGGAAAAACGACAGCTTTGGCTGTTGTCTCTGTGTAATTTTCTTTACAGGCTGTCTATTTTAGTCTTGGGGAGTTTTTTAGACTGACATTTAGCAGCAAAACAGAGACACTGCTGCTAAACTAGTTTTCAAAAACTCCAAGTTTGGTCGACTAAGGAAACACATTTTTAAAGAGACTTTGGATACGTTGATCTATTCACGGGGCTTGATAAGATACACAAAATGTTAATGGTGTATTATTTTATTAAGGATGTGTATAAGGCATTGTATTGATCGGTAAAACTAATTACTCAGGTTGATGTCCTCATGATTGTTCTGTTATACGGGATGTGTTAATCAAGTACAAGGACATGTTTTGATGTTTTTAATGATCAAAAGTTGAAAATCAAGTTAATTATTTTCATTCAGATGATTTTATTCATTCTCTACATGGACTGCAAAATGAATCAAAGTCTTCATTTATATTTTCAGTCTTTTAAAAAATGTTTTATCTTAACGTTTTTTTAAATAAAATCAGTGTTCTCATTAGATCACCACATCTTTACACACACTGTCTCATATTTATTAAACACTTATTCATTAAGGCTAGTACCGCCTTTATGGACTCACTAATACTCATGAAACCAGAGTGGCTAAAAGGAACATGAATGAATATCTGTGTATTGGACCAGAGCCACATAATGGGCAGAGAAACAGACCACCGTCCAGACTCTCTTTGTCTGTGTCCAGCTCTGCTCATTAGAGTGGTGCTGTGCAGCTCATGGCCCGGCGCTCCCCACTGCCATGCAGGGTCCTGCCTAAACAAACAGAGACGATGTGAATCACATGTTGGATGATTGCAGGAAATACGAGTTTCTGCAGAGTTCAGGGTTTCTGCTTTGCTATGACTTCGGTTAAGTAAAGGTTCAGTCCTGAGACCCTGTTTCTTGTTCATAACTAAAACATTTCTGATGGTCTGATTAATGTAAGTTTTTCTTTGACCTTTAATGTGTTCATAATACTTATTGATTCAACGATCTTATACACTGGATCAATATTTGCTCCCACACTAACCTTGATGAGTGTAATAATAAGAATGAAAGTGTTACAATAATGGCCAGACATGACTTGTTTTTATTAAAGCTCCTGCATGGAGTTTTTTTTGGTGCCAGTTTTGAAATGGTCTGAAATTAATAATAATGCCTCTGTATGACAGACAAACGAAAACAAAACCATCAGGTAGAAGATTGACTCTTTCTATAATATAAATATTTTAATGTCTGTCTTTGCTGCTGTGGAGTAAGAGTCAGGGGAAGTGATTAACAACGTTCTGCAGAAACCAACTTCCATCCACATTATCCACAGCAAACATTCTTTTTCTTCTTTGGCAGGGACAGATGCAGTATACATGGAGAACTGAAAAACAATTTTACAATGCACTGCACCACAGCATTTATAGCTAATGCTAATTTCCAATGCCTGTCCCTGAAAAGCCTTCAATATAAAATACATAACATATATGATAAAAAAATATATGGAGAACATGCTTACAGAAAAGGCTAATCTACACACCCACATACATATACAGTACATCTACCTTCTGCCCCCCACCCCCCTCACCTCCCACCATGTCACAGAGAACCAGAGGAGCCTGACCATATAAACACTTGCGAATAAGATTAGTGTTTGCAAATATAATGTAGTTGTTGAAACTTAGCATGTTTAGGTTTTTCAAGACATTATAATTGGACATTATAATGGTGAGGACCTGATGAGACCTGATGGGCTGTTTATGCAATATTTTTAGTGCACAATTGTATAGCCTCTTTGTTTTGTCACAGATGGACTTGCCTGTGACCATGAGGTGACACAGTAGCTGAGGTGTGAGAGAATCGTAGCGTGCATAAATGTTTTAGCTGCATCAAATGTTAAACAGTCTCTGATGAGTCTAAATGTGTACAGATATACTTTCAATTTTCCGCTTATTGTTTTTACATGTTTGTCAAATTTCAGACAAGAGTCAAGCAGTAGACCTAAATATTTGACCTCAGCAACCTGACTAATTGACTGACCATTGATTTTAACATCTAACACAGTTGATGCGGGCCGTCTTCCAGAGGAGAAACATATAGACAATTTTTTTTTTAACATTTAGCATCAGACAGGAATTTTATAGCCAACGTGCTTGGATTTTAAGTGTGTTGATAATTGATCTGCAACGACATCTGCTGTTTGTCCAGAAGCATATATGACTGTGTCATCTACATACATCTGGAGACTGGCCCCTTCACATAACTCTGGGAGGTCATTTATATATAGACTAAAGAGTATTGGTCCTGGGATCGATCCTTGTGGGATTCCTGTTTTAGATTTTAAAAAGGGATTTTTTGTTATTTAATTCGACACATTGTTGACGGTTGGAGAGATAAGATTCGAACCATGCCCGGGATTTTTATGAAAAATTGAATTTTTGAAGTTTGGAGATGAGAATGCTATGATTTACAGTATCAGATGCTTTCTTGAGGTCTAGGAAGACTGCCCCCACCAAATTCCCTTTGTCCATACATAATTTATATTTGTCCATAAAGTAACAATGAGCACTTTCTGTAGAAGAGTTTGGTCTAAACCAACATTTTAATGGATGCAGATGTAATTTGTTTCCAGGTAGTTTGTTAGTTGTATTGCTACATCCTTCTCCAAAACCTTTGATATAGCAGGGAGGATGCTGATTGGCCGATAATTACCCACTTGGTTTCTTGCTCCAGATTTAGAGATAGGTGTCACTCTTGCACTTTTCCATGCTTCTGGGAAAATCCCACTGGCCATGGATATGTTGATCAAGTGGGTTAATGGTTCTGTCAATACATCACTGTGCCGTTTCAAGAATGGAACATCCAGGTTATAGAGATCTTTAGAGTGGGTGGTTGCAAGATGATCAATTATGTCAGTTACCTGCTTTTTGGTGACCGCTTGCAAATTGAACAAATTATCTCTGTCTATATCTGTAAATGTGTCAGTGACCCAGCCAGTTTCAGTGAAATTACTGGAAAGTTCCCTGACTGACTTGATGAAATAATCGTTAAATGTGTGTGCAAGTTGTTCACTTTCAGAGATTATAAGGCTTTCAACTTTGAGTTCATTTACCTCAGATCATTTATTCTCAATGAGTAATACATTTGACTGTGGAAAGAAAGCAAGGCTGAGACCTTTGTTAAAAATCACTACTTACATGTGAAAAGAACAAGATCATTGGGAGATAAAATGTGCTGTTTTATCCACAGGTGGCGCCAAAATCAACATAAACCAAAAGTTCCCTACAGGACCTTTAAATACTAGGGCAATATGAGCATTGACAATTAACACATCACAAATGCCTGAACTCATTGCAATAAATGAGACAAATTATTTGAGTAAACAAGCAATGCCCACTCAGCAAGTATGTTTTACCTATTGGACGGAGGCCTGGGTATATTGTCCATGCTTTCACACTATGTTGATGCAGTTAGCTGAAGCTAGTTAGCTAGCAGCTTCCCTCAGATTAACTGATGCCAAATGTGAGTTTGTCTAATAGGCATCCTTTAATATTTGTTTATTTATCACACTTCTTAACTTAATTGAAATATTGAACTATGTAATTACTAATCACATATTCTGCATTGCAAAAACATCACAACATTGTTTTGTGATCTTGCTGGAAACATAATAATTTTCAAAAGCCTTATAAAGTAGGAACTAATGTTTGTATGTTTAGCTTTTTGTCATCTTGTGTGCATAAGAATGATCCAAGTCAGCTCTATACAGTTAGGTTAATAGACTTACCTGGTACATCCAGAGCTCTGCTTTCAGGCTCACAACTGAAGAAAACATTAAGAATTGATGAATCGCTTGTTGTAATTATTATAGATAATTCAATCCATAATATGTACTGTATCAATCATTAAGAAGTGCAACGTATTGTACTGGGTTAGCACTTAACTAGCACTAGACTGTATTTACAGTCTATGGCACTTACTGTACACATTACACAACATGCAGGCTATTAGACCCACAACATGCATTGTTAAGATTTAAAGTGTCATTTATGATTAGAGGGTTCGAGGACATAAATGATTACAGTAATTTAAGATTGAGAAGATGTATGCAGGAAAGCTAAAACAACATTTAAATCTACAATGAGAAGGAATCTGCAAAAACAACTAACAGCCTGTGCAACAGTTCTCAACTATTGTCCAACGATTTAGCCTTTTATTGTTTTTTTTCTATCCATGAAAGTAAACTCTGTGTTTGTATTCTGTGTCTTCTTTTATAATGCCTTATATGGTTCCTTCTTCTATAAAGCTAATCTAAGTCTAGACTCAGCTGAATATTACAGCAATCTTATTAACAACTTCTATATTTATTTATTGCTGGCTTTATAACAAAATAAAAAACTGTGTGTTGTGGTAAAGCCTGTTTTACTATTTGAACATGACGAGGTATTTTTGAATATTTTCTTAATAGATACATTACTACATCAGTGTGTGTAGTGTAGTCTTCCAGGCTACTTTATCTCCCGGGAGAGAAAAAGAAAACAACAACAACAAAACAGAAATATTACTCAGATTCAGGTTTGCTGGGAGAAGGTTGTTTTTTTTTGTTGGTCAATCCTGCATGATTCAACCAATAATGACTGATTCCACTTTAAGTGAATAAGCACAGATTTTTTTGTTATAATAACAAATCCTTCATCTTTGAGGGAGGAAATGCTTGAGAAAAATGTAAAACAATTACACTTGGGTTCTAGGGTGAATTAGAGTTTGTGGTAACAAGATAATATTTGAAGTCATGTGAGTGTTTAGTGGGCCTTAGCTGTTACTATTCACAGCTAATGAGGGAGTTGTGTCCTGCCTTTGTATACATTTGTTTGAATGCACAGTAGCAGTGATGATAACTAAGAACATTTGGACTTCAATCTTAGTAAAAATTGTACATTTAACATTTGTACACACTTTGAGCTCCAGAAAATGATTAAATAAACATTTGCTGCTTAAAAGCTAATGACGTCTAAATTGTGAACAGTACATTTTAACCAAGTGAAATTAACTTCTTTTGACTTGAGCCCTGTGATTTCTCTGTGTGGACATTTCATCCTCCCTAGCCCAGCGGATGCGGAGAGAGGCAGGCTTTGAGGAAAGTCTTTTTGTGTTAAAGCCTTTGAATATCTATTCTTTATGATCTATATTCCCTCTGCTGAAGTTCAGAGTGTGCGTGAGCGGAGAAAGGGGAAGGGGTGGAATCATAACACTGATGATGAGATGACACCAAACATACTTTGGAGAGCATTTTTGATTCTTTACACATTTTCCTAAACTCAGACAAATATATCCAGAAGCTATCACTGTATTCCATAAGCTGGTTCGATGAATAATGGTTGTTATGACAGGGTGCAGTGTCAATCAGACATGATAGCTTGAAGAAGTAAAATAAACATGAAACAAGGCGAATAAAAAAGCGAGTTATATAAAGCTCTCCTTGATGTTCAGCCTCGTACCTCTTTACCCCTAGTGTGTCTGTTCTATAATGGCACAAAGTAGGGATAGGTTGGCGCTGTCTTTTTCATCTCTCTGCCTTTTGTTAGTGTGTTGAGAGAGTCGAAGAGAGAGGGAGAGGGTGAGGAAGGAGGAAGAAGAAGAAGAGGAGGGTGCTGGGGATTGGACCTGGTCCCTGCACACCCAATTAAAGGAATCTTCTGCTCAAAGACACAGTCTGGCAACATGTGTTCTGACATTTGTCTTCCTGAGTGTTGTGATTTACGGTACCATGGAGCTAAAGGCTAAATTAGCAGCCGCCCAACATCAGAGAGGGGAGAGTAATGTTGGTTGGGCGAGGGTTGTCAGAGAGGATCAGGCAGGCAGTGTGTGCCGCTGTCTTGTTTTCATCATGGCATGCTGCAGTGAAGGCTGGCGACCTTGGTGCACTGTCGACTGATGATGACTAAAAGTAATGTTTGCTAAAATGCAAGATTTGCATATTATATTTTAGTGCATTTTTTATGTTTACAGTATTATTATAACACATACATGGGACCGCTAAACATACTTGAGCTGCTATTAAACTTGATCCTACATGTAAATCCACTTTGTTGTGGGTTTTTTTTCATTCAAAAACCTTGACTTGATTATTAGCCAACACCAATAACCCCTCCAATACGAGTGTGATTATTATTATTTTTTTTACATAATGTTGAAAAAACTCAAATTGCTGAAATGTTGCTGTAGTTGGAACTAATAGGGCTTTCACACTTGCAGAAAACTCCTGAAAAATTCCTGATATTTCCCGGAGGAGCTGTATGTGTGAATGCAAACAGCCACATTTTTTACCCAGAGTTTCTTCTGCCAGACCCATATTATTAGTCCGAGTGAGCTGATCGCAGCAGCATATTCTCTGGAGAATTCCCCTCGAGCCAATGGGAGGGGGAAGTGAGGTTTATATCCTGTGACCTCTGCACGGTGCATAGTGTATGCCTGCGGCCGCTACGATCTCCGTGCCCGTAATTAAACAGCTGCATTACGTTTTCTGTTCTTCACTATGTTGTTCTCAGCTCATTTGTTGATAGTGTGATTCAGTTGAACTACATGTAGCACTGATATAAAAGCAAATATTCTCATTATAGAATTGTATAGTGGACTCTGCTGCTTCGTCCGCTACTTTGGCGTCATTTTTTTTTACGTCACTTCTTACCTCAGCAGAGCCCCCGCCCACCCTCCCGTCTGACAGGGATAGTCTTCGACTGTTAGGTGCATATGTGAACAGTCAGGTCAGGAGAACATCCGAATCAGTCCTCCTGAAATGATCGAGATATTTTCAGGAGTACATGTGTGAAAATGGCTTGACATTACACTCGACTAGTGCTAGCAGCACGATTGTTGTTTCTTATTTCTTTCTTATTTAAAAAGAGTACGGTCTAGATCTGCTCTTTTTGTAATTGAGTAATTGATTGAACTATGATCATTTACCTGAAACCAGTTGATTTTTTAGGGGGACATTTGGTTATAGAATAAGATTGGTGAAGTGACTGGTATACTCACCGACACCACATTTTAGGGAGTATTGGGGCCCATACCAATTATTGCACAATCTGGAAAACTCTAGTTGTGCCTCCTCCATGACATAAGCGTAAAGAAATCTAGAATAAAGCTCCTGTGAGGAACTTTTGACTTGTGCTGATGTTGGTGAACCCTCTGGACGAAACAGGAGGATGTATTTCTTTGTTGATCTTCTCCTGGACATGTGAAAGTTCGGTCTTACAAGCAAAATCATCCTTTTTATTTTAAATGTCTGAAGTTAAACTCACAATGAATCTTTGCAGTCTGTTTTATAAGCAGCTCAAAACTCCTCACAGGAGTTAAATAACACTAATGAGACCTTGTTAACCTTTTTTTCCCTCAACCTTTGAGTCATAGCTCTGAGATAAGAGATACTATAGGAATTACCTGTAGTTATTATAAATGCACAAAAACTCAAATGTGGTTATTCTAGTCCATCTCTGCACTGAGCACTGAGGGCGATTAGTGGTGTAAGGTGAACTTCCATGCGTCCACCCTCATCTACATCCATGCATACAGGTATGGATCAATTAGAATGATTCAGACCTGGATATAAGATTGTTTTCCATCCTCTAAACCTCCAAAACGTAAACTCTAATTTAGATTCTTCTTCCCCAGACACTGCTTTGATCTCTTCCTATGGGACCTGTTCGTGCCACACTGGATTCCCTGATAAGCCTCAAAAGCAGGCAGCAATTACACTCCTAATTACTCAGGCACAAAACTTTGACCTTGCACTTGGTTTACCTGCCTCAGAATTCAACTTCTGTTGACTCAAACATAAGCAGACTTGGCACTGCTCAAACTTCTATGCACAAATTAAAATCAAAAGGAAAAAAATACTCATCTACAAAATGCACAGACTGTGCATTTGTAGGATGTACCCCAGCAGCCGGTGTAGAGGTGTGATCTCACAAGGTGAGTGGATGCTGGAGGAGAAGGCTGCCTTGCTTGCGGTCAGCGGGGAGGCAGCGGGCCTCAGGGAAAAGCTCTTAACTTCTGTCAGGCACAAATAACCACGCCATTTTTCACCTCCTGATATTTAACGGAGGAAATCACTCCAGTCCCCAGTCATGTGAACTCTACCCACACGCCATGAGTCAATTTCGGCTCTGACAGGACGGTGCTCATGCTTACCCCCCTATTTATTTCCTGCAAAACCGTTTTTCCTCCCAAAGTTAAGTGTTTGGGAATATTTTGCGTAGTATTGAGATTTAATAAGCTATGGGCTACAGGAATGTATTTAGCTCAGACTGCTGTATCTTTAGGTATGGATGAATGAATGCAGAGTGACAGCTCAGGGAGTCTTCTCTTCAACACATTTGTGATCAAGGCTGCAGCATGCATTGAGAACATTTTTTGTAACATTTAAATAAGTTTTCCAAATCTTAGAAGTCCCATTATTTGCAGATTTTAATGAAAATCCTGCAGAAAACATGTTATCAAGAACCAATATAACATTTGTTACAACTTTTGATATGAGAAAAAACAACACTTTCATTGTCTTTATCTCTGGTAGACAAGCCCTGAAAAAATTTAGAAATCACATATTCTTTAGTATCTAAGGGAATTTGTCTTTATACTGACCTAATGTATGAACCACCTGAGGTGGAGTGTGGATAGTGATTTCCTGTGGTCAGGCTGCTGCTACAGTAGGTGGTGCTGTTGGGAGCTCTGCCTCTGAGAGAGAAAACAAACTTGGGAGTGTAATGCTGTAATAGATACATCCAAATCATAAAAGTGTACAGCAGTCTTGTAAGTAGCTATCCTGCAGTTGTGTTTTTGTTCAAATGCATTGTGTGTTTCTGTGTAATTTACAGTAGAGCTGAAACAACAACAATGACTTCTGTTCTGCCTCCAGGTCTGCACTCCTCAGGCGCTGATTCTTAAAGTGAAAAATATATAAGACAAGTGCCCCCCCATGCTCGGGTATGTTGCCATACATCACATCATTTAACCGTCTGCACTGTCAGACATGTGTCACACCGACTTCTCTCTTGGCACCTTCATCTGTCGGAGTGAAATCATAAATACAATCATTTCCCCCCCAAAGTTGGCGCTTTATTCTGTCAACGGCTCCAGAATGTGATTGTGCCTGTTCATTTCCGACGCATGAATAAGTGAGAGGCCATTAATATGTCTCTTTCATTACACCCTGGCACTCTGAACTACGCGAGCATGCAGAGAAGTGCGTGTTTGCTGGGCTCGGGGTTCTGATGTCCGATTTGTAAGGCAACAAAGATATGTCAGCGTGTCCGCATGAAGAGGAATTTCTTTCTGAGAAATCATGTTTCTTTTTCCTGCTGTTTAAATAGAATACTTGTGCAGTGCAAGGAGATCAGTGCATGTTATAGAGTGCATTTCTCGGCTTTAATTTAAAAATGTTTGCACTCATGTTTAATTTTAATCTGAACTTTTATGAAGAAATAAAAAAAATTCCCAATATGCACATACAGACATCGTGAATACTGTCCAAAGCAGTAAGATTGATCTATTTGTGCTTTTTCTCTAAAAATAATCCTGTTGTTCTTCAAGCCCCACTTTCTCTTCTTTTCTATCAGCTCTCCTTAGACAAGATTAGAGGGGAAACTCATCAGTCTCCTTGGCTGTTGTCTGATAAACTTTTTATTTGAAGGGTGTCCTGTCTGGTGTCTCTGGTGTCTTCCTCCAGTGCGCTCCTGATTTGAAATATAGCCTTACATAATGAGGGAGAAAAATAGAGCGGTGTTGCACCCCTGAGCCGGTGTCAGCTTAATCAATCATTTTTAAACACAGGCAGGCATGCTTACTCTACTCGCTTCACATCCGCCACATCCTTCCCCAGCTCAACAATGTGACAGCAGCATAATTCATTTTAACTCAGAAATTAAACAGGCAGCACCTAACTTGTCCTTGCATCCTGTTTGGTTTAAATACAGCACAGTGCGTTGATATGAGTCTGTGTTTATGCTGCTGTTGATTGTGCTTAAAAGTGCATCCATATTCTAATCTGCAGGTGCAAAAAACATTTTTCTTTATCCTCATCTTTTGAAATGCATGCACACACATGCAAGTTGTGTGTCTATGTAACATGTGCATTTTAGCATTTTGAAATCCTGAATGTGCTTCCCTCAAGTTCAGGTTTGTCTGCTTCAGAGCTGAACATGCAACAGGCGTGGAATGTTCAGGGTTCACGTGGTCAGATTGCAGCGGGTCAGGAGGGAAGGGAAATTTGGAGGAGTTTAAGCTGAGCAGAGGGAATGGAGCTCGGCCTCTTCGCTTGGCAGTGAGAGATTCCTCCTGGCTCTCTGTCAAAAAGTCATCCTTTACCGTAGCACTGCTGCAAAAGTTATGTCATGCTCTTGTTGGTGCATGCAAGCAGTCTTGGACAGGAAACATGAACACAGATTCTTTTAGACTAAGTCCATCCCTCTGACTACACCGAACTTAAGCTGTTGTTGCTCATTTCTGTACTTTTATGGGATATTCAAACATGAACTAAATATCAAATTTTATTGGCCCTTTCATTGTTTTAGATTGTCTGATATACACCTGCACATGCGCAGTGAAATTAGTTGATACACACAACTGCATTGTAACCCATTGCAGCCAAAGGCTACGTTGTGTCCATGTCCTCTCTTTAAAAAGAAGATCTAGTTTGGAAAAAAACAAAACAGATAAATAAAAGCTTGTCACCCAAAGCAACACTATTTGATCATTTCCAAATCACAAGTCAGAAAGTGAATTACATTTACGTCTTCCAGTTAAACTATTAAATAGCCATAGTCATATAACACATGTTCTTTTTTTATATTATTGGGCAATTTTTAGAAATCATACCTTGACTATTTTTTAGGCATGTTGGTGTATAGCCTTAGCATTTATATATAAAGAAAGTAACAATATGTCTGTGTATACTCATTGAATTAAGTTAGATTTTAGATAGGCATGCATGGTTTCAATGAAGTATACTCACCATGGTGATTTACTGTTTTTGGAATTTTTAAGATAGAACTAATGTGAATGAAACACCTTGTAGTAAGTACGCCTCATTTGAAACTAATAACGTGTTTTTATTCAGGTATGTGCAGCGTTTAAAGGGATAAAAACATTCCCTCCCTTTCCTTATCTTTCTGACTCGCAGTCTGACTCTGCTCTGAGAGGCCAGGACCATGTCAAAGTCCACGTGCACCGCTTTGAGGAGGCGGGTCTCCTCCTCCCAGCCTGCCCGCTGATCACATGCAGGAAGCGTGCTGTTTGTAATTGCTGCGCAACAAGCAGTGCACTGCTGCCGGTTTCTAGAGTGACGTTTGATAGCGTCTTTTCACGACAAAGTAAGCTATCTTAAAAAAGCGTATCCTCTCCAAACTGCTGTCAGTCCTAACTTTTATCCCACAAAGCCGAGACACACATAGGATAGTATGCGAGGAAAGGAGAGAATCCTTTCATCAGCCCGTGCAGACTGCTCAGACATGCAGTCCGCTCCTCCCACAGGACGGGGGAGATGATGATGAGGATGATGATGATGATGATGATGACGATAAAAATGGTGGCGGTGATGATAAAAATAATGAAGTGCACTCGGGTTATATCTTTCTAAAAATCTTAGAAATTAAAGTTGAGTTGTTCAATGATAAGAAGTAGATTATGACCGCTAAATGCTGCATTCAGGGGAGGCATCCATAGTGAATGAATAAACTGGAAATGATTCCTGAGCTTGCAAGCACAAGTGATATTGTTGGAAATTGGATTAAATCATTTAGGGCTAGTTTATAGGGGACATTGAGCTATGCTGGAGACGATTTGTGATTTAGCAACAACAACAAAAATAAAAAAAAGCCATAGGCTGTAGGCTACATAGTAAATATTCATCCAGGTAATACTCCTTTAATTTTTAAATTGTATAACCTTAATAATTAGTTCAACCTGAGATTGTGCAAATGCCTGTTAGAAGGATTTATTTTGACAACTGAAGTCAGTTTCTATTTCAAATTCAGCAACAGCTTTTAAGTACTACTTTAACACTTATAAACCAAATAACATAAAGGTGTAGCAACCTACAGTCAAAGTTAGACTATAATAAACTATTCCTATGACCATGTTGAACCTCGCAGGGGTCGATCAGCATGGATTACTTTCAGGCCTACATCTATTCTTCGGCTATTGACAACCTCTCCCTTTCCAGCTTGCATGAGAGGAGCTCTCACTAGCGCTGCTAGTGGACAATCAGACCTACACACCCACCTCCAGACACACTCGCATTTCTCATTTCTTACTTCTAGTCTAAATTAGATAGCGAGACGCGTTGTCGGAGCTCACACATCGCATAGAATTAGTTTGAAGTACTAGCTCTAGTTTAGCAATAAATCTGAAATTCAACATGGACTCCCCTCCAGATCCAGCGAGCGACCCGGGCAACAGCGCCTCGGAGCCGGCTACCCCGGTCAGGGAAACCCCGGTAAACCTGGAGACTCTCCGGAAAGCGGACCATCCAGCCCCGGTTCGAAGGCAGACCTGTTCGAGCACCAACAGAGGTAAGCACACCTTATTTCGCCTCTGAATGTGAGGAAAATTAAGCCGATCGATGTTTTTTTAATCAAACTTCAAAACGAATTAAATCTCCTCCCTCATAAATAACCACTCACTGTCTAAATTCACCAAAGCACAGTGTCTGTGATTTTTATTTGTTGGCTTTTCAATCCCGATCGGCTGTAATTAGTGCTTCGGTGTGTGTTGCTGCGTTCAGGCTCCACTGACAGCTCAAATCATAGGGGGGTGATACGGTCACAGATGTCACATTTACTCTGACTGTAGGATAAATCAATTACCCAGCAAGTAAAAATTGACCATCAGGAGCTTCTTCTGGTGCCAAAAAACAGCCCAACGTGACTGCTCAAATGCGTTTATGTCGAAGTGTTAAAAGTGAACTTTTAGAGACTGTTGGCCAGTTTATCGATCACTCTCCCTCTCCCTTTTAGAGACATGTCCTCCACTGTTCACCACACACCACACACGGTCGTCGTCTTTGTTTTTTTTAACATCTCCGACTCGGAGATTTCAGCTTCATGTGTGCAAAAAGACGCCCCAGCAGCTGGAATTTGTTTAAGCAGCAGTTCTCAAACACTGCTGCGAGCATGAAGCCGCCTCCTGCGAACAAAACCTCCACCTGATCACACAATAAAAACCACACAGGCCTTTATGATCAATTAGCCCGTCAAAAGTCAGTATGTATGTTTGCATCTGATTTCATTTAACATGATCTATCCACCACGTCCCGTCCATGTTGTACAGTACAGACAGTATTTAACCACACCCCCTCTCGGCTGTCTCCAGCACAGGCTAACATCCAAGTTCAAAGAAAAGAAGTGAATTCTCTGCTCATTCTTGACATGCACTCTTGCTGTATACATGACAGTGTGGTAACCGGCGTATACACGACAATTAATGCATTGCACGGTGCGTTTAAGTGTGCGCACTCTTCCTGTGCGCAAGGGTATATTTAGAGTGTGATATGGTGAATGTGGAATGTAAGCTGGTTATGTAACAGGTTTAGCCATAAACAGAGGCGCGCAACTGAGAGCAGAAATCATCAGACGATCTGTTCTCTTTAGACAACAGCTCACCCACTCTCTGTGATCACCACTGTTGTTAAATTAACTAAAATCACCGCACTCCAGCGCGCATTTATTCTCCAAAGAAGGGAAACTGTGTAACTCTGTGGGTTGGCACAGCCGGAGCACTTATGTAATAGCGGGGCAAAGACAGGTACTTGGGAGTCTTCGTGGATTGATTTCCTTTTTTTCGTTTCTTTTTAGATTTTTTCCCCCAAAGTCTGACTTTGAGACACTCCTAACCTGCTGACCCATATTCACCCCACCCCTTTTATGCACAGGATTAAAGTGTGTCTGGGAAAGAGAAAGACAGGAAAAAGAACGCCTTCAGTCTGTTATGTAATGCTGAATGGGTGAAAAAAAAAAACATGTTCAGTCAGTGGGACCAACCTCTGCAGCTTTAGAGGAGTTTCCCTGCTCCGAAACTTTAGTTTGACCCTTGTCTTTAGAATAAAAAAGGATTGCCAGAGAGCATTAGCAGTAGTAAGCTTGAAAAAAAAAGTTCTGAGTACTTTTGACAAACTTACTGTAAGTCAACAAATGTTTGAAACTGGTTATGAAGTATTCCCCAATTAATGTGATCTCATGCACTTTGTGTAGCTACAACCTTAATGTGTGTTTTGAAAAACGTATTTGCTGTTATGCCGTCTGAATTTTAAAAAGACATCTAAATGATACCCCTCAAACTGTTTTTGAAGGTGTTGTGTTACAATGCCTTTAAAAACGACAGTTGGCCTCAATCTGAATGTAACAAGTAAAAAACTGTTCGGAGCATCCTGCATGCAGAAGAGCAGAAGAAAAGTTTCCCTTCATAAAGAAATGATGGCGTAATTACATTATTTAATAATGTACTGAGGAAAAAGTACAAGTGTTCTATTATGAAGTAAGTGCAGTTGGTTTTATGGCACCGGCACAGTTCAGAGCAGGATTGCTTAAAACATAAAACAATAAAGAGCGGTTATGGCTCCCGGTTGTGTTACAAAGTTGTGAGACATTTTTTCGGATCACACTTCAATACACTGAAACTTTTCAGGCCACAGAAACCAAACACGTGAAAGAACGCGGCAGACACTTTGCTCAAGCGCAGTTTCCCCCCCCAACCAGCTGTTTTCGACTTTCTAAGGATGCGCATTTCTTCTTCTGCATGCAGAGCGTTTACTGTTTTTAACCCTGAGTGCTAATACCTTTTAAGTAGAAAGGGCTTACTTCAGCAAAAGCTCTGCTGCAAGACGTGAGTGGGTCAGGGAGCAGACCGTGGAGGGCTGTGGATATCATTACTGGAAAGTAGAAACTGTGTTATTTTTCATATTGCAAGCTCTTTCAGCTCGCAGATTTGGAAACAATCAATATTAATGGCTTGGTTACGTAAGGTCGCGGTCTCTGCAGAGGCTGGAAATCTCCCAATCGCAAAGGGAAGAGTTTGAAGCTGCACATCTAATCAGTACTCTGGTGTGTTGTGTTTTGTGTTTACAAGTGTTTGTACAGGTGTGTGTATGGGTGAGTGTGTGTACGGCATGTGCACGTTTTGATACTTTGAAAAGTAGTCTTCACTGAGTGACACTGACCATTATGAATATCTTGTTAGGCTGTAAATAATCTAAAGTTTTGAACAGTTGCAAGGAGTCATCTGCACATAACTTTCCTTTGTTAGGGAGGACAAGGTTGAACTAATGGCTTCTAAAAAAAGGCTGAATATGTCACATTGTTGCTTTTAACATTCTGAAAGTTGTCTCCAGTTCGAGTGTGGTGTGGTGTTCTACAGCGGGAAGTTTTACACTGTTCTTCTAATTAGCTCGTCTTACATAGAAAGAAACCCCTTTGATAGTTTTATACTAAATGATGTCACGTTTTGTAGATTGTCCAATCAGGAAAAAAAAGTCTAAATTAAAAAAAAAGGGACCTGTTTTAAATGTTGGTTCACTGTGGGAAGCAAATCTAACCTGACGCTGCTGTTTGTATTGATCCAGCTAAAAAAGCTGGAGTGTAAAAATATGCAGACGTCTCCTAATGAACACGCAACCAGACTTTCATCCAGCAGTTTTATTTCGGGCAGCGGGATGAGAGCTCTCAGCTGGAGTGGCAGCTTTTATTTAGTTGTTGTTTACACAAGGTGGAAGAGGTGCACTGCTTTTTTAAATTCTTTCTTTTGTGTTACACAATTAACTCCAAAAGCCAGGAGTTGGCATCAGGGGCTCGAACACCACTCGAGTGGACAGCCGCATTATTGAGGCTGTGGCATTCTCAAATTCACTGAATGAGGGCTCTCTGCCCGCTGGAGAGCACCAGGATACAGGTGTTGGCTTATAGCTGAGCCTTCAGCTTGGACAGATCCCCGAGAAATAAACTCCTTTAAGGTGTTTCTTTTTCTTTTTCTGGCTGACTGCCTGTAACAGTATATCGAGTTTCAGTCCTGCGTTTTGAAGTGTGGGTGAAGTAATAATGTCATGAACTCTTTCATTGGAACCTGTCAGACAGTAAACAGTGTTAAATGTTAGTTGTCAGCTGATTTCAATTCAAAGCTCTGTATTTGACACAATAAGTCCTTCAGAAGAAAACACCGGCCAGTTTAACTAAAAAAAAAAACATAGAGTATTACATCAATAGGACACTGAGCTGTTGTGTAGCTTCTGCTCTCTGTTTACACTTTGACACCACTACCTTAAAAAAGAGGTCTTCTTGTTGTACGCTTCGAAGGTCGAATCACACATGAGCAGTGTAAGGCTTATCTAAGGAGGATGTTCCTGTGAATGTCATCAGGCTTAGTAGGGAAATGAGCACTGATTGACACTATTTCATGTTGGCTGACCAGCCTCTGGTTTATTTCATTAAATAACAAAGTGTAAATTATGTAAAAAAAAAAAATATCAATCCTCAAAATGTCCTGCTCATATATGAAGTTCTTCAAATGTGTCTCTTAGATAATATTCCTCTGTGGACAGTTTTGCTATATTGTCACATACAAAACAAATATTTTTATGCATTTTTTATATTTCTGCTTTATACACAAAATGTTTTTTAAAATAAGTCCCCATAATATCCAACAGTAAATCTACCGTTGTGTCTCATGTTGCTCATTAGAGTGACACCGATCACAGTGGTGTGTTGGGTCTCTCTTTGCAGTAACTTTCTTTTCTTTCTTGGACTCTCCTGTATCCTGTAGTGTCGTTTTTGGTGATATAGTTGGCTCAGATTTCCTGTTAAACCATAAAGTTCAAGTATGTAAAAGAAAAAAATCCCTTATAATCGAAAGTCAGGCTCTGACGTCCAGAAGTTTTGAGTAACCAGGTCAAACTTTGCCGTCAAACACACCCACACGTGCATTTTATGGGATCTTTTATTGCACTGTTTTGGTGTGTTTATTTATAAATAGCAGACATTTGAATGTTTGTTTAGCTCCGCTGGCTTTAGTGCCAGGGTGAAAGGTGAAACAGGAACTTCTTCCATGAGGTGATTTAAGGCTTCAGTTTGGTTTGGTGTGTCAGTGCTTCATCCAGGGGGCAGAAGATGACGGTTTTTTTTAACTTTTAATAATTATCAATGGAGCATTTAACTTGCTGTATCCTCTGTATGTGCACATCCATAATGATGTAGAGTGGATTGTTTATATTTCTTGGGAAGCTGAATGCAAAGACTGCATAAGATTCTTTTGGCTGGTCAAATTAATTAGATTACATATTGATGCTGCTGCCCAGCGAGCGAACATTAACAGTACATACTGAAAGGGCGTTGCTACCGTTAGCAAGCCTACAGCCTGCTTCCCCATGATCCCACCTCTTAGCCCAAATATCTGGGCCAATAGCCTCTAAGCTTACTATGCCGAAATCTAGACTCATGCACAGTTATACCAAGCTTTTACAAACTTTCATTTGTAATTTGTGATTGACAGTGTGTGATCATTTATATGAGATTTAAGAGGCAAGACATAAAATATAACAATGTAAAGTACGTAATATGTAAGTAATGTGATTAACCCCAAACACCTATTCAGGATCAGTGCTGACTAGACTGATTGTTTAACATCTCAGGACCAACTGTGGTGGTTTGTCTAACTTTTTAGATTGTGTGACCGAGGTGATTCCATCCTTTGATGGCCTTGTATGAAGAGGCTGACTGAGAGAGGGCAGAACTTTGTTTTGGGACGTTGCAGTCACCTCTTTAGTTCCACCTCATGAACTCTAATAATTGACACCTAATGTGAAGCAGGAAACTCAGTTCACCAAAGTCCAAGGCCTTTGTGATTTGAGTCCATGTGCTTCCAATCAGAGCAGGAATTGAAGTTCAAGTGCAGTGGAAGTACATGTTGGTAATCGGTGCTGCCATAGAACAAAAAAACAGTTTGTTTCAAGGATCAGGAAGCACACTGTAGAAGAAAATGTAAAAGAGTCTGTCACACTAAAATGCTTCTACAAGAGAGCATTCAACACATGTTGTTGTGTAGCTGCATTGTTTTAATAACCTGTTCTGAATTTGTAAGATGTATTGGGGTGTATATTAAAGGCACTGCTGTGCAAGCCCTAATGTGCTAAATTAATTTAAAGAAGTTTAGAAATGTCAAACTTAACCTAGACTAAATCTGAAAGTTTGATCCTTCCGGGATGTTTATTTTGGAGTTTGAGTCACCAGTGGCTTAACTGGGGCTGGCGAGGAAGTTTCGACTGGTGACAGACACCAGATTTGATGTGTAGTCTCCCGTGGTGAATGATAGCTCAGATCTATGGCCCATTTACAGAAGTTTGTGTCTGAGATTGAAAAAAAAGTCTGAATAGTAATGACCGGAAATACTCCAGATGCATTATTGGAGGGCGTTAAAGGCGTCTAAATTTAATGTGGTACACTGTGACCTCAGTGCTGCTGCTGCCGCTTGGCTCCTAGCTGGTGCCTCTCTGATATGAAACAGCCCCCCCTTTAGAAGAGGCCTGGAGCGAAAGAGGTGCTTAGAGGGGTCTGAAGGATCACTCGGAGGAATTCTTATGTCAAATCCAGGGCCAAGCCTTACACATCTCTCGCAGTGTGGAGGGTGCAAAAGCAAAAAGTCATGAGCAGGTAGACGAGGCCCTTATGCTAAGAAATCCCAGAACTCAGTGTGAAACTTTGACCAGCAGTATCTCTGAAACCATCAATCCTGGGCCTTTGAACAAAATCAAATATTTTCATGCTGCTTTATGTCATACATCTGAAAACAGGCCTTTGAGTGTCTGCACTATAAGAGAAAATGTATAAATATATATTTTTTTTTACCACAGAGGGTTCGCTGCTTCTTGCAGACTGCAGATCTCTGACATGTTTTAAACACTTCAGGATAAAATCAGGATGATCTCCTGGCCACGGAGGCGCTTGGTGCTTTAAAGCAGGAAGACATAACATCATATCTAAAGTATGTTATTGAAAAGGCGCACCTCGAGAGCCTCTTGAGCGGTATTCATCCTGCTTTCTGGAGGCTAAACGGTCCTCACAGCAGCTCTACTTAAGGACTCCGTCGAGTGGTGGACAACAATATCAGATTAAGATGAGAACTGAAACATGCGGTTGCATTTCATGGATGAATGCGAGTGATTTGTCCTTTTGTAAGAGTGATAATAATTCAACATCACAATGTCTGCACTTGTGTATTCCCAGCATGAATGAAAAATAACTGGAACAGTCTAGACGAGAGAAGGTGGTCGGAGGAATCGCTGTAACTATCAGTCTTTACTTCAAACAGTCTGAAAAATGTGTGTTTTAACTTCTCCGCATCATTATTTCACCACACGTGAAGAAGATTCATTTGCACGAATCCATCTTCAAATCTTGCGAATATTATAAATAATGTAGTTGCAGGAGCAGAACATTTTTGTAGCGCCTGTCCTTTGATTATTATTTTTTTTGAATCCTTTGCTTCTACACGGGGAGAGGTAATAATACCCAGGGATTCAAAGCACGGATATCACATCCTCGGCTGTAATTTTCGTTACATCAGTACCTCTGGAGCATTACTCAACAAAGTTTATTTGTCACCTGGAATAAACAAAAAAAGTTTTGGAGACGAGGGAGATAGAAAAACAACAACTTGAAAATCAGTGTCATTTCTGTTGGTTTGATTATTTATATTGGAGTAACAAGCGCGACTTAATCTCATAAATAAAAAAGGGAGAGATAGAGATCCGTCCCCTCCAGGTACTGCCGCCACTTAATCGAATTAGCTCCACTCTCAGGCTTGACGGGCTCTTCAAACACCCCTGGTGACTTCTGAGTGCCGATTACAATCAGCTACTATTTTCAGCCTTTGATTAAAATCTGGCGAGGTTGGACAGAATTTTTTTGAGCGCAGAACCAACTAATTATTAACATCCCAGCCCGTCTTTCCTTTTTTTTTTTTTTTTTTTTACTCGCCGGTTACAGAGGGCCAATGGGCTGAAGTAGTTAAACAATACCCACAAGTATTAATCATGTTGAATCACTGTGTGTGAAACTCTTAGCTTCCTTCTTGTTGAAACATCTCACACAAGTCGGTGAGATTTCCAAACACGGATATCTTCACTGACCTTTGTGCCATTCTCAACGAATCGGAGAGAAGAAGTGTGGTTTTTCTGAAAGGAGCTGTTTGTATTTGATTCATATTTGAACATTTTGTCTGTTTCTGATGAATCCAAACACTAATCTTTGTTAGTTAATCTTGTTTTTATACACATTGTCTCCTGTGGCAGACGACAACAATGAGCACAACTCTTTACTCACACACGATAATAGAAGATGATCACAATTGTTCATGCCTCACACAGTATGTCATAGAATCATTGTACTGTGCTTGTCAAAGACAAGTCTGCTCCTTTGTTACTTTGAAAAGGCAGCTTTTTAATATGAATATGTCACTAATGATAATTTTTGGTCCTTGTATATGTATGTGTGCGTGTGTGTGTGTGTGTGGATTGATTGCTTTAGGAGGCGTGTGAAGACAGAGTGAGGCACGATGGGGCTCAATCAGTGCAGCAGTGCTGCTGCTGTGACAGTGATTGAAAGACAGAGTCACTCTTTAGCATCTTTGATACACGAATCCTGTTCGTGTTCACTGACAAATAACCATCCGATCAATCAATATTTGCAGCTTTATTTAACTAATGCAGTGCTTAAGAGGCAATAATTAAACGCCATGCTGGGTTGTTAAAAGCCTATTTTTATGTGACAGACCGAAATAGACGTACAGAAATAGGAAGATGAAGGCTTATGGTTGATGTTGATCATGGCTTATTGTGCAGACGTTCCTCACACTTGTGAACTTGTGAAGAACTTGTAACCACGTTACGGTTCCTGTTGCTTTCAAGTTATATTTACAGAACCTGAGTTGTTTTCAAGGTTAACTTGTTAATCGCTATGATGACAGACTTAGAAGAAAGTGGAATGAATAAAACTTTGGGTTGTTAAAAGGTTAAGGACAGCCTTTGGCAAAGTGTCAAGTAAACATAAACTCAAACCGAACACAAATCAAAGAAAAGCGTCCTCCACTTTTCCCTCCTTTCTAAACTATTTTTAATTAGCCCTCGTTGAGGTTGTGCGTTTGTTTGGGTAATTGAAATATAGCATGGAGCTGTTTAACTGAGGGGAATATTCATCCGACGTCATCTTGTGTTAAACAAGGGCGGCTTGTGATGCTCATTAATTTCTGCTTGCTCCACTTGCAGTGTTTGGGCTCTCTCTTTGGCTGGCTCGCTGCCACAGCGTCTTCTCAAAGAGCCACTTCATCTCTGTCATGGGCAGGTGGAAATTTGCTGCACACTTCTAATTGGACAAAGTGCCTTTCAAACTCCGAGCCATCATACACAGATCAGATTATCATACAGACCAGGTGTCAACAGAGGTTTTGCACCTCCTCCTTCCCCTTTTGAAATCCAGATTTTCCCTTTTGTTGCTTTTTTAAACTTACATGCCGCCTTGTAAATTGTAAGGCCCAAGGCGTGAGTGGCCTTGTTTTACAGATTACTTACAAGAAAAGCAGTCAAGAGAATTTATTGCATACTTTACAACACCATCCAGACAAGATACAGCAGAAGTTTTTTTTGAACAGTTAATATGATCCTGGAGCCGTTTCTTCAGTTCTTTAACACTAAATCCTGGTCATCATAGTCTCAAGCACAGAAACATTCAAACAGGTAGAAGGAGAATGTGAGGCTGCAGGCGAGCTCACAGGGGGCTTTAAGGTCTGCAGCATAGCTCGAGGCCAGACCTAAACTGCTCTTGTAAAAGCAATCGGTGAAATCTTCAGATCAATTCTTCATATAACAGGTATAGCTAGTGGAATAAAAAAGAGCAGAACTCCAATGATGTTATTTTGTCTGTTTGAATCAGTTAAAAGCATAACTGCTGAATTTTGAATGAGCCCGGGAAGTGAAACACACCAGTGATTGATGTCAGAAGAAAGTTCGTCTAAATCAGAGAAGATAAAAGAGTTTTCCCTTTTTTATATATTTTTTTTTTTTCAGAAAAAACTCAAATATTGAAAAAGAGGTGATGTATTAAAGTAAAAAAAAAAAGCCTTCAGTTGATTCGGCTTTTGTCAAAATGTTCCAGGCTGGATCAAATATAAAAACCTCATGTAGGAGAGACACTGAAAATGTACCCTGCTTGAGTCAATGGCCTTCAACAGCACAGTGCAGCTGTGTAGTGGCAGTGCAGCAGTGGACGGAAATGTTTAATTTCTGCAGATATAAATAGGGAAAGACTGTAAATGGAAAATATGACAAGGAAATCAAAAGAAAGGGAAACATTGAAGTGCAGCTCAGGTAATGTGAGTTGGAAGAAAAGTAATAAATATCCCAAAAGCTTCAGGACAAGTTGTCTGATTATATTACGTGCTGCTTTTTTACGTGACCTTGTACATTTTAGTCAGCCAGTTTTATCTTCATCACAGCCCAACAAGAGAAAAAGAAGTTAATTTGTGCCTGTAAACAGAATAGAATAAGCCATATTCACTCTTTTTCAGTGCCCACTAGCTTTTATTTGACTATCAATGAGTTTGATTGTGCTTGTCGAGGTTTAGTTGTCATTACATTAATGATGTGTGACTCAAACTTTAGGTTGAAGTTCATACTGTAGGAGAACGACAGTCTTTCATTTTATCACTGTATCCTGTGATAGAGAGGAGTCTAAACCAATCGCATGTGGTGATAAATTCAGTACCGCTCTTCCCTTCACACATCAGGCAAACACAGCAACATTTTGGCATACTCGATTGCTTATCTTGTCCACACGTCGGCAGCGCAGATATATAACCCTGTGCTGATTTGATTCTGGGCAAAGCAGTGTGGACAGCAGAGATTGATGGTGGTGTCCCCCGTCAGACAGATAACACCTGATTCTGCCTGCAGGGGGTTTGTTCCTACACTCTCCTCCCCTGCTCCTCTAAGGCAGCAGCCGAGGAGGTGAACCGCTCCTCCACTCAATGCAAATTCAGGGGCCACATTCAGAGGCCATCCCAGGACGATTGAGCCGATGTGGCCCCGAGCTCTCTGCACCTCATGATCCATGCATCAGCCACACCTGGGAGGAAGCCACACGGGCGTGGAGGGGGGTCATTTGTTTAACACAGGTGCATCATGCATCTCAACAAACCGAAACACGGATGAATGCACCAAAGAGACACACACATGCCTGAATTCACACATACGCACAGATGCACAAGTGTTAATGATATTCTGCCTGTGCACATGTGGGCTCATATTGTAAATGTCTCCTGTACTGCTTAATTTACTGACTTTTTTAAAGATAAAATAAACTTCATTGATCAACCATTGAGGGACATTGTATTGTTAAAGCCGGTAAAGAAACAGAAGAACAAAGTGTAAATAAGTTTAAAAAATGCAAGAAACTATAATAAATATAGTCAATAATAAAATGAAATCAAATAAGTCATAATATCAATACAGCTAAATATACACATATCAACACAATGTAAACATTTTAACTCACAGTTCATTAAATAGAAACAGAAAATGGCACTGTTGGAAACCATATGGTTAGAGGCATTTTGAAATGATGGCATTGAAATTCACTTGTTTTTGTTTAGCCAGTCTCAATAAAATATTACAAGGGAATATAAAACAATTAAATTATCCCTTTAAAATGGTGACTTCTAAAAGTGAGCATTCAGGTGATTCCAGGTGTTTCATTACAAGTATTTGGTATTTGGCAGATACACTGTTTTTCACAAGTGGGACATGATATCAGCGGATGATTTAGTATTTCACAAGTATTATATTTCATACTGGAGTCATAGTTTAAATAACTTTCAGATTATAAGCAGATGTTTCTGTCTTGTTTGCTGTGATTGGTGGATCAACAGTCTGGACAGACAATAGATAATCAAATATCTGATAATCAATGATTCCTGTCACTGATCAAGCCCCATGCCAAACATATTCCAGATCAAACTTGAAATGATGGATTTCATTTTCTTTCATCAAGTGTTGAAAAGTGTAAAGCTTTGGGGGGTTTTCACAGATGTTCAGACAGAACATGCAGTTATCATGACGCAAGATCAATTTAGGCTCTGTGTCTTTCCACCACTTTTTTCCTGACAAAAATGAATCCATTGATTAAAAAAAATGTAATCAAAAGACCGAAAGATAATACAAATGGTCCATTGTTGCAGCTCTAGTGTAAATTGAAGTGTAGAATAAAAAGACTTCTCTTCATATGGCTTCATGCTGGATTGCTGCCTGCTCCGACAGCGCCATATGGATACTGAGGGCATTATGAAAAAAAAGTACTCGTGCTCTGTGCGCTTTAAAAGCTCTTTTGATGCTATTACATCATTTGTTTGTCACTGTTTCTAAACCGTCAGTATCATTTGAGTATCCCATGATCCCCCTGAATCAAAGTGCACTGCTCCGTCCTCAAACAGATGTATAGTGAAGCGAAACAAATTTATATATTTTTCAATTCAATAACACGGTGTTGCTGCACGGGTTCTCAGTGTGTGAAGCAGATGGTGAAAGGGTTGTGTATAATAGATCTCAATATTAACTGCAGCACATGCTGGGAGTGTTGGTGGATGGCATGCAGCAGAGTAAAAGAGAAGCAGTGACCTTCTGTCCCGTCATTTACCCCCTCGTGCCCCCCATACCGCTCTCAAATTACTTTGTTTTAGCCAATTAAAGCGGCCGGCTGAGCATCAAGCAGGCTGCCATTTTTCGCTCACCTGGACCCATGCGACATTATCGCTCTGTCATCGGGAAAGGTGGCCGTTAGTGGGAATCTCTGCTGTGGCACCGTGCCACTAAAGACCCCACTGTGTTCGCTCAGATTAATGCAACGATTCTCCCTCCGACCTGCAAGGATCTCAGCCGGCTCTGTCACCTGTTCCCGCCGATATCGCTGCACACAGTTCCTCTCTGCTTGAAGCAATGAGGAAGTGATTTCAGTGGCTATAACTAGGATTGGATAGCTTGTGATGTTTCCTGTATTACCTCTGGTGCAAAAAAAAAAGATCCGTTTTTAAAATTGCAAGAAATCTATTGTCCTTAAGCTGCCTTGTCGCTGATCAAGATACCATATGCTGAGAAATGCTCCTTCATCCAAACCCTTTAATGGCTCAATAATAGAAAGAAAAAGGCTGCAGACACAACAATACCATGGCACGGGATGAGTGGAGGACCGGAGTGTGTGGTGTTTAACAGCCATACGAGCACAGATTATGTGCTTGAAGGGGCTGAAATGAGTGCCAGCAGTGACAGTTGGGCTGGGAATTGAGCGTGCCGGGGACGTGCGGCTTGACTCCGCTCGGAAACACCACTGGGTCCAGGGCTCATCTCTGTAGTCCTCCTCCGCCTCCCTCCTCCGTAGAAGCATTGTGGCCCCCGCCGCTTGCTCCTCTCCACCAGGGGAATGAACGGGTCCTCGCTCCCCGCTTGATGAGCGCTCGCTAATGGCGGCGTCTTTGAAAGCCGACGGGCCCGTTTGAGGAGTGTCTTTTTACTTCCCTCCAGCTCGCCTTGGCTGGGCATTTGTCATGCTGCCTGGCTTTGCTGTCCTGCCCGCATGATGGTGTGCCAAGGGGCTGAAACGTCTGTCATTTGTTTCACTTTCATATAAAAGTTGATGATTTACCAATAAAAAGTAAAAATAGTCTTTTGATGATGTCCGGAGGCATATGGAGAATGTGTTGCAATAGTACTTGTCAGGACGGAAAAAACAAAAGACATGTAATTTATTTTTTCATTCCTCCTCTGATGAAGAGTAATGTGGCAAACATTTGTGCTTAAAAGTGCTTCACAAATGTGATTTTATTTTGTTTAGCCTGCATTACATTTATGTCTACAACCTTTTTTTTTTTTTTTTTTTACATGTCTGACTCTGTACCTGTTCCTGTTATAGCTTGCCAAAATCCACCATGATGTCATGAGGATGCAGAAACAATTAAATCTCCTCTATTCATGTTTTATTTAACAGAAAGATTTGTTTTACTGCTCCGCTGCACAAGATGAACTGCAGCGGCAACTTTCAGACCAGGAGACGTTCTCAACCTAGAACAGGGCGGTCTGTGATAACAACATAAGCAGCTGTGTTTAAAATTGGGCCCCTTGACAGTTTGCATACTTTTAACAGGTTGTTAAAACACTATAGATCAGATTAGAGGTTAGATGACACGATCTTCTACTGTAAGAAACTTACAGGAGTTTAAAAAGTGAAGAGCAGGCTGCTTTTTTTTTTTTATGAAGACATCTCCTCTACTGAAATCCTCTCAACACTTCTCTTGTACACTTTAGGGACCAGTAAAGCTGCCAGTTATCTTGTTGCTCACCCAACTGGTTCCATTCAGAACTGCCCTGTCTTTTCACCCTTGTACCAGTCTCCACCTTCTTCAGACTCCATCAGGAAGTCGGAGTTCGTCCATGGAAATCTCCATTCCATAACTTCTCCAGTCTTTGCTCTCTCTCTCTCTTTTCCTCACCCACTTTCTTTCACATGCACATTTTGTCCCCCTCCACTTAAAACTAGGGTGAAGGTCAGAATGGCAAATTTGATATAGGAGCCGACACGCTTCTGTGGAGCACCTTGTCAACTCAAAACAATAGGTTTGCAGGAGCTGTTGTGCCGAATAAAGAATGTTCGCATATTTCAAGAGAATATGTCATCTGCTATACATTCCCAAAAGAGATGTCTGCATACATTTTTTTTTTTTTTTTAATGTTACCAGTCCTGGCCCAGCAGAAAATGAAGGTTGAAGCCAAATGAATTCACTTAACACGCGAGCAATTACATGATCCCGGCTGGGAGATTGAAAAAGTCGTCTAATTTGCATGTTCAAACTTTTTATCCTTGAAATGTATGATTTGGCTATTAAATGGTCCATCTGATTCAGCTGTGCAATGATGTACAATTCAGCCTGGTTTGAAACCCAACATATAATGCTAGAGCTTAACTAGACTGTACATAATCTCTATGAAGAAGTAACAGATGTTAGCAGTTGCATAATGGTAAAAAGAAACTCAGCCCGCTCTGGTTCCGTACAGCAGTGTGATCAAATAGTTTAATTTGATCTGACCTCTTTGTCTCTATGGTTTCTCTGAGCTTACAAAACAGAGTCATCAAACAGGTCAGGATGAATGCAGGCAGGTTGAAATAATGTCTTCTCTCAAGAAAGTAAACTGTACAGTTGGGTTTATTATTCGTACAGATGAAAGAGCTTGACTAATGAGGGCATGAAAGTGTATTATGCTGTGTTGAAGGGGGAAAAGCACTAATTTTCAGAGCATCATCTGGAGTTATCATGAAAAGTAATAACAGAAAAGACCCTGATTAGGTCAAAGTATGACTCAAAAATGGATTGATGACTGTTAATAATAACCGTTAATTCATTTCCATTGTCAGATCTCTCACCAACAAGTTGTCAGAGGCAGTTTCATCTCAAATGAAATTCATTTGGATGTGACAATTTAATTGGAACACTATTCCCATTAATTGAACAAATTAGAAAGAGTCTGCTGGGGGGAAAAAGGTAATCTCTGGGAGAGATGATTTGGAATTCACAATTTAGAATTAAAAAAAAAAATCAGCTCCTTGTCTTTGTTTGTGTGGCAGTGCGCACAAATGCAGCGCCAGCCAGCGCTCGAGGTCTCTGCGGCACTCAGGGCTCACGTCGTCTTCATTAAAAGCGATTAAGGAATAGGTCAATTTAGTGTGCTTGGCTGGTTGGAGCCGTACATTTGCTCCTATGAAATGTCTTTGTCTTCGTCTGCTCTGTGAGCTCGAGCGGCCACTCGAGCAGCAAATGTGATCCGCCACTATTTTGTGCATGTCTGATTGGACGTCTTCGTGAGTCATAACTGTACATTTTTATTAAAATGTTGTTTTGTTTGTTTGTTTCTGCATGTTTGTAGGCACATGTGTTTGGGTTTTTATGCTCCTGTGCTTCGTTTGAGTCGCGTGCCGCCTCAGTGCTGATGAGTTGCTGTCTGATTAGCAATGAAAAGCTCTTTTCAGCCTGCAGCTTGAACTGCTGTGAGCAATTAATTATGCTAATAAAAATCACCTTTAATATTTGAGCAGTTGGATTCATAAACATATGTAGAGAGGGGTACATTCCCCAAATCAAACATAATGCTTTTTTTCTGCCTCAATGGATTGTGTTTTTTTGTTTTTAAATCCATTTTCTGTTAAGGAATTTCGGATTTACTGCTGCTTACTGAGAGTTCAGGTCTCGTGAGTTTAGGCACATTTTAAGAATACACAAGGTGATGTTGAAGTGTTTTGGTTTTGACTTCGGGACACAGTGGCCACCTGTCAGAGGTAGACTGGCAATTTGGCCAAGAGAGAGAGAGAGCGTTGTGCCAGGAGGAGCCAGGTGTAGGTACATGTTGCACATATGTTCTCAGATTATGATGGTAATTGTCAATTCGTTTTAAACATGCGGGCCAAACAACAACAACTCTCAATGCGTGTTGCTGATATTTGTATTTAAACTTTGCAGACATTTTTGAAATTTCAGTTCATTGTGAGCAACCCTGCTCAGATCATTAAAATAGAAAAAAACAGACCATAATGGAATCAATCTTTATTGTCATTGTTACAAAAAAACAATGAAAGGCAGTTTAGCTGCTCTTTGTTAGTGGTAGTATAGATAAAACAAACACAACATCAAAAAAGTTCACATTGGAGACTCAACAAAATCAAAATAGCAATAAAGCCTCCTATAGATGGAGATCACTGGGCCACTGCGTCTGACTGTGACTGTTTTGTTGTTTCAGCTTAGGTGGTTTATCCTCTATTGTTGTGTGTCAACAGAGACTATATGAGCACCATTGACATATCACAGCACGTTTTTGAAAAAATAACAATAATGTTCAGTAGTTCATCATCAACCCTTGTGCTCCTAGATCTTTGTTTTTTGGGGGATTTTTTTGCATAGCAAACTTCTAAAATGTGTCTTTATGATTGAACTATAGATAAATAATGACTTGAAATACGAGGATATACAGTTGGGATGTGCAAAGTGTTGTAGAGCCGTTATTGTAGCTCTTTCTATATTAAAAAAAACAAACGGGAGAGCAGAGGATAGGGATAGAGAGCCAGACAGGAGGGAGGGGGCTCCTAGATAGTGGGGCCGCGGGGAAAAAGTTCCCCCATGCTTGTCAGAGTTTGAGCAAGTTCAGAATTGATGGAGCCCACAGGCAGCACTGCTAATTTTAGTTGAAATCACCTAAGTGGTTTGGCTAATTTATCCCGGCTCCTCGGCCTCAGCCCCTGGTTTCTGGCTCTCCCGTGCCTCCCCCCCCCCCCTCCCTCACTGATATATCCACAAAGCGTGAAGGTACCAGGAGGTGACAGTGGGAACAGAAGGGTATTTTGTGCCCAGCTGATTTGCAGAGCACTGGGTGGTTTCAACCTGTGTCGTACATTTGGATATTGTTTGACCCTTGACGACAGATTGGGTTTAACCATCTATTCCATAAAATGATTTATATGTTGCGGTATTTAATAGAAAAAAATGAATTTACATTTTAATTTTAAACCATGTGAAGAAAAACAGATGCAATCACTGATATATCTGCTATCTCCTAATGATGTCTTGTATTCTACATTTCCAATATTTCCTGATGGCTTCATGTAGATATGAGGATTTAAATACCAGCAAATGACAATCATTTTAAATCTTTTGGATGGATGTCTGAGTTTGTGTAATGATGGCTCCTCCAGCTGGATATACTGCACATGTTCAAGCTTAACAAGCATTATGACAGGCTTTTGATTGCTTAGTAAAAAAAAAAAAAGTTTTTCTCTCTTTGCCTTTAAACACCGATTTAATGGGGAGTTAAGAAAAAGAGGGTTTAAAACAAAACGGAAGATGTTTAACACAGCCTGTATCCTAATTGTGAACCTGATATATTCTGCTAATATCAGATATGTAAAATATTATACGAGCACTTTTTGAAGGTGTTACAGACCAGATTGTGTTAGCAGCATGGAAGTAACAGTGAATTGCTCACCAGGCCTGTGCACTCATCCATTCGTGAATCAATCACTTTGAAAGAAAGGTGCAGCCAAACCGTAACCCATGAAACGGCGAAGTTTAGAGGGATGTGGCAGCTTTCAGTGTCCTTTCATGAAAAACACTCAAATTAATCTAATAAAAACTTGCAAAGACATCATGAAAAAGGCTTTCTGTTTTCTCAATATTTAATTTGCACACAAATTAAATATTAATTGATTTCTGGTCTTTGTAGAGAGCGGGTTAACCTTGGGGTCATACTCATCACAAGGCTGCAGAAAAACAACTGCTCTGAAACAGGCTGTGTTGGAAGTGTTTAGTTATAGAAGTATTCAAGTAAATGGCTTGATCATTTGGATTCATGAGTGATGATATGAATGTATTAACTCAGAGTAACATAACACTAAAGACAGATAAAGGTTACGATTTATTTTTATAGACTTTTTTTCTCCCACAGCGAAGGTAAAGATTATTTCAGGCTTTGCTTGGTCAGTAGATCTATCTCGAAAAAAAAGCGTTTGTGTTTCGACACAGTGCAGCTTCTTCAAAAACAAACATATATTCATAGCAGCGAGCGAGGTGAGATGTTTGCAGTCTTGTGTGTGAGCCAGCAGTTTTTGGCAGATGAATGTAGGGGTTTTATGTGCCAAGCACCTGGTCAAACTGCAAACAATGAGGGGCTTATGGATCCTCTTTATCCAGCGACGACTGCGATGATACCTAGAAGACTGGAGCTCTTATGGGCCCTTTTTAAGAAATGCTGATGCACAATAATGCTCAGCACTCCTGGATGCTGCAGAAATGTTTCCATGCTCTATATACAGTATGTAGCAGGAACTCTACAAACTAAACATCATTAACATATCCATGTTTATTCATACAACAAGGAGCATATTTCTGCTGTCTGTTATTTGCATAGTCTCCGTACAAACAGAGAAAAACAGCCTTCCAGAATTTTGAAGCTGACCAACACAAAGGTGTTGCCAACATTTTTAAACAAAAGTGGTCGCATAAAACGAAGTACCTTCTTGATGAGCAAATGAAATGGAGAAGTCGCATAAAGGCAGCTTGAAAATATCTGTGGAACTGAGCTTCAGTGTGGAGGGTCTTGCTTGACTCTTTAGCAGTGATCTAATAATGAGTTCCACAGATGGGTTTGTTGGCTGAAGCTCTGCCGAGCCCACCGTGCATGCAGCAGAGAGTGTCAAAGTGTCTCCTGTGCAGGATCATCTCCAGGTTTGGGGAATGGATGTTGTCTGCCAGACATGCTGGCAGCCAGTGGGCCTTCTCTGCTGCACTACCTGGGCTGGAGCTCAGCCAGGGTTAATTATAGGGGAGCTCCAGAGTCTTGTGTCACTAAGGATGGGAGACAGAATATTGTCATACTGCCATGTCCTATACAGAAAAGACAAGAGTAGGAGCACACCTGCTCAGCAATAGTTTCTGCACTGTTTCTCACTCCAGGACTGAAAGGACCAGTTGCCAAGAGCCAAGTGGCTGCTAAATTGTGTGTTTGGTGGATAGATCAGTAGAAATAGCACTATAATTGGACTGTTAACGTTTGTGAGATGGATATGTTTAATTGTATTCAGGGTGATGTATGCCAATTTTTTCCCTGATTTACTTGCTAACCTCTTGGCTGCCTCAATAGAAGACATATTGTCAGGCTCGCTTTTACGCAGATGACACTCATTCATATTAATTGTGACCCTTAAAGACAATGAAAGGCTTCCACACACTATCTTGCCTAATGCTGACAAATGTATTTGATCAAACAACTTTTCACTCTAACCGACTTCATCAAGAAAACATTTCCATGTATATATTCAACCAAAGAGACTGCCTCAGTTTTCAATCAACCAATCAGAGAGCCACTGAGATTGATGATGAACTGAAGCTGCTTAGTCCGTCATGAGCCAGGGAAGAGTTCAAAGGTCATGATAAAGTGCAATAAATGGTGAATATTCATGTAACCTTTCAACCTGTTAAAGAACAGAGAGGCCTCTCACCAATCTATTGATCACACCTACTTTTACCATTTGTCCCCTTGTGCAACCTGAGATTGTCAGATGGGTCCCTCCTTGATGTTTCAAGGTCTAATAGTCAAACATAGCTTTTGCAAACAGGGCTACTACCCGTTGGAACAACTTGCTTAAGGGCTCACTCGCACTAGCGAAGTTGTCCCCTCCGTGCCGAAGCACACCTCTCCGAAGTGTGCCAGGGCCAGCACGGTACGGTGCACTCACACTAGTCAAACGAACTGGACTTTAGGGCTGAAGTGTGCATAGGCAGGGTACGGATTGCCAGCGTGATCGCGCCCTAGGAATATCAGGGCTGCAAACGTTGTGTCAACAGTGTGACCCTCAAATTGGCATCGACATAGGTGCAGTGGAAGGAATCTGTTATTTTTTAATCTTCTGCGCTTTGCAGGCAGTCACAATGGTCAGAGGTTTGGCTGTGATATGCTAAAAAGTGCCTGGTGTAGCTTAATGTTGCAGAGTTTAGGAATGGCCTTCATACTTCCAAACTAAAATTCTTAAGCTCCATTCCACACTGACTCAAGTGGCATCACTTAAGGCAATCTATCAGACATTACGCAACTTTCTCTAGAGCCAAAAATGACTGAACACTGCTGCTTTCACATGTTACTGGAAGAAGTCATGAAAACTTGGAGACTCAATTTCATGTATAGTTGGAGTTGGTTAAAAATTCCTTTGTGAAAGAGTTAAACAGAGGTTATTTGTCAAGCAGGCTGGTGATTGGCTGCTTTGAAAAAGTCTCAATAGATAAATCATTTTGATGTTTTTCATTTTCATTTTAAATAAACACAAAAAGAACTACAGCTCCATGTGTATTTAGTATAAAATATCAGTCTGCTGGTTCATACAGCTCAGTGCCTTTACCACTAAGTCCAGGGGAACAATGTCTTCTTTTGACCCCTTGACCTTTTACAGTATTCAGATTCTTGTAATGTCCTGCTTAAAAAGTTTCTCCTCAACCAACACCTACCCTCGACATCTTGAACATGAATGTCTGGATTCACAGAAAAATACCTTTATAACCACCAGACCAAAATGACTACCAAAATGTAGAAAAATACGGTTTCACTGCACATATAAGTGCTAACATACGTACTAGCATGAGAAATTAAAAAATCTATCATCTCATGTCGTAAAACCCTTCTCTCTCTCTTCTCTCCAGAGAGGGGTTTCAGACCCACAGCATCAGTGCCAAGATTTTCCAGAACACTGTCATCCCCTCCCACCATCCTCTAGGGGAGTACATTCATGGTTCACTGTGATGACCCTGTGACCTTTACTTCACCACCAGCCTAAAGTCAAAATTTCCACTTGCACATAGTATCTCTGAAAAAAGTAAAGGGCAGATTACCATGAGCATTACTGAGCACTGTTATCCCCAGAGGAACTCTGTTCATTTGGTCATCGTGTGACCTTTTCTCTGGTGCCACCCTTGTGCCAAATTAGCAATGTACACAAAGTAAGTGGTGAGTGATTTGCCTTCAATTGTGCAGGGGAAGTGTTTAAGGTCTTTAGAAGATAAACCTCAATTGATACTGGGTAGTTTTTTTGTCTTGTGCCCCTCCTTACAAAAAATGACACTTAAATATTATTCCAATCTTCTGTTCACTGCACTACTTTCATACAAACAAACATATCTGACCTTCTTTTGTGCCATTCTGAGCTTACAGTTGGCAGATAATGTGATAAGAACATTTGTATTTTTAACACTAACACTTTTGTATTGTTATTGCAACAATTACTGCTTTTCCTCAGTGTTGAGTCCTGTTCAGTTTACCAATGCTTGATAGATGAGTCAAAAAGATAGTACACACTGCGTCTTTAACTCAAGTGTTCCCTGTTCAAACGAAAGCCGGAGCCTCTTCAAAAACGCTCTACCTTACATTGGTTTGCGAGGGAGACAAATTTATCATCTGAGAATTTTCAAGGTCTCTCACAAAGTTTCCCAAAGTGAACTTTGAAGCCAAAAATCTAAAAGCGAGTTGTGCATCTATCAACTCTCATCTGGCTTTCCTCTAAAGTAAAAGTATGTTACTTCCCCCTATTCTTTTTTTTTTTTTTTTTTTTTTTAAACTAAGACAAGTGTCTAGTCATGGCAAGCTGGTGCACACTGGCCTAGAAAAAAAAGAACAGCTTGTGTAGCTGAAGTTTTCCTCCCCTGTCTAGTTATTTTTAAAATGCCCCATTTCCGCCATTGTTGTGGCATTGTTGTGACCTTTCGCGGAACAATTTTCCCCAAGTCAAATTAGCTTTCACCATTCGAAGAAATGTTGTAATATAATGGTTTGACGGTTCTGCCGGGGAAATATAAAGAAATGGAAGGCCGTGCCACTGGGGTTAATAATATTCCTCCTCTTCAACAAGTACCTTGGGATCGCGAGTGTCCTTGAAAGAAAACGGCATCTCACTTATGCTGGGCATCTTGCAGCACTCGTGGGTAATAGCAGTCTACTTTCACAAGTCCACTTTGTGCGTTGTATCAGGCTGATCTACGTGCTTATGCTAAATGTTTATCCTGTTGTAATTTTTACAGGCTTGCTACAATTACAAACACTGAGGATAATGGGTAAACCCCTTGTCTTGTTATTACTTATTTTATAATCTTCTTTGTTGATGAGAAAAAACATCCACTGCCAGAGATCAATAGCAGCTCATCAGTCTTTCCAATGCACCAGCGTGAGAACTGAAGTCAGCCTTCATGCAAGTCAATGAGCACCTGGAGTGCTTTTCCCAGAGGCCTCTAAGTGTGCATAGCAAGGGACTACCAGAGAACCGCAGCAAGGTCTCACAACCCGCTTTGATAGGACAGAGTCAGGCAGGCTTCATGCGGAGATGCTGGGCCCGTCGAGGTTTGCACCACCTGTTTGTTTCCCTTCTCCTGAGCGGTACAGATCTTACACTCCTTTCTGTGCCCGGCCTGTGGGGAATTGGGGTGTAAGATACAACAAAAAAGGTGACTGAGGAGTGCTGAAATCGGGATTATGATTTATTTATCTGCACTTCTTTAAATTCAGGACTAACGGTGGGGGGGGCTGTGGTTCACACTCTGGGGACTAATCTCAAAACGCAGAACAAATCAGGGTTACCAAAGTCCTGTTTTCACTATCTGCTGGAGAGGAGACAAAAGACTTGCACGTTGCAGCCAAGGGACATGGAAACAAAAGCTCCGAAGCCTAAAGTTGAAGAAGTGGGGACCATGGACTCAAAACTGTGAAGTTTATCCTTCCTTTGGACTACATTTAACTACTTGAGAAACAATCAGGGGAGCTGCCGAGTTTGTCCAAAGTGTTGATCGAAGAGCTATAGAGATGGGCTCCATTGGGTTGTCTTTTTGGCAACATTTTAAGTAAACATCAAGCGAAGAAAAGCTTCTGATAGGTTTGAGGTTTTGTGCCTTCAGAGGTGTTTAAAATTAGAGGTCGGATATGATTACAGTTAATTGTGTCCCACCTGTGAGATGAGAAACACTAAAAAAAAGTCAAAGTCAACTGTTCAGGTACAGTAGTGGCCTCAGGTGTACTTTTTCTACCGTGGAGATTCATCCAGCAGGAGAGAGTATATTTCTTCTGCCAGACATTTCTTTGGCAATCTTTCTCCACTTGACTTGGCTCTGAGATTGCACCTACCAGCCCAGCGAACAAGGTGGTTAAAGAAGCAACAATGTTGCAGCAATCACATGAAGGTGTCGGATCATTATTACAACTTTTTTTTTTCTTTTTTTACATGTCTTACTCTGTTTGAAGAAAGTGGTTTTGCGAAAAAGAAGCAAAATAAAAGACGCCTGCCAAGCCTTAAAATAAAAGGTGCGACATGAATTTAAACACTGAGGCTGTTTGTGGTCCTCACAGTCCGTCATCCTCCGCAGCAGAGTCTGTGTAGTGTAAAATTTCAACTATCCCCGCAAAGCTGTCAGCTGCACGCCAGATCTCACTCTGGCTGCAGATGAAGTCAATTATGTGCAACCATTCCTCGTCTGTAAAACATAGATGTCACTTAGAATGTATTTCTTTTGGGGTTACTTTGATATCTTTTAATATGAAGGCCGTCTATCATTACTCAAGCTGTGGTGTCTGGCCTCAGTGTGTCGGGCTGTTACAGCAGTCAGGAAAATGTGATGTATTTACTAACAGAGCCAGCAGAACATGCAGTGTATATGGAAACAAGAATAATGAATGAGCATTAGTAGAAGCATGTCAGAATTAATACAAAGTTTTTATTTGGGTAGGCAGCTAGAAATCTCTGCCTACATTATGCGTTTTCCCCCCAGATAATCTCTGAACTGGTTTCTAAGTTAAAGACATTTTCTGTATGAACTCTTTGAAAAAAGTGTGGGGAAAACAGATTGACAGATTTAAACATAAATGAATGTGATTGGTAGTTTGTGCAAAGCTGTAGACTCTACTGCTTTGTTAAACTGATTAATATATATTCTATAGCTATATAAATGATCCCTTGATAATGAATTGCACTCATTACAGAGTGATGTGTGTCTGAATGTGGGTCTTGCGTTGCCTGGGTGGGATTTCCTTTTAAAGTGCTGTGTAAGTGCCAGGGCAGAGCGGCTCCGCTGTCCAGTAGAGCAGAACCACTATCCTTCACCTGACAAAGTTTTTGGGGAAGGACACTGATGTTTCCACTCTACTTCATAGAGTTCAGCCCGGCTACGCCTTGGGAACGCAAGTTTTTTTTTTGTGTTTGAAGAGTGGATGTGAGGGGTAAATGGGACGGGGGGTTGACGGACCGATGGGGGAGGATGGGGGGGGGGGGGGGGGGGCTGTATGAGCGGACACGGACGTGGGGATGTGAATAGATGCTCTAAAATAAGAAGTAGCCCCTTGGTCAGAGTCGTGGCAGATGGAGGCTCAAAGAATGAAAGGATGCCAGCATTCTTTGTGCTGTCTCGTGCCAGCAGTGCACTCGATGGACCGCTTGAGACCAGAGCTAGGGCCGATGTGATAAGACAGCTGCCTTAGCCTAACCTCTACAAGGTCATTCTGGCCTTAGAATCTAGCAGCGGCGCTGATGATTGGAGAGACACCTTAAATCCAAAGAAAGACAAATTGATGAGTTGAAAGTGAAACAAGTCATAATTTTTTTAACGGTGGAACTTGAAAGACGTCGTCTTTTTTCTCTCTTGAAGAAGAAGAAGAACCATTATTAAAGTTCCCACAATTTGTATCGAGTTCTCTTATGTGGTCGGGTGGTAAGAAGTTGTATTGGTTATGAAAGTTTTAAACATTAGCGCACTATTTCTGAACTATGTTTTAAATGAGCTACCCAGTATATCAAAGCAAAAATTAGCATGGAGAAAGTTTGGAGGTGCTAATGACTTTGACTGTCCCTGTGGAAAGGCTTACTGTTCCAGAGAAGTTATAGCGTTGTGTGTGTGTGTGTGTGTGTGTGTGTGTGTCTGCGTTAAGGAGCCAGAGTAGAGTGTGATTCACTAGTTAATAAATCATGCCAGATGAGTTTATCATGGAGATACAGAAGCTCCTCTGGGTCCTGAGCTAACAGCGAGTATCTGGGAGCTGGTACAACACATGATGAAAAGCCAGTGTCATGTATATCATTTTTATAGCCCCTAACTTTTTACCTTCATTGCTGTCAAAGGGGCAGGATGAGCGACTGTGTATCAAATATACCTCATGTGTTGCTTTAAGGAGGAGCCGGCCGACTTATCACGCTGGAAACTTCTTGGCTCACGCACTGCATTCACTGCCACGGCACCTTAAAATCACTTTTTATCAGCTTAATCCGGTTTGATTATCTTCTGGCAACAAATTAACTATTCTTGTTTACTGTAATTGAGTTCTTGGATGGGTACTTGGTAATTCTGCTGAACTTTTTCTCATCTGTGTTTTCACAGGGGGCATTGATAGTATCTCCCCAGCGTGCATTGAAGATGCTCTTATCTTTATGCGGCTGATACAGCTTGTCATCCATCGGGGGAGCGCGCTCGGATTATCATGATTAAATTGACTTGATAGGTTCTGACTCAGTGACTAAATAAGTAACTTGTAACAGCATTATTTCAGCATCAGTGTCTCTAAAGAGAAGCGAGACCTTGATCAGGCTGGAAGTCCTTTCTATTCTTTTATTTTATATTTCCTGGAAAATCAGATTGTGTTTGGAGGAGAGCGAACTCTTTGGAATGACTTTGAAGGCGAGAGCGGGCAGGGCACCGTTCCTCCTGCGCTCCTCTCAGGGAATAAAAGTCAGTATAACGGCTATCTCAGCTAATGACTTGGGAGAACAAACCTTGGTCTCTTAACATCTAAGACTTATTATTTTTAGCTCCGGCCACTGCTAAGCTTATCCCTCTTACAGGGAGCACGTTTTTGTGATATCAGATGTGGAAATTAAAGCTAAATGACTTAAGGGGAAGATTGCCCACACTGCAAGTAGGCTACTTTGACCTTCAATAAAGCTAAGCTTGACATGCCTATTTCCCCCCTTTTTCTTGCTCAAATCTTTTTCCCATCAGCAGGCTTGTAACTTGATGGCCTGGTATTAGCTGCCATTAGTTTCCTGCTTTTCTCAAGGTGTTTTTTTTATTCAAAGGACTTTCCCTGATAAGAAATGGAAGAAAGTTGACTTTTATCCATACAGTGTTCCAGCTTGATGCACTCCGTTTCACATTAACATTTCAGCACGTATAAATATTTTACCATTAACTACTGGAACTGTTGAATAGTCATCATTCATGATGTTTTTGTGTTGATCAGTATTGATATAAAACAGTGTGTACTGTAGAAGAAACAGCACAGCCTCAGTAAAGAGCACAGAGGCCTGCACTGTTCAGTATGCTGTTGAGTTTTGTTTGGGCTGTTTGTTTGAAAAAGCATCACATAGCCAGAGATGTTGTAGCATATTTCTCTGTTGTTGTTTTTTACAGGGATGTATGTCTGTAATTATGCCCTGGCTTCTTGTGGCTAAGCATGCAAGGAACAGTTACGTAAAGCAAAGCTCGAGTCTGTAGTCTCGAGGTTTGACTTTTTTCTCTGTTGACTCAGTTAGCTGTGATTGATAAATGGATTGCTGAAATTATTTTTATACCCTCTAAACCCTACCGAGTAATCTCATTTTAATGTTACCTTTCATAACACTTGTTGGGCGCATTCACTTGCAGCTTATTTAGTATTTGGTAACACAGGAGTGGGTGCACATGAGGGACTATTTTTGAGATTTTCTTTTTATATTTTATTCAAATATGCCCACTCTCACCTCTGTACCTTCTGGCTTGTAGAAAAGCTCAGAGCTTCAAAGTTCCTGCCTGTGTGTTTGGCTTCTTCAAGTAATGAGATAAAGTACTGTACATAAGGGGAAGAACTCTCAAGATGCTTTCTAGGGGGCTTTGGAATACGTTTGGTAAAAATGTTTATGATGCCAAAGACCAGGGCCGGCTTCTCATTAGCTCATGTACCCGTTGCAAGTGTTACAGCGGCATTAGTCTTTTGGGTTAATCTTCAAACGTTTCCCATATTTATACCCATCAAATGGCAGTGACTGCCTGCGACACCCTTCTGTGCATTCGGGGAACTTGCTTAGTTAAACGCCACAGAATAAATGCAGAAATGTGAGCTAAAGTTGACAAGATCAAACACACTGGTGAATGTACAGACGCTGGCCAGTGTTCTAAGTGCGCTGCATTATTCATGCTCTCCAACATGGGCTTCCTAATGAGAGTCTGGTGGCTGTTTTTGGAGTTGGAGTCATGGAAATCAGTGTGACCCGTGCTGGAGTCTGTGGACAAAGCTTTGCATCTGTGGTGAAGTGAGAGTGGAATTAAAAGGCCAACCAAGTTCATCAGCACTTCAATATAGACGAGTTTTGATTCAAGTTCTAGGAATCCTTCAAATGTATCACAGACTTGTGTGACTTCTGCCTGCCCTATAAATGATTTGTAAGTTCACTGCAACATCAGAATGGCAATAATGTATGTCAGAAATAAGACCATTCTGCACCTTTCCTCAATAGTAATGGTAATGTACAGCTTTTCCAAGCATCATTCTTTATATGAAAAAGTTTTCTTCACTGTGTTATAGGCCATTTTTGTGATATGCCGCAGACTTGACAATTCCCTCCAGAGGCTTGCTCTCACATCAAGCAGCTATAGGGCCTGTGGTTAAATGCAAAAAAAATTACTGCAAGCATTGTAATAAGCCAGTGCAACAAAATAAGGATTATCACCCTGTGGCGTGCTGGTTCAGTAGGAGGACGCTGAACCAAAGGGCTGAGCATCCATCCTATTAACAGCACACATCCCTTGAAGAGTAAGCAGCAGGCTGCAGCTGAGCATGTTGTCTTCATCCTTGAATCAGAACTGGCAATAACATATTCAGACTGAAGGGCCTCAATTAGACACTTTAAAACTCTGTGTAATTGGTGTCTTTCTGCAGATTGCCTGTGGATATGTAGTGCACAAATTAACACAGCCCAACTTTATGTCTGTGCTGCTGTGATTGTCGTGCAGCGTGGCAGTGGCAAGGTAGCTGAGACGCTGGGATTTTTATACTTCAGTGTGTGCGCTGCTCTGTCAGGCATCTCCTAGTTAAACTGAACTCATGTTGCTTAACTGCATATATTACAGTATTTATTGTATATGATGTGTTTATTCTTCACTCTATTTAAGCTAAGTTCATGTGAGGATTTCAGACAATATTCAGAAGATGTGCTGATAATAAAACTAAAAAATGTTTTCCCTCAAAGCGTATTCTTTACTTGAAATAATTCAGATTTAAATTTGAGAGTAATTCGTATCAGTGTGGCTGTAACTAACAATTATTTATGGGTTAATTTATCATCAGGTATTTTTAAAGGACATCGTTTTTATTCTCTCAAATACCGAAACTGTAACAATTCAAAACCACACTCGGATGCAGAGGAAAGTCCAGGACACAAAAAAACAGTTTTACTGAAAAGTTCCTGGGTCATACACAGAGAGGCAGTCAGCGAGGGCAGAAAAATCCAACAGGGGCACATCCACAAAATTCAAACAAACACCACAGGAAAACAAGGCTGAGAAGGCAGAGGGCTGGTGGATACACAGGGGTATATACAGTTTACTGGTCAAACTAATTGCAGATGAGACACAGGTGTGTTGGGAAAAAAGGCGGGAAACAGAACAGGAAGTGGCAGGAAGTCAGAATAGATATCATACACAAGCAGCAGATGACAAAATAAATCAGGAAGTGAACACAAAACACTAGAAAACAAAATGGTAGACTAACAGAATATCACAGAAACCTTAGGGGAAAATCACTTGAAATACTTACTATACAGTCTGAGTCCAGGCATGTCTTTGTCGCTCACTGTTTTGAGCTACTAACTCTTTAATAGAATGAATGTTATGATGCAGAAAAGTTGACTAAGCCAAGCTTTTCAGTGGTAGACATTCAGTATTAGAGCTGGCATGGAAGTGACTCACCTCACTGTAATTGACAGTTCTGGCATCTGTATTCCCCAGGGTCAGGTAAAGTGTGGAAACCAGAGGAAATAATTTGGCATCCAACTAATTGTTTAACAAGTGATCACCAGTTAAAACAGAGATGGAAGGCTTTGGGAAAAAAAGAAGACAAATGAGACGAGTTAATAGAGGAATCTCGTAGAGCTTGGAAAAAGGTTTGGTTTTGAGCTCAGTAATAATTAATGTTGCTGCCAAGGAAGTGTAAGTGTTTGACTTGACTGTTATTCTACCAGTATCCATGAACACCTAGCTACAGTATGAAAACATCCTGGTCTTTGCAGTCAGAACTATATCCCCTGTCAGTATTAGCTCTGTGGCAGGCCTTTGTCGCTTCACAGTGACTATGTAGACAGGCCTGACTGCTCTCCAATCCAAACATATCAGCTTTACCGTGTCTTTTTCCGCAGGCACAAGCAGCCCTCTGTTAGTCACCAAGGAAAAAAACAACTGCAGAGTAAAGGAAACCTTTTCCTCCTCCTGCTCTTAGCTTAAGGAGCACCTCAGTGTGGCTACCAAACCCTCCCATGAGGGGCCTGGTTAGTGGCCGGTACCTGCAGAGCCCAGCAGAGTCCCTGCAGAGCCCTGCAGCTGTTTGCTGATGGCCTACGTGATAGGGCTTGTCACACTCAACTCGGTAAAGGAGCAGGTTGGGGTCTGGTTCATGAAGGGGGCTCTGCCCTGCCTGTGGATCAGACGCTAGCCTCCGCCTCTGTGCCTCCATGCTGGAAACCTTATGAATGTTTCAGAGAAGTGCTGTGAGGTCTGCCTGCCTGGAGAGTCTGGCCTAATCCTGCACTCCTCGAACCATGCTGCGTCCCCTTCCGCCACGGAGAGCTGCTTCTCATGGCGAGGGGCTGAGATGTGGTCAAGCAGATGCAGATATTGAACTTCCTGGGGGCTGCCTTCGTGTTTTTTTCTTTTTTTCCTTTTCCTTCCAAGTGTAGAGTGAGGCAGGTGGGATTAGAGCGGTGGGGCATCCAGCCTTCTCTCTTCCTCTGACTGTTAACAATCCCCGTATCGAAATCCTGTCAGCACACTGCTTTGTGTCTTCCATTAGCATTTTGTTGTGGTGTGCATCTTGAATGGCTCGGTGCGCTTCTAGAACCGCTCAATCTGGCAGGCGTCTTAAAAAAAGAGCGATCCATCCAATACTAATGAGGCTGCTTTCATGCTAAAACTGCATCGGCACTTTTGTCACTTTTATGATTCTGCTTTGTTTTCCCATCTAGTTTATTTGAAGCAGGCCAAGTGGTTGTGTGTTGACAATCTGACACAAGTAATAATACACATTAGAGAGAGAAATGTGCCTTATCAGATCTGGCAAACAGCCATTACTGATTCACTTACAGTATTGTGTTAAATGATATGTTATCCATGCACAGTCAGCAGGGGTGCCCCTTTTTCTCCCTGTGGTCATTGACTTGGGCTTGTAAGCTTCCTGTTTCTGATAATTAAAGGTGAAGTGTGTGTTGTTAGAGAGTATGTGTGTGTAAATGAAAAGGAGGCTCGATCATGAGTATGTTGCTCGACTGTAGACTCTCCTGTGTGAGTGCAGCCGTAGCCTTTGCCCTGTAGAAAGCGCCGACTGCTGCTGCTGCCTACTCGCTGACTAAGTAAAGGCTACATTTACATAATTATCTGTTTAATTGGCGGCTTACTGCCAGAATATGCTCCTTTTTTTTTGTAAGCTGTGGAGTCCACAGTAAATTTGTTACAAAGATACGGGGGTAGAGATTACAGAGCAAGCAAACCGCCAGCTCATGGCTTTCTTCTACTTAACCTGATAATGCTCATAAACACTTTTCTGCCCCCACACATTTTTCTGAGATAATTTGCCAAACGATTTTAAAACAATCAAGAGTATCCAACATGGGAACTTTATCATGTTGCTTAAAATAGGAGGAAGGCAGGATGGAGTCTAGTCACATTTTCTCTACGACAAATATTGTTTCAGTGCTTGCCACATCATGCTGGGGGCATGTTTCGAAGCTAGTGAAGATAAGTGGTTTACTTAAAATAATTACGAATATAACTTTTTTAATAGTAGTGGAGGTGGTCGTCTCTCTGCTGAGCATCAACACATGATGGGGGTCCCATCTGTGTTTTTACAGTCCAGTGACAGTATAAAAGCATTATTGCCCCCTCCCCCCTCTCCAGAACCCCTCACATCCCCCTCATCTTCCTCCTGTTTTCATCTCCCCGGCTTCAGCTGCGGCCCTGTGAAATGCTCCACTGCTGAACAATTAACTGTGAACTATGATTCCTGTAATTAATATTTTGTGCAGAAGAAATGGAAGAAGGATTGGAAAAAAACAAACATAAAGCTAATTTTAATTGAACCAATCCCTGGGAACAGGTCAGAGGACCAGGCTGAATTTATCTGTGCTATCTGACTCCCTTTGGCTGCTGCAGACACAAAGGTGTGTGTGTGCCATTTGTTTTTCTGAAAAATGTTGTGGACACTCTGAACCTCCCTCTGAGAGAAGCTATTCAAGTATGCACTTATCTTTTTTCTCCTCATGCTTGCTCGACGTTGTGGGAAATGCAGTATTTCGAAGGAGCTGTGCGAAAGGCTGTCGAATCAGTAACGTTGTTCCATAGGATGCCGTCTCAGCTCTGCAGGGTGTTGTGCTTTGGGATACAGTTTCACTTTCGCCCCCAGCGGCGATGCTTGCTCTCACCCTGTGTGTGTATCAGTGGTGGGTAGAGGGCTCCTTTGAAACTGACTATAGTACGAGTGTTTGTGCCCACTGCTTCTGCATTTGCTGCGCTGGGCAGCCTCTGATCAGCCTGAGCCCTGCCTGCAGAGAGCTGGCGCAGCCTCCAATCCTATTCTATGTTCAAAGGTAAAGCAGACCTCTCATAGGCCCCGTCTTTGATGTGCTCTTCGACAACAGAGTCATATCTCTGCCACTGCACATCTCCTGGCAGAGACAAGAGCCAGTCCAAAGGAAAGGAGGGGGGGCGGGGGAAACTTAATTTGCAAGTCACAATGCATTTCTACAGACATGGTTCCCATTCAATGGCGGGCCTGTTTCTTGAGCCTGTTGGTATTATTTACGAGAAGAGCAGAACAACAGAAGCACAAAGTGGAGAATTAAAAGGGCTGCTGCATTTAAGCTTCCAGTGCTGGTTGGTTGAGAAGCTGAGCCAGGATTAGCAGTAGAACAATGGTTCCCCTCACAATGAGCATCCTCCATATAGCACATCACTGTATCTGCTGCAGATGGAAGGCTCACCTATAAGCATCCAATTTAGACTGAATGTACCCTGTTTGTTCATCAATCTGTGGATAGTAAATGGCTCATGTGACACATAATGGTATCATTTAATCAAATACCCCGTCCATGGCCAAACCCCAAAACACTCATTCTGCAGATCCTGACATGCTGTTTAAATTAGCGGAAAATAATGCAAATGATCTCAACAAGATGTTCAATTTAAACATCACCCGGCTTGTTATGCGGTTTGCAAAAGACAGAGCAATCAAATGCATTTGGGTGCAGGAGGTATGTGACCACCATAGCATCTCTGTGGAGTATCTGTCTTAATGATTTATACCACCACGAAGACCTCTGAGAATTAACAGTTGAGTATGATATTCACGGCTTCATTCCAGTGGTGCAAATGAGCGTCCCATGGATGCCTAATAGGAGGAAGACGAGCTGAGAATAAAGGAGGAGATGCCCCTTAACTGGCTTTGTAGGGAAAATGAAACCAGTTTTGAGAAAAAGGGTTTGTACTTCCTTGTTCCTTGTTTGTTGATGAGACGGCCTAAACACTTGAGTTTGGGTTTTTCTGAGCTATCACCTCAGACATGAGGTTGGGTAACTCAAGCTCCTGGTTTGTAAGGAATGAGTCAGTGTTCAAGGTTTATTTATCATTGGTTGTCATGAAAACAAAGTGGTGACTATTAGCGATGTATCCTTGCAAAGGGACCCGCCCATGTTACATTACAGCTTGTAGAAAGTCCTCTGTGACTGTAGAGAGATGGTAAATATGCTGTGGATGATTTCACATCTGTCTGTACAATCAGTGGACTTCCTTTTTCATTCCTCATATGCAATGACATTGCATACACAGGGTAATCAGGGTGGGTTTGAAATCACGATCTTCATTTCTAATGACTTGTTTTTGACGTTTTTATAAACCTATTTAAAGCACGTTTAATTCCCTTCTTTCTGAAAGGTGCTATGTAAAAAAAATAAACCTCATCCAATACACATTGTAAGAACCTACCTTGCTTGCTGTTAGACACGTTGTCATGTTGGGCTTGTCGAAAGGTTCGTCCATCACAAGGGGGATTTTAGGAGGAGAAAGAGATTTGCTGCATGCCACACCCATGCTCCTTTTGGTGGAGAGCCGAAAATTACAGTTTTGATGTTGAAAAAACACCTTGAAAAGCAGCAGTTAATCCTCTGCGTTAAGCTCTTTGTCAGCTGTTCAAGTTACAGGAACAGTCAAGAGAATCCAATCCTCACACACGCATGCACACGCTCACGCACACTCCATTGTCAGGATTATAGCAGGTTTTGTTTGCACATTGGACACAAGATTGAAATAGATCCTTCTGAAGGAATGGCTCTTTGCCAAAGTGGATGCTTGGGAGGAAATATCTTTAATTTGATCTCAGGAATCATGTGTAGAATACTTATTGCTGTTGTACAATTACATTGCCACTCAGGTTGAATTTAAGAACCCTTTGGATTGACATCATGTTTTCGCTGTTTGTAACCAAACGTTTGTGCTTGTGAAATATTCCCTTAGAACTCCGTCAGAATTCCTGTTAAGGTATTCAGAGCATACGTTCGTTGGTCACCAGCTGCATGCAGAGAGCAAAGGTGTCGCTCAGGAAAGTGATGAGGTGCAGCGCAGCAATGTATTTGAATGTTTACACTGGCAGACAAATAGTGCCAGCTTTCAGGCTTTTATCCCAACAACAAAGCTCAATTCACAACTGGCTGTATCTTTATGTTAGAGTATGTGACAATAATCTGAGTCGTGTTCATTTGTTTTGTGCAAACTGTCATTACTGCCTCTTTCTCCCTTAACCTTTGCAGCTACTTGATGATCCTTTTAAAGCCTTCATGAGTATTATTTAAAGTTTGAAGTGAAAATGCGCCATAAACCTTGAAGGGTCTTTTGATTCTGCTTGGATTGTCTTTAAAAACACTTATTTCATAACTGATGTCACTGCAGTAAAATGGTCATGACCAGTCCCTGTGTTCTGTATTGCCACAGTTGTGGGATCACCACATCAAAAGTCTGCTAATGTCCAGCTACTCAGTCAGGCTATTTGGCAGTAATTTAATGACATCATGGACTGTTAAAAAAGATATGAGTTTAGTCTTTCTGATGTCACCCATGGCCTTTTAATAAAATTGCTAAATGGATTTCCTGCCCAGTGAGTTTGTTGCCAGACCCAAAACTTCTAAATGTGTAAAAGAAGGAATCCTAATTTGAGCTGAGATGGAATAAGACAACATTGTGACTTAACAAAACATGCCTCTGCTTAAATTTAAAGCAACACTAATCCATTTTAGTGTCAACAGTGACCCAAAGGATTACTTTTACATTAAGGGGATTGCAAAAGTAACACAGGATAATCACCTGACTCTGCAGTTTACCTACCATTTTTTAATCATTTTAGTTTTAAGGCCCCCAACTTGGTTCACTCTCATCAAACTCCTTTCCAGCCACAGCAGGCAGCTGCTTCAGCAAAAGAAGCTCTCATAAACTCTCTTCAGCCCTATACGAAACAGGGACACAGTTAGCAATAGCTGGTGAGTGTAATGGAACATTTAGCAGCCAGATATTTTCCAGAAAAAAGACCATAACCCTACTAAAGGACTAAGATGTTGAACTACAACTCATCAGGGAAATGTAGCACCAAATGAATATTAATGTTTTCTTTTGTCTGCTGTATAAGTATCAGTGCAACTCAGTGCTAATACCTTTGCCATATCAGTTTTAAAAATTGGTCAGAACTAACATAATTAGGTGTAGAAAGACCCTTAATGTTTTTCCCAATTACTTGCAGAGTAAAATCCCCAGAGTTTTTGTCAGTCCAGGTTACGAATTTCAGAATTTACATGAAATGACCTTAGCTCTACACCAAACACTTCAAGAACAGCATTCAACCCTCTAAGAACCCCTGATTTCAGGGGAGTTTGGAAATGTATCATTAGATCTCCCAAGACTTCCAGGTACGCTACTGTGAAGGCAACGTTTGCTACTTTGGAAGTCCTTAACACCACCCTTATAAAAGTGGAAGGAATCTGTAACTCAAACTCCTATGGGGTGATGCATCTATATAACCCATCAGGCCAAATGTGCTTAACTCAGCATGGCCCCCAATGGTGTACCAGGAGTCACAGTAAATCACTGTCAATGAGGACACTGCCATATGTTACAAGAGAAGTTCTAAAGGTGTTTTTTAAGGCATTACTTACCAATATCTCAGACTAACTGTGCTCCATGAGCTGAAACAACTCAGAGAACCACCAACCTGACACTGTGGTCACTCTTGTTGACCAACAATTGAGAAAGAAGTCTTGGTTAGTACGACATACGTGAGATCCTCCGAGATTCAGACAAAATACACAGATAATATATTTTTCTGTGGCTTTCATTTCAATTTCATGCATGTCTTCCTTTGTTTTACATTCCTCAAATATCTATGGATGAGATTAAGATCCTCCCCCATCATGTTGCTTAATCCTGCCTACTGTGTGTAAATTAAATACCCAGTCCATCAATTCTCCATAGCGGACGTGAATTGTTTACCTTTTTAAGATACTTAGAGGTTCAGTTAAACAAGTAAGCAGCTTATTTAGATAAGATTAAATGTATAGATTGGATTCAGTGTTTCCCCTAGGTTGGAGTTGTATCAGCGGAGGCGAAGTGGAATAATGTTTTATTTTCTTTAAAAGAATTATTAACATTTATTGGACAAAATAATCAACCAACAACCGCACTATTGTCATAACCCGGCTCGTGGGTAATGCCAAAAGACGGGAGGAGTCAGAAATGTACCAAAGAAAAACGATGGTCACATTTGAGTCTGTAGCGCAAATTAATGTAATGATAGTTTCCAAGGAGATAAGCTGGAGCCCAGCAGCGGAGGTCATATTTCAGCAGCGGTGCACCTCCGCTGCTAGATGCATAAAGGGGAAACACTGGGATGGAGTGCCAATGGGCCTTGTGATTATGTCGCAAGCCCCATGTACGGAGGCTACAGTCCTCATCCCAGCAGCCGTGGGTTAGAATCCGACCCCAGCCCTTTGCTGCATGTCATCCCCCACTCTATCCTTTCAACATTTCCTGTCTCCCTCCAGCTGTCCTCTCTAATATAGGCAAAAGGACAAAAAAAACAACTGGAAAAAACAAACAAACGCATAGATTGGACAGTGAAAGGCTGTAAAAGTTGTTTAACAAAACCACTTGGATGGAAGTTTCCTTTCTGATAGTGTTTAAGTAAGTGTTTGACCTTTTTCACCGAAGATCAGTGCTTCTCAAGGGAATTAACAGTAAGGTCCCACAGTGATTACTTACCAGCAAATTACTTTCACCTTGTCGGATTGAGCATGGGGCATTGCAGTCCCTCAGTGGCAGAAAAAGGAAAAGGACCACACGAGGTAAAGTTATGGTATTGCAACATTTTTTTAAACATTAGAGGTTATCAACCTCACTTTCTCTTTTTGTGTAAGTGCACTCTCTCAGCACTTGCATCTTAATGTTTTTGGTATACTGTACTTTAGAAACGAATACATTTCCTGTGTTTCTTTGTTTTCCTGATGTATCCAAATCATTGTTGAAAATCAGATACGGAGTAAAATCTCTTCAGTAATCAAATTGATTGACTTGCCTGCATGCCTTTGTGCTCAGCAATCATCTTAACAGCAAATAATGTGAAAAGTTACCCCTCTACTACATCTCTTCCATCAATTTTTATTACGGTATAATCTCCTGGACAGAGTGGAGCTTTGCAGCGACCAGTGCGTTTAAACCCTTTGGAACCAATTGTAGGAGAAAGGCTGTCTTGGGATGCCCTCAGTGGAGAGCAGCTAGGCTCATTAGTTAAATCCCCACCGTCGGCTAATACAGCCCTCTAGGAGCAAAGTAGAGAGGGGGAGAGAAGAAGACATTTCTTTGACTCCTTCTCAGGGGTTTCTTTCCCACAATTTCCTGCATGCATCAGCAGCTAAGAAGGTGATGCACGTCGCCAGTTTTGAAGCTGCCTTCAGCGTTCTGTTAAAGCCCTTCATCGAGGAGTTGATAGAACAAGGTGCTGTACTGGTGGTCGGATGTAATGATTCTATCATGAGGATATCGCAAATGTTAACGTGTTGTTTACCACAGTGAAAAATACAAAAATTGTAAATAGCTTTGTCCAACTTCACCTTTTGACAATGCAAAATATTTCCAATCCCCCCCCACAGCTATCAAATCGCTGGTGTAGAATATTGATATTTTAATTTAAAAAGATTTAGGCAGTCTAAATAGATACCTATTTGACTGACCAGTTCACGACTTTGTGACTCCGCATGGTGGAGCTTATGACATATATGAAGGTAACGTGAACGGAAATTAATTGGCCAAAGAAGACATTGACAGCAGGATAAAAAAAGAAGACGTTGACAGCGGGATACAGCGGACTGCTGAGAAAAGAAGTTAAGAGGTTAAGCATGATAAGAGCTGAAACAAATTCCAAGAGTCAAAAATGGCAACTCCAAATGGCTTCATTCTTCCAACCAGAAGTCAAAAACTCGATGACTCTTCATGACATTGTAAATGACATTGAAAAGTAGCATGTCCTTGCTTTGAATGCAGCACATTTTTGGTATTTTCTCTTGTAAATGACTGAAACATCTAACCAACTATAAAAAATAGTTGGTTATTCATTCTCCTCTGATGGACTCGACGATTAATCGCCCACCTTTGCAGCCCTTTCTGAACAGGAAATCCCAGAGGTTCTTCGAAATTATTATAAACACAGCATTTAGAGTGACCGTTTTCATTAGTAAGTGAGAATAAAACTCTTGTTTTGTTCATAATGATTGGGGAACTGGAGGCCACAATGCAGGCAGGTCCCCACTTAACCAGAATTTATCTTTTTGGCAGTAAGAGGAGGGGTTTTGAGCTCTGTTATCTATGGCCTCCCCCTTGAACAAGTAAACAGCCCATTTATTATTAACTCAGGTTTAAGGTAGAGCATTAATCCTCTCTGACAGTTTGCCTACTTGTTAAGGCAGCCAGTTCTTCCTCCACAGCAGATGGCTTTCAGCTGCTGTTACTCCACTGTTTCTCCAGCCCCAGCAGATAAGAGCTTTAAAACCCTCCTAAGTTTGTACTGCATTGTCTCGATCTGCAGTGAGTTAATGTAAGGCAATTACGCTTATCGGTTTTAAAGATGTAGCTGTTTGGTAATATCCAGATACGATAGAGACCGTTCATCAAAGTCCTCATCACATGTGTTATTCATTTTTATAATTCTGAACATCCCTTCAAAGATATTTCATCTCCAGCTGAAGAAGCAGCATCTGATTTGGTGTCAAACGAAGTGCTCACTTCAAATTCACTTCATCATAATTTTCAGACACAGGAATATGCTGTGTTGCTCTCCCGTTGGATGACATAAAGTTTGGCCCCTTCTTCACTTTCCCTGCTGTTGCTGTTGATAATTGCACAAGAGCTCCCATAGAGCCAGCTGTTGGAGTGTGTCCTGACTTGAACTTGTAAACTGAGTCACCCTGAGGCTGGCTCGTCTGCTTTCTCTCGGACTTGCAAAATCCTTTTTTTTCCTCCAGCACAATAGAATGAACGGTAGACGTCTGAACAATTCAAGCGAAGACACACGTTATGTCTCATGTGTTGTCCACGGAATAGAGGAGAGAACCTCTCAACCCTTTCCACCCTGTTCTCATTCAACTCTACATTTCAACAGCGGAGTGAATACAGGCTTAATGTTGGTGCTTACAGGGCTGATTTTATGCTTGGAATGAGGCACTTTTGTGGATAAAATGAAGGATGCCTTTCTATTTTATCAGTTGGTTTGCACAGTGTACGCCTAGGACTCAAAACCAGGAAATTCTATCAGAAGACAGGTTAAAAAGGCTGCAGACTTGAGTACATTGAAGAAGGGGGATATCTGTTTGCTCTCCATCAACACTGTAGTACATGAATCAATGGAAGCCTGTGGGAATCAAGTGTGAAGTTGGGAAAAAAAGAGGCGAGGGAGGGAGTTCTCTCCGACTTGAAGGCCCTGTCCCTTTTTTTGAGTAGTGGTAGCACTCCCTCTGTGACATTGCAAGGAGAAAAAAGGTCCCATTTTTTCTTGCCTGTACGAGTGAAGACAGAACTGACAGCAGAACTAATACTAATAGTTTTATAGCCTGGAACTAAAGACAGGCAAATATCTGTGAACTACAGTTTGTCTTGTCTTCAGTTGCTCCAACATCTGGCTCACAGTTTTCCCAGCATTCAGTTTATTTTAGCAACATAAGCTGTGCAGCGAAAATGATCCAAATGTGTTGCTGCCGAGACACTTAAACAATTTGAATATCCTCTTGATACAGCCTCGTAGCAGGACTTTAAAAGAATGTGCAAGTTAAAATAACTTGTGCTTTATTATTTCTTCATAAACCTTTTTTTTTTTTTTTCTGGAGTATCTTTAGATTTTTGGAGTATCAAACAAGGCGCACAGCAGTAGACATAGAATAAAGAAAGTGTTTGATTTTAATGAACGCAGCTCTAATTCCCCCTTCATCACTGATTATGAAGGAGGAAACGTATCGAACCACTGCTGAGATAAATCGGAAGGAAAAAAGAGTCGCATGAATTGCGACATGAAGATAATTCTGTCATTCTTTCGTCTGTTTCACACACTCATTTCTGCTCCGTTGGTGTCAGAGAAAGAACGTGAGTGTTTGACAATAGCGTATCTGGTTCAATTAAGCAACTTTTCCATCTGAAATGTACTTTCTCTAAGCCACTATAACACTTGAATATCGCTGTATTCAGCACTCTTGCCAGGGCAGATATGGAGGATTGTCTTGTACAAACAATTTTACCCTAAATTGGGTCTTTTCCAAGGTTTGAAGTTATTCATTCAGAAGTCCCGTGGTATTGGGAGCACATGGAGAAGGAAAAGAGAGATTTGTTGGAATCATCAGCTTTCCAAATGAAATGGAATATCTTATTTTGTGGGCATGCTTAATTTGGATTAACCATATGAAAGCAATTAAACAGAGGCTTCCATTTATGGGACGGCGGGAACAGATTTAACAATTTAACTGTTACCACTGGAAAGTATGAAATAAGACGGAGGGGTCTTGTAACCACGCTGTGCTCTTTTTTTTTTTCAGCGCAGTGAGTAAGTGTGTGTGTCAGTCTGAGGTTGTCTGTCTCTGTTCTGAAGTCATCACCAAGGTCACATAGGAGGCACTACATCCTCCCACTTAGCTCCAGAAGTTACCCCACCCCTCAGCAGCCAGACCCACACCCTGCAGCCAATGAGAGGAGGAGTGTTTCTGTTTGTTTGTGTGTCTGTGAGTGTGTGTGTGTGTGTGTGTGTGTGTGTGTGTGTGTGTGTGTGTGTGTGTGTGTATGTGTGTTTCAAAGAAACACAGACAGAGAACTTGAATGTATTCACAACAAATGTGACACGGTGACAGTGGGTGTTCAGGCGAGACAAACACTGTTTACACACATACCTGCGCACACTTACATCTGATGATGTTACTCCTAACCTCAGTCTCTAACTGTGACACTATGTTTATGTACCATGGCAGCTCGCCACACTGAGATCATTACCTGCCATGCTAAATATATATTTGTAAAATAAATGTCAGTTTAAGGAAAGAGGCCTAAGGAGAGCTAAAAATTGCAGTGCGGTGAATGTGTGTGGCTATTGCGTGCCACAGGAAGCACATGTCCTCATCATCAACTCAGATTCACCTCAGAGCTTTTTCAGTCAGACCATCTGAGCAGCAACAACACAAGAGGCCAGAGTAACAAGAAAAAGAAACCACAAGCAGAAATACACCAACAATAAAGAACCAGCAAACGGTAGGGGTGTGAATAACACCTTTTCTAAGTATTTGACAACTACAAAGACCACATAATTCCGTACCATCATATACTGTATGAACCCCTCCCCCCTTTAAATGACTATCACATGCTAATGTCTGCCAGATTAAATTGATAGGATTCAAAGATTTGATGAGTATCACATTTGGTATTGATACATTTTTATGTATTTCAACTAACACCCTCCTATTGCTGCAGTGTCAGTTAAACACTGGCAGTGTAAACACTTGTGTGCTCCTCTGTGTACAACTTATGTTTGTTTTGTTTATTATATTGGGTGCAAAGAAAAATAAGAGTTTGCTTATGTCTATTAAACACATGGGAAGCTTATCAGGTAGCTGACAGATGCATGTTGAAAAAAGACAACCAAACTTTTGAGAACTTTACTGGTAATGGTAAATCTCATCGATTAGAAAAAACACGGAAAATGTACTTATTCTTTAATTCTCATCATTAATATAAAAAGTAATGTGACTAACAAGAGGAGGAGAGGGGGAAGTAAACAATGTACAGTACATTACATCCTGTCTCCAGACAAATATTGGAATGCATACTGTAGCTTTAGGCTAAAAAATTAAATCCATCTCTTGGTGCCAAAACCAAATCCCAGTTGATAAATTGTATTAAGAGAAACATGGGAAAACAACCCCCATCTTTCACAGCAAATGTTCTGTTGTGACAGTGCATTGATCTTAAACTATATTTTTTCAGACTTCAATGTTGTACAGAGGGACTCAAAAAGACTTCCAGATGTATATGTTTAGTGGAGCAAACAAAGCCATCAAATGATTTGGCTGTGTATTAAATTTAACGTCACTATAGATAAACGAATGAGAGTGGCTGTATGTTAATATGCCTTCAATTAGGATTCTTGTGTACATTTCAACCATTTAAATATCCTGTACAGCATGCTTCTTTTACTGAAAAAAAACTTTTTACACTTTTTGTCAACGCTTTTTGAATATCGTTTGTTTTGCAAAGACAAAGTAGCTTCAGCTCGTCCAGCTTACCCAACCAAATCAACACTTTACAGCCTCTGAGTGCATTAGTGTGTCGCCTGCACATGTGCGAATGTGTCAGGAGAGACAGAGGCCGAATTTGTGAGGCAGAGTGCATAAATGTGTGACACCATGTGTACATGTGTGAGAGTGAAAAGGTAGAGAGGATGCATGTGTTTCAGTGTTAGTGCAAGACTGTGTGCGCATGTCTGTATGTGTACTAGTCTGTGTACAGTATTGTGTGTGTGTGTGTGTGTGTGTGTGTGTGTGGGCCTGCTCTACACTGCGCTGGGGGCCAAAACACTAGAGATTGCTTTGATCTGGATTCTCTGTGTCTCGTCCAATCACAATCATGTCACCAACTCCCCACGGCAGGAGCGACTCATTCATGGTGCAGAGAGGAGACCCTCCTGCATGTTATTACTTTATATACACTTCATTTTAAAAGAACTATGCTCACAAAATGGCTCCATCCATATCCCATGAAGCCTCACAATACTAATGGACAAAAGGATTTTACAGTCACTGGCAGAGATGTGGCAAACAACCAGAAACATTCACGTTTACAAGAGCATCTGCAACGGCCGATTTGTTCTGATGGAGGTAATACAAATAAAACAAGTATCAGAAAAATGTGTGCAGGGTGCAGTTCATTGTGGTCTATTTCTAAGTGGGGACACTTCTTAGTAATCTGAGCTTAATACATTTCCATAAATTGGAAGGAAGAAGGTTAAATCCTATGATTCATGTCCAGCGTGTATGGAATCTGTCTGTAATAGATTATTATGATGAATTTTACTTAAAGCCATACAAATGTTTCCTCTCCTGACATTTGAAATGAAAAGTACCTCTCTGAAAAGTGTTGGCCATGTTGGCCACTGACAATTATATATAATATAATTTACATTTGTTTCAATTCTACTTAAATGTGACAATGACTGCTTATATGCAGGAGACGATGCACGTTTTAACTGTAGGCAACAAAATGAGTTTTTACCCTCATCAAAACTCATTAGACCATAAAAGCTGCCTCAATGTGAAAGCAGAGAGCAGTATTTGTTTAGATGACTGATACAGTTGTGTGAAAAGCTGTAATAATTAAATTGTGTTAGGAAATGTAACATGTCTTCCTTCAGGCTGTTTTCAAACATTGTTACATATTTTTTAGTCCAGCCATGAAATCTCTCTTGAAACAGTGTATGTAGTCCAAAGAGTCGAGCCTGTGAGCAGTCATGAAAGACATTTCGATGCATTTACAAATTGTAATTGTAAAGTGACGTCGTCCCTCCAAAATGCAAAAGAGATGAAACCACAGCAGCATTGCTAACGCATGGAAGTTTGGAAGTTCATGCTGAAACGCATACGACATACAACACAGTCATGCTAATTAGCTCTTGGCTTAAAGGTATAATATGTAGAATGTGGTTGCTAATATTTACATTAAAATATGTAGATTATTTAAAAATTGACTAAACCCATGTTATATATATTTTTTATATACATACATATTCTCTTTCTCAGGTCAGTCTCGCTCGTTCGTATTGACTACGGTCAACGCGGAGTTTGTTTTCACTGGAGGGGGAGGGGCGGGGGGAGTAGCAGAGAGAATCACTTGCATGACTCCCCTCAACGTCATCTTTTGTTATTGTTTGATTGAGAGCCCCCTGGCGGCGGATTTTACATACTGTGCGTTTAAAGCTGGATATTTGTGGAGAATTTGCTTACCTGTTTTGTTTACATTTTTAATTTGGGCATAAAAACACCAGAGTAGGGATTTATTTAAAAGACTACTGTTGGCTTTGGTGAAAAATATAGAAAAAGGAGATGTAAGAATACTTTAAATATGAGCTGTATGGGGTGTGGTGATTAAACTTCACAAAAACTTCTGCCCTACTATGAAGACAAAACATGACTACAGGCGAGACAGTGTTGGCATTTGGAAACCAATGAGCTATGATTTAAAAAAAAAATCATGAAACACAGAAATACTGTATTTCCAAATGCTTTCCATTGTTTGAGGGAATTTATCCAACAGTGCTTATTTCCAATCCTGGTATACACCTTTGCTTTGTAGCCTTCAAGTACATGATTAATCATTGGGTAAAATGAACCCTGTTTTTCAGTCAGTATCGAGAATCGCTTTAGCTAGCAATGCCATTTAGGTAGCTAGCCAACTAACGCATGCACTCAGAAAGACCTTTTTTTAGAAGATGTGTTAAAAACCAAACTAGTTAAAGACAGTGAGCTGTAACTCAGCAATGCAACTTTTGGTAATGGTGCTAGCTGTTTGCTAATAAACGACATAGCGGCAATTAAGCTAGCAAGTTACTAGTTATTGGCAACCAGGGGAGACTTGCAGCTAAAGGGCGAGGTCGGATTCTAACCCACAGCTGCTATGACGAGGACTATAGCCTCGGCACATGAGACGCGCAAACATAATTTGTGAGGCTATCCGGCACCCCTAGTTCTACAATTTGTATATGGACAAACTATCATCATGGCACACCACTTGTATGTCCTTAGTTGTTGAAGTCTCAGAGAGTGTTACTTCTCTTTTGAACTCATTTCCTGAATTTGGTCAGAAGAGTAATGGGGAAGCCTGGAGAGTGACAACCTGGCAGAAAGACAAATTTGTTGATAACTGGTATGACACTGCATGATGGATAGCAAAATTGTCTTCCCGTATTACTTTTGGAATTGAAATACACAAGGGTTGCCATTTGTATTCGTTGCAACTGCACCCTCCTCTTAACATGAAAAAAAAAACTTTTCCATTGACAGAGATGATTGTAAACAAAGAGCTCTAGAATTGTAAAAATATGGCATGAAACTTCCAATAAACCGTCATTATACCTAATTAAAACATCAATATCAAAATACAACAAGTTATAAATACAAAGTGCTTTGCCAAAATAATTGTGTGTTTTTATTGTGTAAACCCAGGGCACGATGCGATTGCACATTCAGTAAATGAAGCGTTCCACAGTGTTGAATATTAAACTGTGAAGCATCTCATCAGTGTGTGTTTAATTTTTCCTTTGCACACCAAGCTAACATTGATGATGAAACAGCAAAATAAACTGATGCCCTGTCCAAGCGCTGCATTAGGCCTTTTATTGCACTCATATTATATGATCACAGGAGAGCAATAGCCCGGAGCAAATTGATTAGTTCAAAGAGGCAGTGGGCAAGAGGAAAAAAAAATCCCCACTCAGATGGCTGCTTGTTACCAGAGAGGGAGGCCAACAACTGATGAACACAGACTGAGCCTCCAGTCCAAACACTTGTCTGACAGCAACACCTTTAGCCCACTAGTGTTTAACTTGGTGCTAAAAAGCTCAGGAAACCAAAATGCAAATAAAACAATCATGGCGTCTTCCTGCTTTGCAAAACAGAGAGGGCTTGCATCTGTGGGAGGGGTGGGATGTCTAACAAGAACTAATGCTGTTTATGAAAGCAGAGTTTTTGCATCTAATCACAATGTCTACTCCCATGGGCCTGCTCGTGCTTCATGCTTCCCTTCAGACTGGTAGAGCACCTCTCTTCCAGGAGCGCTGTATTTTTAGGATGTTGTGAAGCTTCCTCAGCTGCATACAGAATGAGATGCTCGCCTTTAGGGGGATGTCGAGTTTGAAGATGATGTCCTTTGGATTTGATTAATTCAGCAACGGAGAGAGAAGCTGTCCCTGACTCAAAATAGACTCCCTTTAAATGACTATATCGCTGTTGTTTTCTTACTCTTCACTGTTTGCTCTCTTTGCCACTTATTGGCATATCACGACAGGAAGCGCATGAAAAAAATAAATAAGATGTAGGGCTATCAGTGACTGGAGCCTGTTTATGAGTGAACATGCTTGTGGGTGAACATGTGAGCGCATGTTTTGGATAAGCATGGAGGAATATGCTCAGCAGTGAAGCTTGTCGCCTTTCCTGTAGAACTGTCTTGTCTTTCCTCCCTCTTCAGCTCCTGTCTGAGCTGCTGCCACAGATCTTAGCCTTTTGTAGTTCACATCAAGGCCTACCACTATCCAAACCTGATTTACCTACATTTATTTTGAAGTGCTTTGATTTTTGCTTACTAAACGTAAAATTGAAAGAGACAATTTTGTAGGATTTGTACTTACAAATACAAGTCGACAAATCATTATGCAAAGTTTAAATGCATCTATTCCAGAGTGGTCAGAGGAAGAAAAAAACATGCAGCAAATTAAGTCTGGTTGTGGCCTTTTTAAATTGTCTTCTTGGCTGTAAAAAAAGGGATTTGAAATGTCCCACAGAATACTGTCCACACTCAGGACTCTGTTTTTTTAAGGTAATAGTGGGATGTACATTTCAAAGAAAATCTTTCTTTAAGAGTTATCTGCAATAATCAATATGAAGCTCTGTATACAAGCTTGGATTAACTTTTGTTTTTTAGTTACTTTTCGTATTGTATATAATATACACATTTCAACATATTCCAGAACTTGATAAACTGTATGTCTGTGACTCATGGCCATGCAGTGAAGAACCTGATATATTACAGCTTTGTTGAAATCTTGATTTTTTTATCAGAAGAGAGAGGTAGGGACAATGTTTGACAGACACAAAGCAGTAACCGTTATAACCCACTCGCGCCTATATGCTCGCCCAACGGTAGGAGAGAGAGAGAGCCCGTGACTAAGATGACTTTGAGCTGCCTGCAGGGTAATCAATGAAAATGTCCTGATTACTGTTAAATAAACAAGTCTTTCAAAATAAAAACAATCAAGGAACCTTGAAGACAGTAACTCCTCCCTCCATGTATACAAGGAGTTCAGAGCAAGATAGGGGAGATAGTCCACTAGTTAGATGTTGATTGTGTATGGGTAAGGATAATAATACGAAAATGGTGGAATAGCCGTAAATAACTTTGGCTGCCTGCCCAGGAACAGTTTTTGTGTTGGAAACACTCCAACAGATTTTTATCAATAGTTGTAATAATAACAGTGGCTGTCATTACTTAAAAAAAAATACAAAAAGCAACCCCCACTTGATATTAAAATAGTACCTTAAAAGATTTCAATAAGTCTTCCAACTCTGGTTGGACCGCAGTATGTCAATCATGTATTTAATATTCAAGCTCATTTAACATCTTGAAGAGAGATAAATGGCATGAACAATCTTTACAACAATCCCCCAAAGATGAAAGAACTCTCAAACAAAAGCACATGCGCTACAACTTTGATTCAGCGCTTTAATTCAATGCTAATTAGATCACATGCAGTGTCTCCTCCTGAAATCTGCTCCCATCGTCTAATTATAACGGCCAGATATGCCATAATGGGACACATGTATTTTAAATCAAAGCGGCTGTGTGACAGAGAAGGGTGACAGAAACAGAAGTAACGCTGATACTGGCACTGTGTACAGACGGAGTGGACATTAGCTACATCATGTCCGTCAAATTGTGCCAGTGCCTCCCTATATCTCCCTCCATAGAGGATAGGTTGCTGCTGGCAGGTTGGGAGGGCTAATTGTATGTCCGTATGACTAGTGTGCAGCCTCAGGATGACTAATGAAGAATCCTCAGCTATTGAACACGTCGTTCACCTCCTTCAGCACTAATTAATGGCTCATTGGAGGGGGACTGCATTTCATCCCAGCCTTTTTCACCTATTATCCACTACTTTACCACGGGTCTCCTCTGCATACTGAGCATGTATTAAAGCAGCCCCAGTAACGTAAAGCCTCCACTCAAAGTCTTCCCGCAAAGTGTGTTTTTCTAATGAATTAAAGATGGCTTCCTTGCTCTCTGGCTGGTAAACACTGCTGTTTGCCGCATAATCAGCATACGGATTTATACAAATGAGTGCCATGGTGAAATTCAAAATTCAGATAATGGTTGCAAGACGATCAAAACAGAGTATGTGTGATCAGATGCATTCCTCAATCCCAGCTAACTTTATCAATGTCAACTTTTACGCTCCTGCTGTTGTGATACATGCTCATACATGCTTGTTTTTCAAGGAGATGTTTTCTCCAATACAACTCTCCGTGGGGTGCGTCAGTGTGTGGGCTTTTGTGAATGGGTTTATCTGCACCAACAGTGACCTTCCGTTGTGCATGGTTGATACGGGGGCCGTGCGCTGACTCTTGAAGAGAAAATCACAGTTGGGAGTGGGATAGTAGCTCCTGATCTGGCAAAAAAAAACAGTAGCTGATGTGAAAATGGCTCAATTAGGGCGGCCATAAACTCGTTAGGGCCCACGTCGTGGCCCACCAGGACAGGGGCTTCTTTATTTGCCGCTGTGCTTGATATTGCTTCAGCACATTAAAATGTGCAGATGATGGGCGCTCAGGAGCCCTGGTTGTGTCAGAGTGCTCTCCTGTTGGACACTTAAACAAAGAATGAGCCTACTCCTCTCCCTCAGCAGATGCACAATTACCATTCAGTTGTTGTTTTTCCTGGGGAGAGAACAAAACGTAGTACAGGCTTTTTTGTCCCTACAGGCTAATAGAAGGGTTTCACTACTTTAGTTTTACAGCTTGAAACATGTCAGCAGCACAATACGCTATCCGGTAGCCACGGATCAAAGCAATAGTCTTAAATCATGGGTTTTGTCGCTGACGGGCTGTAACAATAAGGGTCGTTTTTCCTTCTCGTCTGTCTGCCAAACAAGAGAAGTAAGCACACCTTTCCCCGGTGCAGAGCCGAGATGCACACAGACGGATGATCAGAGTGGCGTTTGGGCAGCCGATAGCACTATCCTCCGGCTGCAGCCCACGTTTGTGTCTCTGACAATTAGACTCCGGGCTGACAGGGGAGGAAGCACGGTTCAGCCACTGTGTTAAGAGACTTTGTCAAATGTGGAGCCCATCAAAATGCACGGGCGGCCCCAGCTGAAGTCAGTCATCCCCTATTAACGATGGCCCTATTAGCTCCTCCCGTGACCTGTGAGTTGGGAAATGAAAGGCGTGGAGGTGCAGTCATTTATATAACCAGTGTCAGGGTGCGTCGGACATGGACACCCCTCATCTCCCCGCGCCTCATCAGCCTCTCTGATCAGACGGGGATGCATAATACATCAGACGGCCAGTAAGTGGAGGGAAGACATTCATCACTGTCCACCTTTCAAATTAGATCCCACAGACTTGGCAATCAGTCAGACGCATCAGTATTCAGGCCCGGCTGAAGGCTCTCCTGCAGAGCCGTCCCCTCCATTACAGGTTTACAAACCTTTCTTTAGTGTAACAACTGGCCGGGTCGCATAATCTGTATTTCAAACAACAGTGTTTTTCCACACATTGACTTTTACTTCTATGTGTTAACCTGCCGCTGTTATTGTCTTTATGGATATGGGAGTCGGAGAGAGGTGGATAGACTTCAAAGAGAGTGTTTATGTCTTACAAGCTATACATACTGTATATAAGGTATGAGCCTTCCAAAGGGATGAGCCCAGGGCGTAGACTAGACATATTGAAGGCGTGGTTTAGTGTAAATGTTTTTCCGTCTTCCCCTGGGGATTGGAAAGGTGTCATGTTATGAAAGCAGTTAAATATATTTAGTTGAAACTAATATTGATTGAATATAATGTACTGTACGTTCAAGACAACATATACCACAGATAGCGCGGCTAAAAATATTCTCTTTTCTTTCCTTATGTTGCCCCATTGATGATGGCCCTTTCCTTCTGCAACTCAGGTAAGATAACAGTTTTATTTCATCTTTTTTCCATTAAAAAAAAAATCTAAAAATGTCCTTTATCATTCAGTAAGCAAAATTCACAACTCGCAATATCATTTCCAAGTAATGGTTTCACTTCTGAATCTTTGTTTTGGCATATTCTCCACAACAAGCATCAGGTTATTACTACACGTCCATCCACAAGTGCATCTTTATCACATATATGTGTCGTGTAATGTAAGTGAAGCGAAAACTTTCACTGTAAAATGAGTCATCATGAGACGACCATGAATAAAGGGCTTCAAAGAGCATGTGCTTTAAATCAGACCCCTAACAATAACAGGGACACATTTCCAAAAACTTTCCCCGGGTGTTTCATCAGCATAATTCATTTTGCACTGAGCTCAATTACTTCAGTCACATTCTAGTGAAAAATTGCACATTAAATTGAAATCTGCATGCTCTGTAACTGTTCATATAGCTGTTCCTCTCTCTTTCTCTCTCTCTCTCTCTCTCTCTCTCTCTCTCTCTCTCTCTCTCTCTCTCTCTCTCTCTCTCTCTCTCTCTCTCTCTCTCTCTCTCTCTCTCTCTCTATGAATCCATGGTTAATTATGTCGACGTCAAGCCAATCTCAGCTCTTGTTTCTGATGTATTAAGCAATAGCCTTTTCTGTCCCTGGGTTTTTCCTCCGCAATTAAAACAGCACGAAAAAAGGACTTTCAAAGAGTCTTTTTTCCACTTGGACCTCAGGGAGAACGCTTTATTTAGTCTAGTTGCTCTATAATGTGGGGCTTCTGTTGCTCATGACTGAGATTGACCATGATGGTTTGTGAGTCTCAATGCAACGGTGCAGAGAAGCAGTTGCCTGAGCCGCAGCTCTGTCTTCCTGGATGTTTGGGTCTGTGGTGTCCGACTGTCAGAGTTTCCCCCAGGCGGCTAATCGGCTTTGAGATGGAAACAATTAGTTCCAAAGCTGAGGTTGTGTTTTGTGCGGTTGGATCCAGCCTCAGAGTCTTCACAGCTTATGCGATGTCATTAGAACGCTAGCAGAGGATGTGCTTCCTAAGAGTAACTTTTCATTGCTTGTTTGTTCCAACATTGTGAATTTTAAGATTTTAAGATTTCTTATATACTCCTAAGATCAAGCTAGATCCTCCTGAGAAATGTCACCAATTTCTTGTTGAAAAAAGGTGAGACGCACCACAGGCCCCCCAGCTTGTTATTAAAATAGCTGGACAATGTAACCTGTTCTTTGTGCAGTGACTTGAAAGCATGGACGCGGTGAGGCAGCGTTTGGAGCAGATTGGAAGGTCTCCTCAGTCTCCTCTCATCAGATGTCTGGCTTTAATTTGTCTCAGCGCGCCTGAGGAAAGGTCATGATCCAGATGCTTTCACCCTCCTTTTCTGGTCTTCATCTTTCCACAAGAGGAAAAGAGAGAGAGAGAGAGAGAGAGAGAGAGAGAGGGCTGGACAGAGTGGAAGGAAAGTCCTGGTTTTCCTGCCTGGGCTCTCCCTTATTCCTCCCTGCACATGTACATCCTCATTTATAATGAGCCTGCTTGTTGGACAGGGGTGGAGGCTCATTTGTTGGTTAGGGGAGGGACTGGCTTGGACAACCATGTGCACCTACTGTATGGAAGGCTGATGTGATCCATTCTCACTGTAGCACTGACGAGATTGAAGAAGTCCCAGAGGGCACCCTGTCTCTGGGATCTCTTTTCCAAATTGTGACAGTAGGAGCCTCTCCTCTCCTCTCCTCTCCTCTCCTCTCCTCTCCTCTCCTCTCCTCTCCTCATGTGTATGGAAACGTTTCCTGTATTGAATAACCTTAATGTCACAGACAAATTAGAAATTGAACATAAATCTTAAACCTAGATAATTCCCGATATCTCTTTTCCCCCCGGAAGCAGCACACAATGTGTTTATCTCACAAACGCATTTATTCCTGAAATATTATAGTAAACAACAGTAAAATCAGGAATGAGTAAGAAATACTAAAAATATGAATCAATAGAACAATGCATGCTAATAGGTAATACAATCCCAAGGTGTGTCACACTTTGTTTTAGTACACAGAATGAGATAGCGGACATCCCAACAGATAATTGATGGCAACAGGGGGACATTTTTTTTTAATAGGTTCTGATCTTTGGGCAATAATTGATTCAATTCACCTCATCACAATTCACTCATTTCTGTGGGAGAAATAGCTGTGGGATTTTTCTATTTTATATGAGTGGGTGGTGTGTGGAGGGGGGGGGGCTGTGGATGGCTAAAGCGCACACAATTACTCACATGAAAGAGCCCATGTTAAATGAGCTTGGCACTCAAGAAACAAACCTCGGATTGTGCCTGCGCAGACTGTTGTGTGCATGTTAATCAATAGTCATAATTTATTCAATGAAGTAGCTGTCAGGAAGTGGTTGTGTGAAGTGTGGAGAGGCAGACACTGGTTTGTATTAGTGTCCACCGAGATGGAGAAGCTTTGTTTTAACCAAAGCCAAGAATGAGTAATGTGCAGATGTAGTGAATATCAGTGGCAAATTACCGCATTAGGACACAAATTGCCTTCTGATATAAAAAATGTTTTGAAGATCCTGTGCTAGTGTAAATGCTCATTTCTCCTGCAGTTTATTCATTTTCACACACTTCCTATTGTTACACTGTGTGTTGTCTCTGCTGACGGTTCATTGAGGGCATTTAACCACTTTCCAAATTGGCTTTTGATTCATTTCTAATCTGGTAATGTCTAAATACTTCCTTTGGAGCTGTTTTTTTTTTTTTACTAGCGACGTCCTGAAAATAGAGTGAAAAACAAGCAGAAAGAAGCATGTCTGTGTTTATTTGGCCCACTCCGTTCAGGGCTCTTGCGAAATGTAACCAGCGTGGCATTGACAAAGATTACGCTCCCACAGGCCACAGTGGGAGTGCAGAGGAAAAGTGGCCTCGCTCTGGCAGCTCGCACTGAAACATATATACTTAGGCACAGTGGTGTACGCTGGCACACAGCTACAAACACACACAGTCAGACTCACACACACATAAAACACATGCAACGTGAGAGAGGCAGACTTACATAGTGTCAACAAGGGGAGGGTCAGAGTCCAAACATCTGTAGTAAGTGTCTGACTCAGCTTAACCCCCTCATAGACACTTTCAATGGAATTAGCTCCCCCCCCCGCTCCACCTTCCACCCAGCCCAGACGACTTCTCCCTCACTCACTCCCTCTCCATCATTGCTTCTCTCTGTAGACAAAAAGTAGTGAGAAAGGCAAGTTAATGAAATGAAAACCACCACACTGTCTCTTTAAATGGGGATTAAAAAAAAAAGGAGTGCAGGCCAAGGGAGAAGAGGGGGGCTGCGAGGGGGGGGAGAGTAAAAATAAGAAGCCCGGCAGGAGCGGCACTGCAAGGTCACCTCTGCCATAGTGTCGGGCCTGTCGGATCGAAGGCATGGCTAAGGGGTTGCAGTGGTACCGACCGGTCTCCCAGGACTGCTTCGGGAAGATCTCCTGCCATACCTGAGGCAGACGCTCATTTATCTGGAATGCTGCGCTCCGACTGCTAACGACCATCTCAAATTGGACTATTTTTTCCCATTTGTCAGTCGGCCAGCTGCACCAGCTCAGCTGCGCATCTGTGCGGTGGGAAGGTATAGGACAATGAAAGTTCCAAACTAATTTTTCTCACTTCTCTTCATTTGGTGTCTCTCTTCTCTACAGTTGGGAGAGTTTTCAGTATTGTTGCAGCCTGTCAGTCTAAGTAAGTCTCCCCTGGCATAGTGTTAATGGAGACGAGTGCCTTTGGCATGTGGCAAAGCTTTTCCTCTGACATTTATGAGGCCTCTGCACAGCAGGGATGCTCATTCTGGCTTATAATCTCCCTGTTGTAGAGGATAATATACAGTGTATTGCAGATTTCTCTAGTGGTACATCTTTGATGCTTTAACCCATAACAAAAAAAAAATCTACTTTGTAAGGACAACCCATTAAAAAAATCATAATGACACTGTCATAGATTGCAGCCCTGTACAGCAGTGAACAAAATAACAGGAATGTTGGGCTGTCCACCACAAGCCCACACAAAGATTACAGAATGAAGAATCTTATTAGCTAGAACAGAGGTTTCTCCACATTTAACCATTTAGACGTGCGATCATCAGTTTGTATTATCACCCTCCTTTAGCTTTACTGCAACCTCTCTCTGAACCAAGTGAAGACCCGAATGTTACCTTACAGTTAGCACTTACTTTATGCTTTTTATTTCACAGTGTTATCTCAGTTTGATTATTACCCTGCTGTGAGCAGACTCCTGTTGTGCTTTCACTGAAATGTAAAGTCATGCACAGTATAAAATCAGACTGGATGTGTCTTTGAATCCAGTTCGATGTCACCTTCAATGAACCTGGAAAAGGCATGCACTGATATAATGAGATAAACAAGGCATGGATTTGTGTATTGCAAATATTCTGCCACAGGAAATGTCATACACAAGCACTGATTTTGGTAGAAAGTTGAAAAAAAACAACCTTCACTTCAACCATTCCTAAACCCCACCATATTAAACATTCCACAGATTAAAACTATCCTGCTGTCTGAAGTGACTTTTTTTGCCGCAGCACTGCTCGGAGATGCTCCTCTAGTGCCGAGGAAAAACCACTGACCGGCAGAGGCGAGTCGGTCTGACAAGGTGTGAAAAGAGTCATGATCTTCTTCTCTCTGGCTCTCAGATCTCACTTTGATGGACTGCTTTGTAGTGCAAGGAGTCGGGCAAGTGCTGCTAAGCTACATTACAATATATGGCGTGTTTGCCCAGCAGGTGCCATTTCCCCTTCTGCCATAATATGAAACACTTTGAATTGCTAGTGCACTGAATGCCAATGTCCACTTAGGCATGTAGCTCACAGAGCTCTCTGTTTAACACGCCTACACTGTGTGGAAGAAAAGAATCGGTAATGTTAACATTACTTGTTTTTAAGGTGAGGTTTGAAACTCTATCAATGTTTGAATCTTGAAGGCTTGGCTCACCAAAATCCAACACAATAAAACAAATGTTTTTCCAACCACTGTTTGCGTTAAATTCAGCTCAAGAAGAAGAGAGTTTTTTTTTATTTGCATAGATTTTGAAAAATCTATCTTTGAGATTTCTGTCTCCATCCCAATTCAATAGACCTGAATGACAATTTATCTATGGTGCTCTGAGCTTTTTTTATGGCATACAAAAAAATTCACTAGCAATATTGCCTCGTATCTAGTATCCCAGTTACTCACTGACCTCTGTGTGAACTTTTTTCATTTGGACTATTCCCCAGAAGAAAGTAGTTCCAGTGAAAACTGTTGACGGCATGTTCTGCTGAGTTTCCAAAGTTATAGGGACACTGATGGAGGAAAAATACAAATTTGTTTGAAGTTTCCCTTTTGTCCTTTTTGTTTCTTGACTTAATAATAACCTACAATCTTTGTATTCACTGGGGAGTGGGTTGGAGGCGGTGGTAGTGTTGAAGTCATGGAACACATGATATATACAGATGAGATGATAGCAATATGGGGAGGACATAGAGTGATTAAAAAGAATCAATTAAAACAATAATACTTAAACTTCAATTTAGAACGATTTTTTTTTCCCTCATTCTGTGCTTAAGTGCTTGTTTTTATTTGACTCGGCAGAACTTTACATTTTATTATATTAATCTTTTTACTGTGATAAAACCTCTTTGAATATTTCTCTTCTAGTAGTTTGCATTTTTGACATTTATAATTTGATTTGGTTCATATCTGTGCACACAGGCATTTACAAAAGTCCAGAAATGTAACTTAAATTTCAAGGACCATGCAGGAAGTAAATATACCAGGGGCACTTCATTTAACTGTGTCCTTTACAACTGTGATTTGAGCAATCTGGACAAAACTGCTGATTGTTAACCATGAAAGAGGCACAGAGAACACTAGTTATCCTTCAATGTAGGATTATTTAATGTTCAGGAAAGCACAGCATATAAACTTCCCCTCGGTCAACATACTCAGGACAACACGGCACTCTGTGTTGTTTTTAATGTGAGGCTCCACGCTTGTTTATCTCAGTGGCATAAGGGACAGTTCTCTGACAGGCCAGCTGAAACTCTGTCCGTCACTCAGCGGGCAGTGTGACATAAAGGGACGTGTCGTGTGGAACCTTGTGATGCAGTAATGAATGTTGATACGTGATGACAGCACAAAGCCACTGAACACACCTGTGAGTGGCTGCAGGCTGGTCTTCTGAAGCAGGTGAAATGACTAAGTGCTGTTTAATGTTTTGTGACATTTCTCTTTGTTGTTGCTTTGGTTTAACTGAGCAGCAAGCTCTGTTCAAAACCTTCTGTTATCTCTGTGTGTTAGTTGTTAACTTCTTGGTCTCCCTCTGTAGGATGTATTGAGGCATAATGAGGGAGTGTGGAAGTGATGCTTAATACTGAGCATCAAGGTTAATGAAGTCAGCGTGCAATTAACTGAAAGCAGGCTTTGATTGTACAATGCCTCCTTCACCCTCTTTGATGAAAACACCAGCCATTCTTTGTGTTCACGGTGTCGGACCACGGCACCCCGTTTACCATTCACTTTCCCCAATAAGCCGGGGAGTGAGCGCTCTGCTCCTTCAACATATCTCGATCAACTTTGATGTCAAAAACTCACCACAAGATCCTCAAAGATTAATTAATGCGGTGAAAAAAAATGTATTCACAAAGGCTAAGTTTCCACTCGATGAACAGCGCGCTTCTCAAGTTCAGGGAAAAGGCCAAGATTCTTTCAACACTCCGTAGGTGTTTACCAAATAATCCCACACAACAAGTGAAGCAGAAACTTAATTGTAACTAATTAGCTCCCTAGAGGTTTAATTGGATCTGCATTCTTTATTCCCCAGTTTACCTGCAATATGTAAATCCTTGCTTCCATGTTGAGGAGAGGGGGAGGAAAAAAAGAGAGGAGAAATGCTGGGGCTTGGGAGGGATCCGTAAAGGGGAGCTGAGTTAAGTGAAGTTGAAAATCTGTAACAAGCTTAATTTCTGTCTTGTCTGGCTCTCTTCACCCGATCGGCACCCCGAAGCTGTTTCCAGCCTGTGTAATTGAATGTGCATTCACTAATAGAAGAGTATACGTCTCATCTTAGAGGTCAGGTTATAGGGATGCTTTGTTTTTTTCTTTTTTTTTGCTCAGATGAGTATCTAGCCTTGAATGGAAAATGGTTTTATAGACATACTTATTGTTGTGTAGAAAATACGGACTCTGCAGTGATGACTGTATAATCATTTGGGATGATTGTGATGACAAAATTGTCTCTAAATAAAATGTCTTTGCAGGTTTTTGTTGTATAGAGCAGAAGATGAATTACTTCAGTGTGTATACTAAAAACAAACAGGTCTTATTGTGCAGTGGAAAAGAGTTCAAGGCACACAGAAGAGAAAAGTTCCTCAGAGCTGGGATAATTTTTTGGGTTGGTGGAGAATAATCTTGGGGAATCAAATGAATAAAATAGTAATGTAAACATAAGAAGTAAGAAAATAAGGATTTAGCCAGAAAAAGTGAGCAACCTGTCTTTGTTGGGTCTCAAACAGAAATCCTTTGAGGAAAGTCTCTTGTTTCTTTTGCCTGATTTCCCCTGAATTTGCACCACCATCTGTCCACTTTCTCTTAAGTACACATTTTAAGGCTCGGACCCTTTCTGCTTCAAGGTTTATCTGTCCCAAACTGGGAGTCGGCTGGTTGGAAATTGTTCATTTTCCTCTCCACAAATTATTACGTGATGGGTTAAAGGTTAAACAAGCTATGCAACAGCCAAAACAGGATATTTCTGTTTTAACGCCGAGTTTAAACTCCTTCAAATCGCCACTCAGAAAACACAATGAAAGCCTATTCATCCCAGACCTTCAACCGCAGCGCTGACAATACTGTCCATCCTGTTTTGTTTCTATAGCAACTGCAGCTCTTAACAAGTCTTAAGTTGCTAAACTAGTAAGAAACAGATGTCTGTGGACAGTTTGCCAGCTTCACTCCAAAATAGTTTTTGTTACACAGCTTTATTTCTTTTCATAACACTTCATCAAGAATTTCTTTCCAAGCAAGTTTACATTTCTCTGAGAGGAGTGACCTCATCAGAGTGGCCCTTTAATCAATCAGCAACACATTGACAGTCATATGATGAAAAATAAAAGTTGAGTTTAATCATGGTCTTTCTGCTTCGTAAGAGTTTTCAAACCGGACAACCTGTCGGGAAGGACAGACGTGTCGTGAAAGGTCGCAGAGGTAGCAGAGACAGGAACAGGGTGTGGAGCAGTCAGCCTCAGAGGGAGTTACATCACCACCCGTTTCCACTTTTCCATCAGGCCACACATACTTCACCACAGTCAAACTCACACTGTATGACTGGAGTCACTGAGTACACACTCAGGATTTCGGGCTGAAATATTAACACAAGTCTGGCTTAAACTTTTGCTCGACTTTTTTTTGCTTAAACCAATTTTTCCCCACAAAATATAGTTAAGGAAAAAAAAGCCTCAGGGGAATTCATCATATTTATAAATTCATTAAAAATTATAGATTCATACTTGCATGTGTACATTAAATTTCTAGATAGGTCTGGTATGTAATGCTGTCCTGCATATATCGGATGAGAAGTGACCGATCCAGATATAAACCTGACAGACTCCGTCTTTGATGTGACAGTGCTAACCGCTGAGCCACTCAGAAACTCTCAAATAAAGTTAGGTACCGTTTAAATGTTGTATTGGTTTACAGATTTTCAAGATATATTTTAGAAATGTTGCACTGATTAAGAAAGACAAACTATATGTAACAACACTCATCATAATGTCTGAAGTATTTTCTCAGACAATTTGAATACATATAAAAAATCTTCTCATGATTTCATTGCTTCTTTTTTTCTGAATATCTTACTTTTGACTAATAGCTAATATTTTTTTAAAAGAAGACATTTATGCAGCTTTCCAATAGAGTCACCATCACCCTTTAGTTTTTTGACCATACGAGCTGATCTATCATTATTGTGTTAAAAGAAAATCCAAAATAAGACCAAATAATTGCCGAGCTGCTGTTTGTCACAAGGCAAATTTCTGAAAAATATGAAATATAGATAACACAGATAACACAAAACATGTCAGGAAAGAAGGGAGAGTGTATAATTGCAACTAATTCTTTAATTATCCTGTAAGTATACATTGCCACAGGAACTAAAGGAGATATTTTTAAAAGATCTCTTGTGTTATTTCTGTATAAGACCCCACCGTTAAAAGACTTGGCCTGTCACCGTCTCTGCTCATTAAGTGTTTATACTTAATAAACTTCTGATTTGAGTGCTCTCTGACAGCCAAACAAAACATTTGCAAAGGGAATATTTTTATTATTATTATTAGAATTATTTTCAGTACTGTTTTTACATCTGCTGTCGGTGGTAGTAGAAGTACCATGATTTCCCACAGATGAAAGTCTGGCACCGTCAGTGACAGAGTGGTGTCATGCCTGCCTGAGAAGCTTCATCATGAGCTCTAGCAAAGCATGTCAGGCATGCAGGTGAAAGACTGGAATGTGATTAGTCTGTCCTGCAGGATTGTGATAAGAGGCCACAGTTCATGCATATCAGTGCAGGAGGAACTATTTGACTCAACTCTCAGAAAGTGATACTTAATAAAGCCTTGTTAAAAAAAGAGTCAAACAAACGTTCAAATCAATCACCTCTCACTTGCTAATTGAGCTGCTAAATTTGATGGATGTGACATGCTTTTATGAACGCAAATACCAGTGTTTTTTTTTCTTGTATATTCTACACACTTGCTGAAAGCAAACATCTCTCCTTTGCCTCCTCTAGAAAATAATGATGGACCTCAAGCTTCATGCATAATGCAGAGGCTGTGAAAATAGTGTTTCCTGAGAGCACACCGCATCGCCTTTGGACTTAAGTGAAATATAACCTGAATTTGACATTTTCTAATATCCTACACCAAACTTTTTGTTTCAAAGAGATAGGGGGCTGTAATTGCTGCACGGGAAGAAAGACCGCCGATCCTTCTGGGTATTGCGGGTGACTGTGGGGACAAGGCGAGATTGGAACATGGTAATTGCAAAGACAGGGGCTGAGAATAAATGGGAAAAAAGGGAGTTCTTTACTGTCACATAGAGGAAGGTCAGAAGCACGAGTGTATGACATCCATGCATGTTACAGTGTTTTATTCACAGTGTTCACAGGGGACCCATACCTTTTCTTAGATATCCAATTCATCGCTTTGCTTTGTGACAAAGAGAGGAGATGATCTCTGCTGAAGTCCCCCCTCTGACTGCACTGAAGTAACAAGATGTGATACAAGATGCGAGCATGTCAATAGCACTAGGTCACAGTGAATATCAGAGCAGGCTGCTTTTCCCCCCCCCCTCTCGAATCATTATTTCATTATTTGATGAATGCTTTCACGCTGTTGTCAGAATGCTTATACATTTCCTCAAAGATGAAAGACAAACAGGGCCAATTTATTTCTCCAGATTAGATATTGATCACAGCTACTGTGCTGGGCGTCAGATATCTTCCCTGAAAAATGAATGTCAAATGGTAAGCATCACCACTTTTTTTTTTATTATTAAAGAGGCCCTCTTCACAAGGAGCATCACAGCCTTGTGTTTTGTACCATCTTGATAGAAAACGTCAACTTTTTTTTCTCTGTTAGTTTTCCTCCAGCTTTAATTTAATCTCTTTGACATGATCACGTCTGATCAGTCTTGTTTATGTCTTGTCCCGCTTTTCAGTATGTTCTCAGTCAGTTTTTTTTTTTCTTTTTTCGAAATCTTCTCATTACATTCTCCCATTTAGAGACTTAAAAAAGTGGACAGGGAGCCAGCTGACTGGCTGGAGGCGCAGCACACCACATAATGAAGAAAGAATGTCAGAGGGAAATAAATAGGACCAATGTCCTGAGCAGCTTCCCAGCATACAGACTCGGGGTTTTGGAGTAGCCCCGTCTCTGTAATAGACTTCTTGCAAAACAATGCTCATGAAGATTTTAAAGAGAAATGGCAGGCCCATATGCTGTGGACAATCTGAAGAACTCCTCTCTGTTGTGGTGTTGTCATGTTTGGTCTGTCTGAGAGGATGGCTTCACTGAAGAGAGTCAATTAAAAAGGACCATCGGGAAAACAAAGACAACGGCTCAGAGTTGGGCTGGAAGACAGTGTTTTCTGTTCAATAAAGATAACAGCTACTTTAAATTTAAATAGAGTTACCTTCACTTTAATACATCATTGATACGGATGTGCATCTGTTCCTTTCAAGAAACGCATCAAGATCTACATGATGTGATTCATGGATGATGCATTTAAATGTAGAACAGTTCCTTAAGTGTGTTTTATGTTTTCATTTTCTGTTTGAAATTCAACATAATTCTGTAGAAGAGGCTCTTTTTACTTAATGGAGCATGGTGCCCATTGCACAAAAAGCCCTAAATAGTAGTTTCTTATTTATGGCAAAAATGTGAGCCAAAAACAACAACAACTAGACAACAAACAAAGCAAAACTACTGGACAGATCTCTGTGTGCGTGCTCAGATAGGAGAGCATGTTAATGTGCAAAAATAATAATAATTAAATCAATAACAGTATGGTAACAGCATTTCAGGACATTCATTTTTTCATTAATAATTTTGCTGAGATTATCCTGGATGAATTGGTAGCACACGAGGTCCGAGTACCGTCTTTTATTGCAGCTCATTCCGCATGTGACTGTTCTTCCTTCTCTACTTTGTGTACATTTATTTACATTTCTACTTGCACTTGTCTGCAAAATCCTGACTGCTTAGTGACTTCTATCTCTAGCGCAAATGGATTTAACATTTCATGAAAGCAATCACTTTCATCTTCACTGTGAGGTCATAAAACCTTAGCAATACATAAGGCTGGATGATGCAATAACCATAGACGTGTGGCTAAAAAACAAGGGTAAGATTTAAGTCTTTGTCTTAAAGGGGACATGTTATCCCCCTTTTCCACCTTTTCAAACAGTCCCCTGTGGTCTAATTGAAACATCTGTGCTGTGCTTTGGTCAAAATATAACATGAATCAAGCACCAGAGGAGGTTTGTGCCCCTGTATAAACCAGCTCTCTCAGAGCGCTCCGTTTTGGTGTGTGTGTCTCTTTAAATTCAATGAGCCCCCCCCCTGAGTTTTCCCTGTAGACATCACTCCTCTGTAGCAAGAATAAAAATGGCAGACCTGCAAAAACGTTTTGCTCTATGCTGGGGGTGGAGTCCATGGGTGGAGAAAACAGGGGAGGGGTGATGTCACATGTCACTGTGATGTCACAAGGAGAGCAAATTTGAAACGGAGTATTTTTCTCTGTGTGGTAAGACTTATAAAGACCACAAACAAAGGACTGGATGGGTTTATTCCACATTTTGTGGGTCGATAGACACTCAGGTTACCCAAATAAATGTTCAAAAAGATTTTTCATAACATGTCCCCTTTAACTGTTCTTGCTGCTCGTGCTAGCATCTTCATTGACTACACAGGATTCATGGTGCCGTCGCACCAAGTAAGAATTAAGATATGTCTTGCTGCCAGTGCGCAAAATCCCTTTTCTACAAACCATAAAGATGGACAGACTTTAGTAAAGTTTTCCCTCCTTCATTCCAAAGGACTTCTGATAGGGTTTAATATGTGGAGCACTGTAGATTTCCACAAAATACTTGGACGTGTTGTTTTCTCCTGCAAGCCTCCCTCCTGATGCTAACATGACTTGAGAAAACAAAGATCAATGGCAAAGTCTTTTACGTTTGCAGACACTGTTCAGAGGATTAGCAGCAAAACTTCTATAGACTGATCCATATAGATCCGGGCCCAACAGCCAGCTGGATTTACGTCCCAACTTACTGAGTACTCTGCAGTCCGCATACAGATATAGTCACATCTTAAACGTTAAAATTGAATGCCAATTCCTGTATACCTCTAAACCTCTTGTACTTTTTTACCGCTTCTGTGAAGTCAGAATTTTTCCATACGAGTTTATTTGCATTCCTTAAATCATGTTAAGACAGTTTAATTGTGTTCACAAATGTAATGATGTGCTTCATTTCTTTCTTCTTTTGGTGAGATGAGGCTTGCCGTGGAATCATTTACGCAGTGTTCAAAAAATCATTTTATTCCTGTGTGTCTCAGTAAGAAGTGAGTGAAATCACTGTTGCACAAAGGGAGAATAACACCATAATAAACCAGAGACTCTCGAGACAGACGGGAGTAAACACATAAGTCAGTTTCCTGTGTGTATAGCTTAACATAACTGCATCTTTAGCTGCAGTACAGTAGATCATTAGAGAAATTCAATCCTCTGGAATTCGGATTCATTACATGCGGATGCTTTGAATGACTCGTATTTGACCCGTTCGGCTGAGGATTTCAGACAGGAAGTCCGTACATAGTTTCAAGTGTTTTTTTTTGTGTGCACACTTTTTTTATACTTATACTTACAGTGTCTGCCTATGTAATTAAAACCATCCTGTACAAGTTATTAAACAATTGTGATTGGGTAAATTACATGTGGTTGATGTCGGATAATAATCTTCAGCATAAGAATAAAATATATCCACAATTTAACCTCTATTTGCTATGAAAGCATTCCTCATCATCACACCCAGATCACTTTCTCCGTAGTCACCTTTTATTGCTCGTAGTTAGTGGCGGGGAAAAAAACACTGTTGCTTTGTATTTAGTGCCAGTGTGGCAGCAGAGTGTGAATTATCTCACTGATTCTGTCAGGGTAAAACAAACAGACAGAAGAGCGAGACATCAATTACTTTGGCTACTCCTGGGGAAAATAAAAGCATTTGAGTCTAATGAGTGTATTACATTTAGCCTGCTGTTATATAATTTATACACTGTTAACCCATCCATCACCTCCCTGTGAACAGTTTACTACAAGCTGAGATCCCAGCGCCATGTAGGGGGGAGAAAAAAAAAGCTGTTCCACTGTATACTATCATGTGTTTTGTATGCGTTGTCCTCTTTTACACCAGTGTTTGTTTGCATATTCTTTCCTTTCATGCAGATTTTTAACCCTGCGTTCCTGAGGTAATGCTTTCGACTTTGAAAAATCTCCTACACACCAGAGAAGCACAGCTGATGATTCGCACTGCGAGCTGTGCTGTGAGTCACTGAGGCTTAGCAGGATCTGCTGCTCTGACTCAAACATGTGCTGCTAGGGATAGAGGCTTTCTCCCCCCACCCCACACTTTCATTGTCTCACAGCCACAATGCTGCCTCAGACGGCCTTCTCCAAACCCCAATCCCTTCCAACATAGGAAACTTGCCCTCTGAGTCTGTTACCTCCAAAAATGAAGACCAATCAGTCTGAGCACGTAGCGAAAAGTTGAATATTTTACTTTTGTCTTCCACATTGCATTGAGTTGGGTGACTGCTTGTTGTCCGGAGAGAGGTGCCTCTGTGACAGTTGTTAGCTTTGTGAAGCTGAGCCAGCTGCTGAAACAGAGGTTGACGTCCAGTGTTAGTTTTGACAGAGAAATGTACCATCTGGAAGGAATCAAAATACTGTAAAATAACGAGAGAAAATATAAAACAGCAAGGCCACAACAAGAAGGCCCATGCTACAAAAATAAAAACGGAGGCAAGATAATCTATAAGAAGTTAACAGAAAAACCATGACAATCAGTAATGCACACTATATGCTCAATTTTTTTTCCCCAGACTTCCATTTCTTTCTGATCTCTTCCCATTTGCCTCAATCATTTTCTCCCCAACCAAGAAATATCTCTCTCGCTTGCCCGCTCCCCTTTTATCGGCACCGAAACTCATTCAACATGTCCGCTTATAGGCATTCTATTATTTCTTTATTTATGTATTCCACTTTTTATTCAGAATCACATGTTAATGAAGAGCGTCATTATCAACCTTAAATATTTAATTTTCCGCTCTGTGTCTGCTTCCGAGGGAGGCTGACTGGAAGAGCAGCAGCAGTAGTGAGGAAGAGGGGGAGAAGGAGAAGGAGGAGCAGGCGAGGGGGGGAGGATGGAAAGAGTTGTGCTGTAGCATCAGCCTTATCTGCATCCGCTGCTTTAAAGTCAGCTCCAACCAAAGTACAAGAACAGCAGCGTTTCTTCCACATCGGCCCTATTTGAAGTCCAGCTACTATTTCTTTTTTTTGTACCATTTCAATGTATAGACTATATGCAAAAATACAATATAAATGGATGATGTTAAAAGATTTACAATCAGTAGAAAATGAAAAGAATTTAGCCCAAGAAAACAAACAAACAAACACACAACAACAACAACAACATTCTGGAAAAACTTAAAAGGCAGCCATGGAGTTGCTTTCTCTCCCAGGATATGACCCACCAGTAATAAAAGACTGGAAATGCAGAACAGATCCAAACTGCCATAATGGATGACAGACATATTCCTCTTTATTGGGAGTGTTTCATAGAACTTGAAGAGGGGTCTCATGCTAACAACTTTTCTGAAAACATACAGGTGTGAGGATTCAAATGGGAAAAACACCACCATGTATAATTAACACACATTTACATCTTTGTTATCCATCTTCTGATGCAACCCAAAGCACCATTGTTGGGCCTTTTTTTAATTTGTCATGTTTTTATTAATTCTTTTATAATAATATTTTCTCAGTAAGGTTAGTGTCAGAAGAACTGTATAATGTTGATAGTTACACGCATAGTTTTATAGTATGGACATTAGGGCTCCACAATTAAAGGTACAGTATGTAGAATAGCATGCTAATGTTTACATTCAAATATCTAACTTCAATTAAAAATGGACTAAACCCATGTTATATATATTTTTTAGTTGAGTACTTACATCACCTCAAAGATTTCTAAAAGTTATCAAAGCCAGAGAAATCCGTAATTTTATAGTTGTAACGGACCGTGTCTTGTAGGCGGCCGCCATGATGAGCCGCCATGACAGACATGAAATGTTTATCATTGCCAAGGAAACACCGGATGTTACGTCAAAGACCGCTAGATAAGGAAGTGTGAGCTCCTACTGAAAGCTGCCTTACTGTTGCTGTTTGTGCTGCTGTGGTAAAAATGTTGCGTAGATTAGGCTTCAATAGATCGTCGGTAAACATATTCTCTCACTCCCATGATTCCCCGCGAGCCTCGACGTCAGGGGCATTGAGGGCCCCCTAGCGGGGGATTTGACATACTGTGCGTTTAACTTAAATAATTCTGGCAGTATGAGCATTAGCATTAAATACATCACAGAAGTCTGGATTTATTACAAGAATAATTAAACAAATAACCAATCAATGCTTTCTCACTCACGTGTGTATGTCAACAGTTGGACTGAGGTATAGCGACCGTGTTTTCAAACCGATGCAAGCAGACAAACATAAGCTAGCTGTTAGCTCCTTTATTAAGAATTAGTACCAATTTACAATGAAAAAAAACTGCTTTCCTGGATTATGATGTGATGTGTTAAAAATGAAAAACAGCAGACATAAACACTTTGAGCTAAAGCTGATATGCTATCTTTATTTTTTGCACTTTATATCGTCATTGCAATATTGAAAGATGTTATTGCAGAGTTTCTTCTACTGTCTAGGACTTCAACTGACATATATAACTCATGTTGCATAATGCCCGTGTTCCTATCTGAGATGTTGCATCCTTAATGTGGGCCATTATAGCTTTCGATATTTGGCCTCCTTTGCTTTGGGATTCTTTTTACCCAGGAATCATCTCAGCTACCATTTCTATACACCCAAAGATTCAAGCCCTGGTGTGACTATACTTTTTTTTTTGTGTGCGGATGGCTCTAGTTTCAGCCTCAGTATTGGTCTTTGCCCCTTAGCCCATCTCTAAACTCCATCCCCAGCCTCAGCATTCGCTCCAGAGAGGCTGAGTGCCCTTGTGATAAGGTGTGAGGCCTGTCTGCCTCTGACTGACAAGCCTGCTCTCACCATGCCAGTGCCTGCTGCTTGATAAGAGAAAATGTCAGCGCGATTTTGGGAAATGTCATTTATCGTGGCTTTCTGGCCGTGTCTGTAACTCAGACTGATTATGGTTGCTGGACATTTATATCACTGGGGGTGGCTTGGAAAATTGTACAAATGCTATGTTTTTCCCTGATAACGCCACTTAATATCCCTTTTGCTGTAATGGGTTTGATTTTTGTTCCCTCACCTCTTCTTCCTCGTGCATACAGTCTCAGTAGTCTCATCATATGCTAGTTTATTTTATGAGGCATGTATCAGACGCCATCAAAGTGTCTGGCATGTGGAGGCGTTTAGATCGGGGATTCTCTCTCTCTCTCTCTCTCACGCCCAGACAAAGACTTCAACCGCTCTCCGTATTGTGCTGAATCTATGACTTGAAGTGTTTGTGGTGTGAGAGGAGCTGCAGATTCATGTGACAATCTGCTAGTCTTTGTCGGAGCGTGTGTGTGGGCTGCATGGTGGATAGGGGACATGTTGTATTATTTAGAAAGACAATCCTCCCCAAAGATGAGTGGGTTAACAGGAACCATTAATTGGTTTAGCAGGATCATATAGACACTAGTTCCGGCTTAGCTGCGAGGCGGAAAAATGCTTGCGTTGAGATGCGTTCAAAATCTCCTGGCTTTCTTTTTTGTCGTTGTTATTATTTTTTAACGTTGTAAATGCTCTCACTGTGAAGATGGACTATTTGCTTTTATGCCTCGGGTTTTGATTTGCCGATCTGAGATGAAGCGGAGCTGAGTTTGTACTCACGTCATCACTTTTAATGTTGGATTCAAAAAACCCAAGCTGTCATATATTATTCAGAGAGTTTTTTCTTCGTCTTTTCTCCGAAGCACTTCACTATAGTACTGTACCTCTTGCTTGCTGCATGATTCCAGGACCCGTGCAGTTCAGAGGAGGGTCTATGATTCACTGCTGTATATTTTTTCCCCTCGTTGTTGACTCAAAGTGACATTTATGGGACACCCTGATAAAGCAATTCTTCCTGCTGCTCAGACCAGGCTGGTATTTTCGACAGATTTTCTCATTCATTTGTATTCACTTTCTTTTCTTTCGACCCGAAGTGGCTTTTTGTGATCCACAGCCCTGAAGTAGACTGAGACAGAAAGAAGTGTCTTTAACGTGGGCTCCGTGGAAGCCTCTTGGGAGCTTAGAGAGACTGTTGTCCCACCACTCTTAACCAAATTTATTGCTAGGCTGACGGTAGACATCCAACAAAGGCACAGGCCCACTGTTCCCGCTATATTTGTCAAATCACTGCACCTGTGAGAGTCCCCCGCGCAAGATGAATTCTAGGCTGGAGAGTCGGTTCACGAATAAATCTCTCTCTCTCTCTCTCTCTCTCTCTCTCTCTCTCTCTCTCTCTCTTCTTCCTCTATTTTTTGTATTGTCTTTGTTTGGGTGAGCTGTAGGCTGGGAATGAGCTCACCTCGTCACATGAAGTGGAGTTGGTGAAAGCCATGATAAATGGTGCTCTTTGTTGACACCTTCATTGGGTTATTTATGGCTCATTAATTGAAGTGAAAAGGAGACTTGTTGGCGCAGCAGGGGGAGGCAGCGCCAGGCCTCCGCGGCTGTGCCTCAGAGCGGCCCACAGGCTTTGAGAGAGAGAGAGAGAGAGTGAGCCATCCCTCTCTCTCACTTTCTTCTGTCTGTTTCCTGTTTGCTGTGCAGAAGAGGAAAGGAGACAACCCATTCATCAGGAATGGATGGGGAGAGAAAGAGGAAGACAAGCATGAGAGCCATCCTCCACTCTTTCCAAATGACTCGTTATCATTTCAGTTTCCATACAGAAACCTAATAAGTGAAAACACTTGTTAGTCAAAATAAGCAAGACAGTCTTCTCATAAAAAAGACAACACATTGAAATAATTAAAAGGCATACTAGTTAATATTCTGCACAGTTTTGAGAAACATGACTTTTGCAACCACATTTTTGAATATTGTGCACATTTTTCACACAGCAGCAATCCGATTTAGTCTGAAATTCTCGATACCTCATCTTTTCACCCAGCCACAATTTCCTTTGAACGCGTCGAGCCTTCCGAGGAGAAAGAGCCACTTCAGACATAAGCTCATGAGCACACTTGATTAACAAGTGGATTAACTATGCTCGTTTCATGGGATGATGTACCTCAAAGCACTTCAAAGGCCAAGCCGAGTGCCCGAGAGGTGCCGTAATGAGGGCTTCTTCCACACAACGACAAATTTGGTGGCCTCGCTCCATGTGAAACCCGATCATTTTCTCATTTTGTGTGCGTTCGCTCCTTTTTGCTCTCTGCCGCTCTGTTCCTCTTGCTCTCTCTCTTTTCTCCCTCTGTCTCACATCCCCTTCTCAATTTCTCCCTTCAGATTTCCTCTCATTGATCCACTCTTTATTTCGGCTGAGTTGAGATGTGAGATTCTCCCTCGCTTGCGCGCAAGGTTATCACTCCAGCTGCTCTTTATCTTTAACTATTATTTACCCTTTTAACATTTATGCTATTTTGCTTTCTCTACTTGTCTGAATCAGTCCTCGCGTGTCTGGAAGTTACGCTGATTTTCAGTGTCCTTGAACTGTCCGACTCCTGTAAAGCCCACTTTTGACATCTGAGTGCTGTCACAGCTGTCACTCATCTCTCAATGACGCCCATGTCCCCCAACACGTCTCCATCCCTCACAACCAGGGTTTCCGCCTCACTCTGTATGAGGGGAACATGTCCTGGCCTGTCATATGCTCATCCACAGTGCAGTAGAGGAGGCAGATGGTGTGGGAAGGAGGGGGGGATTCAATTTTCTTAGTGGCATAATGTCCTCCTGAGAAGTGCAGCAAGGTTTCTCTCCTTTCTCTCTGTCTCCAGCATGTTCAACTCTGCTACAGCGGAGTTGCCCCGCTCACGTTCCACACTCCATCTCTCCCCTCGCTGCATTTTTTATTATTTTGATCTGGCAAGCACATGAGAGATAGTAATCTACACTTCAATTACATCGCACAAGTCATCAGATGCTATCTGGTGCTGCTGATAGAATGTGCTCTGAGGCAGCCCAGCACCACTGTGATCCAGCCCCCTCGAGAGCCGCAGTCTCAGTGTGTGTGCAAAGTGTGTGAGTTCTTCTATCTGTGTTTGTCTTCATGTGTTTGTGTATCCACTCGTGTGTGTGTGTGCGTGTAAGAGAGTCGGAGAGAGACAGAGCTGGAAGAACAGAAAGACCAACAGACCGACACACAGAGAGACAGACTCTGGGAACTCGCTCTATTTATCAGTATAACACACGTATTTGCCAGCAGGGTACAGTATTTAACCTCGGTTTGTCATTGCACTGATTCTTATCATTACATTTAATTTAGTTTGCAATGAACACGCTGGGCTGTAATAGGAGCATGAATTCTGTGTGTCATATATCATCTGAATTCCTGATTGTAACCAGCAGAGGGCTAATACAGACATGTTTAAGCTCTTTGTCTTGTCCTCCATTAGCTTTTGTATGATTTTTTACATTGTTTAAACTGTGCTGTTAAAAGTGCAACTTGAATACCATTCACAATATTTTTCCCCATACAGAAAATGTTGAGTTACTACTGTAAGCATGCAGTGTGAAAATGGTCTTTCTGATTGAAGCAGTCACAAGTGTCTCCTGAAATGTGTCCATCTGTCTAAATGATTGTCTGTTTCTCTTCTTGGTGCTGTATCCTTCCCTGCTCGTGTCCTCATCTGACCATCTGCACACATTAAAGGTAAGTGCTGTTCCCCCAACACACATCACACTGTTAATGAAACCGCCGCCGTTTGAAATACATCAGCCACGACGTGCAACTACAAGCAGCTTTTTGCATGATGTTTGCACTGTGACGGTTTATGTACTTGCCTTGTTTTACCTTTTCTATTACATCTGAAATGTTTTCCCTGTCCTTTAAAGACAAGGACGAGTAAGGTAAGTGGCTCTCCTGCAAACAAAACACCACGAGTGTCACAGTAAGCCAATAAATGTCTGTAAACTGAGGCTAGTGACCATTATAAGTGAAGCAATTACAGTTATATTCTTGGTCCTGTGTTTGCTTAAGTTTCATTTTTTATTTGACATGCAGAGCTGGGTACAGTAAATCAAAAATTACACTCTGTAAAAAGGCGTTAACTTCGATCAGTTCATTAGGTAATTTGGTTAATAATTAAACAAAGTTCAAATTAAAGTTAAAGTGAATGTGAACCGATATTGTCAAAAAACAACAAATACATCAGCTTTTTGCAATGTCAATGGATTTGAGTTGTTAAGAGTACAGGATAACTTAGAAAACTTCAATTACACACACGTCTGTGTTGAAACTGCTGCCCCCACATTTCAAATCCAAACACATAACATCCACAAAGATCCACGGATTGATTCAAAATTGATACCGCTTCTCCAAGTTTTCAACTGCATTCTCTACTAATTCATGTAGTCTGACCTTTCATCTGACCCCTCATCTGACCAATTAGGACCTTCCATTCACTGTTTCTAAGCTACTTAGCTACGTAGCTAATGTGAGCCTGAGTAGAAACGGGACTTTCTTTCTCTCCCCTCCTGTCCGGCATTTCACCTGACACAGATGTGTCAGTTGAAAAAAGGGGTAACAACAGGGTCGGCAGTCTTATATCTTTGGAGAGTCTGGAGCAAATGAGGTCAGCTGACTTAAGTTGGCAAAAGCACCTTACATGACGGAATCCATTTTTACCGGAAGTTAAAGGTTTCTATAATCATTTTTCAAATGAATGTCCATGTTAAAAAGAATTCAACAATAAACATAGATAATTAATGATTAACGGATTAACAGACATAAGCCCAGCTCTGTTGACTTGTATTAATCTTTGCATAATATCTTATTCTATATATATATAGTTTCTCGGGACCTGACACGTGGGGTCATAAGGGGTAATTTTGTGGTCTTTTTCATACCTCCACATTATCCCAAATGAGCGTTCACACACACACAAACACCAGCACAAACATATATATATACAAAGAGATAACTTTATCAAAGAATAATTAATCCCATTCATTATTTAGTAAATCTTATCAGCGAAAGTGCCTTTAATAGTCTGAAGTCTACCACCTTCAGTTGCAGTATTCTTCCACTGAGTGGCAGGTATTTAATAATCTTACTCTCTTCTACTTAACACCTGCAAATCAAGACGGATGACTGGACTCCAAACTTTTTTATCAGGCCTTAATGTGCACTTAAACAATGACAGAGAACTCTCCCAGAGGCTGACAGACCAATGTTTGAGAATTCAGCACTCTCTGGACCCAGCCAGTTTCTTCTATCAGAGAGTCTGTGATGTGAGGCAGCATTGGCAGCAGGATGGCACTTAGCTCAGTGCTGTGCCCTGCCTTTTTTACTCCACACAGCTGAAACCCGTAGATGACAAACCCTCACCTACTCCCGCACAATTAGGCACAATTTTGAGCAAGACAAAAGACCTGCAGTTCATTCATACTCACATACTGCTGTAGCTCTCATTTTAGGGTTTTGATGCTTTAACATGTTTGTTCATTTATGCCCTCCTGTCAAGACCCTTGCTGATGTAATCTACAGATGTTAAAGGGTAAGGAGATTTATTGAAGACTGTTGCAACATGAAGCCAACTGGCCTCGCTCTGTGCTGTATGAATCTGAAAGCTACTCCTGCTTTAATCAGTGGTTTGATTGAAACAGTTGTACACAGCTCCAGTCTGTTTCAGGGGGATGAGGTGGCAATAAAAATGTGCTCTCTGTCTTTGTTTTTGCGTTACCCACAGATAAAAGCGCCTTGATGTTTGAGTATCTAACCGAATGAGAAAATGTAAATATTTTCTAGCAGACATATTTGAGCGGGACAGCATGCAGTGAAGGTCTCCAAAGCACACGGCTGTCTAAATGAGTGGTTATTGACAGACCCTTGGTGCCTTGAGAATCACATGCTGTTTGAATCTCTGGTACACTAGCAAATGTGATCCTCTCTGATGGTTGTATTTGAACTAATTTTGATGTCCCTGAGCATTAAGGGAAGTGACAGCTTACAAATAAATCCATAATTATCACATCTGAAAGCCGCCATCCCAAAACTTTATTTGCATACCCAACACTTGGAGGAATGTGGGTAATAAACCCTGAGGGTCTCCCAGACTCTGGCAAAGTCGCGGCTGTCATCTCATCAGCCTTCGGGTCGTTCTCAGAAGCTAGCGAGAAAAAGGGAAAGGCAGACTGGAGTGAGACAATACGGCTCTGTTAAAAAGAGGCTACAGTAAATGGGCAGCCCTGACTAAGGTTCAGCAGAGCACAAAAGGAAACTGAAGGACAAGATTGTTCCCATTGTGTTTCCACTGTGTATTTCCCCACAGAGCAAGGTTTGCCAAGGCCCTGTGGGCTTCATTTCACCCCTTCAAAACCCAACATATTTCTTTGAGTGTCCTGAAGATAGGAACACAATGACTGCCTGTAGAATTTCATCTTAATTCTACCTGGGAACACAAAAGACTAATCACAGCCATCACAAAGGCGCTGTTCCTGCAGCCCAGTGTGCGATAGGACAAGCTGCGGCAGCATAAAGGCTCGGCCCTCCAGAGAGCCAGCAGGCTGGAAGAGGCAGTCAAATGGGAAGCAGAATGGGCCAGGCGACACCTAAGATTATGTCTGCTCCACCATGTGGGGAGAAACGCAGGCCTGTAGGAGCAGACATCTATCAGAGGAGGTCAGGCTCAGGGGCGAAGCAATAGAACAGTGATAATTTCAGGAGAAGAAAAGTTAACTGATAACAGTTGTGTAATATTGGACTTTAACAGAGAACGTCTGCCACATTATATTCCTCTGGTTGCTCATTTCAGAGGAGATTATTTGCAATTGGCTTTTTATCAAAGTTGTTTCATATCAGAGTGAAAATGCAGCTGAGGTTTCTTGCATTTGGTTTATTTATGTCCCCTTTCCTACCTCCGCTCCTTCCTTCACATCCTGCTTGATGCTGCACTTGGCACGCAGAAAAAGGCCTTAAGTATATTGATCTAAGAGGCTAGAGAGAAAGGAAAAACCTGTGCTTGAGCATGTTACAGACTAAAAGTGGAGAAATATTTTCACTTTACTCCGTAACTCCACCTCCCAGACAGATACCCCCCCAGTTCTCAGCCTCCGTACCTCCCTGAAAGGTTCACATAAAGCTCGTCTAATTGGTTGCCGGGCTTTAATTAGACTGGCTTGTTTGCATGGCTGCCATTAGGAATTCAAACAGGGTGGAGTGATAGCTGACATTTCCCCCCCTCTTTCCAGCATCCTCCCCTCTGATTCATCTCATCTTCATTTCCCCAGATCCTGTTTTTAAAGTTTTATTTAGGGTGTCATTTATTTAACAAGGGATTATTTATTTAGCGCATCAAATCATTCTGGAATGAATATTTATATATTTGTGAGGGTTTTAAATATTTACATGGTCTCTCCATTTCTAGGTCTGGAGCCACTGTAATGAGTGCTGTTGTTGGATGTCGAGGGGAATAACAAGACCGGTTTCAAAGTGAAAAGTCCTTTGAATAAATTTCGTACTTAATTGGTATGAATCTATTATCAGGCTTGATGCTCTGATCATAGTTTAATTGGAGGTATATTATTATGGGATGACTTTAGCTGCAGCTTAATGATATTTCATTCTGGCTGATGATATTCATTTGAATGGAAATGAATGATTCATGTCAGGGGTGGCGTGTGAAAACACTCGGCAGTGCCATGACCCCATGTCGGCTGCTCTAATGCACTCGCAGACTCCTACTTGACTAAATTCCAATAATCCTCAAAGAAGCTTAGCCATTTTTTGCCCTGATGCTCACTCTCTTTCTGCATCTTGTTTTACAGAGACGCCATTGTGTAATGGTGGCTTATAAGAGAGGATGAACATTAACAGGGCTGTGTCCTCGGGACTGTAACCACTGCTGGATTGGTCTTGTTGTGCATCACAGCGGCCCCAGAGAGCCAGTGGTCTAACTAACAAAGTTTACACATATCGAGCCTTAGAAGAGTCCTATGGACAGCAGCTGCAGGCAGTAGAAAACACAGAACCAAGAACCGCCTCCCCACACAAGAACACCCCCCCACCCTTCCCTCCTCAGTCTTAATGACTAACCAGAATGAGAAGTGGAGAAGAGGAAGAGCCTGGAAGAGCCTGATTTGTTCTGCATGCTAAATATGGCCTGTAATCTTTATTCCTCTGAGTGCCTTATTAAAAGTGAAAGGAAGATGAAATCCCACCAGCCAGCCCATCCTTTCTGCTGTTTATTAGAGGGGGCTTTTCCTCTGTTAATATTGAGGTTATGGTAACCTTAGTGGTGATAGATGCATCTGGTGACTTCAGGTAATAATAGCAATGATTGATTCCCACCTGAACCCTGGAGGTGTAATCTAGCAGGATGGAGGAGATAAAGTGGCAGTCGGCGTCTGAGACGTACACACACAGAGGCAGATTCCATCCAACAGAGCTGTTTATCATCCGGCAGACAACAGCGCCGTGTCAGAATGGATGACGTTTCCCCTCGTCTCTAATTCATCATCCATTAACTACTCTTTTCTGCCCCTAAATCTATCTCTATTTGTTAGTTTTATCAGTAAGGTTAGGATGAAAAATACCTGTGTGTTAGTTTTTGATTCCGCAGGAAGATTAATGCAATTTTCGACTGCAAGTGTGTCACATCCGTCAGATCTGATTTGATAATACGAGTGAAATTCTCCCCTCAGTTCGAGGAGTTTGTTGTCGAATGGAAGCAACAGAAGAGGCACAAAGTTCCTATTGAATGAAAAACAAATGAATACAATATTTTAGAACCAAGATTTAAATTATTTCAACTATTGTATTTCAACGCATGTTTGCTTTTATTGCTAGAATTCCACAAAATAAACTTAAAAAAACAAAAAATTAATAAAACAACATTTCATAGAAACCTGTTCATATCCAGAGCTCAGCACATTTTGCATTATTTCTTTACCTCGCCCTTTCTCTGTACTTGGAATGATTCCCACTTGTGACTTTTCTGTCATTATGTAAACAGATCACCAGAATCAGAGAGAATACGATCAGCATATTTTTGTGCCTGTATTTGCATTACGGGGCTCGTGTTGGAGCGCTAATGAAGCTCAAAGACAAGTGGAGTCCTAGATAATTTTTTTTCCTTAAGCCCCCCACACCTTTCCTGTTGCAGAGCCGGCACTAGATGGCACATCTATTATTCCATTAGCAGGTAATTAATGACTCTCATTTGTGTAACTGTTATTAAGCCCTTTGAAAGATTGTTTGTGTTCAGATGAAATGAAACACATCCCAGAAGCCATCCATTGTGGCGGATAGATTAAAAGAGCAATAAGGCTCTTTGAAAAATGATATTTTATCAGCGGTAATTTTTCAGCGTACCTCAGGGGCAGTGATGACAGGAAAACACTGCAGTCCTCCTTCATGTTGATATCCTTTTTTTAGTCAAACTACCAGGGGAGTACACTAAGTGTGATTTATTCATCCCTTGACCAGTAAAAGGTGTCAGCCAGGTGAAAATGGATGCTGGGAGAGTATTGACAGGAGAAATAGCAGTGCAGTTTTCCTGCTCTGTCCCGGCATATAAAGGAGGAAGAGGAGGAGGAAGAGTGGATGTGTCCCTTACTCTGGGTGTGGTGTCCGACTCTCTTACAGCCCTTTCTGTTTTTCATCTTATATTTCTAATTTGCATGAAACAATAATAATTGTACATTTTTGACATATCTGTTTCTTATGCGTGCTACCTAGTCCATATGATATTGTAATTTCCTACAGCTTTTTTTCTTTTTGGGCCCTTTTTTTTTCTCCTCGTATCCTGGAGTGGATAAATCTCAGACGGGAATCTGATTTCCCACATGAGCAGATCAAATTGTCTCTTTTGTTCATGGTTTCTATCTGCCAATGTAAAAAAGATCGAGGTTTCTTTTTTTTTTCATTTCTTTTCTTCTTCATTTTTTTTGAACTTATTGAAGAATAGGACGACCAGGGAATCAAAAAAAAAAGCAGTGTCTTGTGAACAAACACCAAGCCTTTCCACAGAAGAAGCTGTGTAAGACGGGCACTGGCATTCCACAACTCCTGCTGGAAAGGCACAGAGCATCTCCCTGGGATTTATATTTAGCATTTGCTATGCTACTTATAAAATATTTCATAAATAATGTGAATATATTAGACGGGGGAAGAGAACTGTCGCTAGTCATTCCATATGCACTGCCATAGCAACAAGATGTTCCGCCTTTATCTGTTTAGGGCCCATGATTCTTAAACTGTTCATTGCCCACGTTTCCTTTTTTAATCAGAGTGTGTTTGGGATCCCCTGCAGCAGGGATCTAGATAAAAGGATTAACTCTGCCTCTACTAGTTAACCACGTTTAGACTTTGCCAGGCAGGCCCTCCAAATGAAAATAGATGGATTTCAAACATCAATGTGTTTTGATTGTGTGTCATCAAGTATCATGTAGGGATGCATTTATCAGTTTATGAAATGATAGAAAAGGCACTGGGTAAAAAACTGCATTCATTTTACTTTGTATTTTGCAGATGTACTTATAATGTTTTTTTAGTTTTGCAATTAAAATATGCAGTTTCACATTGTTATACATGCATGTTTCCCTAAGCTCCATTGCATTTATATTTGCTACTTTTTTTAGTTGTAAGCTGCCTGTCACCTTCGTGACTATTCATTGTTTCTGTAATTGAAGCACAGTCACTTTCCACTCTCAGAAGATGTGGATTTTCTCTTTTGAAAGTAGTGGAAAAGAAGATAGAGATGTCTGCTGTCCAAAAGCACTAGTGGTTAAAATCACAGCCTGCTGAGGCTTAAAAAAAACACAGGAAGCCCTGACCAAGGTGCTGGCTGATAGAAGATAGAAATCTTTCTAGCAGAGAGCATCCATATGTATCCATTACCGGTTTTGATCCAGCGGGCCTCGTTGGAATCTGGAGGCATTATGCCGGCCACTGTGCTGCACTGGCGCCTGGGTAACACAGTGTAGTAGAGAAGAGAGCCGGCTCCTTTTGTCACTGCTGTTAGCATTAGCCAGAGATTTGCATATATTTCTTTTGGAAGCATTAAAGGAATACAAAAAAGACTAATTCACTATTGAAAGTCTCCCTTGCAAGATTAAAAGAGTCCCATTAGAAATGTATGATTGCTCATGTAGTTTTTATTTCATTTTCTGCCCCCCCCCCTCCTCCTTTTTTTTGTCATAGGCTTTGATTATTCGCCAGGTTGGCAGAAAAACGTGGAGTGAAAAATACAACTGCCATCTTTTCTGTGTCTTTAGTTTTTAAGTGCACCTGCTTTTGATTGTAGTCGCTGTTGTCCCCAGGATATCTCCAAAGAAAACTTACAGTAATTTTAGACAGGATTAAATCTGTTTTTTCATTATAGCTGGAGCTGACTGTTTTAATTGCATACATTATGTTTGATTTTTTTTTTTTTCAAGGATGAAGTTTTTAGCAAGAAAAAAAAGCAAGAGAAGAAACAACAATGTGGAACTGTATTTACAGCTTCAAAGATGTTCGAGTTAATGTATTTGAAACATCTTAAATATGAATATTTTCTTCTTTTAAACTTATTTTGTATACTCAGTAGCACAGCACAAGCCTGCCCATGTAACTTTGGTACAAGTGCACCACACAGACATCTGAATGAGCACATGTGAACATCCTTCCCAGGAGGAGTGCCCACAATGCTTATCGCTCTGACCTGAATTCAGTGACGACAGACAATTTTACAAACAGCTGGGGATCAATCAAAGCCCACTTGAAATATGCCACCTGCCACTTTTACATTAGGAAGCATGCTGTTCAAAATGGCACATTTTCACTTGTATTTGTGATTATTTTACAGGCAAAGTTGGTCTCCTCATGGGGCCTCAAGTGCCAAATGATTTATTCCTCCCCCCACTGCCACTTCCACTCTCCAGAGCTGTGGTAAAGGGGGTGGAGGGGGAGGGCTGAGGTTTACTATAAGTTATCTCTAAGCCTGGGGATGCAGTCAACAAGGGGAGGATGGATATAGTATTTGTATTTAAGCTAAAATCCTGCGCCCACCACTTACCACAACCCCAATCAAACACACAGTTTGTTGTCTAGAGTGCGCATAGGTTTGCATGAAGTTACAATGCCTCAAGTTTAGACAGTTTTAAGACAAAGTAAATGACAAAGACAACACATTTATTTACTTAGAGGACTTATACCTGCACATCTACACTTTTTATAAGTAAGTTGAAACCTCTGAACTTGTTCCTCTCAGGTGATCGTGACACCTCTCCCAGTCACCAAATTTGGCCAGGTGTCACTGCTTTCCCAGCAGGTGTCAGTGTTACAGCTAGAGACACAGGTAGACTGTTAAGAAGCACAGAAGCAGACAAGTTTCTTTATCCTCTAACTTTTTACATGTTTTTTATTGCTTATATGAAACTGAATACATAGTTACTCAACAGGTGGTTCTGATGCTGCACACGAAGCAGATGAATACAACTTTTAGCATTAGAAGCTACTTTGATTTGACCAGACAAAGCAAAGTTTTTTTATAGCTTTCAGTCAGCTGGATTGGGTTTTTATAGGGTGTGAGTTTTTTGTGAGGTTAGTGTTCTTAGAGAATGTCAAGACAAAAATGCAAAGTCCAATTCTAAATACAAATGAAGAAAGAAAAAAAGCACGTCAGAGTTCACCAGAGTGCTTTTTTACACGTCTGTGGTTTAAGTTGAACCTCTCATTACACTGAAGGAATATAAGGCAAACATTTCCTCCGGACCACATGCTGTTTCATGAGCATAGTTGTTTGTGTTAAAAGTCACTACCAGACGACCAAAAGAAGATAAAAAAATATGGGTGGATCTGGAGTCCAGCCGCAGAATAAAGCAGATGTGTCGGCCGCGGTGCTAATTCGAGTTGTTTTAAACAGACTCTTAACTCTCCTGAACGCAGCGAGCTCGGTCTTCCCCCATCTGGTGTGTAGCGTGTCAGTCCTCCAGAGTAATGTTGGACACGGGGTCAGCAGAACACGACAGACTCGCTACATATGCTTCACAAACTGTTGCTGCTGGTCAGGAAGAACATACATTATAATCCAGATTAAAGTGGATAATTAGCTTTTTTGTGAGCCATTAATTCTGGCAGGTGAAGGTGGCTGTGGGGGGAATAAATAATGTGGCTGTGTCTTGTGTCACGCTGCTAAAAAATGGGCATCTTTCCAGCAGCTCATTTCAACTCCTCTAAATTGGCCTCATTGTAGATGAAATATTAAACAGCCAGCCCGGCTATTAATGCTGACTTTTATGGATTGGATTTTGTTGTACTTAATATACTGGTTCAGTTGTCCCTTTTATTCCTCGGCAGTGTCCTGTCCTCTTGTGATGTATTGCACGAGCAGCAGACCCACTGGTACACAATGGGGTTTCAACCCATGTGAGGCTCTCTGGCACTGGTCCAGACTGGGAGTGAGAGAAGGCCGAGCTGTGCTGTCTGAAGCGCGCTCTCTGCTTTGCCATCAACAGAGATCCTTTTTGTTGCATTACACTTTTTAAATGTGTTTCAATTATCTTTTTTTGTAAATTCAAATAAAAAATAACTACAATGAACATTTGAGAATTAAATACTTCTTAAAACTTTTAGTCCTGATTTAAGAGTTCCACTTTGAGGAGAAATTACTAATGTTGTGGTGGTTTGGGGTTAAAAGTTGTACACTCTCTTTCAAACTGGACACAAAAGATTTTCAGACACGATTTCTTACAGTCCCAGTTAACTGAGGGGGTGAATGTCATTCAATCATATGCATTTGAATATTAACAAGTATCATAGTTGTTTTCATGATTGGTTCATTATTTTAAATTGTTTTGTTAAAAATGTATTTGAAGGAATACACACTGTACATATTTTCCACTTTTGAACCTTTGAGCTAATGGCAGCAAATACTTAAACTAATAGCTACATGTAACTCCTGTTCACTTTAGCTTACTTGCTAACCTGCTAACATTAGCATGCTGCTATGCCTTACATAAGCATGTCAGGAACAGGAGAGGCAAGTCGCACACCTAATTATATATTTTGATTTTAATGACTCAATATTAGGAATGACAGGTTATCTGGATTAAATCAGCAACAACACAAAAATACATTTTATTCATGTACCTTTTTTTTTTTTTTTTTTAAGTTGCACCAATTATCATTTTCAAGCATAAAAACTGTAAAGTTCTCAATCTAATATGAAGAGTCTGACTTACATTTTAGGAATAAACCCCATCTTTGCCATTTTCCACAGATTTATGTTGTATGTCTGTGTAGGCTGTAAGTTGTATTGGCCTCATCCCTGTTTGTAGCATCAACTCTTCTCAGTGAAAAAGCTGTGATAACCCCTCTGTTCACTTCCTTCCCAGTACTTAGTGACAGGAGGTCAAAGTTAAGGACTAAGTTGGATAAGCCTATATGAACTTGTTGGCTTACAGTTTCCTTTATAACTTTGAACAGCAAGATTTCTGTTGTCTTTCAAGCTTGTCCTGCTTTCCCAGATTGAAACAGAGGGAATAATGAAGCTTTAAAGTGAAATAAGAAAGACTAAATCTGAAAATACCCTTTACATGATAATTTAGGAATCTTCGTACAATAGTTACATTGACCACTTGCAGGTTTCTAGTTTGTACTGCTGGCCAGACGAATGCATGCTGCAGCATAATTTAAAGACAACACATGATCAACTTCATTAATAAATGTGTTTGAGAACTGATTCTCCCTTCCATGTAGTAACCTTTAACAAAGAAACAGTTGAAAGCAGATAATAGTGAATTGTAATTACATTACCCGTGACGCATGATGTAAGGATTCTAAATAAATATAGTTTTTAAATTGTGTCTTTAATGGCAGGAAAAGAGATAATTTCATGGTTCAGAGGACGACTGAAAGTAGCTTCATGCTTCCAATTAAAACAGAAGAAGGCACTGTTCGGAGAGTGAAACTTAAAGAGAAAAAGACAACAGGGTTTTTTTTTTCTTTTTGATTACACGTCTGTGAAAAATGCATCAAGAAGGCTGTTCAGGTGTGACAATGCTGTTATCATCAGGCTCATTCACAAGCGGAGGGCTTGATTGTCAATCAGCTTTGTAAAGGGAAAGCGTGTTAACACTGAGTGAACATAGTAAATGAACTATAATACTCATGGGGCAAATATTATAAGATTGTATTTCATTCATTCATATTTTTATCCTTTTAAATAAATCAATATAATTTATTAAGCACAAGTTAAAAAAACTTAAAACCCATCGAGTGACCCCTATCTTACACACACACACACACACACACACACACACACACGCACACACACACATGCACGCATACCTTACTAAGAGGGGACTATCAACACTATCCAAGTGTGGACTTGTCTTTCTGGTCATTTAAAAAAAACAAAAGAGTAATAGCACATTTACTTGTGATGTCTTTAACCATAATATTACTTCAAATGGGATTTTTTTTTTAAAGAAGTTGCAAAGAGGGGAGTTGCAGGCTTTCATACACGCACACACACACACCAACGCACGCACGCACACACCCACACACACAGACATATTAATAAAAACAAATTGAATATGTAATTTTGATGCTACTTTTAAACCTTTAAAATATCATTGCCTGAAATCATTGCTTTGAAGTGTTCACTACCCTTTTAAAGAAGCATTTTGTTTAAGCCATACTTGAAGCCTCATTAAAATAACAGAGTTGATTACAAGACCATGTTTCAGAGATTCAATTGTTGAATGAATGTCTGCATCGTATTTTAGTCCATACAGACAATATCTGAATTAGTTCACCAGTTGTAGGAGGGGGAAGAGCTCAACCAAGAGAAAGATAAAACTGAAAATAGATATATATGAGATACAAATTGTGTCTGGCTTTTTAACAGAAAACGACAGGTCAGCTTATTCTGAAGTGTTCTGCTGGAAGAATTATAGCCGTACAGAAGTGCAAGCAGCCAGGGCTCTCCTGAAGAAGGACGTCCCCCTCAGCAGCCTCTTTCTCAGTAGGGGGGGAGGAGGGGGGGTTGGGCTGTTTTTTTTTTCCTGCCTGCGAGGAAAACGTTGGCCAGGGACCATATCGCCTGCAGCCGCAAGCAAAGCCATAACCTAAAATATTCATCACATAACTTTTCTGCGCGACTATATGTTTTTAGCAGATGCTTACATTTTTCGAACGGAGAACAAAGTTGTAAAAGGAATATGATTTCACTTGTTGCCATGGGAACAGAGATGGATGAAGATGTTTCATGGTTCACTGGTTGCCTCGTCTCTGCTCGTGTGTTATTGTGTGTGTGCACATGTGTGTCTGTGTTTGTCTGGGTGAAGCTGCACATGCCTCAGAGTGTAGTGTACACACATATGTATGTTTCTGTGTGTGTGAGTGTTCACTGAAGGAGAGGCTTTATGTAACTATTGAATGTGTAAGAGAGAAGCAGATTGTGCTGTCACTTAATTTCTCTGTTAAATTGTTCAGTGAAAGGTCAGCGCAGTTTCAAGAGAGGATCATTTCCTAATACTCTATTACAAGAAGTATCAAGCTGCAAGTATTATAGAAATAATAAACGCCCTTGTCAGAAGCTCTTTTCAGAGCGTGATTTATTTGGCTCTATGTAGCAAAGGGGTGCTCATTTCACAGTGTATTAGCTAACTGTCTAAATAGTGATGATTCAGTAGCATGGCTACTCATTTTCACACGACACATAAAAGGGAGGATCTGTCGATAAATGCTACAATAACAGCAGCCCAAGTTATCTTGTGCCGTTTTTTTTTTTTTTAAGCTTTATTTCAAAATGAGCATTCTTCCATTGGAGAGGAGCTAATTAGATTGTGTGAGTTGCATGATATGAGGGTCCTAGACATAAAAGCGTCGCTGTGGAGACGAGCAACGGTTGCCGCCTGTACCCCAGACAGTGCTGATAGTCGAGCCACTCCTTTAATTCCACCCTCCAAAATCAGATCCTAATTGGGTGTCTGATTTTAGTAACTTGTTCAGCAATTTAAGAAAATTGCTTTTTGAAATGTAACAATCCAGTGATCTTAAGCGTCTCATTTCTCATTCCGTGCACTCCACTGAAGGCTCGTCTCTTTTCAGGCCACATCAGGCAGTAATTGAAAGGTCCTGCTTTCGCCTGTAAACCATTGACCCCATAGAATTCGACATGCAGCCAATTTGTAAGCATGAAAAAAAACGTTTTTCAAACCGAAACTTGAAGCAGAGAGAACAAGGGAGAGGTTTTGTGGGTAATTGTAAAAAGAAAAAGGTGGCACTTTAAGTTTTTGTCCCTGCTCTACACTCAAACCAGAGACAAAAACACACATAAATACTCATAAATAACACACACAAACACAGAAATAAATGCATACACATAAACCTCTTAGAATGTATTAAACCTAGCTTGGCAGAATGCAGCTTTAAGACACCAGTTGAAGAATGAAGTTATTAGAGGAGGCACCTGCACACCGAGCATGGAGCCTTTCATTTTGTCCCTGTGACAAAGTGGAAGACAAAATCTCCACCCGGGCATGTATGAGTGCTGAAGTGTAGCTTAATGGGATGGTTTTATTCATCAAGCGAGGTCTGTGCACTCGTCCACTGCGGAGCTGCCTTGAGGGACAGTGAGTGATTCCGACCACTCAGCCTCATTATGGAATCATATTAATATTTAAGGGGTTGGAATTGAGGAATAAAGAGGGTAATTGATAGCATTGGAATGGAAGTGTTTGAAGTGTTGCTACAATATGCGCTAAAAATGCTGCCAGACCAATCCTCATTTTTACTGTAAGTGAAATAATTAAGTACAAATCTTACCCTTGAACCTTGTTGCGCATGGCGTAAATGGTCACCGACAGACAGACAGTGTGATGATTCGTCGTGGCATGCGGAGGAGATTGAGTCATACTATGAGCAGTGTTTTTTTCCTACTTCTCTCCAGCTAAAAAGCCAAGAGCCCCTATTTTTGAAGAAAAGTTATTGCAGAAAAACAGGACAGGCCTATTCAGTCATTCATTTCATATGTATTTTAATCTAGATTACCCCACTTCTCAGGGTTTTCTAGATGAAGCACTCAGAACAGGAGAGTAACCTTCCGAGTCTCCACTGTGTGTGTGCGTGCATACGTGTGTTAATCAGCTGATTAGACTGTATGGAAGGAAAGTGACATGTAAGCATAAATGAGTCTGCAGGCAAGTAGACTGTGAATGATAATGATGCTCAGGAGTTCTACTTAGCATAACATAAGGGACTGCTGCTGCTGCTTGTGCTCATGGCATTCTGCAGAAGCGTAGTCAGTGGACTTTGTTACACAGTAACACTAATTAGGCTTTACCACGTTTAGCCAGCGGCTCTACAAAACCACCATTGTGGCTCCTTTTTCTGGATCCTGTGCATGATTTAGCCTGAGCGTTGCATCAGCCAGTTCTGGGGGATGAATGCTAACTTTTATTGTTGCCTGTTTAACAACAGCAGCATATGGAGATTGAGGCGTACAGGTGCAAGCAGCCTGTTATGTGATTGTTACCCTGAGATTGATAATCACACAACAAATGCGTCACGATGATGTTCAGTCTGGATGCTTTTTAGATAGAGCAGAAAAAAAATGCCCGCACGCAGACAGATTGCTAACAGATGCCAGCGCACCTGTAGCTGCTAATCGAGTTCATTTTCTGTTTTAGGGGGAAGAAAGGTGTGAGACAGGCAACAGGCCTGTCGTTCAAAAAATGATTGAGAAATATGTTGATGTTATCGGAGCAAAAATATATATATATATAAAAAATAAAAAAAATCACTGTGTTATTATTTCTTCATTTCACTTCATATTTTACCCAGCACCTTAAAGCTTTTTTGCACCTCTGGTGAGATGCTAAACTGTATTGATGTTCAGCACTTGTAATTTGCAGTGAAAATACAGCATTATTTTGTATGTTATAACCCAAATGATGACTTAAATGCTTCTCTTAAAGTTGCTAAGTAAAGCCTCCTCTGATTACTGTTTGTCAAAGCAAGTGCGCATGCTAATAAGACGTCGCTGCTAAAAGGTCTGAAAATAACCATTTTTACTCCTGCACATGAAGTACAAAAACAAACAGAAATTGCACCATTTGATGTTTGATCACATCTTTTCTTTGTGTTGCTAATAGAAACAGTGGGGGCCTTAAAGAGTGTAGTAGCTATACAAAGGCTGTGTTGAATGAGGGATGTGTGATTAAGCAGCAGGGCCTCAGAATACTAAGAAGTGGTTTCTATTGCCTGGGAAAAGAAAAGAAAGAAAGAAAGAAAGAAGGAAACATTAATGCACTGGCTGCAGCCGGTGAATTTTTCTTGCAGAGTGCCTGTGTTGGTATAAATAGATAGCCAATTTGTAAAATTGTCCGCCTGAACATAAGCATCTTGGGCCACTCTAATTGGTCAATTTCCCGCCTGTATTGAGTGCCTAGATTGATTTATTGCCTTTTTTAAAAGGCCGTGGGGACCTGCAGAACAGCTGTGCCAGTCGTCCGTGCCGGAATTGTTAGGAAAACAAGAGGCTGAGTGCTGAGCGACGGACAGCAGTCGTGGCAGCAAACAGCGAGTAGAATGGAGCAGAGCGGCATGGCAGACAGCTGGCAAAGACAGCCACTGCTGTCTGGCACCACTGGAGAAGCAGGATTTATTTCTGCAAACACTGCTGAGTGGAGAAGCCCTGCCCTGGTGGAGATCTCTTTCTTTCCTACACAAACACACAAGCAGGAATTTCGCTTGATTGCTGCAATGCCTTAATCATATGAGAGCCTGTGTGATTGGAGCTGGAGAATAGACATTTTTCATGTCATGATATCCCCCCGTTTCCACTTGACATGGAGAGGGCTCAGAGAGAGCAGATTTGAGTGTTCTGTCTCTCGGGGGCTTGAGTGATAGCTCCCCAACCTGAGCGCATCTCTGTTGAATCCGGCTGTTTGTGAGCAATCACAGTGATTTACTCTCCTGCCTCGTATCTGGCTGAAACAATTCTATCACACGTGAGATTTAGATAACATCTCCTTCCCCATCTGCACATCTGACCTGCCTGAGTTTTGATGTTTGTTTTACCAGTCGCTATCAGAGTGTATTGTGGTGTTTAAAATGTGAATGGTGATCTATATTCTCTCGCTTGTAGCTTTTGAGGCAGGAAGCAGCATTTAGAGGCTCTTTAGAGAAAGATGTTTGCATGAAGCTTTTCTTAGGTGTACCTTACGCTGTGACTGCTGACCTGTGTGGGTAGAAACAAAAGTGTTTGCTCGGGCTGCAGGATGTTTGAAAGACTGTGTAAGTGTAGCTTGCATCTGCTTTGTGTAACTCCTTAAATACAAGCACATGCTTTTATTTCCTCTCGCTACTCACATTTTTTCGATCTGGTAAGTCCCCCCCCCCTTTTTTTTTTTTTTTGATTAGTTTAGTGAAAATATTTTCCCTCTGGATACCAGACATCACTTGTGGTGCTCTTACCCTATTTTTCCACGTGTCTGTTTGAATCAAAACTGAAAAAAGTGAGGATAGTAGCAGATCAATCTTATTTTGTAGCCAGGAAACACTGCTGAAACATTTGAGATAGTCCACTCCATGTTGAAGCATCTACTATAAGCCTTCCAGCTCAGCCACTGACTCTGGTTCTCTGGTGAAATGAGAGAGCAGATAGCTAAGTGTCTCCTTTTTGAACTGTGATTCTTAGAAATTCCTGTATTTAGCGCTGAGGATTGGGAGCCTGAGTCTTCCACAGGCATTTCAATGCACATTTCGTGAGTCCTGCACTAAAGGCAAAAAAAAGAGAGCGAGAGAGAGACCAAGATAGAGAGTGTGAAAGAGAGGGAGAAAACGGAGAGGGAGAGAGTAATCGCACAGTCTTCATCTAGTACTTAACTTTAGGAAATATGAGTCTGGTTGAAGATGAAAGGGACTTAATCTCAAATGCCTCAAATGCCTCTCTCCTCTACTCCTCTGTCTGTCTTTCTTCGCTGCCTGCTGTCCACTGGGACTGGCCCATTCCTGCACATCCGAGTGCATTATGTAATCCCCCCCTCCAAGTCTCCACGCCCTGCAGTAATGGTTTAATTAGGGGAGGGGGAGGCAGGCATCATGGCATCCCACCTGCCATCACTTCTCAAACATCCACCCAGTGATTTCTCCACCAGAGACACCTCTGGATCTATCAGCAGTCCTCCACACTCTTTGATAAACATGATCACACTGATATCTTTTTAAGCTGTTAGCATTATGCCTGCTGATGCATACCCAGATGCGGAGTTAACAGAGCTTGCCTGTTCATTGTCCCCCGTGCAGCTTGCGGCCCCAGCTTCCTTTACTTTTTCCTGTTCCTCTAGTGGTCTCTCTCTTTCACTCTCTCTCTCTCTCTCTCTCTCTCTCTCTCTCTCTCTCTCTCTCCCTCTCTCCCTTTCTCTCTTTCTCCACCCCACCCAGTCCCTAGCCAGCCAGCCAGTGCGGGCGTGCTCAGTCTGTCAACACTTCCACAGCACTCAGAGTGTTTGAATGGGAACAAGAGGAACCATACAGACTTGCCAGAACACGCCTCTAAACAAAAAAGGAAAAAAGAAAAAAAGGGAAAGATGGGGTTAATACGAGCTGTAGTGTGATGTAACTCGGTCTGCCACACTTAAGCCTTTTACTAGCTGACCGTGTTTTAAAGGACTTACAGCTCCGTTCCATGTGTGTGGAAGGTAAACACTTAGAAATAGTTAAGTAACAATGTTTATACTTTTAACACTGTTCAGGTTTACGTTGGGCATTGAGGGATTTCTGTTATTATATGAGGAACCACTCACACTTTCATTGGGGTAAACCATGAAGCTGCACACAATGTGTACAGAAGAATTATTAGATGGTTTTCATTTATTGTTCAAACAATTTAACCTACTCTATGGTTTCAAATGTACAGAGTGTGTGAAATGTATACGGAAAGTAAAGTGACACTCTGTTGATTTAAGACAAGCCTCATGAAAACTGTTTTATTGGCAATCTAATGAGTTTATTCAAACCTCTTAGAGATAGTAAAATGGAGCATCTAAACAGTACTTTATAAGCAAGTTGCTAACATTACTTAAATCAATTCTATCATTGCATAATGTTTAAATATACAGTCGGTTCGGTTTCAGTAGGATTTGATCAATTGGCTGAAACTTTCTCCTTGTTGGTATTTAGGTTTGTCACAACAGGTTGGGCGATGCGTGTACAATGTTTGTCACCGTGCAGTTAGATTGCACTGCAGGTAGTGTTCGTTGAACTTTCTGGATTTTTCTCCGCTTTCAATGACCTTGAGACCCAGAAGATGACACAATGAGAGCGCTGAGAGTGAACTTAAACAGAAAAGTTGTGGGCTGGACAGCTACACAATGAGCAAAGGGGAGCAGGATATTTAGGTGATAAATCTTTACATGTTCATCACTATCAGCTCTCACATTGTTTTCACATTGTCATTTGAAACATTGTTGTTATAAATATAGCCAATAAAGCTGCTCTTAGAACACAGGGTGACACCTTATTACTGAAGGCCCATTGCTTTTCTTTTTTTTAATTTGTGCTAGTTTGTGCCTCTCATGTACAAGCAAACTTTCAGGTCAGAGAGTAGAAGTGGGATTCTGTTTATTCTTTTTTTTTACTAAGCCCTATTTCTACATTCCTTGGGTCTGAATGACTAAGAGGTAAAAAAAAGTTAGGAATTACTCTGTGATGCCTCAGCTGGTATCTGTGTAATGTCCTGCAAGGCTAAATCATTTAGAGCAACTAAGCCCAATTATAGTCCATCCACTTAGACTGCTTGTTTTGCTACTGACTGGTTGAGACTGTCAATGTCCGTGTCTTAACATGCCACACTTCATGTAGTCCCAACACACCAAACCTCTCTCTCCCGACATTTCTAACCTCGTCTTTCTACAACAATTTACCGTAAACTTCGAAGGAGTATTGTTCTAGTTAAACAAAATGATTTCACTTTTTAACCTAAAGGTCCTTTTCTGTAGGGATCATTTCTCAGACACTAAGAATAATAATCTAAGCTGTTCAGTGGCACAAATGGGCACTGACAGAGGACACATTTGAATGACCACTGTTTCCCTGAAGGATTATATTGCAGACATTATGGCTTCAAGGGGGCTTTTCCAGGGGTTGGCCTCGAGTGGCATTGACCTCCACTAATATCTGAGCTGCCCCAACATTTCCACCACATACATTATGATTGACTCTCTACTCATTAAGAGGCAATACTTAAGTCCAACCAAATACAAGTCTTTGTTGTGACAGAACCCTAACAGCTTATGTGCCATTTCAGTGTTGCCCACATATTTGTTTGAGACTTTTGAAGATTCATTTTCAATGGATAAAATGAGGAAGATCTATATGTTGACTCCTGTAGTCTTACTTTTTAAGAAAAAAAAACTAAAAGCATAAATAAAAGCTATTCCGACATGTTCTGTGTGTTCACAGCATGCCACCTCATGAGAAAGAGCACGAGTTCAGACACCCAAGGTCTGGACACACCCCTGGTGGTAAAAGTGAGCAACAGAAACAATTTTAAAACTTTTGACCCTAAAATAAATAAAAATGTAGCCTTGATTTGAAAACACAGAAATCACCCTTTAATCATCAGTTTTTAGAGAAGATAATAAACTGGTGGAGTTAGAAAAACACAGAATTTAATTTAAAAACACTTCCTGACTCAATTTGATTTTCTGGATGTCGGACAAATATTCCTTTAACTGAAGAAAAAAAAAACTATGTCCAAGTTGTGAATGTTTAATATCCATGTAGTCAGTGCTCTATACGGATGTAGAATATGGGATTTATATAGAAACATGTATTTGACTGTGTCATCCCCATGTAGATTCACATTGATCTAAATTTGATGTGCAAAAAAAACGTATCTGTAATCTCAGTGTATTGCATGTTAAACTGTTACCATCTCTTAACAATCATTTATTTGTAGTTGGATATCAGCTTGTTCAGTTGCAGAACTGCAGTCTACCTAACACTGAGCGAGTTTGACTGAAAAGTGAGGCTTTGCTGTTTGACTGACTGACCTGTGTTTGGCTCCTGCTGAACAAATCTGCTCTGTTAGAGAAGAAGACACCTTCTTACAAGTTAGTTTCAGCTGGATCTTTCAGCTGTTTGGCACTGAGTGCATGTCTGCTGTCTGGAGGAGCTGGATGGGATGAAGGAGTCGACTTTTTTGTGAGTTTTAGCTGTCATAAAATGCTATAGCTGAGGTACATATGGAATCACGTTGGAATACAAACTTTTCTTTTGCGTTCTTTTGTTCATAGAAAGTGTATATAAACTCTTGTCTACCTTTAAGGATTGTTACATTGCTACTGAATTACGCAGGTAGGAAAGTACAAGTAGCAGATTTTTCTGTGAGCCTGGTTTATTACAATGTAAAATATCAGCATTTCAACATCCTTTCTTCATCTCATACAGAGTCAAAATGTGACTAAGTTTGTTGTTGCACACTTATGTGTGCCCAGCAGTGCTCTTCATGTGAAGGGCTTCTCAGAGAGCGAGGAGGCCAGCCCCTCTCCAGGGCTGAAATCTGCCTCTCCCTGTGAAAGCGAGACTGTCTTTAGGTCAGGATTCACATATACATGCGCACACAAACAAACACAAATGTTGCACAGGGTTAACAGCACTTCCCTCACTGTTCTCGCTATCCTGAAGGGCTGAATAGAATTAACCAGGATTTGATAATGACTTATTAAAAACTGTGGCTGAATAAATGAAGTGTGTTGTGTAGCCATTCGAGGACGGGAGCTATTATGTTAAACGTTTTGATTTGTGAAGTGGGGTGTGGACTTGCTAATCCAGAGACAGTTGGGAATGCTGGAGGGAGGAAGCAAGCCATGCATATAATATGAGAACATTAGGTTGATGTACACAGACGGGTGCTTCTGAGCAAGAGAAACAGAAATGATCGATGAACTCCGTAGGGGGAAAAGCGATTGATATAAAACGAGCGGAATCACCCCATAAAGCTTAAACAGACGATAAATAGAGATACTAAATGTCAACAACATCATTTTTAGTTAAACTACAGTTTTATCTCTGCGAACGCTTTTCACATTGTGTTTCATGCTGCAGGTGAAGGTTGAACAGCTACATGTGTTTATAGACAGATTTTTCTCAAGCTGCAACGTCCAGTAGTGAGAAATGAAGCCAGTGCAGAAGAGCAAAAAGAAAAGGCTGTTCCTTGAGTGTTCATTTGAGTCGGACTGAAGATGCCAATGAATCCCTGTTAGGTCCCATATTAAAATGCCTGTTTTTATATAAACAAGTTTACAGCCTGTTAAAAATCTCTTTGGGTCTAATTTCTTATTTGTAAAAAAATATACGGGGTAAACTTTTTATAAAATATATTTTTTATTATATTAAGGCCAAGAGTTATACATTAATTTGCATAGCTTGGGGTTTATGTTGATTTGACTGACAGGTGGGTGTGTCGTAGCTGTTTGCCATGAGGCTTTAGGCCCACCTAAGCTCCATCTCCTTGTCTGTGTCTAGATCGATTGAATGTTTGGTGGAGATTGCATTTCCAATATGGTCACCACCAATGCTCAGCTTCATAACGCCTTTTCAGAAAGCAATGGTCGACGTCCATGTTAAATGAGGGGTCTTTTTTATACAGTCTATGATGTGATTGTATTATGTCTCAGCTGAAGCAGGCCAATGAGGATGGAGCGGTTCTCCTCAGCATTTTCCAGGCCTGACTGCCAGCCCCCATCTGAGACTGATAAATCACCCTGCCCCAGCCCTTCTCCTGTGTTTTCTTTTCAAATGTAGAATCGATGGATTTTTCCTTCATTTCATTGACCTGTGCATAATGGTGCTCTCACTCCTCTACCATTGGGAAGCAGCCCAGCGCTGCAGATGTGCCTGCCCAGGCAAAGACAGGCGGCCTGGGCTTTGTGTTGCTTATTGTTCAGCCTGGAGAAATTAATGTGCTGTGAAATTAGCATTTTATCTGACTGCAGATACAGTAATGGAGGCAATTAGAGTGCAGGGGGGGGGAGAAAGCGGTGCTCGGGGTAGTGGAGAGGTAAGGGACAATCCTCGAGCTGCAGGAGCCCGGCGGAGAGTTGCACAGCCGGCCTCGCAGATAACACAATCAGTCCGGTGTGGCGGGAAACACACAACAGTCTGGCTAGAATGTCTGCTGGTTAATAAAGAACACATTTGTTGTATGAAATGACACTGTATCGTTTTGATTAGCTCACAGGGAAACCACACTGGAAGAAAAAAAACGAATGTGATATCTTTTATTAATATGTAAGCAGGAAGGGTATCTTTCTGCTGCTGTTTTTGTACCTTTTTCTTTCTTTCTTTTTTTTGGAGTGGTGCAGACGACAGGATTGATAGCTGAAATTATTGGACTGGGATGTGGTAGAGGCAATGAAATCAATGCACATTTTTGAGCTCGGATCATTTCTCATCAGTTATTTTCAGACATGACATTGTGTATTTACAGCTGCAGGGACGCATTGTCAACTCTCTTTATCACGTCTCCAGATTGAAATTGATCTCTGCGATTGTGAGCCACGGGCAAGGAGATGGACCTTATCAGATTCCGAGGAGCTGCCAGTCGGCTGTGTTGTCACCTGAAGCTTCGGAGATTTGTTTATTTATTCTTCAAAAGACTCTCTGATCTGACACCAGAGGGGAGACGCTAACATAATGCTGTGTTTAATTCTGTGAGCTCGGAAACAATCGTTGCACCAACCTCTGATCCTGTTCTGGTCTGCTGCGCTTGAACCTGTCTGTACATTATGCCCATACAGTGATATTAGAGCCTCACACTGTTATTGCATTCCTCTGTTAAAATGTACTTACAGAACTGTATACCCCTCTGGCCTTACCTGGAACATGCTGTCAGGGTCTGGGCAAAAACATTGACTTAGCTTAGAGTTACAACAGAAAAATGTCTTCAAAGTTTTCTGTGGAGAGAATAGATGGAAGTGTTCTCTCTTTGCTATGCATGACCTCTCCAGTGGTTTGTTTGTTTAGCTAGAACACAGTCTAACAGGTGCATGGAGACTGCTAGAGAAGAAATCTCTCAAATGTATTTTGATACCACAAAATGTGATGCAAAAAATCACTTAAACTGTGTTTTAAAACAAAACATCCGAATTAAATGAAAGAAAACTGAATGTTAAGGCTTTAAACCAGTGTGATCAAAAAAGGAAATGTCTCTTTTTCTTGCATTTCTCATGCAATGCAAGAGTAATTATAGCAATAAGAACCCTCTCATCACTAATTCTCTAATTTTCTGCAAACATATGGGTTCAAGCAAGTGTAACAGAAACTTTACTTTTTTTTCTTTTTTAAATCTGTTGGGGCGCAGCCAGCCGCCCACCTCCGATCCCCCCCTTCTGCTTTTCTGAGTAAAGACAGCATGACTTCTGCAGTCGGAGGATCACGCCCAATAAGAACATTATCCCAAAGAGTGCACTGGGCTGGCAAGAGTCTGAGATAATACCCCTTCCTCTTAAACTCCACCAGCTCCAACTCACAAAGTCGAGGCAGAGACAGGGGGGGACCGCAAATGATACCCCACAGCACCCATGAAACCAATTGTTCCCCCGCCACCATATGCTTCAGGGAAGGAAAAAGTGAAGAGAGCCGGATGTCTGCATAATATCCTTATTCTCAAACATGAGGGTGGAGTCCGTGTGTCCATTAGTGTCAACACAGCAATGCTAAATGGGCCTTGGCTGTCTTTTCTTTTCATCTGCAGCGTGTTTCTGTCCATGCAGCCTGTGGTAGTTGGTCCACAGGGTATTATCCACTCTGATTGGGAGGCTGTGCTGCCTCTTAGGAGCAGGAGATAGATGGGGACAAGCCAAAGAGCTGAAGTATGTGTATGATTAGAGAGGCAGCTCAGATACCTGTCACCAGCTGCATGTTTACGTGCTAAATGACACCCATCAAACGGATGGGTGCCGGCAGTGCAGCACGTGAATGAGAGGTCTTAAGCAGCCATTTACAATATCTTTCAGTGTGAGATTAGCCACATTACACAGTGATACTTCCGAGCGACACCTTTTGTCAGAGAGAGCTCATCTTGAAAATACAAATGGGATTCCTGCTTTCTTCCTCTCACTCTCTCCTCTGCAGCTCATCATTGTGAGGCGAATTGAAAGGCTCTCTCCTTATTAAGGAGGGTGTTGAAGTGGGCAGTGTTACGCAACCCAGTTATCTGCTCAGCAGCCCCTGGCTTACAGCGGACAAACCCCTCTTCTCAGGCCGTCTGCCATCTCTGTGCTCATTCACTGATCTCAGACCAGGTGTTGTTGCTCAGGCCGACATTCAGCAAAGGGAGGGAAATCTGTCCTCAGTCCAGCGTAATCAGAAGGCCCCGCAGACTTGGCCCAGGGGTCCTCACATCTTGTTTGAGTTAACAACACAAGCTGAGCGGCCTGTTTACAATCTCCACAGCAGGGGCAGAAAACCTCACTAAATCTGTCTGGATGGCGGTCAGATGTGGAACAGATGTGCTGAAATGGAGGAAATTATGTCACTTCTTTTTCCCCTCTCTCATGTGACTATGATGACTAAAGACTGAAGATCAGGGTGATGTGATTATGCAAGTGGTGGGGAAAGGGGGGGTCGCGCTGTGGTGAAAGTTGCGCCATGCTTGTGTGTTGTTGCCAGCTCCCATGGAGCCACATAGCAGGGCCACTGTTCTTTCTGTGCATCACAATGCCCTCTACAGGTGCATGCTGGTGACATTCTTTTACAGAACTAAATCCAATCACTCCAAAGTCCTTGCACAGGAAAACAACAACTAAATCCTGCAATGATTTACAGAGATAAAATCACAAATCCTGAAAGAGAGCATATGAAGTCTTTGTGTGATTAAAGTCAGCGTATAATCTATAAAGGCCACCAGGGTAACACATCCCATCGTAAAGACTGTTTCTCCTGAACAGGAGGAATAAAGGACCAGTCTGTAGGCGGCATTAAAAATGTACACAGTCAAAAGAAAAGGAACCGCATGCTTACTTTACCTCAAATATTTATTCACTCTCGTGGCCCTTGAAAGCTTCAACAGGGACTGCTTGGAGGGGGAAAATACAGAGTTTTACTCGCGTGAGAGAGGAGGAAAGAAAAAGAGTGAGGCACCTGGTCACACCTTTCTATCACTCCTGCTTCAGTCTGTGTAGCTGAATCTCACAAAGGGACCAGAGTGCACTTACTGCAGGTGCCCAGGGACATCCATCACAATGGCCAACATGTTTACAGCCATATGTCCATTAAAGAGAGAGAGAGAGAGAGAGAGAGAGAGAGAGAGAAAATATAAGTCTCGTGGAAAAGCTCAAAGCAATTCATTTTACATCATCTTTCATCCCTGTCTACCTTTAAGTGAAGCACTGTTTCAAATTGTTTTTTCATTGACTTGATTGGTTGATTTGTTTTAATGTATCTCCTGCCTCTGTCTCTTTTTATGGATGAGCGAGTCCATATTTGCTTAACATGTGCAATGTTTCAATTATAGTTATAATTTACCTGGTGCTCTGGACGGGAAAGTAGATTATGAGCGCACGGAGAGATGGGAAGGTTTTTAATGAACGTTGGGTTGTGTTGCCTCGTGCATGTTTTTTCTCTCATGTGCTCATGTTTCACTCACTGTCCCGGTGTGCTCGCTCCAGACAGGCAGACAATGAGCAGGCTCAAAAGAGCAGACATAATGAGAGTATTGCAACTGTGGAAAAAAAATATCTTTTAGAGCTTGCTTTTGTTTTAATTAAACTAATGAAATGGACGATAACGGCCTTGTCATTTTTTTTTTTTGAGATTTGCAAATCTTTCTTCCTTTCTGCACATGTTGAGATGTTTCATTTTCAACAATGAGTCTCTTTTCTCTGTCTTCTGGATATTCTTAAATCTCTTATCTTATTAATCTTTAAGGAAAAAAAAAAAGAAGGCTTTTTTGCCGCAGGCTGCAGAAGAGGAATTTGTGTTTAGTGGATTCCTGTTCCCAGATGAGGAGAGCTAAATGAGTTTGGAGGCTTCCTGAATGCTCTATAATTGTGATGAGGCTCTGTTCCTCTGAACAATTAAAGATGCAGGAGCCCTGTCTCTTCTGAGATCCATCCCAGATCACTATCGCTGAGACTTCCCAGTGATTCTCACACACACACACACACACACACACAGACGCCACGGCCCGATGATGATGATGACCACCTATCCCTCTCTGCTGTCCGGCTACTACTGTAAGAGAAAATCTCAAGGTCGGCATCATGCCCAGCGCTATGATCAATTTATTACTTGCTGTCAAAGCATTAGAGGGTAGAAACAGAGGACTCGCCAGTCCCCCCCAGTGGTCCAACCCCCCTTTTCCTTTCCCCTGCTCCTCGTCTCACATAGCAGGCTTTATTTGTCCCCTCAGAACAAAGCGGAGAACAAAGCTGCATAGCCGTCTACTCCGTGGAGCTGTGTGGCTATGCTAATGTCTCTGGGCTGGCTTGAGTCTTATTGAATGGGTGAGCAGAAGAGGTAAATAAGCGTGTCTGGATGAGAGGTGGGGGCCAAGTGGGTGAAAGAGATGAAGTAATAGACTATTCCAAGGGTCAGCCTGTGTGAATGCAAATATTTATATAAGTGATTAAAGCGCCCTCCCTACATCCCGCCCACTTCATTTAAATGAGGAACTAAACTGTGAAGCGATTCATCTCCTAAAGGCAAGACTGAAAGAGGAAGCAGGAAGAGGCATTTGTGGGCGGAAAAAAAGAGCAAACAAATAGTGACGTAAATCTGACTCACTCGTCTTTTGCCTTCACAATGCAAAGATTAGAGAGGCAGGCTCTTTCAGGGATGCAGATTTCATCCCTTGCTTTTCTTAGACTTTCATCCTCGCAGTGACGAGTCTGTGGAATTTCACACTGTCACAGCCATTTCTGCAAAGGGTCAGAGTGGTTAATCTTGCAAACATCAATGCTCTCTTCATTCATTTTTACCTCTAAATATATTTTTTGTGTTTGACGATGCTTTGATAAGATTAAAGAGAAAGACGGGTGTTCTTATGTGCTGCTGCATAATGAGGTGGTTTTAAATCTTCTTGATCAGAGTCTGCATCATCTTTGTATAATTTTTTTGCACATAAAAAGAGCATTATAATTTATCTTGTGAGTCTATGACCACAATCAGTCTTTCTTTCTTAAGATTGGAGTGCGTTCATTTATTTACAAAAAGGCCGTTCAACCTTGCACAGAGCACGATGGGAAATGTCTAAGCATTGGTTTACTCTGATCCTCGACAACTTTTATTTAATCAAAATTCTCATATCATCAAATCTTGTGATTTCTTCCTCTGATAGGCACAACAAATGGATTCTCAAGTCGGTTCTAAACCGTGACCTGCAGCATTTAGTCACAGAACCAATCATGTTTGTCTCAGTTATCTCCTCATCTGATAACGACGGGGAATCCTGAGGTGCAGACACTTTAACATGCAGATGTCTAGATCTGTGTCCTGCTCTAATTGAAATCAGGATGTGATAACAGGCTCATTATGGAGGAAGTCTGAGGAGATGGACCAGAGCCAACACCCATCATGGCACTTTGCCTTGATGTAGTGTTGATGTGGCAGGCTTGACCACTTTTTTCTTCTTTTTTTTTAAACCAGAAATCAGTGTCTTCAGCAGTGTAGGATTTAATCTCACAATCCATAGGCAGAGGAAAGTCGAGTCTCCAGATGCATGTGAAGCTGACAAGCCTATCGTAATCTAGCAACAACATTGTTCCCAGTGTACACCTGTTAGGGAGTGAAGCAATTTGCTCTTTATTTTGATGCCTTAATGAAAGCTCTCTGCTGAGATATGTTGTATAACCCTGTTAAGCAACATTAACAAGTGTTGGTTTGCATCCTCTCACATCCTGCTGTCTTTCTCTAAGTCTGCATTATCAGATAGTCAAGTGTGAGCACAGACTCTCAATCAGAACGACACAAATCACCACAGACTTATTGGATGAGAATTTCAAGATAAAATAATGTCAATGTTTTTTAGCCACTTTTAAGGCTGTAGTGTTACACTTTCAAACAGGACCATAGTCAGTTAAGCAGGCTTTAAGTCAGTGCTGTAATTTTACAAAGAAAAGAAAAGACCTCATGTCGCCACATAATGAAAACAAAAGATTGGCCCATCAGAGCAAAACACTGCGGATGGATAAAGCAAAAAATAGATCTGAGTTGTGTGGAGTTGCAGTTACAGTAGATGGGCAGTAAGAGAGCTGCGTTATGAGCTCAGCTGTGGAAAGTCTTTTGGTTTATCTGATATCAAAAGGAATTATTTCATTTCCTCCTGTGTAGGCCCTTTAGTGGTCATCAGGGAGCTTTAGACATGGCGTTGCAAATCCTTCCCTCTGACTTTGGTGGGGCTGCAGCTTTGCTTGTCTGTCCACACCTTCAGTCAGCTCTTTTTCAGCTATAAATCAGCTGCGCAGAAAGATGACCAAAGTTTCTTCTACGCCTTCTTGCCTGCTTGTAAATGTTGTTGAGTTCACTGTAAAACTCAAAATCAGTCAGTTGGCTTGTTTCATACAGTAAGATTGTACATAGCACATGTCAATATAACAGAATTTTTTTTTATTAGCAAGTTGTTTCTCTAGAAAAAAAGGCTCAATATATTTAAAACAAAACTTTCTTACAAATAAAAAATCTCACATATAAGGCTATTGAGACCATGCATATATATAAATAACACACTTTACATCAGCTGTTGAACACTACAGTGCAGTGACCTTGTGCAGTTATCTCCGGTTAAGGGTACGCTTGGTGTGTATTATTTCAAAAGAAAGAATTAAATGACATAATGGATCAAAATGAAGTAAGACTTTCTCTTAATTTCATGGGACCATTAACTCTCTACCATTACATATACGTCAGATAGGGAGTGAGTCCTTGGACTGTAAACAGCTGCGATGGGAATTTGTGACTCATAAGCTTTAATAACTCAAATGCATATACTGTAAATCAAATAATATGTTAGTAAGTGTGGTAATTAGAATCACGTTTGTATCTAAGTCTTCACATCTGTTGAAACCATGCATTGCATCTTTCATTTCTAATATTCATACATTTACAAAAAAGTCTTTGCTCAACATAAAAAAAACCCTCAAAGCTAGGTGTTAGTTTTTTGTTTTGTTTATGACAACTTGTGATATTAGGTTCAACCAACCAACTAAATTGAGTTGAGATTGAACTATTTAAAGGAAATAAGCTTTTCCTCTCCCATAAATAAAACTTAGAAGTACTACTTAGTAATAACTTGTGGCATAAACATGTTTCGAAGTTGATCAGTCTTGTTCCCACATCTTTTTCCACACTATCAAAAAAGATATTAAAGTAACATGTACTTAATTACAAGTTTTTTTTTAAAGCGCAATAAAAAACATTATATGAACCATTTAATAATGAAGTAGCATCAATGAGCCAACATCAGAATTTAAGCAGTTAGCTTTTATTTGATTCTTGCATGTTGTAAAAAACTGTTTTTGGAGAAACATATTTCTTAAAGGTGCTATATGTAACTTTTTACATGCATAAATCGTTTTTTATCACCCATTAAGAAGCGACCGGTTAACTGATGTGAAAAATGAAATGATCTCTGTCTATCTGTGTTGCCTTTATAACATTTTTACTCAAGTCGTTTTTTCCGCGAAAGCTCCAGGAAGTAACGTTGTATGTGCGTTCTCGACGTCCTCCTCACTCCTCTGCGCTCACAGAGATCAACAGTAGTGCCTGCCGAGACTACGTTTACTGAAAAGACAACCATGCAAACATTTCTGAGCCTCGGTAAAAGCTACGTTAGTTATTGATAAAGCTGCTCAGCTTACATTAGCTAACTCGGTTAGCAGTCAATGTATCATGCAAAGACAACACATTTGTCCAATGCTGTGCTCAGTCGAAAGGTTATTAGGCTTTATAAACTAAATAAAACAGTCGTGAAACTATCGTCTTTTCCTCATCTGCTGCGTATGAACGTTTCTTTTTGATATTGTGTCAGCACTCAAGAGTCAAATATGGTTTAGTAGTCTCAAATATAAAGCATTTCAAACTATACACTTTCACACGTGTATGTCCACTAACCTCCTCTGTAAACATTATGCCGGTAAATATCCAGTGATGCTCGTTCGTGTTCGTACGAGCACGCCAGCGAGAGCGAGCAACAGGTTACTGGTGCAGTTCGCCTAACGGCCTGTGGTGTCACTACAAACGCTGTATTTTTGAAAGTTACCTATAGCCCCTTTAAACTACACATTTTTTAAAGATATTTTTTATGCCCAGCCTGTTAATCTTGTCCGTCTGTATCCTGGCTGTTATCAAGAAAGTAAACAAATGATTTGCAGCATCCCTCTCTGTCAGACCCTTTGTCGTCACAGTTGATGGTTTTCATAAGCGATAAAATGTCTTGTCTTGTCTTCTTGGCTGTCATAGACAAAAAACAACCTTTTTACATTATTTGTCAAATCATTCCCAGCTGGTGAGTGTGGAACTAGCTAGGATAATTTCCACTTGTTAATGTGCAGCGCTGACAGGCTTGTTTCTCTGTTTCCTTTTATTATTCACTCCTCTTTAGTGAGTGGTGAGTGTGAGGCTGATTAAGTTGGACAAATACAGTATAATATGTTGACAGCAGCACCACTCTGTCGTGGCACAGCACAAGGGAGGCTGTTCCCTGCTCACCTCCCCCGCTGAGTTTTCATCACACAGCACAAACCGCTTCACTATCAGACAGAAACAGTTGGGCAGGTTAAACTCATTGGAGGTTGCTCTGAACGGGGCTCTGCATGTTGCTTTGAACGATCCCCTGCACAGCTTTTCTAAACAGGCATTTATAATACGTAGTGTAACTGAATAAATACATCTTATTTATATAAGAGCATGTAACCAGCTCTTGTGCTCATTTATGGGGAGGTAGAGGAAGGATAGAGACAGAGAGCAGAGTTTGTATTAATAAAAATCAAGTATGATAAAGAAAAGGAAATCTCACCTTTAGGGACTGTACAACTTTTTTTTTTTACATGTTTTGTCCATTAAGTACAGATACGATATCTCAATTATACCACAGAACATTATTTTGTTCTATCCATCCATCCATCCATTATCTATACTGCTTTTCCCACTAAGGGTTGTGGGGGGGCTGGAGCCAATCCCAGCTGTCATTGGTCGAGAGGTGGGGTACATCCTGGACTGTTCGCCAGTCAAGTCGCAGGGCTGAATGATCTTGTTCAGTTATCTTTCAATTATTTATTTGAAACCAGTATTGGTATCAGCCTCGGACACTGCCTAACTTTTTGTATCCAGTATCTGCATGACTGCACCCATCCTAAAGTATAACAAATTAGCCTCCCAAGAATGAACTACTGTAGTGTCTTGTGACAACAGCTACAGCATGGAGCTTGCAGAGGGCATGATGTTATTGACAGCTAGAAAAAGACAGCGAGCACTGTTTTTTAACCAATATAATATTGATTTATTTAATATCACTGGTATCAAACATGTACTCAGGACCTGCCATAACTGGAATCTAGGTGTTAGAATTGATATCTGGAAGGACCACCCCTATCTTTAGCATTCAAGACACCCATTGGTTTCCATTAATTTTTTGAGGGGGATCAAATAAGTAGAGTTTTCAATTCTTCTTTAACTAGATAATCAAGCCACAAGAGGGTAACAGTGTCAATGAACTGGTTTATGTAAAGTTTAAGTGAGTTGGAAGTAAGATTGAAGGTTTAAGTCTGCTGAAGGTTTTTTGTACAATATTAAATACACTTGAAACTCTATATTGATAAATGTTGTAACTGTATGGAACACATTTCTTTTTAATGAATGCAAAGATGTAACTTGCTCTTACTACGTGCCGGTAGTTTAAAAAGCAAAAACTCAAAGTTCTGTAACTTGTATTCCCCGAAGGTGTCAATGAAACGTATCGTATCACATTTCATTTTATCGCATTTTTTAGTATGTATTGCTGTGTTTGAGAATTTCTAAGATAATTCATGAATAATTTCTTTGATTAATTATTCTCAATGATAAATGACTCTATTTGTCAAACACAGGATGAACCTGTGACAGCAGTCCTGTACAGCATGAATGGATCAAGGGCGGTCAGAACATGCATGGTGAAAGAAAAGGATATAAAAGTGTCACAGCATGTGTATTGTTTCTGCCTTACATGGATGGTGGCTATTGGCATTCTCCTCTCACAGTGGAGCTGTGGGGCTCTCATTGCCGGTAGCAGTGCTATAATCCTGCATTTGAAGAGGATCTGTTCAGGGGACTAGAGACAAAGCACTCTGTAGAGGGTATCAAGTGTCCGCCACCAAAGCCCAGCTCCCTAGGCTGCCCTCCAGGGGGGGTTTCCTCTGAGCTGCAGAGAAATCAAGGTGAGGGCACAGCTTGGTCTGTGGGATTTGAACCTGGCTTCTGTGAGGAGTCGCAGCATTGGTCGAGGGAGGATGAGATCACAAGCCGCCGCTAGTTGAGTCTGTGTTTCACAAGGTCGATACAGTGACTTCTGACGAGGTTTGTTGCATTTTTTTTCCCCCAGCAATGCTCCACTGACCTACTTCCTTTTAATCCCTCGATGTGACTTTAATTGACTAGAGGGAGGGGCAGGGAGGAGAGAGGGGTGTGTCTGTGTGTTCCAGGAGGGGGCAGTGGGTGCAGAGGGGGAGGAAGGGGGCCGTTGGGTAAAGATAGGGTACACAGGAGCAACCAAGAGAATGGCAGATTTTAGGTCTTGAGTGATTTACTGCTGCCTCTGCCTCTGTTCAGGCCTCAAATTAATTTGATTCTGTTATGTAACTGTAATCATCATCCTCTCTAATCACATCAGTGGCTTTGTGAGACACCCAAAATAGAGTGGATTGTGGGCAGGACAGGAGGCGGGGCAAACTAACAGGTCTGGCTGCTCTTGGCCAAAGAAAATGAATGGACTGGGGCCCAGTGTGAAAGAGACAGATGTCGCAAATGAGAGGGGCGACAACCTTGACAACACAAAAAACAGAAGGGAATACAATTACCCAGAAACAACTAATATGTTTAAAGCAACAATATGTAACTTTTCAACCTTAAAATAAGTAGTTTTAAAGGTAGATTCAACAGTACAAGAACTATCAACAAGAAGAATGCCCTCTCTTCCATCCCGATCGTCTGTTTACTGCAGTTTGTAACTTTGGCAGCGGGCCGAGGTCCACTCACAAGAAGTGGCCGAGCAACATGCAGTGTGTACATCCCTGCAGATATTATCTGTGACAGATTGTGACATAGTGTCATCATTGTCTGATCTCTTGGTTTCTAACAATGTCTTTGCCGGCTTTGCACCCTCTGTTTGTAAACAAATGCCCATTGTAGGAGGGGTAGGCATTACAGCACTATGTGTTATGTCAGTGCAGTTGCACTCAGAGACCTTCGGTGGGCGCCAACGCGCACCAAACAGAATTCCTACATACTGTTGCTCTAATAAGAGCTTGCACTAATACTGATCGTGACTCTTGAAATACTTTATATTATAGTAAGGAAATACAATCGATTGTAAGATTTGTTTTAAATCAAATACACTGTAAATTGTAACCGATTTGCAGACACTTACTTTATCTAAAATGTTCTATTAAGTCTATTAAGAATCTTATAGCTATTAAAAAAAATGTTAAAAGGCTATGTACTTCAAGAAATGTTTTTGACAGTTCTGGAAAAATAGGCTATAAAGAGAGTTACACGAGGAGAGCATGTCTTTATTGTGTACTCTTAATATGACACAGCAGCTTGTTACAACTTCACTTAGCTTCATATAAAGCCGAGCCATGTGAAAACACCTTGTTAATCTGGGACATTTTTTAAAATCCTTGATTAAGCTCTAAACTCTTTGTCATCAACTTAAGTACATAACTGTCTGCTACGATATGAAAGTAGTATAACTCCTTTATGATACTCGTTATGTCTTGATTTATTTGTGTCATGAGAACCATTAACCAACTCAGCAGTGTTTACAAAATCTCAAAAGACCTTTTTAATGTCAGGTATTTCACTGTGTTTTGCAGGATAAGCAGATGCATCTGATAACATCCATAATGGTAATATTACTTTAGATGTCCCAGATGCTTCAACTTCCAGTATGAGCATGCCAACATGCTCTGTCGATCAATCACTTTTTTATAAAGCACTAAATCATAAGGAAAGCTCAGGGCTCTGTCTAATTAGAGCATGCCTAAAAATATGTGTAATATTGTTAATAACTATTGTCATGATTATATATGGCTGATTATAATTGCAGAAAACAGCATTAAAAACTAAATTATGATGATCATTTAAGTAAGACTAGACTTGAAGTTTGGGACAAACAGGTTCACAGCACTAGGACGCTCTTAACAACGATCCACAGGAACAAACGAGACAGGGGAGCTCTCCCAGGAAGATACATGCTGAGTAACGTGCATTAATGAGACATGAATGCTTGCAGACAGAGAAAGAGAGGAGAAGACAGGAGCTCAGGGCTCAGTATCATGGAAATTCTCCTCTAGACATTTCCTTGTTTTGAAATGACCAAAATGTCTGCTGAGATAAAGGTCTATGTACAAAATAATTATAATTCCTTACATTGTTTTTTTTAGAAATTTACGTCAAGAAAACCCAGTGTTAGGTGTTCTACGTCACCCTGACATTGTGATACATAATGAAGGGACCTATCACCAACATTCTTTCAAAATTTCATCATCTGGTTTCGGCTAGTTTTGGTGCATGACAGTCATTACAGTTAATAACCTGCAGCAGAAATCCAGCTTAAATATGGTCAATATATTTTTGTGGCCTTGAAATAAAAAACCCTTTTCTGCAAACCACTAAGGCTGTGTTCACACTTTAAGCCTTAATGCTCAATTCAGAATGTTTGCTCAGATCTGATTTTCTTTCGTCTGGCTAGTCACATTGCTTTTTAAATGTGGCTTGTGTCAGACTCCTGTAGGTATCCACATATGAAAGTGACACAAATCTGATTTGAAAACATCCGATTCATTGTGACTTGTGCTGTTCATACTGTCATAAAAAAATCTGATCTGAGTCACATAGGAACAAAAAAACAAATCTAAATCAGGACACCTTTGGCGACAGTGTGAACACAGCCTTAGTGAAAGTATTTGAATGTGGTGTGCGTTTAAATCTATTTCAGTGGCAAGCTCAAGACAATGAATATTATGCTGCAGAAAAGCTGAAAGATTCTAAGCCAGATGTATCGAGTCAAACCCTGCTTTTCTGTGGAGAACAAAAAAGCACTGAGCCGTGACTTTGTAATATCAAAGAAATGTTTCCTGGCCGGCATTAGATGGGCTTATGATGGACTGCTTTTCCATCATTTTCCGACGTGGACGGATGCTAACCAACATGACTGCTTCTGTCAGTTGGACAGAGTGTGATGTACATTGTCTTTCAGCTGGCTGACCGTGACTCCCGGGACCTATACGTTGTTCCAATGAGGGCAAAGGTTAACTGATTTGGTGAGGGTTGTCTCCGGGGGTCTGATTGGGAAGCTGAAGACCCTGTGAGTGTCCTCTGTAAAGTGCACTCCTGTGTCACATACTGACACACTCGTGTTTGCCTTGAGTACCACTGGGTCCTCTGCCGCGTGCTGGAAGAAACAAACCTGCTGTCTATGGAAAAAAAATATCCTAGCTTGTCTAGTCCTTTGTTCTCAACCTGAAGTGGATGAATAGAGTCGTGGTGGAAACACAAGTGGGATGCAGCATCAACAGAGGTGTCTTACTTCCTGTATCTATTGATTCTTTTTGATTTAGCCTGTTTTTTTGTATTCAGTCACCGGAACCAGGATGACAGCCTTCATCTAGGCTTAGGCTACAGACGACCATGCTTTGTTCCTTGTTAGCAGGCTGTTATGTGACAAATGCACACGGTCCACATGGCTTTTTTGCTTTGCCTGTTTGTGTGTCATATGTTTGTTGCTGTGGAAAGAGGCGGGGGGGTGCAGGAAGCTTGCGGTATGCTTTCTCCCCTCCAGCTGAAACCTGTCAGTCCCCCTGGGGAGCTGGGGCCCAGGTTTACAGGACAGCTGAGGCAGCCCCTGACAGCCCCGGCTCATCTTGCTCATTGCGAGGCATGCCGCTTTGCCGCTCACTGCCTGGACAGGATTTGTTCCCTTCCTGCCACTTTACATCCACAAGCTCTACATTTAATTAGAATCACTTGTCATGTCTCGTATATCACCTGGGCCTCTTGGTGTCAGCTGTCAGCCAAAGAAATGCGATAGTTATTCATTGCTCTGCGCAAGTGTAACAGCAAGGTCGCAGGACAGAATGCACCTTGAGCTAAGTGTACTTAATGCTCATGGTTGGCTGCAAAGTGTGTGCGGTGTCCAACACAACAGGTTTTTCATATTCTCCTTTTACTTTGCATCTGTCGCAAATAACAATTATTGAATTATTTATTGTTTTACAATAAGTCCAGCTCAAGTGTTAAGCTAATACTTGTTGATGGGAAAGGTTGACTGGACTTTTGGAAGCAGTAGTGGTCTGAGCAGGTTTTAGCTTGTGGACTTTCTATTACTATCTGGACTATCTGCAGGGCTGGAAGAAGCTCAGAAAGCACGCTGTAATTTAAGCAATTGTACAGCTCCAGGGGTATGTGAGCATTGCTAACATCAGACCCCACACTAAGATAAAGCACACATGATGATTGTAATAACCGTTTGACCTATGTGCTTGCAACTATAACTACTCACAAGAGATCTCTGATCATCGGACACTCACCGTCTTCTGTCGGGTGTCCATGCAGGTAGCATCACATGCCATGTTTGTTTTTGCTTTGACCATGTTGTCGCTGTCACTTTAAATGGCAATGTTTGTTTTTTCTAGTCCCTCTCTCTTTTTCTGTCTCTCTCTCTCTCTCTCTCTCTCCCCCTGCTAAAACAGCCTGGTTATATAACTCCCGTTTCTTTCTCTGACATCCGGGAGCTCTTGCAGTCAGCTGACAGCACCCAAATGTCTGCTGGTAAACACACTGCTCTCTGTCTTTTCTCTCCCATGACTTTTTTCCCCCCTTCCTCTTCACCCCTCCTACTGCCTACTCCTCAGCGATTAGGGATTGATTCTCTCCTCCGTCCCTCTGCCTCCTCTTCCATTGGTTTGGCTCCGTATCCCCAGGCCAGTTTCCACATATTAGCACCCGAGGCCAGGAGAGGCGGGCAGATACGCATTGCCTTCCATGGCCCATGGATCCTGCAAGCCAGTGAAAAATGAGCTTTGGAGAGGCAATAAATTGCATCCAATTTAGAGATGAAGGCAGAAATAAATTTCCCTTTTTCTGAAGTCTGAAGAAAGGGGAAAAAAGCCCCTAGATAATTTCTGTTCCATCTTTTTTATGTGAAAATTTCTTTGAAATATCCTTTTTGTGTTGTTTGAATTCATCAAATAATAATATGTTGACACTATAGATTGGCTTTTTGTGTTTCAGCATGTTGTGAAAGTAATCAGTCTTGTCTTTTCAGTTGTGTTTTGCTTCTTGCCTCAAATGCATTTGAGTCTGAGGAGACATTTTGAAACGATACATTTATCAGACATGATTTGGCACACACACCCTCTCACACACGCACACACACACACACACACACACACACACACACACACACACACGCGCACACACTGAAGGCTCACCCTCCACCATTTCTCATCATTGCATTATCCTAAATGAACTGTCCAAGAGGCTTAGGCTCTCTCTCAGCTCAGTGCTGCAGAAGTCTGGGAGAATGAGAGAGTGTGTGTGAGGTAGTCTCAGAAATGATGAAAGGAAGAGTCTCGTAATGACCACATCGGATTTCTTCCTCTCTCCTTCGCTGCCTGAATTTTCTCAGAAGCTTCCACCACTCCTTCACTGCACCTCTTTGAATGCCTCCTGAAGTAATGAATAACCTAGCAAAAAAAACTCTTCAGTCTGTAAGGCTTGCATCAACAATATAAGCCAATGGAGAGCCTATCACTTGTTTTCCCTGTGGTGATGTGCAAGCCTCCTATTAGTCTCTGAAGCCCCGACTCCAGGCTGAGATGTTTCCCTTTGTGTTCAGGTAGAGAGAGCTGTGTTGTGTGCCAGTGCTTTCCTGTGTACCCAGCCTGCCAAAAAAGTGGTGGAAGAGACATGGGGGGGGGGGGGACTCTGGAGAATTGCATCCCATTCTGTTTTTCTTTTCTTTTTTTTATCTAGAGAAGATGTTTCGTCTCAGTTTAAAGGGCTATGTTTCTCAACACTGTTTCAATGTGCTGACACCCCAACTGTGAGGTGTTAAAATTGGCACAAAAGCATTGTCAATGCACAGCGTTATGGAGCCAGTGAACTCCAAAAACTACAACATTAAAGGGGTGATTTTGTTTATGTCAGAGCGTATTTACCGACAACATCGCCATGCTGTTACTCATCACTGACTTCACCCTAGGAGATGAATAACGTGCAAATGGGCAAACATCCTTTGTTTGCTGTACACTCTGACAGTATTTACTCTGGATCACATAGTAAGGTATTGTTTGCAGCCAAATAAGCTCAAATAGATTCACAGTGCAAAGCTTTGGATTGTTTGTTCTTTTGCCGGATTGATATTTTTTTTCACTCACTGTGATCATTAATGGAAACATGAAAATGATAATATCAGGATGTTCAAAATCGCACAAGCAGATATCTTTATCTAATAGTAGCGCATCATTTATTTTGAGTTGCATTATGTCAACAGTTTAACTGTCTCTAGGCTGATGCTGCAGTGGACCACACGCTTGTGCTGCTCATCTAAGCCGGCAGTTAGCTAAGCTCAGCTGATTAATAAATAACCATGCCATGGTCTTGGATCAGTGCACCTCTAATGTGCTCCGACTCTCTGCTTTGTTCCTGTTGCGTCTATACTCTAGTTGGCTTCGTAAATGCAAAGGATGGGGAGGGGTCTTACTGCTGTCTGTCAGCATGTCGTAGGGGCGTCTCAGCATGTAGTCATCAAAGCCTGCTGCGGCATGAGCTCCCCTTGTAGCGCCTGTATTTGCCTCCCCACATGGACAAACGCAATCGGACGTGAGCTTCCCCGTAGCTCATCCCCCTCTCTGCCCAACCCCCCACGCTGTCCTCCCCCATCCTTTCGCTTGTGTAAATTATGTAAGTGCAGAGGGGAAAGCAGCGCTGATGAGGCGTACAGTAGTGGCATTTCACTAACCAGGCTTCCGAGCGGCACCGAGGCACATGCGTACCTTTGCTAGCCTGCCTGGCATTACCTAGCATTGGGCTTGAGCTTCACCAAATGCATTTTTAACTGGGGTTTCCAGAGCAGCCTGGCTAGACATGGTAAAGACATGAGGTTAGCGGGTTCACCTCACTGACTGTTCTCTAGTTAGAGGGGCTGACATCTCTAAATGTGCTGTCTGTGTATTGTGTAGCCATGCAGGGGAATTCTCCCTCTCTGCTCAGACAAGTCTCCGGCACTGTGTTCAGCCCCTTCTCATGAAATAACAATCGAGTGGCACTTTAAAACGTAGACCTCACTGAAAGATAAGCATGTCAGCTCCAAAAAAGGCCCTCTAGCAAGACAGATGGACTTTAATACTAAAGCTTCCTGTGTGTATTTTGTTTGAATGTTATATGTTAAGGATTACTGGATAACTAATTGGAATGTTTTAATATCCCACTGTAGATTTGACGTATCAAGCAGCCTAAACCATTGGATTATGTATCTGTTCTTATATTTCTTTTTTTAATGATGTCCTCTAAATCTCCTTCTTGTTCTTGAAAGCTGGTCGTCTGTGCAAAAAACTTAGCATACGGAGGTTTTGGGAGCAGATATCCCACTCTGTCTTTATCTTTCTTTCTTCTTCTCTCATACACCCTTACACACATCAAAAACACACACTTTACAGGATCCATGACAAACAGAATACTTGACTACGCATTAGTGATTCAATTAATTATAAAACAAAGAATGACAGTACATTGATCAAAAAGATAGCTTAGCTTAAATAGCAAATATTTACTGTTTCAAGTTTCCTTGATGTAAAGTTTTCCTATTTTTTAAAATTGAAAATTTTGCATTTTAGTATTTAAAACAAATCACTCACACCAAAAGAGATCATTTTATTTCTTTCACTACTGATTGAATCCAGGCACAAACTCATCCATCCCGTGATCCTCCTCTCATTTCCCCCTCTCTCTCTCTGCAGAACAGCATGTAGCTCATCTCTTGCTCTCTGTAGAGACTGAACCTCTAACTGTGATACACCACAACAGGTGCCTCTCACCTGTCGGACAAACTCCCCATGAAACAACAAGTTCTTTTACCTGTGTAGGCTGTCCTGAGTCAGCCCCAACCTGCTTAATCTTCAGTCTTAACATGTTGCTCTGTTGTTGCTTTGTAACTTGAAAAGGAGGTAAGTGGCATCTCTGTCTTTCTGATCATCCACACGCTCTGTGAATCGCTATAAGTAAGTGTGTCCCATCTGCCAGGCTCAAATCAATAGGCGCTCTTCACGCCGCGCTGACTTTTTCTGGCTTCTGAGGAATAATTAAAGAGCCAGCTTGCTGCACACAACCATGATGACAAATGCTGGTAAAGGAATGCCTCTCTTACATAAATCAATAGCTCTTATTTATCTCTCCTCCTTTCGCACACTCTCCTTCTCTTCTCCTTCTCCTCTCTTTTGCTCTTTTTCTGTTTGTGTGTGTTTATCAAGGCAGAAAAAGTTCTTCCTTTGTGCTTGTAGGTCAGTGTGTCACTGTGCCGTGGCCATGATGCGTGTGCATTTTGACAACCTCTAAGTGGGAATAAAACAAAGTAACACCACAAGCACTGAAACAGTACAATGGAAACCTACATTAAATACCTATTTGTATTAACCCTGCAGGTCCAGGCCAGTGACAAAAAAGCATGCATCTGTTTAGGCTGCTTGTTTAAAATCTTCCCCCAGCACGACAACAGAGAGGCAGAATACATTTGTGTGAAATAATGCATTGTTATGAGGGAGCACCATGCACACCTTTCCACCATATTAGCTTCTCATAATTGAATAAAACATGGAAGTGCTCTGAACATCCCCTCGGAGAGAAATGGCAGCCACTAAAGCATAGAAGCCAACTCAATAAAGAATTGCAAATGAATAAGTGATGAGGAGCAAACGAAGTGTGGTGTACGAGAACAAGGGGGTGATTTACTCTAAAACAATATCTGAAACAGCAGGTGAATGAGGGGCAATAATTACACTGTAAAAGGAAAGATAGGGAGGAAGTGCTCGGCCTCGCCTGGGGGTTTGGGTCGGGTGCGTTATTTTAAACCGTCCATTTCAGGAAATAGACCCAAAATCAAAGGCAAACCGGACTAGAGAAACATTTCTGTCGACCACATATTTAGTTGCAGACACTGTACACAGCACACACACACACACACACACACACACACACACACACACACGAACACACAGGAAAAAAGAGTGAGACAGAGCAGGAAAAGGAGGTATTCTGTCAAATATCCTGAAGGTCCTTTGGCAGCATTAGAGAAAGGCCTGGGAGGTTAGGAAACATCAAATCAATGCATTGTAATGTGAATTGACTGCTGACTTTGATCATCTGCCTTGGGAGTACTTTAGCATTGAGTGCTGTCACACTGGTTGGGCTAAGCAAATATGGCATGGGCTTGAAATGAAGAGAGAGAGAGATGGGGAGGAAGAGACAGGTTAGAATGGGAGTGCGAAAAAAGGGATATGTGATGCCTGGCTATCATCAGAGTAATGGAGACATTAAAATTCAATGTCCGCTTGGTAAATGGCATACTGTGGATGTTATGCATAGTTAAATTGAGTCATGATTGCACATAGTGAATATAGATACATATATATTAATGACATGAGGAGAAGTAGGCCCTGATTCTTCAAAGAATTATCACATATATGCTGTTTGCACTGATTCATGTGAATTTCTTCCTTAGACAATATTTTTTCCCCAGACTCAACTGTATTGCTGGGCAGACAGCTCTTACCCTCCGCTCGACTCCCTCCAAAATGATGGGTCAGCCCTGCTTAGTGTCAGAAGCTGCTGATATCCGAGCTCTGAAAGTAGAAATGCTCTTAAGCCTTTCTCCTATAATGGAGTGGCCGGTCTAATCTTGCCCTCTCTGAGTGAGAGCAGGTAAAGGAGACCGTTTTTACCACAGCACTCTGACCTTTGCTTTGGCACTGCACTGTCCAGATTACAGTGCGGTTCAAAAAGGGGCATCCTTGTTCTTGTGCTGCTTTTACCTCAGCTGCACCATCCAGTATCCTTAGAAGGATGTCCTTACACACAAGGAAGGATTTTTTTTCTCTTTTTACTGAATGCCTTGCTTACTGTGTGCTTCTGGTGTTAAATATCAGATTAGTATCTGTGGCTGTGACTGAAGGGTAACAGAAAAAAAAAGTGTCTGTCCAAAAAAAAAAGGAGAGAAAAAAGAGAAAATAGACAAAGATGGACGGAGAGAGCTTTGATGGAGTGTTTGCAAGAAAAACACAGTGCAGTTATGTCACAGTGACAAAGAAAACATGAGGAAGGGCCGAAACAGGAAACGAGAGATTCCTTGAGTCAAGCCGGTGCAGCAAAAAAAAAAGAAGAAGCCCAAAAACCTCTTGTCACTGTATGAAAAGAATAGCAAGACGACCCGTAGGTATTGGGCTGCTAGGTGCATCTCCTAACAAGCTTACTGTTCAAAGGCTTTTTAGTGCTCTGGAGAACATGAAAGGCATGTTTAAAAATTTAAAAGCCCGATCTGTTCCAGTGCTATGGAGCGGCAGAGGGAAGCAGATTTTTACGTCGCCATAATTCCCCAGTTGCTTGCTTTGTAAATTAATTAAGATGTTTATGACAGCTGCTTGCACCTAATGGAATGCTTATAGACTATGCTATTAATTATTACTGCTGGCCATGGCTGCAAGCTTTCACATTGCTGAGGAGGTATATGGCTGTGGATGCAGTATGTATGCACTCCCAGGCGCGGCAAAAGACCCCTATTGACTTTGTGATTGCATTGAGTGTTTGTGGGCTGCCTGTGCATATGTGGCAGATTGTCTGTTGTGTGTTAGGGGATATTTATGCTCATCGTGCCTTGTGTCTTATCATCTACATAAAAGTTTCAATACAATTATGTAATGTGGACAAAGAATTTATACTGGAACGGTCAGTTTTTGACAACACCCTCCGTAACACCACAGGGAAGGTTACAACTGCCATTTTTTTAGCCCTACATTGTAATAATTGATTCTGATTGGATGTTTCCCTCGTGTAAAACGCAGAGTCCCTGCCCTCTCTCTGACCTGGCTTTAGCTGTAGGATGCATGTTATCTCTCTGTGCCTCCTGGACAAATCACTGCTTGTATCGTGTAACATTAAAAGTGTATATTAGGATTGTCATATCCTACTTTATGATCCAACAGCCCTTCCTGTTACCTTGTCCAGTTGTTAGCGTGGGGCAGTTGTTACATGAACTGTAACTGACCTCATGAGTGCCAGAGGAAGTTCAGTGGTTTGCTCCCTGCTGCTAACTTGGCTCTGAAGTGAGAGAGACAGAGAGCTGTTGTGCTTTCGGTACAACAGCATAAACAAGTCCACTGCTGCACCTATGAGTGTGCAAATGCTAGTATGGCTAATTATAGTCCCTCTTTCATATGACTTCACCACCAGTTCTTCCTCTGACAGTGTTACGCAATGGTGTAAGAATAACACAATCAACAGCAGGAAGCTTTGTTTCAGAAAGTCACAATACGCAGGTTTTTTCAGGTGTGATTGATGAATTTTAAATCAATATGAGGTTATTGTTTTATTTGATTGTTGGTGATGGTGTTTCCAGACACTGAAAAATGTCCCTGGCAACGACACTGTTTCTAATATGTATTTAAGAAACATTCTGAGATACCTCTGAGGTTTTTGACTTGCTTCAATTGTGTTTTTGCTTGATTCTATGTTGAAAAAGTTCAGAAATTTGCTGCAAAATCCACACACTGCTACGTCACTTTTCAAATTGTAGTGTTTATACATACACTGATAGCAGAAGCTTCCAGAGTACCGATTTGCCCATCAGTACTGATCTTATTATGAACCCAAACAAACACACGATGGACGTGCCTTTGGGGGGGTATTTGGGGTTCAATGTGTTGCCCTGGGATACTTTTCTTGTTGGAGCCTGAGATTGAACTGCCAACCTTCTGATTTAGAGAGGACCCGCTCTTCCACTGAGCTGACAGCCTTCCCTCCAGTATCACTTTTTACCTATATCAGCACTTTCCCTCTGAAAAGATAGTGTCAAGTCTCAAAAACCCAAATGACAAACAGCAGTAAGCATTTAACTTTTTTTTGCTGTATTGGTGGTTCCCAACCTGTAGGGTAGCACCTTCACAAATGGTGGTAACACATATCTGCTGGGATCTCCAGCTGTTAGGAGCATTGGAAAGTAGACAAACGCTTTACAAATTTGTATTCTTTATTTAAACTTTGTGTCATTGGTTACATTTACAGTGTGATATTAATAGATGATTAAAACAGATGATTCAAACAAAACAAGGAGGGATAAAAAGCTTGGTTGAACTGGCAGCCACCACAAATAAATCTTTAAAGAGGGGGTTCTAGCAGACATCTTTTTGGTTTAAGTGCCACTTGCCAAATTGGTTTCATACTGTATGTATCTCTTCACCAAATGAAGAACTGATAATAATTTATATGTCCATCAGCTGTCTAGTTACAGTGTTATTGGGAAGAATTTTTTACAAGCCGAGCATCCAGACAGTGCGCCCCATGGCATCCAGTTAACCAGGAGTCAATGGGACAGATAAATAACTTCACACGGCTTGCTCTGTTGATTACACCATGTGAGGTACGTTTGTATCCCCACAGAAGGGAGGCATCGTGTCTCCGCTCTGCAGAGCTTTATCCCGTGTTATCCTCCGATTACATTTACATAGAGAATGCAGCGGGGAGGGAGGAAGCAACAAACTGAAGCGCACTCCACCTGCACCACGAGAGGCGATGTGTGAAATATGTATTCAGTCTTTCATCAACCTCTTTATCTGCTACACATGGGTTATCCTCATGTGTAAAGTCCTCTGTTGTGTTAGCTTTGAAAAAAGGAGGAGGAAACTGTGATCTGTGTTCTATTAATCATAGTCCAGCTCCGCTGCTGTCCCGTCATCACACATGTGTGTAATTACAGCGTATTTGTGCTTTAAGCATGGCTCTGTTGCCTGGAAATGGAAGAGTGGCTCCACTGATGAACTCCCTGCTAATAGGACTACCTTTGATCTGCGTGGAGCATGGAGGGCTTACAGAGCTAGCAGGTTTTAATTATGAAATATATGAAAAATAGATGCTGCGCTAAGTGCCGACCATGACTGCAGTGAATCACAGAAGCAGCATGCTCGCTAGTTTTGCCTCTGCTCTTCCTTTCCTTTATGTCTTCCAGTGCTCAAATATACCTCTATCGCCGACTCTGTGACTCAGTTCGTTACTGCGGAGGAGCAAAAACTACGAGTCCATGATATTAATTAGTGGATTGACAGACATGTAATTCATCTCAGAGGAAGTTTTCATTACATGGGAGGCTTCAGAGGGGCAGTTTGGCTTATTGGCAAGTGCTAAGACCAGACCTAATGGGGCTGCAGTTCCCTCCCTTTTGAGCAATTACAGCCAAGTCCTTATCAGCAGAGCCACGAGTCCACTGTTGTGGGACCTTGACTTCCAACACACTAACACAGAGTGATTCTTCCCCATAGACCCTTGTTCATTAGACAAGCGCCTGCTGCACTCTACTTTAGTGGATGAGAGCTGAGACTGAATGAGTGATGGTAATGAAAGGGTTCCAATATATTTCTGAGTCAGCCTTTTATAGAGCTCATATTAGCCGATGTTAGTTTGTCATCAAAGCTCCGACCCCCCCCTCCCCTCCAGGTGATTACACAAGCAGGCTTGTGTGCACAGTCTATTGACAGACCTGGACAGCTCCGGTAACAGATTGTCACCAACTGTCAGAGCACATATCCACTCACCTGATCTACTCATCTCTTATAGCTGCTTTTCTTGAGCTGTTGTGAAATGCTTCCCAGGCTCGGACAGGGGGACTTGAGTAAACAAATCTTGTGCAACACATCATCTGTTAAAATGACATATTTCCCTTTTGTGAAAGCAGCCCACCGCTGTGGTTTCCTGAAGTAGATGGCCTATGAATCATCCTTTGCGACCATGCACAGAAACAGAGGACAGAGAAAAACAAAAGAAGCAAAGTGAAGCAAACTGTAGATCTGAGAATCTGTTTATTCAACCCCTGTCAGTATGCTTATTGTGGATATTATAGCTCCTTTGTGTAAGTTAGTCCATGGGGGCACATCTCTATTGGCCTCTTTTAAAACCCATTATTGTTAAAGAATGCTTAACTGGAGTGATTGCCTTAGGAGCTGTAGGTAATTGTATTCCTCTTTAGATGTTAACCTGTGTGGAGCTCAGGAAATACATTATAATGTGAATAGAAGATTTAAGTATTGTCTCTGGGGAAGGTTAGGGGCAAAGTTACCTCTGACCTCTACATTGTAGCCTGGAGAATTAGGATACATTTTTCTGTTCACATTCTCTTAATAAAAAGAACCACAGAAAAGCGTACATTATGTATTTATTTAACTACGCCACCACATATCCATTCCATATCACTTCAGTTAAAGCTGGTGGGTATAATGTGTAAACACACCCGCCGGTGGCCTATCCAGACTGCTGTTCTGTGTAGCTCAATAACAGTGGAGTAATCCAGGGTGGTCTGCTGAATGTGGTTTGTCTTTATTTATGGTGCGGGCTGAGAAGCTATTGGGTTTCATGTGTGGTTGAGGCTGGATCACTGGGAGCTTACTGCTGGGCTGGGAACCGCGGGCGCAGAGAGTACACAGAATCCTGCCTGTGCCCCTGGCCTCACTTTGACCAGAGCTAAGGGCCTTCCTGCATCCGTCAGGCCCCCTGGGACCCGCTCACACTCAGAGGAGAATTACTGTACAGAACAGCAAGAGCCAGGATCAGAGTGAACAACATCAGAGCAGCATAAAACATTTTGGCCTTTCACCTGCAGAACTCCACTGAATCACCCCAAAACAGCCTCATGATATGCCTCAGTGGTTTCAGGTTTTTTGGTTCCTTGTTTAGTTTGTAGATGTTTCCTTAGTTTTCTTTCATTTAACACAGCTAACCTTCATCAGGCCCCTAAGTGGGTTGCAAACAAATCAAGAGCACTGAGAGTGTGCAATAACAAATATTGGTCTTGCGGTGATTTAAAAAGTCATTAACAACAGGGCTCTTGGTACCATGTGAGAGCCGTCCATGTTGTACCATGGACTTGTTTCTTGGATCATGTCATTTTTAAGCACTCAACTAAGTGAACCTGTGCGGCAGAGTCTTACCAATAACAATAGCTCTTATCGCAGCATTCCCCGCGGTACAATTAAAATTCCGTCAGAGTCTTCAATCTGCCTCCCAGCCATGCCTGCTGTTTCTCGGCCCTCCTGGGCCACGTCAATTCCTCTGCTGCAATGTATAATTCACGAGCCACCAAACAGCGCTGAGGACTCACCTGGAGACTCACAGGCCCAACAATGCAGAACTGCACAGGGGGGGAGACATTGTACATGAAGCCTGGGAGACATTTGTAGGGGGTGAGTGTGTGTGTGACATGGTACCTGAAGTCAGACAGTGCTTCTGTGATCTCAGGGTCACCCTGATAACATCACTGCTCTGTTGGGATTTTCAACTTCTGGTGTGTCTCAGAAAGACATGAATGCTTTTATTTTAAATGCCCTTTCTCCTTTCGTCTTCTGAAAGACAATTGTGGTGTCCTCCAAAACCAATTTGGATGTATATCTTCTATTTGCAGACAATTCCATAGCGATGCATTGAAGTAACCTGTAGAGTCTCAGAGTGGTTGCTTTTAGTTAAAACCAATTAGAAATGACCAGAAATAACAGCGCCTGGAGACAGAGAAGTCATTTTTCTCTTGAGCCTCCCCAGAGAGTTGGCCTCTCTATGGATTAAGTGTTTTAGTATATTAGGGGGCAGCTGATTAGAATCATTGTGCTTTTTTAATCATTACATTTTTTTGCACATATAGTTTATAGCAGTGTAATAGCTAACAAGGCTAAGTGTGTCACTGCAAAAGGGACGGATTGTTTAAATGACTTTGTGTATGAAACTTGGCCTTCACAAAGAGTGCCAAAGTTAGAACAGCACAGAGGTCCCTGAATCTGCTCATTTATCTTTTTTTTATGACTTCTGATGAGAAGAGCATGAATGCAAAAGTAATCTTGCATCTTATCATTGTTCTCTGGCTGTTCTTTCAATGCCTTACCATCCATGTTACTTAAAGAGATTTCTCTAAATATAGGTATTGTCCATCTCGAAAAAGTCTTTTTCTGAATTATCTAGTTTATTTGAAGCCTGTTAAGTTGAATTTCTTAAATATGCAACTAAGTATATCACAAGTATATCTCTCAGGAATGAAGCAGCCATTTGTTAATGTAGCAGGCAGCAGCAGCAATCAAAAGATGGACTACTGAACGTGACTACATCGATCATTCTTAAGATGACCATGACTTAGGCACCATCATTAACCAGTAACCTCAGGAGTAGCCTAAAATTAACATCTGCCATCAGGACAATAACTAAACCATATCACTATTTTCTGATGTTTTTTTCTATCTGAGAGGACTTAAAGACTTTAGCGAATGTGCACTGCTAGCAGTCCCAATGCCTGTGATATTGACCCGTGATTCCTGTAAGAGTCTGTCCTGTCCCTTGTCGGGGTCTCACCGGGCCCTTGCTGGGCCTTCGCTGGGCCCTTGATGGCTCCTCCTGCAGCAGGGTTTGTAGCGCCAGCTATGTCCTTGTGTGCGGCTGGCGTGCAGCGGCAGCATGTAGAGCAGGCGGCAGGAAGCGAGCCTCCCTGTCTCCCCAGACTGAACAGTGAATGAGGATAAGTGAGGAGCGCCAGTCAATGAATCAAGCAGCAGGAAGGGAGCAGCCAGGGGGGGAGTGTGACGTCCCCACGGGAGAGGCCTCGCATTAGGAACTTCCTCGTCTGTGTGTTTCTGGCACAGGTTAAATGGATCGCTCCCATTAGCGCGCTGAGAGGACAGCTCCATTATATGAAGGAGACTGTAACTTTGAATGTCACGGTGCAACAACCCCAGAGCACGCCTCGTCTCACAGGGAGGCAGGGTGACAATAACCATCCATGATAATCATTCCCTGTCAGGCTTTAAGGAACCTGAAATTATGACGTACAGCCTGCCATGCGCCTCAGACTTCATTACAGCGCTGTCACTTTGAGTCGCCTGCAATGGCACCGTGCTCCTGCAGCACTGAATCTGCCAAACCCCACACTCGCTCTCCTCCTGTCTAAGTGGCATGTTTACAGGATGTGTGCCCCCCCCTGCAGATAGATGCGGTGGAGGTTAACCTCAAGTTGCCTGCAAAGTATCTTTCTTCTTCTATAGTATACCTGAAGTCTCATGAGAACGTATGCTGTATGTTTACAGGTGCAAGGGAAAATATGAGTGATCAAAGGCTGCCAATGACAACTGTCCCTCCTTCCGTTGTGACAAATGGTAATGTTGAAATTGGAATTCAGTTGCAACTTCAAACACAAACAGCAGACATGCCTTTAATACAAATAATGCCCACATGTACAGGTTTCTAAAAGGCGGGTAGTTGTAAGTGTGTTTACAGCAGCCTGTTTGTCAGCCAAGGAGAGCCTCACCTCCACACTGACCTCTGAACCTGCCATCCAGCAGAGAAGACACGAGCTGGCAGGCATTGCCAATGTCAGTGCCCAGAGCTAACTCCTTCTTTCTCACTGCCTGACTCATCCATTGGCTTTGTGGCACCTTCTCCTTCCCACCACCAATCACAGGGCTCTGAATGACACATAGAGGAGGAAGTGGGCCCACTCACCACCCTTTCTGCTTCCCCTAACCTGCATAGCAACAGGCCAAACCAGTGTTTGCAGTGTTTCCCATAGAGTGACAGTACACTCCAGGTGGTTGGGTGGTGGCGACCAGGGGCGAAAATAAGAGAGTGCAGAAGAACATCAGCTCAACCAGTTGCACATAATGTCTAAAACAACAGCTTAAGAAGGCTCACATTTAAGGAGACTTGCAACAGCAGATTCCTCTACCTGTGTCTGATCACCTGCAGAGCACACAGATGTTTCTCACGACAAGTATACGACGAGTACAGTGCGAGGGGAGATTGTCTACTGTACAAATTTATCGCTCATTGATGGATAGGTGTATAGGGGGAAAAAATAAATATACGAAAATGGTCGGCAAATATACTCTGGCGGCTGTAAATATACCCGGCCCATGTGTGGGAAGCACTGGTTTGATGTAAAACACAGAATCAGTTTTCTCTCATCCGCTCAGAACATATAAAGAGATTTATTTATTTTTATTCTGAGGTTTTGTTTTTAATATTGGGTACATGTTATTTCTTTTTGTGTTGCAGGTTTTGTTAACTTTAATAACAAACCTACCAACAGGTAACTGTGGAGTTGTTTGACCACTAGTGGTGCTGAAGAAGAAGAATTGAGCTGTTGAGGACATACTTGCGTGTCACAAGCATGGGGGTTGTGTGGTACAAACCTCTGAGTAAAGGACTGCAACTGCAGAACAATTAAACAACGCAGGTTTCAAAACAAACTTGCAAATGTTCATGTTTTTGAGGCCCTAAGGACAATAACAATTCTTCTCAAAGTCCTGTGAACAAAACCATTTGTTTACACTGACAAATTCCCCAAGGTACTTTTACAGTGACTACCCCTCCTTAAATAGACTTGAATTTATGCAGCCTCTCTATTAAGCATTTTCACTACAGTGAGGCAATAGAAGTTTTGTTTAGTCAGGGAGTTACACCATGATAAGACAGATTAACTGTTGCGTCTTGACTTCGTCGGTAAAGGAGCAGTGACAGCAGAACAGCTTGTGATTATTATCAGTGTGGTCTGTGTGGCTAACCTTGTGCAAAAGCAAAGACACAAACTGTACACACACTCTCAGACACAGGGGTGTTTCTTTTTACTTCCTGTGTCATAAACACTTACAGGTAGCACGGCAAATTCTTGTTTTTTTAAGGTCTGTGGTCAGACAAAAACATGTGATGGGCTAACACCCAAGAAGATGACAAACAATAGATTGTATTTGTCTTTGTCTTTCAGTATTTGCACCTTAGGTGTTTTGTATATCTCACGAAAAGATTAAACCTTTATATTAAAAACGTGCTTTGTTTTATAGTCACCAGACTACCCTTAAATATTCATTGAATGCATTTTTCCTGTGTCTGTGATAGTAGTCTAAGGTTTGAAAAAACCCAGGTAAAAGTAGCTTATTGCCTCTCCTTTGACAGTTTCCACAAAGCACACCCGCTTCATTCTTTACATGATCTAATAAATTGTATTACTCAGCAAAACAAAGAGCCAGTAAACTGGTTAATGCTGTTGCAGCACCTTGAAACCACTGCCCTTTAATGGACCATCAACTCATGCTGGGTTACATGTAATTTGATTGAGGTGAAGAATTACGACTGGATTAGTGTTTATTTTCTTCTTGCGTAATATCACAGTTGGACTGCACAGAAGTTTTAGGCCCCGAGCACTGGAACAATGCTTGAGCCCTATCACAGACTGCTGGCCTCTAGGTGACTGTTTCCCCTCTTTCTGCTCACTGGAGTTGATATCGGTTATATGTTTCTGTGTGTATGTCTACAGGAGGCTGAAGGGCTTATTTGTTTTCCCCCTCATTGCTCTTTGACTCGTTCCCCCTCAAACACATCTGAAACATTGTTATCTCCAGCCAGACGCCTTTTTCACACAGAGTTATTGAATCATGTCAGCTAGCCGTCCCCCGAGTTTCAGATGTAGTGTAGAAAAATTAGCCATTGCTTCCGCATGACAAGTGGGATCTATTAGTGTGCTATCGCCCTGCAAAGCATAAGCATCTAGTAGGCCGCTGGGGACCACGGCTGGCTGTGCACTCGTCCGCATCAGGCTCCTGGGGCATTAGAGCAATGTTGCAGACAGGAGAAGCAGCCTGAGCCACAGCTAGAACTGAAGTGGCTCATTCGATGAGCTGACACCCGAAAGGGTGAGGAAGGACAGCATGAGCATCAACCGCTCGGCTTCACCTTGGCCTCAACTAGGTCCACTTTTTTCAACCTTACTTTTATATACACAAGAATTACAAATGTACAGGAGGCTGCTCAGGTTGTCTCACCAATTATAATAATTATCTCAGTGGACTTGGAAACAGGTTACATAACAGCCATAGCAGGCTGCATTTAGACCATGTCAATGCACAGAAACAGCTCCATTGCTGTGTCGTGGTCTGGTACTTTACTCCCACGGGGTTTCGGTTTTATATACTTATCAAAGCACTTGAGATGATGGAAGATGTACTTTTTTAATTTATAATTTAGTGATGTACTGTAGGCAATTTGTGAATTTTTGGGAACAAAATGAAATGCTTAAAAAGGCGGTCAACAGGGGTCTGTTTCAGGTCCTCTTTGTTTGTCTCAACTTATAAAAGAAACTGTCCTAGATTCTAATGCACACACAAAGAATATAGTGCTATCTTATAGTACTTTTACATACATTTATGAATCTCACTGACCATCACACTTAAGAACTCCTGACTAACAACTATTGAAGTCGTTTTCCTTTATCAGAACTGTGTTGTGTATAGGCTTGTCTCTCCGTAGCTGTTTACGACTCTGTGTAACAAGGCACCTCTTGAAGTTACCTTTTCACTTGCCATTTTATATTTAATAAATAGTAGCGTATTATTGGGATTTGACTGCACATTATCTGTTCATCAGAACTTGGAAACCAGCTCTTGCTCTGTCATAAGACAATACAGAACACCAGATATTATTTTAATGTGTTCCCCATTTTCAATTTCAAGTTTTTTAATGCCAATTTCAAACACATGTATCTGAAAAAATGACTTCATGTACATCCCCCACCTTTGTTGTTCCATTTAAAGGATTGTTTTTATCTTATAAGTGTTACATGTTTTTTCTTATGACTAAAATGATGCTGTGTACATAAACTGTATTGTTTTATGCTCTCACATTTGTTTTGTACACACCCTTCCCTGATTGCAATGAGGCTGTTTAAATAGAGGATAAACTAACTAACATTGAGGTCAACGTGCCACCATCCCGCTCTGGGCCACAGGCTTAGTCATATTCTAAGGTCCAATCAGTGTGGCTGCTCAAGACATTAACATTCCAAATGTTGTTTGTTTTAGTATAATTTTTCATTCATTGCCCCCAGAGGATAGCTCTTCAACCACCTCTGCATGGATGTTGATGTACCATGGCAGTAGGTCAGACACCAGCCTACACACATAATTGCCCAGGGCCTGCCACTTTAGTGACCTTGGACAGTGACAGTCTGTTGGACCACAGGGTTAACCTTATCAACAACATCACTATTCGTTAACTTTACGCTGAGCTCTATGTTAACTGTGCTTTGTGCTGAGTCTTAATAGTTTTGTGTATCTGCATTGTTTTTCATGGTTTCTTTGTTTTCACTTTACAGGTATCTCAGTAACAAAGAAGACACATACCTGTGAGTACAACCATTTTTTTTATTGCTTTTCTTTTTTGTTGCACTTCGATTCGAATGCTGTAATAATGTCAGAAAATTCTTTTACAAGATCTGCACAAACTGACTTTGGAAAACAACTGAACTGTACTGTAGTGTGAAGAGTAGAGAACATCTTAAATCTATGTAGACTCTTCTTTCATCAGTGCCCATATTGTTGCCTGACTAGCATTGTAATAAATCAATACCTTCAATTAGAGCTGTGCCATACACTTTCACTATTTTGTATTTCTCACGCCTGGAGAGAAGATGATGAAAGCCCCAGAGAGGAAATTAAAATGCTTTGCAGTCTTATGACTGTTTGATAATCACGCACTGTAGAGGCAGACAGTGTGCTCAAGCACTTCTTTGTTTTCTGCAAGTCCTTGCAGCTGAACAACGCGGATGTGGTGTTGTGTGGTGGTTTGCAACCTCTGAGGCTGCATTAACTACCAACTACTAAGAGTTTGTATTCTTCAAGTACGGATCACTGTATCTGTATCTTTCACTTAAATAGAAAGATACAGACATACTATGTGACACATGCTTCACATGTGAGATGCAAGCCTTCTTTGTGCACTGCAACAATAGTACACAGGCTTGTCTAACCACAGCTGCCTTTTAAATTTCAGACTGCTCATGAAGAATTGATGAACAGTCAAACCTGTAGAAATCAATGATTTCCAACAGATTTGTTCTGTATTTTGACACGTGTGAAGTGCAATCGAAAAGGCATGTAAAAACGCTTTTGTGTTGTGTGCAGCAGTGTGTCTATTTCTGTGCGTACATGTGTGCGTGTGTGTTCATACCCCACTGTTTGAATGTGAAAAACTAGCCCTGAAGGCTATCCTTTTGCTCTGATCACTCTGATGAAACTCGTGGAGAGGGACGGCCAGAGGGCTTTTCTGTAAGAGCGGTCGGAGTGTTTCAGATTGTGAGAGGCTGCCTCTCACCCTGTGAAACACCCCAGCTCTCTCTTACATCAGACAGCAGGGCAAAGGATATGATCTTCCATGCTAGACAGCTCTACCTTACTCAAACATCCCCGTCAAAACAGCAGCATGATTATGTGTTAAGCTATTTGCTTGTCTGGAGGGGTTATGGAGTTTTTTTTTAACGTGTGTGTATGTGTGTGCATGTTAGTGTTTGTATCAGGATATCTTCAAGGTAAAACAGAAACACTTTGACCCACAATTCACCGCCCCGCTATCTTAATTAGTGCGACGATAAGCACCTCTGCACCGGAAGGGGGCTCAAATCAAAGAGCATGATTTAAGAGTCTTGGGTTCAAAGCCATGGGCAGAGACTGGACTACGCTGTCTCATTTCAGTGAGAAATATTCAAATCTCGTCCATGTGAGGAAATCAAAGTAAAGCCCCTTAACAAGTGGTTGATTGCTGTGCCTGGCAGACAGGAAGCGGCTGTAGAAGCTCGTCAGAGCTGTGTGCACAAGGAGGAGTTCAAGGGCCAGTTAATGGTCATTGAGAATGTGGAGTGAAGGTCTTTTTCAGAGGAGCCTGGTGATTATATGGCTGCTGGAGTAATAATGAGGGAGATTGCCCTGCCCTACATGGTTATAGTCGGGCTGTAGATCTATTTCTGCTCTCCGAGTGAAAACATTGGCTTCCTCACACTGCCACTCGTAATGTGAGCTTGGCAGCCTTGCATGCATGTGTATATGTGTGTGTGTGTGTTTGCAAGTGTGTGTGTGTGTGTGTGTTTTAGGTCTTCCCAGTCCAACCCAGACCACAGGGATGGGCCGTGTCTCTGACTAACTCCCCACTCTGCCTGAGTGATCAAACTGCTGGAAGCTCCCTGCCATGCCTGTCCCCTCATCAATATAAATTACAGGGGCAGCTGTTCGCTGGCAGCAGACTCTTCTTCTCTCCTTTCCTCTCCTCTCTTCTCCTCCTCTCCCATCTTTCTTTACTCCACCTCCTTCCTTCCTACACCCCCCTTACTGGACTAATCATTGAGCTATCACAAGGTGAAATATTCCAGATGAAAACAGATATTTACATCATTGTGCCAATCACAGTGATGCCCTCTCCCCATTCAGGCTGCTAGCTATGAAGACCTGATGTAGATTTACTGTCACCCTCTATGCTCTCTCTTTCTCTCTATCTCTCTCTCTGTCTCCCCTTCTTTCTGCTATCCGCATAAGGGGCGGCCCCACGCCAGCACTTTCTTCAACCACAGGGCCATAATTCTCAGCAAGAAGTCAGCTGTGGTTTTCCTGTACGTTTCCCTGACAGTTTTACATAAGCTTTGTTTTATGGACTTTTGGTAGCACTTGATATATTTTCTCAAACTGTGTGTTTCAAAAAAGAGAGATGACAGCATAAGCATCAAGCGATTAAAGGTTCTCTTGTATTTCATATGTACTGTATATATTTTTTCCACACATTGATGGTGGACACAAGATACACAGTTTCACTTCCTATAGCTCAGCGAGGCTGCGAGGCTGCGTTGCCGTGAGATGGGTTTCTGTTTGGACCTGTTGAGAGAGATGGTGTAGAGCGGAGGATCAGATGCAGCAGCTGATTACACTTAGATTAGACGTCTCACCTCTAATCTAGCATCAGCAGTCTGGGGCTCTGTTTTGCAGCTCGAATAGCAGAGAGCTAGCTAACACACACACACACACACACACACACACACACACACACTGTAGCCAGGATGCTCTTCTTCTAAGAGAGCAGATCTGCTGATTACCTAGAGCTAATGTAGTCTGTTGTATTGAGGAGTTACAATATACTGATTGTATAACAGCCTGTTCAGACCATGGTATTTAACAGAACACAGATGAGCATATGTACATTAAAAAGAGTATTTTTTTCATCTTGTTGTGTAAAAGATCAGTCACAACATCCTAGAAAAAAAAATACACCATTGTTACACGTCAAAAAACAGAAATACCTTACAATATAGAATAGAAAATCAAAGCACCAAAAAGAATCATGTCAATAATCAGAATCAGTTTTGGGTATATGTTACACACAGGGATTTAGGTTGGCAGGTTCAAGTCCCGGTGCGGACCCAAATATGGAAGTTGGTCTGGTTGCTGGAGAGGTGCCAGGTCACTTACCGAGTACTGCCTAGGCATAGAACCCCCAAAAGCTCTGGTGCACTCCCTGTGTAGCTGTGTGCAGCAGCCCCACTCTGACATCTCTCCATTAATGCATGTCCATAGGTCCTGTCTGTGCATGTGTGTGAGAAGCGTGTCTCTCAATAACAGAGTGAAAAGCCAGAATTTCCATCAGGGATTAATTAAGTCAGGGATTTTTTTATAATGGAATTTTACTGAGCTTTATTGTTACTCATTATTCCCATTTTCACAGAAGTAGACATACAAGGACAACAAACTAAAGGAAGATGACATATAGTACATGAAACATTATGTATATGCATTTTAAAGGCTTGTCTGCAAATTAGCAGTGACTAAAAGAGCAGTGATCTGTGGCATCGGTTTGCTCGCTTGAATGTTGGCCCAATACAAATAAAAATGAAATGACTAAATAAATAAGTACCATTTGCATATTATCATTTCATTATCTTAATAACTGTTGAGGTGAGTTCAACTGTTAGTCTGCCTGTCCCCCAATGTTGGTCTGAGTTTACACTGGGAGTCGACTGGCCAGAGGGAGGCAGTAGCACAAATGTAACTCCAGGAAAAGGGAAAGAGGAGACAGACGAGGCTTCCTCTCCTCAGTCTTACAGATCGGTTGTAGCGATACTGAGAGCCACAGTTTTTTCACTCTATATTTATCTCCATTGCGGTGACAACCTCCTTACACTGATTGAGAAACATGGCCATGCTCCTGCATCTTCATTTAGTCGCCAGCAGCTTGTATTGACTTTCTCTCGTCAGAGATCTGCACTCACATAGTAATAGTACAGCCAATCTGTTTTAAAGCTACCAGATGATTAAGATTCTTCTGCACTGCCTCTGAAAAACTGAGTGCAGAGTTGCAGAGAAATGATATCAGTCATTGGGATTCACTCAGAGTTGTACAGCCAGAGTTTGTGGATTCCATGCCTTTGTGCATTTGAGATTTCTCTCTTAAAAGTAATGTGGTGCATGTTTGGAAAAGTATGCTAACAGCATTATTAATCCCAATAATGCTCTCTGTGTTCACGTAGCACAATGACAGCTTTTACCCTGTGAAGCATCATGCCGTACCTCTAAATGACATAGCTTGGCGTTTTGAGTGCCAGAGTGCTAATGCACTGGCTCTGTGTGATGAAGTATTTCCAGCTAATCAAACATGAGATTTATGGTCCTTAATAGTGCTGTACATGGCCAATTTAGGAGAATAATATGTCCCAGTTGCTGTCTAATTTTGCTTGGCAACAGGCGCACTCCTGTGGAATCGCCCGGGGCAGTGTGAGTTGTCTCTGCATAGCTCAGTGTTCCATGCTCAGTGGTTGTTTGAAGGTATTTCATCACATTGTTGCCTTGATTCAGCTCTGTGGGGATTTGTTAGTTGCACTCATGTGGGAAGTGCATCCAGTACATTGTTAAGCTAGGGCTGATAATGAAGATCAGCCAGCCAGAGTCCCCTGAGCCACACAGAAAGAGAGTGAGAGAGAGAGAGAGTCTAGTGAGACGCACAGCGCAGACATAGTGCAGAACAGACACGAAGCAACACGCACACACAGCTGCTGAGGAAACATCAGCACAAAGCATACAACGCAGAGCCTTGCTGTAGTGTGTTCAAGTTAAAAAACAAAACACAAGAGTAAACGCAGTACATGAGTGTATTAATAAATGTGTTGCACTCCGTTGTACTTAAACCTTAAACAAGTTTGTAAAATTGGCATTATTATATTTAAACACTGCTTTAGTAATATTGCAATCATTTTAATGTTGTTGCCTTTTTGTTAGAAGTGAAATTGAAAATGCAGGGCCCCACTAAGCACAGCGTTTCTTCAGAAAGTTATTTGATTCTCAGCGTGGTACAAGAACTTGTTGTTTCCTCTCCTCCCTGAGCAACATTGAACGCTTAAATTGACACAATCTTTTCTCCTTCTGTACCGTAGGTTATGTTTCATCTTACTCCATTTGTTTGCTCCACAAAGAGAGTATTTTCTTTTTGGACATTTTGCTTTAATCTATAACTGACGGCTATTTTTTTCCTCTGAAATAGGTCAGGGTAATCACAACAGTGAGGGATGGACAGTAGCTGTAAAAGGGAAATCAATAGAGCTATCTATTTGTCGTAAACCAGGCCAGCATGATTTTTCTCCATTTTTCCTCCTCTGCCGTACTTTCCCTCTCCAGCACAATATGGCAGGTCCTCATTTTTCAGTAAAAGCATTGTCTGCCATTTTGTACAATTGCAAATAGCCTTTGTACATACAATCTCTATGCAAAGGTCTATGTGGGCAAGATGCTTCTTTTTATCGTCTCTGGGGGCCCAGGGTGTTTTATAAGGAGCAGCGTGGTTGGGGAACGGTAGGGGAGCAGGACAGCTTTTTTTTTCTTATGGGGGAGCTCTGCTTTTGTTGGCTCGTAATCTGGTTCTTCTCTTGAGTGCGGCCTCTTTCAGAGAATTTGAGCCAGAGCGAAGAGGCCTCATCAGCTTTTGCTCACCCCGTCTTCCTTTTGTGTCTCACCTAAAACTGAACGGCCCTGTCTTGAAGTGTTGTCAGACCAGAAAACAAGAGTAAGTGACATGTGACAAGGACACAATACTCGGATGAAGCAGCCAAAGTAAGTGGCCCCCATCTGCTGTGGGCTGATTTCTCTTCTGCCGGCTGTCTGCCACCTTAGGTGAGCGGGGCCAGGAATGGAGGGGCTGCGCTGAGATGATGGTGTCTGCCAGGCAAAGCAGTTGGCGTAGCCGGGAGGACACGGACAGCCTCAGGCTCGCTGCGGCACACAGTCGGCCAGCTTTTGCACAAGCGCAGGTTATCCGTCACTCATCAGGTTTCCGATGCTTCATCACTTTCCCATGGTGTACACGCATTCAGAGCAGGACAAGAGTGTCAGCATGTAATGAAAGGTTTGATTCATGGAGGGCGACAGAGGCGGAGGTCATGGAGCTCCTCCAGATATGATCCTGACTGATGCTGATGGGAAGCTTTAAGATGGGGGACGCAATTAAATGTCCTTGTGCCATCATCAAGCTTCAGCCATAGGTACACACACACACACACACACACACACACACACACACACACACACACACACACACACACACACACACACACACACACACACACACACACACACACACACACACACACACACACACACACACACACACACACACACACACACTCTCTCTCTCTCTCTCTCTCTCTCTCTGAGCATATCCCTCTGACCAGAGTGCATCTGATGGTCTTCCATCCTCACTGACGAGCACTTTGAAACAAATTACACCAAACTGAAGTGGAGCTAACTATTGTCAGAAATATTCCATTATGGATTTTTTAGCTTATGAAAATCCTGATGCAATATCATGCATGAATAAAAGATAAAATTAAATAAAATTAACATTTATAATTTAATTCCTGCATTATTCAAAAGAATGTTGTTGAATAAACCATGTAACGAGTGAGATGTCCCCTATAATAAAATTCTTGTGAAATATCTTGTAAGCAGGATTTCAGGATCAATAAAAATCATTATTCTGCTTCAAAGAAAGAAAGAAATAATGTCAGGACAAAACACAACAAACTAGACTGTTTGCATACGGAGCATCAAATGTTTATTGAAACTCAATTAGGTCAATTTGAAGAGAGGATCATATCTTTCCGACAAATAACGTTTGTTCTGTTCGGAAACTAAAGCGGGAAAAAAAAAGTTACACTGACAGAGAAGAAAGCAGAAGTGCTCACAAAAGCTGTCGGTGATATTAGACATTGACATTTGTGCTGATCGCATTGTGCACATTTTGTTGAATCTGCTTTATTAGAGAAATGCTGTTTTTCCCCCCGTTGCTATTAATTTGTGTTTCTGTGGGTGTGCAGTGCAAGAACAGAGGGATGCGGTTAACCCATTGTGAAGTTAGCCGTCATCATTAAGATTCTACAGATAACAGGCATGCGGATTTCTACTGCTCAGCATTATAGGATCCCAGACATCAAAGGCAGGTTTTCATTCTACTGTGTCTGCGGCAGAGAGGGGGAGAGAGAGAGAGAGAGAGAGGGGAAAAACAGGAAAGGAGATACGGAGTCAGGAAAATAAGGCAGATTGGGAGAGGAGAGAGGAGAGTGCGTGTACGTACCTGTGTAAGTCAGGTGACACACAGCTCTGTAATGTGTTCGCTGCCACAGAGGGCCCCTCCTGCATAGTTAGCTTCATGCTAAATTGGCGTCCTCTCTGATTAAGTGGCACGCTCCTTAATAACGCCGTGGCTGACTGCAGGTTGGTTCACTGTAAAGATCAAGTTCATTTCTCAACATGGTCATTAAAGCGCAGGTAATTTAAATCAATTCACTTTCGTTTTTTTTCTTACATTTTTTTTTCTGCCCAATTTTGTCCCCCTCTCTTACCTTTAGCAGCATTATCAGCTGCTTTTCAATGTAAAGGTGTATCAACTATGTCTTTGCACACATCTTGTTATTCTATTTGTATCACACAGATATAACAATGAAACTCCCCCTAATTCAGATGATTTTCTCTCTCAGTGTTATGCCATTATGCTCCTGCTCCATCAGTGTGAGCTGTTCCACAGTCAGAGTATTGAACGTACAAGAGAGAGAGAAATATGCTGTTCTCCAGTATTGTGCTGGATTACAGAATCAAGGTCGACTCACAAGACACAGAGCAGCATTATCCCTTAATCCTGTGTTTTGGTTTCAAATAGCCTTTTTACACCTAATCTTCACAAGTAAAATGACAAACATGAATACTGAGGTAGGTATTTAAATGTGCATTACCTGCGATGTTAAGGTCAAAGGCTTACACTGACTTAAAGTGGCGTTATATTTTGTGAAAGAACAGATGATCATGTGGTTATTTTGTTGCGGCTGAATTACGGAAGACTTGGGAGTCTTGTGATGAAATTCCCTGAAGCGTTTCAGATGGAGTCTGGGAAGTTTTCTTCCACACTATGAATCATTTCTTGTGTGTTTTTCTTTTCCTTCTTTTCCCCCCCCTTTACACTCTAATGGTTTAATGAAGATACTATTACTTCTTTTTTGACCTTTTTTTTCACTTTGGCACAAGTTTCACTGAGTCAACAGATACAGCGAGTACACCAGTGTGTCTCCCCTTTACCAGCCCAGTCTTAGTGTGTCCGTCAGGCTCAGCTGGAAGAAACTTAAAGGTGCTGTGAAAGACTAAAAGTGGGCCATCCGCCGCTGCCTCCTGTTGACCTACCTTGTTCAGAGGGTCCAGGTACAGACTGATGACAGGACTCCTCCTCAGCGGACCACATTACTAATGTGTGAGGGTGCAAGAGGAGCACACCCAGTGATGAATCACTCCCTTGCACCCATGGCATCCTCATAAGTCAAGAGTAAAAAGTATTGAGTGTGCGCTCGGTGAAAGAGCTCCTTGGTCCCGTCCGCTGTAGAGAAACTCCACCCAGGCCTGGTACAAGAGGGGGAAGGCTAAGTGGTGCATGTGGCACATAGCCTGAAGATCTCCTTCAATCTTGAGGAAAACATTAGTCCCTCCTGTGGGTCAAGTTGTATTTAGAAAGCTTGTAGAAGTTAGAAAAAAAAAGTTACTTTCATGCTTGAACAGAGCTGTTTTGTTTAATAAATGAGAGTAATCTAAGTTGAGTTGATGTGGACGTCCTCACCGGACCAACTGCACCACCTGAAGTCACAGAGAGAACATTAACGATGTGTTAGTTTGAGCTAAAGCTGTTTTCTGCTGAGGGATTCTACGCTCAGCAGTCTGACAATTTGCACAAGAAATACAAAAATATTTCAAAATATATATTTTCTTATATAAAAAAGAATTAATGGATGCAGATCTTGTACACTGCAGTTTGTTTCTTTGTTTTCTTTCTCTTCTAGCCTTAAGCCAGAAGGTTAACTATTTTAGTTTACACGCCTCCCTCCCCCCAGAGCTCATGTCGGGCTATATTGGTGATGTTGGGGGAGTGTGTAAGTTTGACGCTGGGTAATACATCACACACTCCGGGGGGTCTCCCTGGTATGCTCCTCAATAATGAAGTTCATTCGTTAACTTCTCCCTCAAAGGCCAAGTTCCCTCGCTGCCCTTTTCAGCAGCCATTGCAACTCTTACTGGAGTCACCCTACCAACAGCAAGAAAAAAAACACATCATCATGCTTTTCCCCTTGACAGGCTTTGTGGTTGCCTGTGCAGGGCATGAAGAATAAGCAGGTCCATTACCAATCCCTCATGCCTGGTTATGGCCATAATTATCACAGGGAAAATGACCTGCTCTGTTTGGTTTGCAGGAGAGGGTCTGCGCCTCCCTAATCACCTCCTCCTTCCCTCCTGTCGTCCTCACGCCGCGGAGATGGAGCTGGTTTTTAGGGGGAGTCTTGCCAGTTCATTAGAATTCACAGGGTTCCACCTCCCTGCCTAGCCAGGCTAAGCCTCTCACACAGGCTGCCATGCCTGCGATAATCTCCCCTCCTCGTTCCCTCTCGCTCCTTCTCTCTCCATCCTCCTATCCTCTTTTTCCTTTCTGTTCCCCCAAGGCGACTAAACACAAAAGAGATGCAGTGCAATTCATTGTTAAATCTGATTTCTATTGATCTATTGAAAAAAAAATGCTTCTGTGAGATGTATGATAGCACTCCAGCAGTGCTGATGATCTCTCCTTACCACTGCCTTTTCATCTGATAAAGCAAATAAACAAACGGATTTATTCCAGTCACTTTAACGACAACCTGCGTTGAATATATGAGGTGCATATTCTTTCAAGGCTATATCAATCAATTGAGCATCCAGGTGTAGTGGGCAGAGTGTAAATACTTTTGTCACAGCTAAAGTTCCCGGAGACAGAAAGAAGAGGCTCGGCATTCTACTCCGTTTTACATCCAGCAGAAAAATAACTGCGACAACTAAACAGCCACTTTAGCCACCAAAGCAAATAGCAGCGACAAACGTCAGCTGAGGGCGTTTGATGTTTTTGAAAGTGTAGTGCTTATCATATTGTTCACAGCCTCTTGTCACCACCTCACTCATACCTGCGAGGGGTCATTTGAACGTGGAGCAGATAGCAAGTCTGCCTAAAATGATGTGAAGCTTGGTCAGTCCATTCAGGACAATTTGGCTCTGCTACCATGCTGACACTACTTGTATTTTTTACTCTTTGTCACAAAACATTTGAATCAATTGAATTGGAAACACCAGAGGCTCTTATTTTTGTGTTTATTCAAAAAGAGTTTTACATGTAGCTCTATAAATAACATGGCACTAAAACAAAAGGCTACAGCCTTGTCAACCATTCGCTGTAAATGCTGTGTTGTTGATCCTGATTACATGACAGTTGACAGGTGTACACTTCACCTATGTAGGAATGATATGCTTTCAGATCTTTTTCCTTTTTGACCCTTCTGTTCTATAAATATTGTGCGTTTGTGTGTGTGTGTGTGTGTGTTGAGTGACTGATAGAAAAGAGAGAGAATAATGCTGAGCTGGCCCCGGGGCTGCTGTGCATATAAAGGATGAAGGGCCATAGTGTATAGTCACTAATGTGGAGCCATATGATCAGAGTGTTACTGTTAAGACTGGGAGAAAAAAAAAAACATGAGACTTAGCCACAGCTGCTACCTCACTAGACACACTGTTCTGCTATGTGGAAAATCCATTAGCCGTAATGAGTTAACAGCATTTCCTGTAGCTACACATTATACCATAAAACCCAGGCGCAGCAGCAGCATGTAGCATGTTTTTTAAACTGCTCTTATTTAAAGTTATCTTTAAATGCAGGCCCTCCGCAGTCCTGTGGACATAACCCAATAGTGTCCTCTTTTCACTGAAATAGATATTCCCTTTGTTGTCTGTGTGATTTATTGAAGTCTTCCCACAAGTGGAAGCCCCCAGGAAATTGCCTGGAATGGCCCTAAATTGGTTTATGATTGTGTGGTGTGGGCCGGGTGCTGTTATGGCTCTAATATTATGCCCTCTACTGCTTGGCATCTATATTAAATTGATCTGTATTGTTTTCATGGAGTGCCTGTTGGAGCTTGTTAATTCTGCCGCTGCTTCAGGCTGCATTGTGCTGCAGCTCAAAACACCCAGGTGGCTCTGTGGTGAAATATAAGCTGCGACTTTTCTCAAAATATCGCGCAACAAGAATGGAGACACTAAATGAGGAAGTCGATAACTGTTTATCCTGCAGGGTCAGAGTGCAACAGCGTGTAGTCTACAGTTTTGAGACCAGTCCGGGGCTGTGAGAGTTAACATGGATCAGCTGCATGGTGAGTATGTGCGTGGAACGGCTCCTGACAGACCGCTAATGAGGCCATTATCAGCTCTGGTCCGCTCCTCTCCTCCTGGGGCACCAGTGGATGTTCTGCACCTCGCCTCAATTGAAATACCTTCCACAGGGCTTGTTTACAGTAAATACATTTGCTTAAATTAATCCAAGACACATGATTGGGCTGGTATACATTCACAATTCTTCTGTGATCAGCTCAATGTGTAATCCAGAAATGCACTAAGCATTTTCAGACTGATGGAACACTTTCAAATTTCTACTTGGATGACCCCCTTTTATTATGTTTGCGATGGGAGCGATGGTAGTTCTTAGAAAGGAAGGAAGGAACCTATACTGTATTTTTACACTGATAGGTCAAACACATGAGCCATTGCGTCAGCAGCAACTGCCAATTTTTGAATTAAATCCAAGACAGTCGACAAACTCGCAGCTGCAACTAGGGGCGTGTCCAGACTTTTTGGGGGGGCCCTACTAGGGCACTGACTTCTATAGGGGTTGCATAAAGTTTGTGTGCACACACACAAGAAAAGAAAAAAATGATTTACCCTTTCTATCTCCACTAGTCATATCTACTTTTACTGGTACTATACTGTACGGAGAGCACCAAAGAGTGCATTGACAGGGAGCCAACAGAAAAGTGTTTGATCACAATTGCGTATTCACAGAAAGTCTGTCACTGCTGGAGTCATAAAAATGTCATTATCACAATTTTTGTTAATATTCAGGACTATATTGAAATGTTCCTGATGCCATCAGTAGGAACTCACTATTAAAGTGGTGATCACTGAAGTGCAGCCATCAGTCAGATGGCCACACTTCAGTGATCACCACATTAATACACATAGACATTTGACCGTCAGTGCCTTTGTGGCTTAATCAATGCCCTAATGAACGAGTATTAGCCACTATTGGCATACTGTCACTGGTAATGTGGAGCAGTCAAGGGAGAGTGTGATCAAGAGCAAACGAAGCAGCTTTGCAGGAAACATTCCTCCTCAGGGAGGCACGAGCTTTTAAGCACCATTATATACAGTCTGAGGCTCTGTATTTGTTAAGCATAAAGGAAAGAACAGCTGCGATATTGGTTCAATAGTTTTTACATTTTTCTTTAAAGCATAATAAGAAGGGTTTAAAAACAACCTGAATACTTTAAGAAAAACGCTTAGAATTGTGCACTGTGCTGAAGGTGGCTTCCACTGGATTCACAAATGAATACGTTTTGATTTCTTTGACACTGCTTTTTTCTTGGTCATGTTGCTCTAGATGTGTATGGCTATGCAGAACATTCTGCCGCTGACAAAAAAATACAGATTCATCTAATCTTATAGTATATGTGAATCTTACTTGATTGATTTAACAGTATAAAAGCTGATGGAGGGGTACAAGCCTTTTTTTTAGAAGTTAATGGAAGATATGTGACAGGAAATGAAGAGAGGGGGAATTTCAGCATCAAAGATACCCAGAAAGTTTTGAACCACCCACATGAAGGTTCATGATCAGTGTCTTAACCACTGCAGCAGGGTGGGAACTCCCTGAAATGGCATTTTAAAAACTCAGTGGGACTGTCCACAAAAATTGTTTTATTTTGTGTTTTCTAATTGCGGTGGAGTAACCCTTTAAACATAAAAGTTGATGGATTGGGAGGGGGGCGTGAGAGTGCAGTGGAGAACATCATAGAAATGTAGTTCCCATCTTTTAATGCAAAAAGCTGAGCCAAGTCGAGCAGACTTTTTCTTCTGTACAGCACATGTTTTTTGTTGCAACATTTGAAAGACTCATCTTTTTTATTCTTCGATGAAAACCAGTTTATTGCTGGCATAATTCTCCTAACCTTTTGGTATTCCTCTGAGATCTTCCCCCATTCACCACACAGATTGTAAGCAGACAAAACACGCACTCCTTCCAACTCCCTCCTGACACTCAGATGGTAGCATGGATGTTATCCTCCTCCCAGATAACCAGGCAACAGACTCAACCCCTGCTATCATGTTTCGTTTTGCTCCACCTCTAACCAAAGCTCAGCGTTAAGCCACAGCGTGTTGAGCCGCTGTTTGTCCACTGATACAGCAGCCAGACAACCACAGATAGTGACAGTTAGACGTGTTCCTGCGTGAGCCTTGGCCCTGACTCATCTGGTGAACTTTGACGATCTTGTGGGAAGACGCTAAATAATGAAATGAGACACAAGCGCTGTCTCTGACATCACATTGTTTTGAAGAGTTTGTATCCCAGGCACGCTCCATTTGATGCTATCAGCCTCTGAATGATATTTTGTTCATTAGACGGTGTGCAATAAGAGACCAGTGTTGACACAATGTGCGTTAATGTGTTTAGTGTCTCTAATGGATCATAGAGGTTCTAATGAAACATTGTCATGGGAAGATTTATGTTGCAAGCTGCTGAGTTCTCATTTCCATTTCAGACGTGGTTAGAGGAACCTTTATTCAATGAACAATATATTACAGAAGACATCTAATGAATAAAGATATTTTGTGTGAAACACAGGTGTAATTAAATAATCACAATTGATCTTGCCACCATATTGTTAATATGATATTCTTTGCTTTTGGAAATCAGACAACTCTGTATAAGACGCAACGCTGCTTAGGTGATGCACATTTCAATCGTCTTGGGAGAATTTGAAACTAGCCTCTAAATATAATAATTGTATTTATTTATTTTTGAGGGGGGCGTAAAAACATGTTCTTAATTTTTAACTATTACATTTCAAATATGAAACTGAAGCTGTATGATGTTTGTCTTGTAGATGCTACGAGTGCCAGCTTATTCATGGAAATGCCAACTGCATGGTGGTTATTGGCCAAGGCTGGATTGCACTAAAACCAGAATATTGTATCAGAGAGAGGCAGCTGGTTAGGAGTCAGAACAGATTATCATATGAGAGAGGATGAGCGAGGAAGGAGAGGGGGAGGATAGAGAGAGTCGGGGAGAAAGAGAGGGAGAGAAAGAGAGGTAGGGACTGGAATGGTAAGCAGGGGCCGAGAGATTGAGGGGGGGGCACAGGAGGGGGAGAGAGACAGAGAGGGAAGAAGGATAGCAAGAAACTCATCGCCCGGTCGCAGTGGGGTGGAGGGGATCATCTGAACCCTTCCGTCACTATCTCCCCTTCTTCACCTGTCAAAAAGAGTGTGTGAGAGCCGTAGGAGAGCGATAGAGAGAGAGAGTGAGTTTTGAGCATGCAGGTCCTCTGAGAGGTCAGGGGAAGAAGCTGAGGCTCGACTCATCTTCTCTCCGTGTAGGGCCCACCGCTGCTTGCAGACATCTGGCCTCACACTGATCACTCATATCTACAGACAGGGAGGAGGAGGAGGAGGAGGAGAGGGGAGCGCTTCGATCTTTGAGCCACAGAGAAACTACACATCCCCTCTTATCCATCCTCTCCATTTTTTCTTCCTCCCTCTCTTGTTTCCTCTGCCCTGTTTCTCCTTCACCCCTCTCTCAACCCCGTCTAGCCTTTTATCCCCTCTTTGACTTTTTTTTCTTCATCCTTGACATCGCACCATTTATTAAAAGCAGAAAACCAAAAGAGAGGAAGGAGTAGAACAAGAGTGTGGTGTCTGCCAGAACTGGTTCTGTCTTTATCCTTGTACTTACAAGAAAGATAAGGCACAGAAGATAGTGAGAGTGTGCTGTGTCTAGCAAGCCGGCATACAAGGCTCTGACTGCAATCAGTGGGAAGAGGGCCAGCTTCCCTGCCTGAGCTCTCAGCGCCCCTACTGGCTGCACGCTGTGCCAATCAAAGGCAAGTGGGTGGGGAGCAGCCAGACATGAGCACTGATGTCACAGTCACATGGATTCTGGTGTGGTCATGCTCGGAGGCTGAGAGACAGAGCTGTGCTGGCCAGCTGCTGCTGAGACAGCAGTGGAAGGCTTTGCGCTGGTGATAGTTCTTCTCTTATGGACTCGAAGCTTAATGATGTATTTTGTGATTTCAGCTATGAAAGGTAAGAGCAACCAAAAAAGAAAAAAATGCATGCTGATCCTGCACCCTGAGTAACAAGTAAGGGAAGTACGGCTCGGCTATTCATAGCCTGCCAACTCTTTGCATTTCATTTGCAAGGCATGAGTGTGACAGAGAGGGAGAGAGAGAGAGAGAGAGAGAGAGAGAGAGAGAAATACAGTAAAACAGTGATTCTGACTGCATGCAAAGAAGGAAATTGAGCGTTTTCTAGTTTTTCTCCCCATGCATGAGTAGTTGTTTTTTTTTATGAAAGAGAAAACTGTAATTATTTACCTTTTTTAAAAAGCATCTGTAAGCCTATTTGACTTTGTTGTTTGTAGTGTTGTTGTTGTGTGCTGTGCTGTAGAAACCACAGCCGGTGCAGTCCTTGCACAGGGCACGTATCTGACAAGAGCTGCCCCTGATCTTCAGAGCAGAAGTTTTTAAAAGCATAGATGTAAGGATGCATGCAGAGAGGAGGGAGGGGAAGGTGGGCAGAGGGTCAAAGAGAGGGGGTGGGTTAGCTCTGCTATTCCCTTTCTGCCCCCTTCTTAATCCCATTGTTCCAGTCCAGAGAGGACGTGTGTGTGTGTGTGTTTCGCGGGAAGATGTGCGTGGCAGTGTTGAACGTGGGTCGCAGACGGGCGACAAGGCAGTGGCGCGCCTGGCAGACTGATTCTTTGAGTTGATACTGGTGCATGTGTGTCTGTGAGTGTGTGTACATCTGTGTGTGTTGTGTTCCACTGACCTATTTTTTTGGGGTAGTCGGGTTTACATATGTGGCCATGAGAGCAGGACTGGGTCCTCCCAGTCACTGTGATGTTGATCTAGTCTGCTTAATCCCAGCTCTTCCTCCCCCTCCATCATACAGGCAAACATGCGCACACACACATCCACGCAGACGGATAGCGAGAGTGCAGTCAGACATACAGTACAGTGCCCACTTCTCCTATGCATGGCTGCACACACAAACACATAACTAATGTTTATTCACACATATGAGCACGCTTAATTCTTCAGTGTAGAGAAATGTGAACAGCATATGTGCCCATATGCACACATGAGACAATCATGAATATCCATGAACCTCAGGCTGCTGTCATTCTGTGCTGCATGGAAAACATAGAAATGTTTATTAGATTTGATTGCTACTGTTTTTTAATCACTCCTTGTGTCCATAAATTAATAAAATTGTTATCAAGTTTAATCTCAGGACTAAAGAAGCTGTCAAACTAAATGACATTACACATATTGAATTAGTGTGTGAAAATACTGCTTTAAAAAATGTCAAATCACTTTCATAGTAACATATACATTTGATTGCATTAATGAGTGACATTTTGAGCGTGTTCCGATTTCATTTTTTTATTTGAATTATTAATTTGCTGTGGAGTGTCTTGCTCTTTGTGTGAATCTGGTAACTCTGACCACATCATGACTTTTTTTTCCATTGATCATACTGTATGCACGTTCATTTTCTGAAGTGAGGCTCATTTGTGTGGTAGTGTGAAAATGAAAGAGAGTTCAGTTCCGTGCCATATTTTCAATGAATTCTATATTAGGTATGGCCTTTGACTTTGTGCCCTTTTTTTTAATGCAAATAAAAGCAGAGAGATCCAAGAAATCACTCATTTCAACTGAGATAGTGTGTCATGTGCTGTGCTACTTTATGAGAACTTTTTTGAGTGGCGATCACACGGCAGTGAGTTTTGTGTATTTCTTTCATTTTAATTTGGACATACAATTACCGTACTTGTGTTTTCTGTATCTTCTGTGTCTTCAGCTGTCACTATAGTGTTTAGTAGGATGTTTCTCCCGGTCTCTACTTCATCTTTAAGCTCTTTCTTAACCCCCTATGGCACTTTCACTTTGTCATAAACTGCTGGTGTAATGCTAGAATATATGTGTCTGTTGTTAAATTAAAATGTGTGTAAATTAAACTCATCTGAATGGTGGTAGAAATTTCTTTGCTGAAATTGATCGGTGAAATAAATGAAGAGGAGAGTGACTTGTTTCCTCTGCACTGACTTTCATGTCACACAGTCATATCAATCACCTATAAATGCCTTTATTTGCGGATGATTTTTATTTGTTATCCTTACTGCACACCACAAAATAATGTAAATATGTTATACCAAACATCTTGTTGTAACTCTGGGGGTTTGTCTCTACCCTGCACCCCTCTCTACCCTCCTCTCCCTCTCTGTTCAGCCTCTCTACCACACCACCTCCTCTCAAGTACCTAATTACCTGTAATGGAAACATCCCTCTCATTACCCCATGCAAATTAGCCAGCCTACTCAGCACAATTAAGATGAAAAATTCCAATTACATAATTAAAGAAAGTTGTTTGATGTGTGGATCAACAGAAAAGGTAAAAACTGCATCTGATCCACGCTACATATAATTAACCCTTCAAAAAGAGCGTTATTGTGGCGAGGTATATGTAGCAGCAGTGTTGTAACATTGTCGAATGCAAGGCCAGTGCGCCACTCGAGTGCATGCAGACTGCACATTAATATGTGATTTAGCATGAGTGTGTACTAGACTGTAAAAAATGTTCTGGGGCCGTAGAGAGGTAAAGCCAAATGTGTAGTGAAAGGCGCTTTAAGGCTATGTTAACAAGGCTGTAAATATTTGCTGTAGATTTGATACTCTTTGTCTCTTTCTATCAGTGGCCGATTGAAGTGCTCACTACCCAGTGCTGCCGGCTCTCACACATTACAGCAGAGGTTAACAAGATTGGCTATTATCCAGTTAGGGACTGAGGACACGAGAAGCCGAAGGAAAATCGCCACAGATTAAGGTGGAGGCAAATATAGCACAAGTCACCTAAAAGGATTTGAAATAAAAGACCCAATTACAAAGAGAGAATATTTGAAGAAGTGTGCTTTCATCGTCTGGTGTTAAAGAAACATTTTAATTTAATTCTGTGATTAAAATAGTTCTAGCTTCAATGTTAATATGATTCAATTTCCCCTGTTCATAATACACAATTCCATTTTTTTTGGAACCCTCAAATTACATTTCCCATATTTGCATTTTTGAAATAGATTTAGATGAAATATCACCTCGTTTAAGTGATCACATGCATGTAAGAGTACAAATTAAAAGATAATGTCAGAGCAAAGGGAACGAGCAGACAAACAAGAGTCACTCTCACAGACTGAATGTGTGTGTGCACGCGTGTGTGTGTGTGTGCTTAGCCCTCTGTCTTGCCTCTGAGCAGGCTGAGGAAGTGGAATGGCGTCCCCACAGGTTATTAAAGAGTGCGAGGTGTGCCAGTCTGCGCTGTGCACACTGAGACGAACATCCTGCCTGCCTTACTGTGTGTGGAGGGACTGCTTAATGAGATATTGACTGCCCATTGAGAGAATGGATTTTTGATTTGGCTCCACAGGAGAGGAGAGGAGAGGAGAGGATTTTAGAATGATACCTTTCTTTGTTTTTATTTACTTATTGTTATGACTCTTTTTTCAATTACCAAATGGGCCAGTCTGTACTTAATAACGTGAGATACATAAAAGATCATTATAACCACTTTTACAAATGCATATAACATCAATACTTTTATTTAACAATAAATCAGTTGAAAAGTCAAAAGTCAAATAAAAAGAGTACCATTTTCAATTCTTAGCTTGATACATATAAAAACAGTGTTGTTACTTTACAGAAGTACTGAATCTATACCTACACTTTCACAGCATTGATACAAATAAATGTCTACCCAACATGGAAGTATTGATAATGGTGGAATTGATTTGCCAAAACAGAACACAGCACAATTGTAGCAATCAGACTCTTTTTAGCTAACTGAGTAAACTTTTTACTTTTCACAGTAGAAAAAAAAAACCCATTGCCAAGGTGTCAGACAGCTCTGTCCAGATCTCGTCGTGTCAGTCACACCTTGTGGGTTTGACAGATTAGTCCAATCACAGGCAAGGTTAAATGATTCTCCCGTCCTCTGCCCAATGCTACAACATCAGCAGCAGTTTAAGATAACCATCATGAGAGAGATGGTTTTAGTTCGTTCTGAAACACTCACACCAAGTTCAGTCAGGGTTCTCAATTTCACTCCCCAGTCAGGTAAAACAGCAAGCTGGGCTTAGCCAAATGCCTTTAACTTGAGGGTAATTTCCTACTTTACTTTCACTCAGTATTTCAGGAGTCACTTATAGATCCTTTGAAGTGTCTCCCTGTCATGCAGCATTTAGCTGCTGATAGAACACCTCCTCTGTCAGCACTCCTTAGATAATCATATACTACAGTCCATGGAGCTGAAGAACATTTTTACTTTCTTTTTACTTTCTTTTTTCTTTTTTACCTCTTTCTTCTTGTAACTTCCACTGGTAAAAAGAGAAGAGTGTTCACAGAAACCCTTTGCTTTAAACTCTTAAGAACGCATTTCTTACTCATTTTAATACTGATATACGTACCCTTGGAATTGATGTATGTATACATCATAAAATGTATAACTGCAGAGATTCATAAAAGGAATAAATAACACTTTTTAAGCCTCAAATGCCCTTTTTAACCCTCATAGACTTTGCCACTTGAGGTTCAGAAGTTAACTGTTTTAAAGAGTGAAGGCTGAAGTTTCTCCCACTGTACTTTTATTCTGAGCTTGTATCGTACCATTGGCTTTTTTCCCCCTTCTGTGTGCCTCTGGAGGCCTGTCCATTGGCTTTTTGAAGTTGCATCAAAGAGGAAATGGGGGAGAAAAAGCATTATTGATTTTGCGTTTTGTCTGACTCAAACACTGAGGACAGAAAAACACATAAGGAGTCAGGTGTTGGTTATGGGGGCCAGCTCTGTCTCTTGTGTGCCACTGAGTGTGAGACGCGGGAGAAACTGAAAAGAAGAAGAAGAAGAAGAAGAAGAAGGTGAGGAGGAACACTAATGCATCTCTCCCTTGGGACACACTCTCAGTCCTCTTTCCTTCATAATTTCTCACCTCCTTCCTCTTCTTGAATAAGGTCCATTATGGTACAGCTGTAGACAAAACCTTTGTCTTTCCCCGCCACATTGGATAGCTTTTTCTCCTCTTCCATCAGGCCGGTGACTCCTGAGCTCTGACAGCACTCTCCAGTTGACCTGCTTTTCCATGAAACACCAAGCTGCTCTCTTCTCAGTTGTAATCAGATCTCCCTGCTAGGCGAGTGCGCAAGAAGAGGAGTATTGTTTGTGTGCTTTATCACCTCTCTCCTCCTGTGTCAGCCCAGCAGAGATGAGATGTGAGCAGGGTACGTTTCTGGTGTTAATGTGACCTAGGGTGATAATAATGAGCTCTCAGTGATGGCTTGGGCTAGGAGCTGTCAAAAGTAAAGCTTACTCAGCAATTTCATAAAAGGTAAAGCCATGTTGTAAATGATTTCCTAGGTTATAGTGTATGGTAATATTTGGAATTTGTCTTAAAAGAAAAGACTGTAGCATGGCCGGAATTGCAGCAAAGGTATGCTGTCGACTCAGGGATGGGGTCAAAAGTCAAAGCATACTAAGACACACTACCCTCCGCTCCATGGAGAGCGGCTGGGGTATCTTGGGAGCCCGGCGGGGAACGTTGAAGATGAAAAATGAGAGGTGCATGGAATTTTGATGAGATGAGGGAGCAGGCAGCGTTATAACAAAGATCGTCACAACATGCACTCTGCCGCTTGATTACAAAAAGGGGAGAAGAGTGTGAGGCGTTTGATTACACGTCCCAGCAGAGGCCATGAGAGGTGCTGCTCAGAGGATGGCAGGATTTACATCTGCATCTGATCTTGCCGTTTGCGCTGACGTACAAACAAAGACTGCGAATCCTCCGGAGCACTAGGGGGTGCTCTCTAAGAACAACTAAAGATGTTATCGTCTGTACTGCAGAGTTTGGAAGTCGGGGCCTGCTCTGCACTTCACTGTGTTTACATGGCACCACACAGCAGCAGAATGTGGTGTCTGCATTTCCCAGAGGCGAACAATACACGCAGCAACGCAAACTTACTCAAGGTTAGCAGAAGTAAGCCCGCCTCACCCCCAACTAAGATGCATGAAAGGAATTTTAAAATCATAAATAACAAAGGAAAACAGCCTTGCCAGAACAGTGTTTAAGATTGATTTTTATGCACATGCATTCATTTGAAATAAAAGAAATGCTGTTTCAGTGCTAATTACAAAGATGAAAGGAAGTAGAATATGCAAGGCAATGAACTTTGCTTTAAAAGCGCAGCACATGGCTAATTCAGGGATATGGTGCTTCAATAACATCAAACCCCGTTTATGGAGTCAGAGGGAATTATTTGCAATTGTAACTGTGTTTACACAGTTGATATACAAGAGAGAAAAAAAGATGCTCTCTCTGCATGTGACTAATTTAGCGAGTTGCAGGCAGCAGAGCCAACCAAACAATGTGTGTCCCAGACAATGAGTGCATGTGTGTTTCCCTTCTGGAGCAAAGGGGTTAACTGGCTGTGGAGAGATCCTTGACCTATCTGAGATGAGCTCTCCGCCCCCTCGAGCAATGTTGAATCTCTGATTGCTGATTATGAGTTTATTCCCCATAGTGCTGAGCCTTTTGCATGTCAGGATCCATTTCTCCCCAGCTGAACTGATTAAGTAGCTGGAGATGATGCTACAGCTCTCAGCGATTGCTCAAAGACTCTCAGAGAGCCTGCTAATCTGGAGTGCAGCTGGCAATCACCCACCACTGACTCTTTTGGAGGCTTTTTGGATTGTTTTGTGTTTTTTGAGTGTTTTTTTTTTTTTTTGGCATATTGTTGTCTTTGTTCCCCTGGGCGGCTTGTTTCTGGATGAGAGCTTTCCTTGTGCTGAGCACAGGTCCTTGTCAACCTGGCTGCTCAGCTCAGCCTAGTCCAGCCTCCACAACAGCAGCGTCAGCAAAGACCCTCGCTCAAAGTCTCAGGAGTTGCTTATGATCACCTTCTTACACAAGCCTAATTTGGGCAAAAAAAGTGTCTTCATGTAAAAAACTCTCTCTCCTCATTTTCAGAACTCCCAGAATGCAATGCATAGGACAAAGGCATCAGATAAATTGAAAGAAATAGCTCTTAAAAGAATATATCCCGGTGTAAACTTTTAAGGGTTTATGTGGCGTTCAATGGATTTATTAGTGTAAAGAAACAAACAGTCTTCTAGCAAAAAGACTGGCATGACTGCTTTATTTGCTTGCGGGGATCTGTCGCTTCGTTACAAATCAGCAGCTGTCGTCTCCAAGTTTTGTTTTTGTCAATAGTTGGAGGGCAGAGGAAGACAGTCCTGTTCCAACTGCATTGATGGCTGTTTTAATGCCTTTAATGTGTGACTTGGAGCATCAGAGGAGGAATGTGCCCAAACAGAGCATTCTCAATTACTATCAAAGCAGCACAGCCCTCTGCTAATGATGCCCCACTGTCAAACCCATCACCCACAGTTTTACTGCTTAATATTGAAACACTTAAATGCTTTGTTAATATAGTGCAGCCAGTCAATATAGTGCAACCTGTCCAGCTAAGACGGAGGTATTAACAGTGATATTTTCTGATTATACACAGGCACAAATGCAGATTCACGTGGTCTAATACACTAAGGTAGAAAACTGTCAGTTTGTATTTTTGAAGAATTGTTTTTGTTATGCTGCTGTGTGTGGATCTGCAGTCAACAGCAGAGCTAATGGAGTTCCAAATGTGACACCACCAGTCCCAGTAAACAAATGGCTACTGTCTGAGCTCTGCTTCCTTCCGTAAAGGAAATGTTTAACACCGCTGAGATGAAAGACACCAAACATGTTTCTTTGTGAGAGTGTAGCACACGTGATGGGAAGCAAGCTCCTCCCAGCCTGTGTGTGTGCTTGTGTGTGTGAGTTTGAGTGAGTGAGAATAGGCTATTTGTTTTTATTAAGCAGGAAATCTTTTTAATATGAAGATAAGATGAAAAACATGTGGCTGTATTTTACACATTTATTTAAATATATAGAATGCTTAAGCATATTTAAGCATCTTTTCTTTTTTTTACAGAATAAATAGTCGTCACTTGTCAAATCCAAACCTCTGGATCTTCCATTTTACACGAACAAATTCCAACTCTATGGTTTTCCTCTCATGATGTACCTTACTGTTCTGTGTCACTGTAAATACACTAAAGGTAAGATGACAGGCAATCACAGGCATGCTGGGAGATAGGTAAGAGCAGATTTTTCTCCAATTTGAAGATGATAACGGTAAGACTACTGTACGTTTGACACACCTTGCCCACTTGATTGGGTAAGGAAGCAGTTTTTTTCATCTTTTGACACATGATTACATCGGGCCTTTCTGCTTTGATCTCAGCATGGATTTTTTTCCCCCCTCCTCTTGATGTGGGATTATTATAATTTATACTTAAGGGATTTTTTTTTTTTTTCTTGAGCCTCATCAAACTTGAGTAAACACCGTATACATAGCAAATTAACATTGTATTCATTTACACATTCTCATTAGCAAGCCCTGAGGTAATTAATCAGAGACTGTGGTGTATATAGTGAGATAGACACCGTTCAAATAATTTATTCCTTTCTGCTCTTACTGAGTGTGAGAAAAAGTGTCTGATCAATTCCTCCCTTAGATGTAGTTCTTTGAAGAAATGCCGTGTCTTATGAGAGCACCACCACACAATTTATTCTCTGGAAAGTGAAGGCTGCATGACCTTGCATGCACTGTACAAACATTACAGGGCCTTGTAGCCTCATCCTAATAGCCCTAATTCCCCCTAAATAAAGCAACCACATAAACCCAATGAAACTCACACAGGTATGAATCAGACTCTTTGCGGCCTTATTTTGCAGAACTACAGATTTTATTACAGTATGCATTCCACTGCTCACAGAAAATTGCCTCTAAATTCAGGTTCTGAGCTTTGTTTGCCTGTCGGGAGCCATACTGTGCCTTGATGATGCACAGTATTCAAGGAATTGTAGCTCATGGAGCCTGAGTCACATCTTCAGGTTAAAAATGAGTCATTGTCCCTTTTTTATATTTATTGATTTAAAAATGCAGAGGAACATTGCACCGATACAACATAGAAATATCTTAATGACAACTGAACATATAAAGATTGATGGCTGCATATCACTGCACAAAAACTCCTCCAGATACTCTGTAATATTTCCTGTAGTTACTTTGATGAGCAGAAATGTATGAGATGTGGCTTTGAGCCTGAAGCTGCTAATATATTTCAATTTACAGAAAAAATCTCCTCCTTTATCACAATATATTTTTATTAGACACATACAAAAAAAATTACCATTTGATAGCAAATCAGTCTCACGTTTTACTCGAAAGGGAACAGATTGATCTGCTATAACTGCACCTCTAAATTTGAAAAGTACACCTATCTTGAATTTGACTATTTCATTGCAGGGCACTCTGCATGCTCACCAAAACCTGTATTCAGTGTCAGATTCATTGTATCTGTCATCAAATGGCTAAATGGTGTTAAAGTCTTAATACTGCTGCAAAACGGTTTTAACAAATTGGCAGTGCAAAATGGTCGAAACTGAATGAATGTAACGATTCACCCCACCATCCACATGAGCTTATTTATGGTGTTTGAGTTATTGAAAAAAATATTAATTAATTTGTTTTACTGTGAGAGGACATCAAACGTTGTGAAATCAGAAAAAAACACGCCTTGATACCATAAAATGGCTATATTTTCTGAAAAAATATTGTACCATGAAATCTCACCCCTTTACAACCAAGGTGCAAACCATTCTGTCACTGATCATATGTAGACAGCCCACGACTTTAATTGCAACCAGTGTAAATAATTTTGTTACAACACAAATGTGCCTGGAGGGCATTCTCAGTCAGGGATTGAATAATTAGTAGCTGCCCTATAAATCACATGTTTACTCTGTGCATTTAAAGTTGCTCATAAATGAACCTCCTTAAAGGCGCAGCGCGATTGACATGGACTTAAGAGTTCACCCTTGTGTCTCTTTAAACATAAAAACCAGTTAAATGTAGATCATAACTATTGACATGTTATTTCATGTTATTTTGAAGAGGTAACTAACTGTTCATCCGCACCTCATGTCTTACACTGTTACTAAGAAATTCTGTTTTTTAATCTGTTATTTTCTGACATAAATGCATTTACAAGATTCCCTGATTGTTTTTATGATAAGAATTTGTATTGTATAAAAGGGGAAATCAGGGGTGCTGTTTTCAAGCAACTTTCTGAGGCAATCCCCAGGATGTTCTGCTTTCAGTGTTGACAGAACGTTAGGAAATACACATATTTTATGGCTATTTCTGATGTATGTTGGTAATATAGATTTGATGGCACAATGGTTCTTCTCTTGAGCAACCACAAAAGCCTCCAGTGATGAAGGGTTTATTTTTAAAACTACTGGAAAGGCTTTCTGCAGATTAATTCCAGTGTATGCTTCCTATTGTGGGAGAAACAAATTGGGCTTTACGGAATTAGTGTGTTTGCTGCATAAATCTCAAATCTATTCCTGAAACATCGGCTGTGTTTGATGTGATTGGATGCTTCCGCGTTGCCTTTGAGTGAAAAGGGAAAGCAAAGTTTCCCGACTGGATTAGCGCTCAAAGTACAGTAATGATGGCTCGGTGCTTCTCCATTGACCCAGGTGTGTTGTCTGAATGCAATATGGATGTGCAGGGCTGCCTGTGTACTCCAGTGCTGGGAGACTATTTGCTGAAGGTCATTTGGGACCATAGCGTGTCATTAATAATTCCTGAAAGCATCCAACATCTCCATCTGTTGTGCCTCATCCATCGCTCCACTTCAAAGACAAAAGTAGCATCTGCAGGTAAGCATTAAACCTGCCTCCAGGCTAAGATGTAAAGAGGTGGGATTCTTTGTTGATAGAACACATCTCTGGTCATCGGGTCATGCTGCTCATATATTAACCAATTAATGTTTGTGTGTTTGCTCACACAGCTTAAGCTTCAGAACGTGGAGGTAGACAAAATATTGTAAATGCACACTTGTTGTGGCTATATTATGTGTATGTTTTTTGAGTTTTACTGGTTGAATTGTGGACACATACCCTATCAGACGACAGGCCTCTCTACAGGGATGTAATTAGCATCTAGCCAGTTAGCTTGACAAGGTGTAAGTGGCAAAACGATGAAAGCTGATTTTAAATGAAGCATTTAATTGCGTGCTTTGTGAAAGTGTAGCTGGACAAATATTCAGCTGTGCGCCAGGCATATAGTGCGGTACAGTCGTAACAGGTCTTAATGACAGACCCACTTCAGACACGCTTGAGTCCTGCTGGGAGTAAATGGATGTTTGGAAATGGCATGGCTGCCCAGGCCTGGTGGGCGCAGTGGGCGAGGAGGCAAGTGCCCGGCTGAGTGAAAGATGGCAGTGTGCGATGAGAGTGTGTGCACACAGCTGAGGCTGTGACAGGAAACAGTGAGAGTTCTGCTCCTGCTGCTTCATCTTCCCCCTGCCAATGATAGATCTACACTGTAATTTTGTTATTAGCAAGAGTCTAGCGCTCATGACGTATTCAAAACAGTCATTCCACCCAGTTGCTCAGATTAGGCAAAATGAAAAGCTGTGTTGGGTAGAGCTGTTCCAATACCAGATACTGAGTGCAATACCTGGACTTGAGAACTGACTGATACTAAGTATCACTTTGATAACAGAGGGATTGAAAAATATGTTGATGTTTTATGCGTTTTAACTGGTTATGAAACAGGCTGTAATTGATACTGATGCCTCTTTGTGACCTACAAAAGCAAACAAGACCATGAGCGACAAGACTGACTCTTTCTTTATTGTAACTTGTAATGGCTGTGAATGTGGTCTTGGGGTAGGTGAGGAAACAGTCTTCCTTTACATGGTAAAAAAAAAAAATTCACAATGAGTGATACATTTGGCTGGTAAAAGAAAGCAGGGTAAGATTTTAATTTCAGAAAACACTACAGTCAAGTCTGAGGAAGAGCATGTTGGCCCGAAACGTCACTTAATAAATCCTTCAAAACGGGAGCTTCTTGGTGTGCGGATCTTACACATGTCGGGACAAGATCAGCAAAGAAATAAGATGGTATATGGGGAGAGAGTGGGGAATGAAATGAAAAGAAATCAAAACAATAAGAATAGATAAAAACAATCCAAGTGGGTAGAAGCTATAAAATAAGAGTGGGTGGCAATGGTTTACTTGATCCACACTTGTCCCTATTTTATTTATGTATTTAAAAAGGGACAGTGTACATTTATCAGATGTAAATGTACCCGAGTTAGCTAAAAGGCTCATTTTCAGATGCCAGATGTTCTTTGGCTTCTTAGAATTAAATATAACCACATTATCATACGTTCAATAGTAAAAATATTTCATTATTCATTGTATCACCAATAGTACAGCATATCATGCGATGAAGCTTGTCATTATTACTGCTTCCCCCGTCCCTCACATGTGGTCTGCTGATAAAGCACCTGTGCCCATGAGTAACTCTACCATCTTTCAGCCCGGGGCTCTTGTACTGTACAGCAGGGCTGACCAGTGAGTCCACTCAAATCACCATCACCTCCAAACTGCTTAGCCTGGCCAATTTTAATTTCATATCTCTGCTGACTCATAACCTTGTCAGGACCTTTCTTCTTTATCATGTCAGTGCCTCCGGTGGACTCTCATCACAAGCAATCTGAATTAATTATTCAGATTAGAAACTGAGCCCAGTTACTGTGATTTTTGTCGAAAGCTTTGTTTTGGCTTAATTTTGATATCTGATTGAGACGTTCCTGCATAGCAAGGATTGCCCCTGAAAGCGATTATTTTTTGCTGTGTTTATTCATTCATGACACTTCAGTGGAAGTTAATAGTTGTGTCAGAACAGCCAGGAAAGTATGCAGGAAATGATTTTGGATAATGACACACTCTGGAAGTAGACAGGTAAGAGCGAGTGCGGCGCTGTGCAGGCCGCTGCATTGGACAGCGGCTCAGATTGATGTGATAAAGAGGGACTGATTGAGCTCTCTGTACATCCACAGCAAGCTGAGCTTTGGGGTTCAAGGTTATCTGGACAAATCAGACTCCTGTTTCCATTCATCCCTTCCTCACCCACCAGCCAGCCCTTCCTGGGCAAACCAGCGAATTAGCAATTCTGATGTCTGCAAGCAGGTCTGGCAAGGGAATGCCTGTGAATCCTAATGCCATGATTAAACTTTCATATCCATCCGGGGGAAGTGCTGCATATACAAAATAAGCAATCTCTTTTTATTTTTTCAGCACTTTAAGTAAGGCTGTTAGGATGGCCAAACATAAACCCTTCAATTGGGTTAAATAGACTGGGATAAGTGTGTGTTGAGGTGACACTTCACTGAAATCATTCAAGTCTTTGAATTGAATATGATTGGCATTTACATACCTAACATGGGAAACTGCATTTGATTTAACATACTACTGTAGGCATTTACATTACAACCATTATTCCTTTTTTTTGTGCTTCTGTAAACGGACCTATCCCCCGCACCTCTGCATTGTGAATGTTAAGTGTCGATTATCATATCAAATGGTAATGTTTAGGGAAATGGAATACCCGGGCAATGTTATTTTCCCTCCTCGGACAGCCATGCTGAGTGGATAGCAGAGGACGTGAGGGACAGGGGAACCTCAGTCCAAACAGCCAGCCAGGCCTGGATCTGGCCATTATGTAAGACGGTCTTATCAGACTCTACCTCCTGCTGAGCCACAGCCTAGCTTCCCTCTGCTCCCCCTTCCCTGTGCTCCCAAAACATGGGCCTTCATTAGCAGGGCTAAATATCCCCGTTCTCTGCAATCTCTATCATTTCTTGCCTTGAGGCAATCCGATAATTACCTGTTCTCATTTCCCCTCCTTTTGGCCAGCAGGGAAGTGTTCTGACTTGCATTAGTTTGCATGAAATATTATCAGAATATTGCACATTTCTCCATCCTGCAGGCCCTGACACGAGAAATATGGAGTCAGACGAGCTGTGATTGACAGGTGTCTGTCTTTCATGTTCCTTAGAGAATAGCTGCTTTGTTCTAGAGTTACAGCAAGAATTTTGATGGAGGGGGGAATGAGTGCGTAATGTGTATAAAGGCTTTGTTGCTTTGTTTAACCTCCGTCTGCCATTTTTTCTGGGCAGTATTGTTATGCTTCACATCGCTCTTTGTTACCTACAGTGTAGGTGTAAAAGAGCTCCAGGATTCTCCGAGTTTAAACTCATCAGTGAGTTCCCCCATGGAAAAGCTATCAGAGTTAAAGTAGAGGAGCATCTTCCTCTCTATGAACCCTGTGATGGTTTTAGGAGAGAGGTCGGTAAGTGCATGCCATATAGTGCCTGAAAGGGAAAGCCACTGGGATTTTGCTGGTCAGGGAATTGTTTCAAATTACAGAAGCAGCAAATATTGTGTCTTTTACCATTTATTCTAGCTGTTATAATATTCAAGACTTTTTGGATTAGGAGATGGATAAGCCTTACAACTAAAGTAAAGAAGCTCCACTCAATTACAGTTGAAGACCATTTTTTTTAGTTGACTCATTGTCAGCAGATCTGGGCTATTCCAGGTATATTGGAATCTGGGTACATGTTGCATGCTTTGACTCCAATGCAATACATTACTCCCAGCATTGTTTGCACTGAACATGTAGACTAGCATCCCAAGCCAGCAGACTTTGGTCTTCACTAGAATTAGTTTAAAACATAGGATAATATTTCTGTTAGACAAAGCAGCCTTCTGGGAACCTTTACACGGTCATGTCAGTTACAGATAGGTGAATATCCAGATCGATGAATCATTTTGATATTTATTTAATAAGTAAATTATTGCATGCAGTACATGCTCAATACTTTTTTTTATTTATGTCTGCAACTGAATAACTTCTCTACAATTATAGATATTTCTGGATGGTATACAGTCAACCTTAGTGGATCTCTGTTTAAAGCAATCAAGCCATAAACAGGATGTTTTTTTGCCAGTGAAGAGATTGATTGTAGTTAATTCTGAATTTGTCTTTTAGCATCATTCATGAACGCATATTTAAATCAAATAGAAGCTTGTATGTTTAGCTGAGGATCCGTCTGATAGGGAGTTGTTGTTAATGCATGAGCTTAAGCCAGTTGACGGTCTCGCTTTGCTGTGTTGGAAGCAGTAATGATTTTGGACCATGTGACGGTCACTTTAATCTCTAATGAAGGCTCGTCCCTGCCTCCGCTCAGCCCTCTGATAGCAGAGCAGTCGTAAACAGGCCTGTCAAGGGGATTGCAAGGCTAGCAGAGCAAATGGCAAAGAAAACCCCCAGGGACTGAGCCACGTTAGCATTATGGTCTAATTCAGATAAAGCTCAGAACAGACATAAGACAATTCTCTCAGTTGGTCAATATAGCTTTCAAATTTCAAAAATGAGTGGAAAAATAAAATACCATCAGGCTTTTTTTGGCTGCAAATAAACACTGCGCTTTAAAGATTGCATCACAAATTGACCATAAAATGTGTCTTTCTAAATTCTGTCACCCAGTATCATAGCATATGCTTCTTTTAGTTTTACAACATTACCATACAAATGAAGACAATTTCATGTGTAACATTTAAGTGCAAGATGTAAATGTGTGCTCAAATGATTCTGTGAAACTGATTACTGCTTGCTCTGTGTTCTGACACATCCTGTGCTCATACAGCATGTGCGACAGCTGGTTAGTAATTAGAATAATCTTCTCCCTGGTAGTGATTTAGCTTTCATGACTGCAGCTTACCTCAAATTGAAAATAAATTTATAGATAAATGCCTCCGCTGTTCCAGCAAATTACAGTGCTGTAACTCAAAGGAGCCAAGTTGTTTATATTGGTAGTAAAAGAGCAATCAGAGACAAACAAACAAAGCGCTTTATGAGTGCTGTCAGATTAATCATGATGCTACCCAGCTGGGATGGTACAAACCATTATTTTTCAGCACACTCTACCCCACCTCATCATGCTTATTGTAGATACTATATCATTATTCTATCAAGTATTCACTACAGATTATAAGGGATAATTTAGGTCTGCTCACTGATTGCTGAGTTCACTGTGTTACCAAAAACTAGAAATTACAGAGTTTTCCACAGCAAACCAGATCTGAATCCGTTTGGTGGGTTCATGTTCACTCTGTCTTTTACTTAAGTGAGCACAGATGTGTACACACAGATACACACACAGACGCAAAAATCAATTGACAGTGTTAAGATGAGGCTACACATATGATACATTGTTTTTTCTCCCAGCTTCGCTTCTGGTATATCTGGGTAAATCCCGAGGTGATGAGGCGTAGAATCTGTCATGGAGAAGGCATAAGCCTTTCATATGCATAGACGAGATAAGACGCAGCCATTTTATCAGGCGAGCTGTCGCTCCAACATGCTTGCGTCTTCTGTGTCCCCGGGAGCGGCTCCAGAAACACGTCCCTTTAATGACACAGCCCTGCGATCGCCAAGAGGACGCTCGGTTTGTTCCGAGCTCTAACCTGACAATTATGCCAATTACAGCAGGCAGCGATGTTGACAAACACACCAGGAGAATTGGTGCGATGATTGGTAGCTGTGTTCCGAACTCCCCTGCTGTGACCTTTTCTGTAATTTAACTAGCATGGAGGAGAATTGCAACGGGTTTTCGAGAAAATTCCCCAAGCCTTGTGTTCTTTTGTAATGGAGCAATGTTTATGCCAACGGAACAGGCAGAAAAATGGATCTAGTGTGTCAAGAAGACAGAAAGAGGAATCATTCTTCACACTAGTCACCACTCTATGTGATTTGTTTCGATTCATAAAGAGTGTAATATCTCCTGGGGCTGGGGCAACATGTAGAAAGTTGTTGTGGTGGATCATATCGCCTCTGAGGATTAGGTCCCAAATACTGACCCAGCACAATTAGCTGCTACTTATGTAACCCTTAAAGAACACTGCTGTTGGCACCTTTGTAAGCTTAGCTGCCTATGAAGTGAGACAGGAGACCCTGCCAATATGCAGGCATATGATTAACATTACAGAGGCTGCTCACTCGCCTCAGCGTGAAGTGTGAGTGCTTGGTAAGAATACATAAAGGCCTTTTCAGCAGGTTTTTTGAGCAAGTACAGCATTGTACTGCATCAGCCTATTTGCAAAAAAAGAAAAAAAAAATGTTTTGATAAGCACGCATCTTTTGAAGGAAAAAAGATGATCCTCCTTTTAGTTTTGAGCACACTTCAGAGCGCAGCACATGATTTTTTAATTTCCATCTCCAAATAATGTGGTTCTATATGACTGCCAAAGAGTTGTCATTTGGCTCCTAAAAAGGAAATAACATTTGAAGTTTTTTAGACAAGATATTTTCCCATTTTACTTGGAATATATTCTGTCAAAGCCTCAGGTTTTTTTTATTGCTGAAAAACAGAATTTATATTCCCTCACACTGTAGCAGGTTTTAGCTGTGACACAATACCTTGCAGGGAGATTTAAAGGCAGTAACAACCGCAGATTATAGTTTAACACTGAGGTCAGGAACTGTTCTATAACAGTTCACTTGAGCTCTGCTCTGGTCATGTAAGCACAAGGCTGAGAGCAGCTGAGGTGGTGCCCCGAGCTTGGTTTGTATCTCGAGTTACCTTAGAGCTGAAGTCGGACCTGGTCAAAGTTAAGTGCTGTTGCCCACTGTCAGTGTGCTTTACCTTTTCAAAGATACACAAAGGCAGGCAGAAAGTCGGGAGAGTGGACAGGCGGCTGCCTCTGTGGGCCCTTTAGAAGTGAGCAGAGCTGCGTCCCCTCATGTCCCCCCTCACTGCTCTTACATAACACGCTGTTAAGCTGGAGTTAGCAAACAGTAGAGGTCAGCTGGTTATTGGGACAGTGGAAATGTAGTCATTCACTGGAGCACTATTTACACTAGAAAAATGAGTCAAACAATGGCTTTGCTTCTGGAGTTTGTTATAAGAACAAAACATTTTAAAAATTGGGGTGCATGACTGCAGATCATATTCTATAAAATACTCAAAAAGCCCAAGATACTGGGTGTGTTGAATGTAAATATTACCCACATCCAGCCCTTTGTTATGTCTCTTTCCCTCCTTAAGAACATAATGTTTTCCTCTTATGTGACCATGTTAGTGCAGTCTAACCAGTGCAGTCTGTTAGAAATGTTTAATGTCCCTTTAACGATAAAGGTACATTGATTTACACCCATGTTTGATGAAAAGAGGCCGGGGAATCCATTAGTGTCCATCTAAATTACATCAGCCAAGCCGCTGACACCGGCCTGCAGTCCACTGCCAGCTCATTGATTAAGAACAGTTTCCAATGGCCTTATGTAACCGGCTCAGTGCATTAGTTCAACAGTGTTGCTCTTCCCTTGTTAGGGCCATTGTGGGATACAGTCAGTTATAAATGCTTAAATGAAATAAAAGCAGGTGCGATTAAACACCAGTGACTCACCTTCCTAAATGGGGATTTCATAATGGAGGAAAGACTGCAGCAGATTTGTATATGGTGGTGCTGTAGAGTTGAAGCATAAAAGGACTCCATCATTCAGGAAAAGGCATCACATTGTCCAATTAATCGCCACGAAAAACAACCCTCCATTCCCTGTGATTTCTTAGATGTTTTCAAGGCGTCGTAATTATTGACAACACATGCGAAAACCAAATTTAGATTGCTGTTGGAAGTCTCCATCTTAATACAGTCAAGTCTTCATTTTTTTGAATCCTTCCCTTTGGTTTTGATATAAAGAAAAAAGGCGATGTCAATCAGGTGAACTAATGGGAACGCGCATTTTGTAATTCACTCAAAGGGAATGGTAAATTGAAAAGAGTTTGCAACCTTTTAACACACTCTTACACACCAGCGCTGACAGTCAAGCTCCATTATCTGACAGCTGGAGAGGTTAAAAATAACTGTGCTCGCAGCAAATTAGACGTATCATTTGGCTTCTAAGTGAGAGATGAATCTTTGTGTGGATGCTCCTGCCATGCCGTGACACAGGGGCAATATATCAGCCTGTGTTTGCCTGTCTCTCTTATAAACCCCGAATGGAATTGTAAACAGATGAAGCAATTTTACACCAAATGTATTCTCTCTGAGTTGCTCCTATGTTACAGTGAGAAGCCCGGCTACCACTATATGCTAGTGTCCTGTGCACTTTAGAGCCGGAGTACATAAATCATAATTTAGCGGGCTGTGTGGTTATGAATCGCTCACAGCCAATCCTCGATGTGTTTTATACGCATGTTACTTCATCTGACAATAAATCTCACGTTATTGCACATACAAAGGGAGGACTCTTTCAGATCCCGCTGCCTTATCTCTCTGCACACACAAAGGCAGATTCACACAAACCTGAGAGCTATATAAATCTTGATTTCAGCTTGTCACCGTCAAGTTTTCCGTGTCATTCAATAGCACCTTGCCCACTTATGCATGCATTTTATGTCAGGTGTCGGAAGGCAGGGTGTCAGTTCCCATTTCTGGATGGTAAAACAAGTGTAACAGTGGGATCCTCGTTGCACTCAGGTAAGTAAAGAGATTTCCTAGGGAGGCTTAGGTGACAGAAGAGGTGTCACGTTTCCCTCTAAATACCTAACAACATCATTGTTAATTCATAGCTATTTAATCACTTAGCAGAGTAAGTGCAGGAAGGATGATCTTTGTGTCATGTTGTCTCACAAGCTAATCTCTTGTATTTCCTTGCTTAAGACCCTTTGCTCTATATTTGTCACCGTCTGCGTGTAACCATGTTCACCCCCCGACTTTTAAGATGAGTTTTAAGTCTGCATATTTACCGAGCTCAGTGTGGCCCCGACTCAGCCCGCTTGACATGATTTATCTCTTCCAGCTTAACTGACAGGTATTGATGTGATAAACGGATAAATGCAGTAGATTGATGGAATTAAAGCCCACCCTATTGTTCCCATGCTGTGCATGGCTGACACATGCGAGACTCATGTCTCTCATTAAAGAAAATAAATGCTTCAGGCGTCGTCCCCCTGCTAAAGCATCAAGATGTCTGTGTGTGTGTGTGTGTGTGTGTGTGTGTGTGTGTGTGTGTGTGTGTGTGTGTGTGTGTGTGTGGGAAGCTACTTCAGTTGTTTTCCCTCTCTATAATCTCCCCATCCTTGCACGATGGATTTAGCCTGGCCTTGAATGGGAGAGAGTACAAACTGAGGGAGGGAGCATTCACCCTGTTGACAGAACCCTGGACATGTGATAACGTTAAACAAAGAGGCAAGTCCATTGATTATTTAATTAACTTTTATTTTTCGCTTGTGAGAAGAACAGGGATCACAACAAGAGGTGCTGTTGAAGCATTGTTACACCCCTGGGCGATCCCCCTCGCTTCTTATATGATGCATCTAAGCCACTAAAGAAATCTAATCTTAACTATTCAAAAAGAGAGAGAGAGAGAAAGAGCGAGAGAGGCTTTCTCCACTTTGCGTGCACGGCAGGTTCTTGGCTGTGCATCTGAATTTTAGGCAGCTAGTGTTAACTCTATATTTGGATTGCACTGGAGTGGATTAAGGATTCTTTACTGCAAACCCACGGGATTCTCAGAGACATAAAAGAGGAGACTGTTTGCATCCATGCTATACAAATAATTGCAGGTTTTCAAATCGAGTGTAATTTCAAGCACCAGCTATATAGGAGAGTGTGGGCTTTGATGTACAAATCCACAATTCATGGGGGATTAGCACCCCAAAGGTTAGCAGTTGCTAATTACAGGAGATTGGTTATACATATCTAACAAGGCAAGAAGACAGCCTTAATAAATGTGGGGATTCATCAGGAACAAGGATAAGCTGCGGTGATAAGCGGACATGCATTTGAATCACCACAGACTCATACTCTGTAATGCCCCCCTTCATACAATGCAGGGAAAGAAACACCTATTGTCTTTATAAACAGCATACCTTTTACGAGATGAGATGCTAGAGATGCATTTGTGAATGCAGATTTGTGCATTCATATAAATTAACCTCCTCAGATATTCTCCCTGTGTCTCCTACTGCAGTATTTTTTTCTCCTTTACTGTGTTTTGCTTGCAGCATTCGGTGCTGCATTACCATAATCCTTGGTTCCCTTCCACAAACCACCACTGGCTAAATGAATCTATTATTTTTGCCTGGAGCCGTAAAGATGCAACAAAATGCAATGCATTGAAGGGAAAGAAACTTGTGATAAGCCTCACATTTTCTCCATAATAGCCTGTCTACAGCAGACTTTTTAACCCACAGCTGGAAGTGTTGGTGCACTTGACCTTTAGTAATCTGAATGTTATAGGCTTAAAAGGTGGTATCAAATAAGAAAAAAAGCCATTATGTAATCCTGCACACAGTCATTCTGCAAAGCTCTGGATCTCTCTGTGGTGTTGATTCCCCTGACCGACAGCAGCAGACCTGGCTGGTGTGGCCTTGTGCTTTCATATGGCCCTAAATTAAACATGTCCGAGCAACGGCAGGCACTCGCTCTGCCGCAGGAAACACTTTTTCATCTCCTAATGAATGTGCCTGAGGGGGTCCCAGAGGGGGCTCCACTTCACCCCTCATTTGATGGGGTTGCTGCCTGTGCCTTCATACTGAGGAGCAACCTCCTAGAGAGGGGCCTCCCACTTCATCTGTACGTCCCACGCTCCCCTGCCCTAGACCACTGGACTGCTCTGTCTCCATCCGTCTTTCTCTCTTTCAATCCTCTCCTGCCTCCACGTTTCCCCTCTCATCACAAAGCAGCTTGTCTTATAGCCGCAGACCAGGCATGAAAGGGCCGAGCTCCTAATGTCATTTTAATGGCCTTATTTGGTCTGATGTGGTCATGATTTATTACTTTAGCCTCACCTCTAATGTCCTCTTCGATATCTACTTGACTCTCACTTTCACAACAAGTCAGAGATGATGTCTTTTACACCCTATAATGAGGAACAGGTTGATAAAGCTAACCAGCAAATGTATTGGGAGCTCCACTTCCTTCCCAAGCATGCCATCCTTTATGTGATCTGATATAGAAATCAGCGTTACTTGAGCACAGAGTGCCAGGCATGTATTTGTAGCAGCACTTTTAGCATTAAGAAGTGAAGCACTGTCACAGGCCTGTTGTCCTGCTTTGGCTCAGGAGTTTCCTCATAGTGCAGTGCTACAAATACCCCCCCTCATCATGTGGAAAATATTGACAGCTTCCTGTCATTAATGAAGCAACAAAGCATAGACAACTCATGGCTGTTGTGAGGCATCAGGAAGAGAAGAGAGAGGGAGACAGAGAGAGCTATACCCCGCCTGTCAGCTGACTCTGTGAGCTTTCACATGGCAGCGTAGCGGGCTGAAGAGCTGTTTGTTATTCCAGGGCTTTTGGGATGTGTTTATGCAATCATTAATCTTGGCTCTTGTTTATTTGCCTGGGATTAGAGTACCACGGTGCATTCACCGGCAGTCAGGGAGGCCGGTTCACCCAAAGGTAGCAGCAGCAAGCAAGAGCTTGGGCCTTCTTCCGTACTGCGAAGCAAGCGTGTGAGGAGGAAAGCATGTTTTGCGCATGGCTGCTTAATCCTGCCATGTTAAACAAAACCAGGCCAGTGTTTGTAGGACTGTGAAAACAGCAGTGCAAGGGGAATGTGCCTCACATGCTGTAAGCAGTCTGTGAACTCTGTGTGGCAGTAGAGACTCCTAGTGCACCCCTGTCGTCTAGGAATGCCTTTCATACATGTGGAGGACGACAGAGGAGTTTCTCAGCAGCTCCTTCAAAGTTAACGCAGATACTAGTTGTTAGCTTTGTATTTAAAGTAAAGGTCAGAAAATTACATTTCCAAAACAGGCAAACCTTTAGAAACAGATTGGTTTTGTTTTATTATTTTAAAAGTGCATTTTGGGTAAATCCAGCAGGTGCATTAAGGAACAGGTAAATCTTTGACTCTCTTTTAAAGTTATGATCTCAACGCCTTGAGATACACTGTTCTAACTGCACAACAAACAAAGGTAAACACAAGTTTGCAATAAACATGTAACTGCTTTAAAGCCAATCAAATTACACATCTATTAGTTATAATGGTTCTGATAAAATGACCGATTAGTTTCTAACTAACTCTCACGCAAGCCATTGAAATTCATTGCCTCAGTTTACTCCTCATGGCCCTGATACTGCCTGAAGCAAAATGAAACAAACAGATTGATTTTCAAAACGCTCTGCAAATTTCATCACAAGTAAATATTTAACATGGTCATGATCATAAAATTTCACTTTGATCATATTGAACATTTTGTAGCATTGCGGATAAATGATGCATGGTGGAAGTGCTCGCAGTAACTTATTAAGAAACCAATTGCCGAGGGCACTATATATGGATTAGATAATGGCTCTGAATCAGTTTAATTTGCTCTCTGCACCTGTAAGAGGGGACTGCGGAAGTCGTTGATCGCCATATAACAGTGCTGTGTGCACTAAAGAAAAGGGCTCACAAGAGGAGAAAAACAAAAGTTGTCAAGGTAAAAACAGAAACCACACGATCTTAGAAAGCTCTTCTTCTTCTTCCCGCATGACACCAGTGTTCTGTGGAAAGGTTGGGTGCCTCTAGTTTCAACTCTATCAGGCTGTGGATCTTTGAGCAGCAGGATTCAGTATCCCAGCTAATGTAACAAGGCTCATTTGTCTCAATCACACGTCCCTGGAAGTATCGGCTGGCCATCGATGTCATACATCTTCCCTGTCCTTGGCTGCTCTTTTTCAGCTGATGAAAACCAAAGACCTTCAAGCTGAATGGCGGAGCTGTTGTAAGAAGTGCTCATCAGCCCGGCTGTAAAAGCTGTTGAGGAAAGGAGGTGAAGTGTGGAGCGTATTTACATTGTAGACTATATCCTTCCAGGATTCATTAAAGGTAGACCGGCTTGCACATGTTTTGGCGGCTGACTTTTCATTTTGAGATTTATTTTTCACACTTTTTTCATCAAATGGTGAGAACATATTTTGTCTTCTAGGCTCCACCATGAACAGTTGTGTATGTCCACTGTCTCCGCCAGTTCAAAGCCCCAGCAGCAGAAACACTTGGTACAACCAATGTGACATAAATGATGTGTTTACATTTTTATTTGAATTATATCTTATTAAATCCACAGCACAAAAAATATTCAATATGTTAATTTCGTCACAGATATTTTTTTTTATATTTTCAATAAAAAAAATTCCACAACCTGTAATCTGATAGATAGGCTGCAGAAAAATACTGCCAAAATATGCTGCAGATATACATTTGACACATTTTTAAAGGATTATTTTCAATTATTTTACACTTTTACACCATTGATCCTGCATACTTTCTTATAAAGAGAGATATTTCATTAGGACATTGCTTTCATAATGCGCTCATTTTTTTCTCTCCTCTTAAAATATTGATTGCAAATGTTTTGGAAAAAAGCTCCGCACTCAATCCATCAACACATGTGCTGTCTCCCCCTCCTGCGCAGTGCTTGCTTCATGATGTCAGCTCCAATGGAAACACTGACTCGCTTCATAACTGGAGGCTTACGCCGAGCTTCCCTCTTCGATGGAGCAAATCAAGATCATGATTACTATCTGGCCCGTGCAGCCGGTCTGCGTTGTCTGGAAACATGTTTTCCTAAGGAGACCACAGAGGGACAATTACTGTCAGCTGAACTATTCAGCATGCTTTCCATGTGTAATCTGGCTCCGTGCCTCTGACCCACTGACCCCGAGCAGCAGCATGAGACTGGACCTCAAGCCCCTCTCCATTTTTCTCCCCCCCCCACACCCCTCCTATCCACCACAACTGAGGCACCCAAATATGCACTTTGCAAATGTCTGAAATAGTCACATAAAATGCTTATTCTGTGCAGTCTGTCGTGCCTCTGGCAAAATGAGCGTGCAGGAAGTTGTATGGATGTAAGTTTTGATGCCTTTGTACTCAAAAACTAACAGCAGAATTCTGGTTGTCTTACAGAAATGCATACTAATACAGCAATTATAAGAGGAAGAAAGTTGGACAGTATGGCAGTAGCAAATTCCCCTGGTGCTGTGGAACAAGGCTCTTTGTTGTTATGTAAAGGTTTCTGCGTGTAATTGCAGTGGATGTTTTGAAGGATTCATTATTTATATATTCCTGTGTTTTTTCTAAAGGAGCCTTCCAGGCTGCCGTTCCTGCAGGGAGACGTGGGGCTGAGAAGTGCTTAACTTCGTCACTGCACCACAATCAGGGCTGTAACCTTTGGCTGTTTAGTTCAGGTGGCCCAGGATGAATGTTCAGAAGCGCCACATGATCCTGAGCTAAAATCTTAGAATTCTAACAGCAGCTCCTGCACCAGTCAATCAGTCGGTCCTGTGTGATTTCAGCCTCAGTGATTTTGAGTTTTGGTGCATCCCAATGCCTTTTTGCCCACTGAAAGAGTAAAGAAAACAATGCAAGAGCACCTCTGACTCAGACTTCCAACGTAAAAACTTCCATTTCCCCTCAAAAATGCACATCATTATAACAGACAGGGTATATCACATTTGAATTTATGAAAAGCCCGAACCAAATGATCTAAATAGTTAGACAAAGCATGTAAATATTTGCAACACACATTTTTTATTCAGCTCTCATGGCTCTCTCTGACTAACTAGGGGCTGGTAGAATGCATAAGTGAGTGCTGTCTACAGATTGTATTTTGCCATCAGAGTAAACAGCGTGAGCCTCTTTTCCTCCCGGCACACATGTGCGCCTGCATGCACACGCTTGCACACACAGAAGGGGTGTGCCCTCAAGGTCCCCAGCACCCATGCACAACTTTTCTTGTCACCGCAGTCACAGACAAGAAGGGGAAAGGTGGGAGGAAGGGGATACAGATAGAGTGGAGGTAAGGAGTGATGGGGAGAGAGATTTGAGCTCAGGTGGGGCAGACGAGGGAGGGGAGAGGAGCGCCGCACACATGCTACCCTTCATGGTGCTCGTCTGCTCGGTAAACCCAGGCTTTTGTTGTTTCCCCTAGAGTGCAGGCGCGCAGACTCCCAGTCAGGAAGCTCGTCAATCTTTGCCACAACAGCACATAAATTAGTGCCCAAATTACTGTTACGCCAGCGGAGAAAGAGACACGGAGAGAGATGTCTTGTGCCGCGGTTTGGGAATATATCCTCCCCTCTCCTGCTCCCCTTCATAGAGGGTGTCAGAATGCACTTCAATAAAACAGTCAAGTAAATACAGGCAGAGACATGAAGAGAGAAGCCCCGCTGTGTTGTACAGGCATCTGGAGTTGGGCAGTGTTGAAATATTAATAGGCCTCACACACAAACAAACACAGAGATGTACGCATGAGTTCATCCAAAAAGCAGCCCAGGGCGACGGTCCAAGACCTGAGCTTCAGCAAAGTCACTGCACTGCTATGGAGAATAATAGGGAAAGGCTTAAAGAGCCCGTCTTTTGAAACGGAAATATCTCTTCAAATGTAGCTGGTCTCTGGTGAAGGGGGATCGTAGCTTAGGCAGCTAAATGATTGGAGGGGAATTAGCGAAAAAGAAGCATAGAGATATCAAAATGTGTCAATTATGTTGCTTTAATCCCTGTGGTCAGAGTATTTTTTGTTGACTTCAGCATGTTTATAGGTTGAATATGAGCTGTTTAAAGTGATGATATAGAGTTCTGGTCTGCAGGTGAATCTTTCTGTGCATAGCTTTGTGCTTTTTTTGTGCTAGAAACCAGCAAATGCCATTAGAACAGCTCTGTGGTAATATGCCAGCATATGCGATCCCTAAACAAATAACACATTTATACTCTTCTGCCTGTGTTTTCGCGCAACCACTGTCCTTTGCCGCTGACATTCAAATAACCTTTCTTCTGCTGCATAAATGGGAATAAAAAAGTATTGTGTTGTGCGACTTCACATGACAGCAGAGCCCTGGCAGATGAAAAGAGGCAGGATTGTGATTCCAGCTCTTGTTAGGCTGTCGTCTCTCTACAGCTAGATCTGACTGCCATGGGTATCTGTTTAGAGAAGACTCTGTTTATCAACCGACAGCTGATCTCCGGCACCAAATGGGGAGTTCATGTAGCAAAAAACGCATAGCAGCATATGATGATGGAGGAACATTTTGTCATGCACATTTGCCAGACAGTTCATGCTCCCCCTGCTACTTGTTTGTTGTGACCTTGTACAAACGTTGCATCGAAAATCTACTTTTGTTTAACAGTACCAACATCCGACCTTTGAGCCTTTGTAAGCTTTTGTTTGTTTTTTTATTGCAAAATACTTCCAAAGGAGCATGTATTAACACGGTTTGTTTGATGAAGAGGAATTGTTAATCTGTTCATAATGCTGCGCCCTGTCCAGTTCCTTACATAATCTCTGACATGATCCCACTGGCTTGCGTCACTCCATCATTGACAGCTGTCAACACAGCACAACAGACACACAGTGGAACACACTCGAACACCATCATGCAAAAGATAACAGCAAATGTGTTTTTAGCTCCGAATGCGTCACATGCTTCCTTTCAGTGCGATGTGTTGAACAGTAAAGAAGCCTTGATTTCAAACCTCATTTATTTGCACATCTATCATGAATCATCAGGCCATGAGAAAATGATTTAATGGTCCAATCAAGTAATGGGTTAAGCTCTCAGCATTATGACGGTAGCCTGGGCATGGGTCTGTAATGTAAGGGATAAACATAATCCTTCAACGTTATGTCAGTAGTCCAAGGGTTCAGTGGGAACAGCCAGGAGATTTGGACGAGTGATTTTCCATGTTTGCACAAGCCTGTGTGATTTTTTTGTTGCATTTTAATTTTTGTGCATGCTATATCAAACATTTGAGCAATATAATCCTAAAACAGTATGAAATAATTTAAAGAATGATTACTGGACACTTACTAAAATCTTTATTTTCACAGAAGAAGTTACACTTAGCAGATCCTGCGAAGTGCAAACTTATCTTTTCTTTGTCGCAAGCATTTACTGCATTATTATCACAATTTTATAATGTGTGGTGAATGACACTTTACATCATTTAATGGAGCAATGCAATATCTGCAGTGCATATGGAGGAAGGCTTCTGTCTTACAGTGTCTGTCTATATGATGCTAATAGTGAAATAAAGAGTGACAAGGCTGCTGTAAGCTCTTGGTGTGCATTTGTTGCATTGTTCTGGTTGTTCACATTAGACTGTCACTTTCCAGGGCCTGGACAGCATAGTATAGCCTTAGCAATGGGTTGATCTTGGGGCTGTGGAGAAGACAGTGAAGGGCACTGGGTGAACATGCAGAGGCCTAGCTGCCCCATTGTACATGTGCTCTGAGTGACACGTCATCCCCTCAAAGGGCCTGCTAGTGTGGTGAATCAGTGTCCTTGAACCGCTCAACCGCAGACAGACAAAGAGCAAGCTTTAGCATTCACTGTCTCCCCTCTCTGCCATGCCCATTGTCCAAGACGCCCACGCCAGGCTGTAGTGTCGCAAACAGGAAATCAGCCTTGAGCATCGCTGTCCGGCTCTTCTGGTTATGCGCGTGGTGTGATTGTGCTGCAGTGTGATTCACACATAATCTCGCCGTCTCAGCAGGTGTCTTTGAAGTGGCCTACGTGAAGAGGCCATCTCGCAGTGCTGTGAGGAGCGGCAGGCTGCTGGGATGGGCTTTTGCATGGCTGCCGGTCTAACTGTGCCTGGCTTTGATGTCGTAAACAGAGCAGGCAGGGCTGGCTGGCAGGGAAGAGGGCAGGCGGGCAGACAGACAGGCATGGAGGGAGGCGCAGTGAATGGGATCAGTGGCACTGCGCTGGTAGGGCTCAAGCGAGCCAGCAGCTGCCTGTTTCACACCAAGAAGCAGTTAACACCGCAGCTCATGTCAATAGATATTGACTGCCAGATTGGGAGTGCTTATAAGCACAGGCCTTTTTGTTTAACCGACTCCCCTGTGTGATTTCAGTTTAGATCATCCTCAGTGTCTCAAGTGTAGCTTAGAGTGCAGATGACCAGTCACTCAAGAGAACAAGTTGCACACTCATACAGTTATACCAATATTGACTCTAGCTGATGATGTTGGTGACTTCATGGTGTATTTCATTGCAATTGTGTCATAGCTCTGTATAATTCTCTTTCACTCCCCTCTCCACATCGTTTTGAAAGCAGCTTATCCCAGTGTGGAAATAACTATATGTTCAGACTGAGGTCTTTTCTCTCACAGGAACCAAAGAGCCTGCCTTAGCCGGCACAGAGACAAACCCTTTTTACTGCTGAGTGCACTGAGCATCCAGGGGCTTGTGCAGCGGTGGAGGGAGAGGGTGTTAGCTGGTGAGACTGTGTGCACTCAGGGCCTTCCTGCTGCAGATAGGGCTTTGTGAGGCATGCTTGTGTATGCGTACGCCTGCCCGGCCTGGCACCCCCGCGTCTCTGCTCCCACTGCTTTCACCTGATGTGGCACAGCCTCTGTCAGGCCTGAGCGAGCGCCCAGCCAGCTCCGTTTCTTCAGGAGGGATGAAGGCATCTCACAGCTATGCTGTGGGGGTGGGGAAGCTAGCAGCAGCCTAAGCCTGAAGCTATCAGAGGCTGGAGCTCTGAGCCAAAAGCCTGTGGGCTGGATGGGGTGGGTGGAAGCTTGGCTTAACTTGGCAAGACAACCATAGCCACAGCCCTGCACTGCCACCCAATGGCCGGGGCCTTTCACTGCAACCTTGAGTTCACAATAACCACAGCTAGTCATAATTACAGCACGCTTCAGTTGTTGTGAGTGCATGTCAGAACAAATTATGTAAGTAATGAGGCTGAAAATGCTAAAGGAGTTGAAACACACTGCACTGCTAATGCTCATGCAGGGAGAACACAAAAACAAACAATAGAGTGCACTCATACAGAGATAGACCTAACAGAAAAACAAGCGGCTGTGCACTGTAAGGAAAAGATTAATTATAAATTAACCCTCTCAGTTAGGTTGTCACAGTCCGCCTCCTGCGTGGATTTCACTCTAATCCGGGCCAACGAGGTGCAGTGCCCTCTATTGTATGTGCGAATCACAAATCGCAGGAGGTGTTGTCTGGAGGAGAATTAACCGTGCATGTTCTACCACTCCCTTTTGTTCATTTTACTCAAATGTAGGCTAATTCCATGTAAACATGGCCGGTCTTGTTGACTCCAGCAGCGCGAGGAGAACAGACACGAGTCCTGAATGAATAGAGTGTGGCTCCGGGGTTAGTGGATTAGAGGCTCTGTGTTAAGGGCCTCTCTCGGGCATGCCTCAGGGACAAGGACATTATCCACATGACACATTACAAGCTCTGAGGCAGATGATTAAAATGGGAAGGGATCTCTGGATTGAACCCGGGCAAGAGAACTTTTGATGTGATCAAACTAGTTTAAAGAGGTTGGATGTTAAGGTTTAAGAGGGACATTTGAAGCTCTACGTTTTCGGTAGAGACATTATAGCAGACAGTCAGGCCTAGCTGGAGGCGAGAGGCTGATGTAACACTTTGACATAGTGAATATATCACCACTTTTGAAAATTATTATTTTAATTTTTATTGCATCTTATTAAGGCAAGATTATTATATTCCTCTCCTAATTGGCATAGACGTGTGTTGCAATAGCTTGCTACACGTGCTCTGATTGGCTGGCTGCTTTGCTGGTTGAAGTAAAGCATTACATCGTGAGAAAATATCCCGCGGTGATCTTTCCTCGATTTAGATCAGATAGCAGAGCTCGTCTGGCGCTGCACTGCACTGCTGGGATAGAGGGACATAGATGTTGGAGATGAGGAGGAAGGCTGTGAGATAAAGATCTCTAGAGGGAAAAGGAGAGAGAGAGAAGAGGACAGAGAGAGAGAGAGAGGGGGGGGGGGGGGCATCAGTGGCTGCAGTGATAAAGCAGAGAGCAGAGGGACGAGCTGGGAGTTCTGCATCTCTGATGTCTGTGTGTTCTGTCTGTTCTGTTTCGTCGCCCTGTGGTCTGCTCCTGAAGAGAAGGCCTACGATGGATGAGGCCTGTCCTCTCTGTGCTTTTGTCCTCCATGGCGGCTGAATCGCACGCCTGTCAACAGCACAACACCACAGCCAGACACCCACTGAACACTTTTTCCATAGACAGACACACAACCACACGTTCCTACCAGCATCGGCCATGTTTTGATTCTACTTGGCCTTTAAGATTTACTCCTGGCTGGGGTTTTTAGGGTCTTGAAGTTTAAGTGGCTTCATGAAGTCAAGTTTTCCAGCAGAGAATGTGTGTAATCGTGCAGCCAAATAAGCCTTTGTCATCTCATAAGGCCAGAATTACTCCTAAGGTAGTATTTCAAGGTTTGTGGGTAGGTGGCGTTAGCTTACAGTATGCAAGTTGTGTTTGGGATACAAATTGACACAATGTTTACTTTAGCTGCTTAGGAGGATTTAAAATGGCTTCCCTGCCTTCACACACAGACACACACTCCTCTGTAAATATTCAGCTAATGCTCTCTGTGGAAGTGAGGATTCAAAAAGCACCGGATGAGATGTTTTTAGCAGCACAGTGCTCTTTCATGTACCAACATGGATCCATGGTGAGGCTGTTGTACGGTGACTTGTGACAGCAAAATGATGTTGCTTTTTTTTCTCATTTCTTTCATTCCCTTTTTCTTGTCTCCAGCTCAAATCGAAATAATTCCCTGCAAGATCTGTGGAGACAAATCATCAGGCATCCATTACGGCGTGATAACATGTGAAGGCTGTAAGGTAAGCACCAAGAGACTCTGTGTGTGTGTGTGTGTGTGTGTGTGTGTGTGTGTGTGTGTGTGTGTGTGTGTGTGTGTGTGTGTGTGTGTGTGTGTGTGTGTGTGTGTGTGTGTGTGTGTGTGTGTGTGTGTGTGTGTGTGTGTGTGTGTGTGTGACGGACAGGAGAGCTGCGTGAATGGGAAAGACGGGTAAAATTGAGGACGTAAAGAAAGTTGCTTGCAAGGAAAACGTTTGAAAATGTTGCTGTAGTTTGACGATGATTTTAAGAAGGGAGTGCGAAGTGTAAACACACAAAAGATGATCATTAAAGTGGTCAAACAGCGCACAGGACATCACAGAAAAGACACAATTAGGAGGACAAAGTCATTTCTCCGCCTTGCTCAGCCTTCCCTCCCAGGGACATGTCTTTTCACTGTTTTTTTTTCTTTCTGCTACTGCTGCAGCCTGCTCTTCTTGAAATAAAATGATCAAAAGGAGAGTGCTTTGAATTATAGCAGATTGTTGGCTGTTTGCTACAGTATTGCTTCCACTGAAGCTGCCTTTTGTACTGTTTCAAATGCACCAGCCATTCACTGTGAGGGGAATTTTGTGCTTAGAGTGTATTCTTGTCCCTGTGCTTGTCACCAGGCACATCATTAGCATTCCTCAGCCAGCCTGCACCTTTACTGTTTGCTCCTGTGAGTGTGTGTGTGTGTGTGAGAGAGAGAGAGAGAGAGAGAGAGAGAGAGAGAGAGAGAGAGAGGTTCCTTTCAGCTAGTCTTCCCACTGCTCCTCTCTCTCACACAGGAGCTGGAAGGAACAAAACACTAAAGAATAAACTGCTGAAATCCATCTTTAATGATTGCTAATTAGTTCAAGGCAGAGAGGCCTTTAATGATATGTGCGAGTAAAAAAAAGTTTGGACCATAAATCATAGCATTATTAAAGAGTGCTGCTTGTCACTGGCAGTTATAGCCTGTTTCCATAATAGCTTCCATTATAAAGCAACTTGGCAGCTGTCAGCTGTTTTCTTGTAATTAAACAGCCAATGAGCAGCTAATTAAGACATATGTGTATGGAGCAGTAGAGTGGGGCATGTTAATGATGTGCTGGAATCAATTCATTAAGTCAAAGGATGAGGAATCCAGTCGGTGTGCACCCGCAATCCTTTAGCACTGCACATGCCAGCACTACGTTAATCAACACTAATAACCCTGCTGAAGAAAAATACCATCCAGTGTTATCAGTCCTACCCAAACACTCCACCCTCCTGCTGCATTCACTGGTGAAACACAACGCTCTAACAGCCAGAAGAACACAAGCGCAGAATTGTTATTATCTAATCTGTTTGGTGGCTTTTAAATTATATGAACACCAGATATAACAATAAATGACCATTAATCTGCAATTCATTTTGTGATTTTGAAGACTTTGAAAACATGAATTGATCTTTCAGTCCCAGATCCTATTCTTCCACCCATAGTGGTAAGTCCAGTAACCTGAGGTGTTTCCATCCACAGGGCTTCTTCAGGAGGAGTCAGCAGAGCAATGCAGCGTACTCATGCCCCCGTCAGAAGAACTGCCTGATCGACCGCACCAGCCGCAACCGCTGCCAGCACTGCCGGCTGCAGAAGTGCCTGGCAGTGGGCATGTCCAGAGATGGTAAGTGCTTGATGGTGGAGGTGGGAGAATAAAGCAGTATGTTGGGGGGTGCAGGTAGTTCAAGCTCCTGTGTGGGCTGAAGTGTCTTTAGACCAGATTTGGAAACCGTCAAGGGAAGAAGGAATATTCCCATTTCAGCTGTCCATTTTCTGAACTATTGATCGTGTACATTTAATGCCCATCATTTAATTACATGCCACTACTGCTATAAAACCGTGAGTGTAGGTTGGATTTGAAGAATCAAATAGTAATAGTGTAGTAATCTGATCCAGAGTTCTTGTGTTACCAAAATGAAATTGGCCTCCAATTCCACCTAAAATGTGATGTGGCTTGTTTGCCAGTCAATGCACCTTTCCAATCCAATAATTAATCAACCCACCAAACACCTACCATTACAGGTAAATTATCATGTTACAAAAAGGAAGGTGATCTGTAGCAGAAGAGTGTTGTGTTTTTTCAAAGCTGGAAAAATAGCAGCATAAAACAACACTGAGCAGAAATCTTTTGTAACAGATTACCTCAATTCAAATGCCATTAGCACATACGCGTGCAACATAGTGTTAGGTGTTATTGTTATTTTGTCGTTTATTCATTAGACTACATTCGTGCTGGAAATGTAGTCTTGTTTGAGAGGCAGACAATACAGAAACAGATAATGACAGCCATTATTTCTCAGAGACAAAAACAGACTAAAAACATGGTGGCATGAACACACGCTAAGACTGCACTTTATTATGTTCATTGTCTGCCAGTAGCAGGTGATACTCGGTCTGTGGGACTAATTTGTTGCTTTGATAGAAACTAGGTTTGATGAAATAGGGGGTTGTTAGAGGTTGTCATTAGTGCTACTGCAGCTGAGATGCAGTAATGGGAGCACACAGGTGGGGATGTGTGCTGGAGGACTCCTGCTGCGCCAGGCTGGTCCAGACGAGCTGGTCCAGACTTTGCCGAGCTGTGAAGATTATTTTAGAGCGGAACAGATTTATTTTGTGTTTTGTTGTTATTCAGCACACTAGAATGAACACACACATGTAAAAAAGATCATACACGCACAGATGCCTGTTTAGGCGCACTACTTTGCTCTACACATGAATACATATAGTGATGAATATGAATGAGCACATAAGTACATTAGCACTTATAAATACCTTTGCATAGTCAAACACATTCTCACGTGCAAAGACATGCACACACATGCAGAGAAACACACATGGTCAGGACAGACGAAGGTGACTCTTGCCTTCACTCAACACACCAGAGCCCATCTGCCTGCCCTCTCCTCGCTGACACTTCATTCGCTTTCCACTGAGTGTAGACAAACACACTCACACACACACAAGCACACACACATACTCAGTGTGACCGGCTGACATACTGCCAGGCCCCCAGAACTCTGGCCAAGGAGTCTCATTCTTAGCAGCACTGTTTAGTCTGGAAACCTTGAAACAGGAGGCAGTAACTTAGCCTACCTCACGTCTGAATGGCCGGGAAGCTATTAGTCACTTCCCAATGGTGCCTCTGTACTTTAGAAGTTTTTCAATTGTAATCATCTCTGTCATTATAACTGGGCCTTCCTTACTGATGCTTTACATTTGTTTTGTTTTTGTTCCATCCATTTCATCAGGGTTTAGGTTATCAAGAGTTAGAAAACTGCAATAAAATTTCAAGGAATGCATCACTTCTGAAAATGTCTATAGGCCTCCAGGTGTTCAATACCGAAAATAATGTGATTCTTTGTTTAATTATCTTCAGTCCATCATATTATCTCTGTCTTATCACAGCGGTGAAGTTCGGCCGCATGTCAAAGAAGCAGCGAGACAGCCTGTACGCTGAGGTCCAGAAGCACCGGCTGCAGCAGCAGCAGCGCGAGCACCAACAACAGCCGGGTGAGGCGGAGCCACTCACACCCACCTATGGCCTCTCAGCCAATGGCCTCACAGAGCTCCATGACGACCTCAGCGGCTACATGGATGGTCACACCCCCGATGGCAGCAAACCAGACTCGGCGGTCAGCAGCTTCTATCTAGACATCCAGCCATCTCCTGACCAGTCAGGCCTGGACATCAACGGCATCAAACCAGAGCCCATCTGCGACTTTGCCCCTGGCTCTGGCTTCTTCCCTTACTGCTCCTTCACCAACGGAGAAACCTCCCCCACCGTGTCCATGGCTGAACTAGGTAAGGAGCAGGAGAGAGGCAGGGGGAGACAGGAGGAGAGACAGCAAAAAGGAGGAGGGGGGAGAACAACTCAACCGTGGGGCAAACGACACAAAGGTTGCTTAAAATAGCAGGAGGTTGGAGACTCATCTCCAACACTCATTAAAAGAGCCTCTTTTTTTGTAATTAGTTTCCATTAATTAGGGCCAATCAGGATCCAGCAGGGCAGGCGTCTGGGGAAATCATTTTTTTAGGCTCCCCTGTGCTTAGGAACTCCTTTTAACAGATGTGTTTTCAAAACCATTTAAATTCTTATACTCAATATTTCTCTCAGAGAAAATGTGACCTTTGTTTGAGTGAGTAACGTGGCGCCCCTCCTCCTCTCCATGCATTTGTGTCATAACTAGATTGGCTTTGCCTCAACCTTAAGTTATGAGCTTCCTGCAGGCGGTAAAAGGAAATGTCAACAAGCCTTTTCCCAGTCAAAAAAAGCCCACGCATATCCGCCTCTCCTCCTTCTTGAAATCTCAGTAAATAAATCTTCTTTTCCTGTGGCATATTTCATCGTCGGGGTCTTCACTTTCACATAGCCTTATGAGCAACATTCAGATCTCGACTGTGATCTTTTTTGGTTTGTGACGATGGTTGTGTTGCAGAGCATCTGGCCCAGAACATCTCTAAGTCGCACATGGAGACATGTCAGTACCTGAGGGAGGAGTTACAGCAGATGACCTGGCAGGCCTTCCTGCAGGAGGAGGTGGAGAGCTACCAGAACAAGGTAACCCGTTCATAACCACAACCACAGCAGTTACACTTATCAAATCCATTGTTTTCAAGCAGCTAACCCATTCTCTTGCCTTTTATGTCTTAGCCCCGGGAAGTCATGTGGCAGCTGTGTGCTATCAAAATAACAGAGGCCATTCAGTATGTGGTGGAGTTTGCCAAGCGCATCGACGGCTTCATGGAGCTCTGTCAGAATGATCAGATAGTGCTGCTGAAAGCAGGTATGACAGCCTGTCAACATGGCCCTGCTGCCGTCAAACTCACCCACACCAACCACCACCACCACCCCCCTCTGGCATTGTCACAAGGGCGTAGCTGACCTGACTGCACAAAAGCCTCCTCTTTACACGCACAGACAGTGTCACAGAAAGGAGACCCCACCCTGCCTGTTTCCTATGTCTGTCTCTGTCGCTCTCTATTCTCCTCTGTTCATTATATACAGTACTTAGCAGGGATGGACAAAGTATTAGATAAGCAGTGTGTTCCTGAGCTCTGATAATACCTATCAAGACGGCTGCCATTTCCCTCTCTCCTCCCTGACATCCACTATGTCTACTTATTCATATTGCTCTCATAAAGACTTACTTACAGAATATTTAATGCAGCTATGGCTCAGTGCACACACTGGCACCTATATTTATCCACAAATACAAATCCTGTCACAGATACCAACATACGGCACATGCAGGAAACAAACACCTCCCCTGGGTCTCTCCCTTAGTATTATTTACATTAGCACAGCCAATACGAATAATAAAGCAAAGACTGAGATCTCTTGTCAGACATGACATTTTAAAACAGGAGCTCTTCCCTCACAGGCAGTAATGGCTCATGTTACATTTTCTTGATCCTCTTATCCACTCCCACAGAGTGGTACAAATTGTAGGATGGGATATGTTCCCTACCTATCTTACTAAATAAAGCCTGAATTATAAAGCTGTGTCTCTACTGAATGGAGAGCAATTTTTACCTGGCATGTCATTATGGAAGAATAGCCTTCTGTTTCTGATATTATCATCTGCAGGCGTGTTTTTTTCCCCCCATCTGACTGCAGGCTTCTTTATTTAAAAGTGCTTGTGATACTTGTGTTCTAAAAGAAAAGCACAAAAGCACAATCATGTGTTTTGCATCCCTGACTGAAGTGAAACTGTGAGGAAAAACTAAGAAAAAAAGAAAAGAAACAAAGCTCAGATTCAGCATCTTGTTCCTGTCTGTCTCCACAGGCTCTTTGGAAGTTGTGTTTGTCAGAATGTGCCGTGCCTTTGACTCGCAAAACAACACCGTCTATTTTGATGGAAAGTATGCCGGACCTGATGTGTTCAAGTCATTAGGTAAGTGAAGCGGGGCGTGTGCGTGTGCGAGTTTGAATGAGCCTGAGTGTGTGTACTTGCATGCCGCTGTGTTCTTGTTGTAATAACCAGAATCAAAGTGTGTGCTGCTGTGCTCTGCACCATGCTAAAGGGTTGGAAGCAAACACGGAGCACTCATCCCTGCCTCACCTGGCATTGCTGTCTCTGCAACGGTTATTTATGGTAGAGCAGAGATGTTGGTGAGCTTCTGCTGCATATGGCTCCTGTAACTGTGGAATAAATAAAGCCAGACGGAGCGTCTTTAGGGAGAGTGCTATCAAAACCATCATTGATAGTCTGACATAAAACATTTCAAGCAAAAGCAAATAGCATTCGTGTTTGACTGCCATGACATTAGGAAGAGTCTCCACTATGGATTTCCTCACATTTCAAGCAGCCTTTTGATGAAGAAAATGTAAATATGTCCCAAAGTGGCAGTAGAAATGGAGAATTTTGTTTTGTGGGACAGGTTTACTGTTATTTATACCTCCCTGCCTATTTGTGTGTACATGTTTAAAGGAGGAACATGTGTATCCGTCCCAGCTCCCAGTGTCCTGTGTGTTCTGTACTGAGGGGTCCACAGCGGGGGAGGCAGAGTGATGGGCTTCCCGAGCCGCGGTGGCATCCGCCTGTCTCTCTCTATCCCCGATAATTGATTTAACTAAAAGCCTCAATAGTGACCTCATTTTGGCTTGCATAACACCACCCAACTGCCAAAAGTGACTCGTCTGGGAGGCAAAAACTCAGTAAAAGCATTGCCTGTTCTGCTTAAGACGCTCCCATGTGCTGTCAGCATGCCGCTCTTTTTCATTCCTTCCCCCTTCCTCTCCCCCTCCCTGTGTGCCTCTCTCCCAATAAAGATCAAGAGTGAGTGTTGTTCTTTGGTCTTCCTCATCCTAAGCCCTCTCTCTGTGTCCTTTGCTGTGGCAGGCTGTGACGACTTGATCAGCTCCGTCTTCGAGTTTGGGAAAAACTTGTGTTCTATGCACCTGTCTGAGGATGAGATCGCCCTGTTCTCCGCCTTTGTGTTGATGTCTGCTGGTAGGTGTCACTCACAGTGCAAAGGGAGAAAAAAGAGGCAGGCACACATTCACCACGACAAGGAGTGCTGTTGCCCTCCTGTTTTTCTCTATCAATTAATATCCTCCCCTGGTATCGCTGCAGCATTACTTTTCACATGAGCAAAGTTGACATTTGGAGACGCCTACATGTGCTTGTAAAGTCACAAAAATGTCTCGATTTACCTTTCAGACCGGTCTTGGCTCCAGGAGAAGGTGAAGGTGGAAAAACTCCAGCAGAAGATCCAACTGGCTCTCCAGCATGTCTTGCAGAAGAACCACAGAGAGGATGGTATACTTACAAAGGTACAGTGCGATACAGTGCACACTCCATCCATTATCCCTTAAAGTGGCTGTCTGCTCAGCATGCTCTACATTTGTAGTAATGTAATCTCCTACTGTTTAGATCTTTATCCACAAGCAATAGACTGCACATTCATAATGCTACATGAAGTGCATTTTATCAGTAGAGAAGTAGCAATTTATCAATTGTAGCAGCCCCATAATGTGAAGTGTCAAGTTTTGCTCGTGCCTGAGTGCTTGTCTCAATATTTACAAGTCTGTTTGGCCCTGTGTGAGCGGGAATACACTGTAGGGAGGAATGTTTTTCACTACCACTACTCCATGTCCTTGCCTCCCTGTGAATCTAAACAGCCTGTCTCCTCTCTCTCCACAGTTGATATGCAAAGTGTCGACACTGCGAGCGCTGTGCAGTAGGCATACAGAGAAGCTCACAGCTTTCAAAGCAATATACCCAGACATTGTGCGTGCCCACTTCCCCCCCTTATACAAGGAGCTGTTCGGATCAGACTTTGAGCAGTCCATGCCCGTTGACGGGTAGCAGCCCTGCCAGGTGCCAGTGTGCCCACCGTAGGGGAATGTGGAGGAGGAATCTGAGACACTTTATTGGTGCCCTGCACAAACCAGAGCGGACAGATGGCACGCTGTTCAACTTCTTCTTTTACATCGGACGGGAGGGCTTAGGGAGTTGATTCTCAAGGTTTACTTTATTGAATTTAGTTCTCGTTGGAAGAATTGTGAGACCCGACAGCCCATGGGACATGAAGAAGAGATGGGGACAAATAATTTCTGTCTGGCTGAACTTAACCCTTTTTTTGCACATTTCAAAATTTAATTTAAATTGTATTCATTTTATTATTTTCAACAGTATTAATTGCATCCCCCTGGTTATGATTTGTCCATACATCCGACTCACAATTCAATACACAAAGCACAAGTCAGTTTTGGATATAAAAGATGTCTCAAATTAGAAGATTAGTAAAACAGTACTAATAACCCTCCCAATTCAGATTGAACATTTTTGTATTCCAAACTTTTAATTGGCTTAACCCTCTCTACTTTACTGTATCCCAGAGTTAAAACAAAAAACTCCTACATGTGCACATTTTGGTCAAGTTCAGCCATGTTCTTTTCTCTTGTGTTCAGCTGTATCTTTTGGACAAAGTTCCTGGAATGAAAACTCACAGCAACTTTGAGGGAGGGTCTGTCGGCATGGTGATGCAATCGACACCTCTCTATGGACAATCGTTTAAAAAAGTTTGAAAAAAAAGAAACCTAGAATTCTGGTAATTCTAATGAAAACGCAATGATTTTAGCTGTCAAAGACTCCATCCACCATTGTTGCATAGTGAAATCATGTAAGGCCATCTGCTATTAATCCTTCTCTGGACAGGTTGCCCTGGAGAAGCACAGGGCACCAACACAATGAAAAGGGTCCATTCCACCTGTTTTATAATGTACTACAGGGTATATGGTCATAAGTACTTACTATACAGAAAAAAAGTAATGTTTATAGAATCTATTTTAAATAACATGTATGATATTAGTAGTTAGACCATTCTTAATTGTTGAATTGATAAGGCACTTTTATTTACACCTTTCTTTAATTTAAGACTTGTATATTTACCTAGTGATGTGTTGCATGTGCACAAGAAATACAAGTTGAACCATGGTCACAGAGGCTAGTCCTGGGAGCTACAGATGATACTGGTCTGGAAGTGTAAGGGCTTTCTGTTAGGACTGCTCGCTGGTTGGTGGACAAAAGAGGCACAGATGAGAAGGCAGGTTAGAGTCACTCCATCAGCTGTGTTACCTTGACAACACCTGTCAAAATGTAGCTCTGACACTCCTTTAAGGGAGCATGCACACACACACACACATACATTATTTCTGTTCTTTCTTGATCAAATCAAGGTGTTATATGGTGACATATGCAATATTTGTGATTATTTTATCATTTTGGTACTAATTTAACAGTTGAAAACTTCACATTTAATGTAAAGAGCACAAGAAAGCATAGAAACGAACATTACCACAGCCAGGTCTTACAAAAAGCAGTGAATATCCCCGTGTTTAGATCCCACATAGACTGTAATCCAACTCTTCCATCTAGTGGAAGGTAAAAGACACAGCAGGCAAACTAACAGCCTAACAAAGACACAGGGTCTAACCTAAAAGCACATTTACAGTATGAGCCTCTATCAAAATGTTTTTTTATTGTTTTTTTGTTGTTGTTTTTGAGTGACTTTATCTGCCTTCTCAGCACAGCCTCAGCCCAGCTACGCCACTACAGGGCACAGAAGGAACAGTGAAGGGTGGGGGGGAAGTGAATATTCAAAGCCTTGTCTGGTAGTAAAGCTTCTATTTTTGTAACACGTTTTGGTTTATAAACTCATGAAAGAGAAGGAGGGAGAGAAAAAGATGTCAGGTAGCACTTAACTATATTCCTGCAATAATTAGACTAGCCGTTGTTTGTATGATTAGGGGAGAAACGTAAAAATGGTAGGACAAGTGCTATTTTCAGAATGCTTTGTTGTTGTGTTTCTGTTTTGTTGAGTGTGTCTTTCTTGTCAGTGTGGTAGTAAAGTGGTTTTGAAAAAAAAAGAAGAGAAAAACCTCGTTGTGCCAAACAGTAGTCGTTGCTTCCGCTTTCCAGTCTACTCGTCTATTATGTAGAATGGATACCTAAGACATTCCAGCAATCTCAGTAGCGACTTCTTGAAATATCTTTCAAAAAACTGCAAAAAGGAACAAAAAAAAAAGACAAAAAAAAGATATCCCTTTAGAAACCCAACAAAGCATGTTAATACATCTGTCACCGACCCCTAACATAGAATCTAGTTGTTTGTCTTTTGTTTTCTGTTTGCACACGATCATTCCTCTGCCGTGCAATTTGTACAAGGCGTTGATGCCTTGTGCTGTCACCCCTCAGGGAAGAGTTTCTTTTGCGCTTTCTGTTTGAGAGGACATTTGTTTGTACTCATTAGATTTAATTTATGTTGTTTTTGTCAGGGATGTTCCATGAGAAATGGTTGAGGTTTGAATATTCATCACTTGAGTGGTTCAGAGTTTTTTTTTATTGACGTCCTTATGGGGACCTCCAGCCACTCAAAGGCCACTGCGGCCCTACGGTCAAGTTCAACAAAATGTCATTTCGAACAACACAAACCCCCATCGCATTTAAAAACAGCAGTTTTATCAGCACACAGCATATTGTCACACACACAAAAGAAAAACTGTTTTTGGTTTCAAATGGTGTCATCAGGGTCTTTAAAAAATGATAACCCTCTTTGTTAGAAAAACCAAATATTCTTATGCAATACTAAATCTGTTGTGTTTGGGTTGTAGTAGATATGCTGTACCTAAGTAATAATCTTTGTTAAGATCCAATGCTATTTGGATATGCACAAGCCCACTACGACTAGTAAACCTCAGTCTCCCAGCAAAACAAACCCAGTCTGGAACTCTGCTAGACAATCCAGGTTGAGAGGCTCAGTTTGTGGCCCAGGCAAGAGCAAGCGAAGAGGATGAGGTGTGTATGCTCAGGGAGGTAACAGATAGACCGAAGAAGCAGCTTGCAGAGCACTTGATCAGATGAATTAATGAGGTCTTTAAAAATCTCTTCAAAGCACTCATTTGATACGAGGAGGTGGCATAGCACACTGAACACACAGTGCAGCACTTACTGATCAGAAAAAGAAGGAAGAGATGGAGATTTGGCTGATTTTCTGTTATTTATTTGCAAAAAAAATTGGAAATCTTTAATTTTTCAAAGCTCTTTTAAAATGTTTAAAGATCACATCAAACAATTCAGTATTTTCTCAAAAGGTCTACTACCAACACGGTTTTTGTCTCTTGAAATGAAAACATTGTGTTCTATATAAAACAAGCGATACGCCTTGTGTTAAAATTACGGGTCTCTACAGTTCATCCTTTTGAATTGGCTTTCTTCGTTCAGCTGATTCAACTTATTCTCAGTCAAAAGCAAAAAGTAATAAAGCCACACTGCTCTGTTTTTAATCTTCTGGTATGGTTGTAATATTTGGCAGGATAGCAGAAGTCGCTCCTCAAACATGTGGAAACTTGTGTCAAATTATAAACTGCTCCTCCACACCGGCCTGTAAAGTGATGTCCTTCTGTGTATTATCACTTGAGATATCCCGAATTTAAGTAAGGGATCGATGCTAAGTGTGCGATTCAATCAGTGTATAGTATTCAGTAAAATGTGCTGGTCCTTCTGTCTCTGCTCTGTTGTCTGTTTGTAAAAAGCAATAGTGTGTGTGTGAATGTGTGTATGTGTTTGTTCTCACAGTGTGTGAATAAAATAAACCCCAGACAAGGCTTTAATAATTACAGAGGAACAGGGTTATGTGGACAAGGAGTGGTCTTGATTTTATGTTGGACTTTAAAAAAATAAAAAAGGTTTTTGGAAAAGCTGAGCTCAATCCATCCAAACATGATATGTGTAGGTTTTAAAAGCGTGACATCCTGCCTTCAACAATTCACAGGTCTGCAGAAAGCTGTGGGGAAACATTGACCAGCTTCACAGTGCAATCACGCTTCACCGTCGGTTCAGACAGCCAAATCTCAAATGAATGGAAATTAATTCTGGACTGGACTAAATTGTGAAAATGAAGTTTTCTCGACCCTAAATTGTGAAGATCAGAGTTATGTCATGCTTTAAGTTGGGCTGGAGTGTCGGTATGTTACCAAGAATTCTAAGTCAGTCATCACATTTGAACAGAACTCATCCTCCAAAGCACAGCTGATAAGGATTTATGACTTAAAAATACATTTAAGAATATAGTTTAAAAAAAAATAATACAAGAAAAGATGAAAAGCAACTTCTAGCCATAATCGAATGTCAAGCAATAATATATGTCTGTGTATTCTTTTCTTTTGGGATTCTTTTGTGCATAATAGTCTCTGAACATCTGCATGTAAATACACCTCTTATTTATCACTTTTTTTCCATTTCTTTCGTTGTGTCGATTCTTCCGTGGATGTTTTTGAGTTTCATCTGTATATTTGACCAGTTCTGTTCCCGGGTGGAGAACCAAGAACTCGATGGCCTGTATGATGTATATCTTATTTTCTCTCTCTCTTTCTCTCTCCCTCATTCTCGGCTGTTTATTCACCATATTTAATGTTATAATTGATCACGTGTATAAAGGTAGCTTTGTAATTTCTGTCTGTATAGGTAAGAGGAAAATACTGCTACTAAGGCCTACCCAGTGAAGATATTTATCTGTTTATCGATTACACCTTATTGTACGATAACTCGGTTTCTAGTTTGCTTCCCTCTTTTAGGATTAGTTTGGTAGAAATGGGGTATGCTGACATTTATTTTGTGTTGCCCTGATGTGTGGTGCTAGGTAAGTTAAGTTTGTGAACAAAGTATTGATTCCTAAGCCTAGCCGCCCTATTAGTTCATTCATTTCATTGCATATTAATGTATTATTGATATTAGGACTCAATAAATAATAATGATAATGAAAATGATAGTGGTAAAATGTACCCAGCCAGTACCTGTATCAGTGTGCTCGTCTTGGGATAAGGCACTTATTTCCTTCTGACTTATAGCAAAGCTAGTATCTGCTAATTAACAAACTATTTAAGGTTGCTTTTTCGGGTTTTTGGAGAAATGCTAATATTCAAACTCAAACAGCAGTATTGTGTTTTTCTTTGTCTGATTGTATAAAAACCACTCACTGAGGCTATAGTTTGTCAGGTTTTTAAGATACTTAATATTTACCTCTTGTGTCTGCATAGTTCTTCACCTGATGCAGGAAAGTGGTGCTTTGATTTGATGAAACAGAGCCTCGCTGGGCTTTTGTTATCCCCCGTTTTAGACTATCCTGAAAGTGGTTTAAACCTTTTTTGCACCACATGAAGTGTTACAAATGTCTATGACAGAATTGCCATTTGAGGACAAAGTTGACCTTTTCTCTCCACTCTGTAGCAAATATCAGTGAGAATATGCTTGCAATAATCTACAACGTATCACACTGAGTGCCTCTCGGTGTAACAAGATGCATACATGGTTCTGATTGTCTTCTTTTTTCTTTTTTTTTCGTGGTTTTTCCAGACGTGTTCTGAAGTGACAATGTATTTTGTACATGAGGAGGATAAATTCTCACTCGCAGGCTTTTTTCAGATTCTTTCTTTATGTGATGTTGGTCATTTTCACGTGGGTTAATGCGTCAATGTTTTTGATGATCCGTTTCCAGTGTACATGTCACCCCTCACCTTATTTGATGAACATAACTGGGAAGAAGTTTGTTTCATGTCCATTTTGAGTCCAATAAATGTTTGCAGATAACAAGACAGAAAAATACACCTGCACTTTTTTTGATCAGGCAAAAACTTACAGGCAATCCACATTTCTGTTTAGTGTTTTTTTTTTCTGATTTCATCGAAGAACAGATTTATTGACGCATTGTATATCAAGTATTTGTATGTGTTTGTAAAAGATGCAAACACCACATCTGGATTTCTTTGATGTTCTGTGTTCAATGTACGCTCAGTCAGTCGGGGTAACTTAACATGAAGGGTGGGTGGAGCAGGGGTGGATTCTTCTTCTTTTCTTTTTTTTCATGCAAATGCCGTTCCATTTATGGGAAAAGCCCCTAAACTGTGTGTGGTTGTCACAATTTCTAAGTCACACGTTTGCTACTGATGTTATAATGGGGACAGATGATCATGTACCTTTTTATCCAGCTCTTTTGAACTCCTTTTAGCAGGTAGTCTATTCACAAACGTAGTTTTGCTCCTTCTTGTCTGATTCTTAAATATGAAAATAAGTATTTTGATTCATTTTGTAAATACAGCTGTAAAGAAAAATAAGAAATTTAATGTTGTCTTTTAAATACTTTTCATTCTAATATGAATGTTGTTATATTGTACTTAGAAACTGTACCTTTAATATTACCTTTATTAAAAGTGCATTGGACACATCGATTTTAGATGTGCTTTATGTGCTGTTATCCCATAATAAAATTTACCGCTTGTAATGGGCTTTTATTTTCTGGCTCTTATTCTGTCTCTGTTGTTCTCTCTTTATCTTCATCTCATTCTCTTTTAATCAAAACTAATATTACTGTATATTTTTGATTCATAATAAGTTCGGAAGACCTTGCTGTCTTATTAAGTGTTACAGTATTTATTCAGAGGTAGCCTCTAATCTCCAAAAACTATGAAATCATTACAATTCAATAAGTCAATACTTACTGCCAAATCTTCTCAAACGACAAAGGAAGCAAGAGTATGCCATTTGTTTTTCACCACAGTCAAAAGTGTATTTCATTATTTCAGAAAACATACCAGCCTAAGACGTGTTTTCTCAGACATACACTGTAACAGTGCAAATACATCTCTGGCCAAATGTGCACACGACTGCAATATGATTACTTATTTGTAGTTGAAGCCATGAGATATATCATTCTTTATTGTCCCACAAGGGGAAATTTGATTTGTAGCAGGAGCACAGCAGAAGACAACAAACACAAGAACAACATCACTGTAAAATCTAAAATAGAACAAAGTTAAACAAGCAGACAACACAACAATATGTAAAAACAATATATAACATCGCAATAAAATCAGTCAAGAGCTCAGACCAAAATTGGAATTCCTACCAAGTTAGTAAAGTGCAAAGAGGAGGTGTGCAAATGTGCAGTTAAAGTGCAAAAGAGCAACCAAAGGACTAGTATATTTATTGCAACAGGGACAAATGAGACCTGGAGTCTTTAAGTTTTTCCTCACAGGAGCTCTAAAACGACGACCTGAGGGTAAAAGCTCAAACTCACTGTGAAGTGGGTGATTTGAGCAGACAAGTACAGCCTTAGCTCTCCTCAGGACCTGCTGGTTATGAATGGTCAGAAGCCCAGTCTGACACCTCCCTGATATTTAGCTTCTTGTTTAAACAAGCCTTCCACTCAAATTCAGACATTAATGTTCTTGTTAAAGGATTCAACAATTATAATATAATTATTTTAGTAACAGGCTTTGGTTCTGTATAAACTATCAGGGCCTACAGATATCTCACTTGAGTTAGGGATTATTTAATTTCTTTTTTTTTTGGAGCTGGAAATTATATCTTTACATTTACTTACAGGCCCTCTTAGTTCAACTCTGATGAGTGATTAGGGGTTCATATTTTACTTTAAAAAAAGTAATAGTAAGTAATAATAAGTAATAGTCTGTGTTCCTTGCTTGATATATAATCGAAATTGCAGCTAAGGTTTATGAAGAACAAACGATGTAGGCTATTCATTCGACAGTAATAAGTAAACTGAACAGTTTTCATCTAACCACCTAGAGTACTGAATGATTGCTTCTTGTACCTTTTAGAAAAGAGAATAGTTTTTAAACAGAAAAGATGACATACCGAAAACAAAGACATTTGAATTACTTCTCTTTCAGCCGGACTGGAGCTCGGTTACTGAGGACCAAAATAAAACTAAAACAAAGAGTCTAAATGGATAAATGGACACAGTAAATATGCAGATCAATTGACGGTAGCGTCCACAGGGGGGCGGGAACGTACAACAAGCGCCTGAATGTCAACATAATTTCACCCGACGAAGAAGAAGGTCAACTGCCAAACGTTTTTAAACACTGGCCAGATAAGGCTAAATGACTTCTTTACAATAACCTAGATGTTGTGATTTCTGAGGACCAAGTAGCTGTAACAATAATGGAGCTGGTGTGGTAAGTTATACTTTGACAGCAAACTTTTGAAGACTGTCACCGTGGTTGATTTTCATTTTTGGCAGCTCAACTTACTAAACTAGCATCTTCAGTTCGTGCTCAGAGAGTTAGCGCACAGTGCTAATATAGCTAGCCTAAATGCTAACGAAAAGTTTTCTGTTGTGTTGTAAGAAAAGTGCTCTTTACCCGTATCATAATAACATCTCACATCTCACTGGCTGTGTAGCTGTTATTCTACGTCGCATATATAACACAAGTCTGAACATGGGAAAGCGTTGTTGAGACCATAGACTGTAAATATATATGAAAAGATTGAGACAGGTGCACCGGGGCAAACAATCAATGAACATTTAAACCTGTTGCATGTTCAGCATTATTTTTGAGACGTTTAAAAATATATATATATTTTAAGCCAACAAGGAGTCATGTAGCAGTTAAATAAAGTCAAATACTCTGAAATATTATAAATGTTGGTTAGCAAACTGAAAACAAAGTCTGTGTAGAGATGTAAACATACTACAAGCTGTAATAGTTTTCATTTCTGTTTTAAATGAAAGAACATGTGAGTGAATGCAGTGAAGCATGGTTTTTATAATTATAAGATAACCCTCATGAACACACACGTGTTTTTCTCTGGACTATTTTATCATGAATGACATTTCATAATTTTTGACAGAACTTCTTTAAAGTTGGGCAGTACAAAAACAGTTTCAGGATATTCATTACAAAAACAACAGTTTACATCTATTAACATGTGTCGTAAATCCTGTCATGGCCTCTTTCTCTTTTTAAATAATTTGTAGCTGGGTAAAATTGTTTGATGAGTTTAATATAAAGTTCCTTAATAAGACTGTTTCCAATTTGTACATGGTACGAGTCTAACAACGAGGTCGGGTGTTCTGGCTGTGCTGGGTTTTGATGGTTGAAACAGGAAGTTGTCACTTGATAATGTGTGAGATTAAGAAACTACCTCTGCTATGTTAGGATCATTGCTTCAAGAAGGTTTTGTGAACACTTGTTCTTGTCCATTTGTGCTGTTGTACTTTTAACTTTCTGGATGCTCAACTGGTATAAAAGAAAGTTTATGATACATTTATTTGACTCTCTTCATTCCAGTAAATCATCCACTGAACGTGTGTTTGGTTTATAGAGTGGTAAATAAAGATGAACACATTATTATAGAGCCTTCATAAACAGAGCTACATGTATGTTGTAACAAAATGGTATGCAATCATTTATAACAATCTGAATTTCTTTATCCTTGTGTGAAATTCATTCTAATTGGTTATACAGAATAAAGGCTTAGGCTGTTATTGATGCTGCAGTGCAGTAGCTAAAATGTTTGAGATTTGAGATGTTCTTTCTGTTGATGATGCTTTAGCCAACAGGTCTCAGGTGGATTTGATTAGTCATCTAAGCAAGTCTAGCTGAGACGAAACCAAGACTTCTTTCTGAATAGTGTCATGTTTTACAGACTCTTCATGTTTGTATACTTTATATTATAACACAGAGTAATGGTTGAATGTTTGGGCACTGTATACTTTAATATCATGTGTATTTTCTCATCCTAATGGAAGGGAGGACCCTCCAGTCCCTGAGGCTCCTTTCTTTACCCGGGATCTCTATGACAAATATTCACTTGCGCCTAACATCAGAGAACTATGGGCCTCTCTCCAAAGGTTTGTCAATAGATTAACATATCAAGAACTACAACAGTTCTGGGATATATTTAAAAGACGAACTATTTAGTGTTTATCTAACATGATCTTTTCCTCGTTTTTTTTTTTTGTATCCTTCCCCCAGTCCTGTAGAAAACTCCAACATGAAACATGAGAGGGATGCTAGTGCTGCAAGAGCTTCTTGCTTTTCGTCCAAAGAAGAAGTTTCAGAGTTTAAAGACAACAGTAACATCAGCAAGGAAGAGTCGTGTTTGTACAGTAATGATGGTGAGGACAATGAAGCAGATGATGCTTTTCCTGATCCCAGACTGCCCTACCCGTGTTTGTCCAGTCTGTCCAGCCATCAGCACAGGATATATCTTGACTGTTTGATCAATAAGAAAACAAGGGATACTCCACAGGTAACAGCATTCACTCATTACTGGTATTTTATGCATTTCTTTTTTTCATGCTTCAACACATAATCTGCTCTAACATTTCAGGCCTTACAGGCACGAGTGAACACGGAAGTAATGGAGTTCACAAGGTACTTACAGGATGTCGCCAAAATGTGTGCTGATGACTACTACTTCTTATCACAGGGAGCCAGGCAATATTCAGAGGTAATGATGCTACAAAGATCCAACCTGTTGTCACATCTGGGTATAAATGTGTTAAAACACAGAGTCTGATTTATCTTTCAGGATTTCTTCCGGGGCTGTTTGGAGTGCATTACGACATATCCTCAGCTCTACCAGATCCATGAGATGACTAGTTTGACAGGGGGGACATTTAACCCGGGGCTCACGCTGACCTTTGAAAAACAGCTGCTAATCATGGTAATGTACTTTACAAGTCCTACGATCACGCAGATACTATTCAAGTCTCAAAAGTGTAGGATCACTTCACATCCTTCTTTGTTCATTAAGGCCACTGTCCAGTTTTCTATTGAACCTTTTACCATGAAGCCGTGTGTTGTGCAGAATCAGCCTTTGTGATTTGTTGATTCACTTCCCTAATTCCCATCTTTGTACCCTTTTATTTCTCCAGGGCAATGTGGATATTACCGACCACAAGATAGTGCCTACTGATGCACAGCTTGCATCGGATTATCAGAGTGTTTCATCAGAGAATCCTCCAGCTAAAAAAGCTAAGGACATGCACGCTGTAAGCAATTGTCTCGCTTTTTTAATTACTCTGATTAAAAAAAAAGTCACAAAGATTTTTTACTGCTAGAATGGGATTCATGACCGCAGGTCTATTGTAACTCTGTTTCAGCTCTTGCAGTTTTCACAAAAGACACCAGAGGGTGTTCATGTCTTGCTCAGCAAAACCAGTGCTAATTAAGTTTCTGAAACATGGCAAGTCACACCCAGTAGTACTGGCAAGGTCCAGTTTATTGTATGAAGTTGTGTGGTTAGTTTTGTGGGTTTTGAACGATACAGTAGATTTTCTATTAGTGTGACCACGTCCCTTTTTTTTTTCTCTACAGACAATCAGTGATGATAGTAACGCCAAAACCCTGTGTGATCGCTACGAGCCCCATGTGTGTCTGACTCGAGATGCTCTTGTCAGGCTGCTAGACAACCATGGCCCTGGCTTTGGAGAGCAATGGGAACTGCCTGTTTGGGTTAAATGCAAACAAGAGAAAGGTACGGCATCATAATTCAAGCCTTTAGGCTGTAATGGTGGGTGTTTGATATTTAAGCTTGCACTCAACAGATGAAACAGGGACATGCGAACACATGCCAGTCCCCGCTTTTTCCTCTCACTCCTCTTTGTTGCTGTTCACTTTAATCCGCTAAAAATAGCCAACATGTAAGATAATAAAGCCAGACATTAGGATATGGGAAATGGACTTCTTTTTTTTACTATAAACATATCTTCTTAGTTGTTTTTTAATGTTCAATATAAGATCCACCCATTTCATCTTAACCTGCTAAATAGCAGAATAGAAAAAAAAAATAGAATCTCAAAATAAAGATCAATACATATATTAAACAAGGTCATTGCATTCAATATAAAAACAACATTGGGAGTACACATAAGGATTTGCATTGTCTACTCTGTTACTGGGAGATGAGACATTTGAATGTTCTTTTTTTAAAGAAATACAGTAGTAATGAAAGGTGATATCTCACATAGTGTATTGACACTGAGTAGCCTCGTGGTGGCACTGTTTCACAAATTCTTTGTTTCATGTGTCTTATTTACAGGCAGCAGTCAGAAGAAGACTGTGTATGTAGACTCTCCACTTTTGAAGACTGAAATGACAGTGAGGGAGAGGAGTCATTTCTTCCATGAGGAGAGTTTAAAGCTTTCCATTAATAAGAATGGAAGTAACAAAGTTTTCCATTTAATGACAGAGCTTCCTGCAGGCGAGCAGCAACCCTCACCGGTATGTTGACATACATATAGATATGAAGCTGCACCTGCAATCATGCACTTAACTCATATTTCACCAGAACAATGATTCTTTATTTGTGTTTTGGATAGGAGAATTCAAAAAGGGAATTAGTGTCTTTTGAAAGTGGTCTTGACTTTGATGTGGATCTCACTAACCTGGAGACATTTGGGGAGACAATGCCGACTAAAACCTCCAAGATGAAAAAGATGCAGACTGAGCAGGATGCATCCATAAGTCAAAAAGCTGCAATTACCTCACCTTTAAGTACGAGTACAAGGTCAGGGGAGCATCTTGTAAATTCCTGCAGCAGTTCACAAGAAGAGATGGACATGTGTTTGACGGATATGAACGATCACACGACAGAGACAACTCAGCCAGTTGTTTGTGATGTCACTGAGCCAAAGACTGAACTTATGAGACCGGACTCCTCTCAGGAAAGTGACAAAGATCAGATTTTTGCGGAGGACTCAGATGATGAGAAGCTGGTCATTGACGATCTTGTGTCTCCTGCCACGACACCTACAATACAAGCTAAGCTTAGAACCACACCGTGCTCTGCAGACTCCCTGAGTACACCTGCCTCTGAGCCTGGATCTGTAAACTCAGAGTCATTTTCCCCTCAAAAAGGTAAAAGGCAGGGGCGACAACCTAAAAGAACAAAGGCAGCACCCAGCAGGTCTGGTGACCAGCTGGGTGAGATCCTGCGCATGCAGACAGCTATGTTCAACACTGCTAGTGACACAGCAAAACAATCCACAATATCTCCAGAGACCAAGACTCCAACCCAATGTACAGGAACCCCAGTCCACTCCCACCAAACATCTCTGGTCAAGCCTTGTGTGACCTCATATTTGGAGAGAAGCCAGAACGAGGAGAGAGAGACCTGCACTGCACCTCAGGAATCTACACCTGCAGCCAAGTTTACTTCTACAGAGAGCAGAAGTCGGTGTCAAATAAGTTTCACATTTTTAAGGATTTAAGTTGTTTATGTGCTTGGTTAACATCTAGAACATTGTAACTCATTGAACACAGAAATACTCTCAGAAGACCTGCAGGCTGGTGCCGAGGATGAACAAGATTACGAGCCTCCAGAGGAAGGAAACTGTTCTATAAGCTCTACAGTCTGCAGGATTTGTTGCTCATGGTGCGCAGCTCTGTTTCACTGACCCATTCCAGAAATGTTGGCTGTACCCAAAACCAGGTAATAATAAAACATTTATTCGGATCATTCTTTTCAAAAACAAGCTACAAAGTGCTTTACATTTAAAACATGCAAAAAAATGTAAAAACACACTTTTACAAATAATAAAACTGATAAACAAAGCAAAAAAACAAACGAGTAAATAAGACCCGAACAGAAGTACACAACAACAACGACATTGAGTTTGCCTGCCTGACATCTCAAGGCAGTTACTGTAGTTCCACAGCTGTGGGGCCCGAACTGCAAAGGCTCAGCCACCTTTTGTGAGCAGTCGAGTTTTAGAAGCTAGTAGGACCCTGATGGAGGCTGTCAGGCAGCGATCAGGCTCATAGGGAGTTAGCAGATAACAGATAAATGGTGGGGCAACAAGCAACCAGATCTTTAAATCAATTCTAAACATCACAGGTACACAATGGTCTTTACACATCCTTAATCATTCAGAGTTTCATCTTACATTTTTAGGTTTTAACTGCTCTCTTTCTGACTCTTCTTTTCTCCTTTTAACAGTACGTGCCCGTGCATGTCCTGCCAAAGCTTGAGTACCAGTTGTGTTATGGTGTTGAGTGTTTAAGCAGCAGTGAGGCCTGCCAGCTGTGGACTGAGACAACGCTCCACTCCAGCACTGTCTCCTACATAGGTAAAATGTTAACTTGTGTTTCTATTCCTTCTAAATGCATTTGGAAATCAAGAAAGTGATTTTCCAAACTACTCTCAGAATTAGGAGTTTTTCCCTTTGTCTTTAATTTTCAATATAATTGCCAGGAGAGTAGTCACAGTAGTATTTATGTGGATTAAACAGAAAGAGAAAAAGTTCCCCTCTTTCCCTCTCGTCCACATGGCAGATCCTCCCACAAACCAACGGAATAGTCTTTAGATGACTCACCGCCCTGCTGTGACTGTGTACTGATTGAGTTTACTTTGTTGCCATAGCTGCAGTCATGCTTGATTGTGGGGAATTACAAAGAAAGCAGTGTGCCGAGCTCAGCTAAATGTTGTTTTCAACATCAGTTAGACTCTCCTAATGCTGATTGTCGACTTACACATGCTCCTTAACTGGAGTGTAAGATTTACAAGAGACTCTTCCTTTTTGTTTACTAGGTCGGTTTGTTGAGTAGTTTATGTGTTGGCTGGTAACGTACGTCATCCTCTACCCAGGAGTCCCAACATATCACCCATTTCTAAGCTGTGTTCTGTAAACTGACACACTGTCAACATCAGTGAGACTGTCAGTTCAACAAGCTTGTATTCTGTTTCTACAGTTAGCCTTACTGCTACGAAAAGCTGTGCAAACAATGTGGACATTTCCCTGAATCAAATGTATTGAGCTTTGACAGTTTCATAAACGTCTCATTTATTAAGCTAATGTTTAAGAGTGTGAATGGTCTTGCCCCAGAACTGGTCAGTTGGATGATTTGAAAACACTCCAGTAAAGGAGTGACGACCGGAGGTGCAGTTAGTGAAGTCTGCAGACCAGCAGAGCGCAAGACAGCATTTGGCCAGTCCTCTTTCTCAGTTAAAGGCCAAAAGATTTGGAATACCCTCCAATCAGAAATTAGAAACATTAAGTGACTCCAAAGCTTTTAGTAACCCGGCGAAGCAACGGCTTAAACAGAGGCAGATCTGCAAACACTAAATTACACGTGTAATGTAGCACAGCCACTTCTCTTTTCTTTTTGTTTGTTCATTGTTGTTATTTCAGTTATCGTTCTTAATTCTCATTCTTAGTCTTTATCATCAATCTGCCTGTCTGTGTCTGCTTTTCTGTTTGTTTTTATGTATCTATGTCTACTGCAGTCATCAGTTTTTATGTCTGATTTACCGTGTTGTTCTATCACGTGTGTTATTTCCTAAAAGCCAACCCAGGGACAAGGACTGCAAATTAGCCATGGACAGAAGTCCTAAATATGTTGAATCTGTTGGACTTTAATTTAGATGTAACAATGCCTCCATGTATTGTCCCTGACAAAAACTGATGAGTAAATAAAATAAATCAGTTATTGAAGACACTGACTGTTTTAAAGGGAAATGTTTTGTTTCAAAAAGAGTCCATTCTTTTTTAGTTTATTTCTGATTTGAAAAGGCATAGCCAGATAGACTAAATTGAACATGTAGGATTATGCTATGGGAGCAGCTGATCAAAGACTTCCTTCTGTGCTTAGTGGATCATGGTTCAGCATGTGGTTTATCATGTGGCTCTTCTATTTGTGTATTTATGGCTGTGGTTGCAGGCTCTGAAACAGTCCGTAAGTGAAGGAAGGCCCTGTTGAAATAAGCAGGATTAACAATCATGAGTGGGAGGCAGCGAAGGAGACAGGACCAACAAGCATTTCTTACCTCCCACTCAAGCTTTGTAACAACGCTGGCAAACCATCACAGACTAATTACTTTATAAGCACCATGAATGGCATTGATGATGAAGTGAAGCTCTCGATGTGTGCGCTCATTAGCTCTTGTTCTTTTTCCCGGTGTCTCTCTCACGCTCCTTTGTCTTGTTCCCTGTAGCTCACATCAATGCATTCACATCAAAAGTAGCTCTGCTGAGAAAGCTGCCTGACGCCTGGAAACGGAACATCTCGTGTGGGTTCAAGTGAGTGTCACTGCTACAGATGTGTGCAGATGATTAGGATTTAGGTAATCACCCCTCTCTGATTAAGTCACCGGTTAAAGGTTTTCATTTGGGAGTCAGTCAGTACGTTATAAATAATCCAACCTATTGGTCTTCTGTAGCCGTCAATGAATGCTTTTGTCATCTGAAATGGTGTTGAAATGTACATTTCTGCCAAAGTAGGGAAGCTTTGACATGGTGATCTCTCTTTTCAATCCACAGGCCTTCCAAGTCACTCAATGTCCTGCACCACCTCCTGAAAAAACTAACTGGGTAAGCTCGTCATGACATACAGTATGTTTTTGTAGATTATTTGTTCTAAGCCTAAACAATCATTTTGTAAGTATAACATTTGTAAACACTGTTAGATAAAAGGCTGGATTTGAATATTTTGACCTAATTTCCAAGCTTTTTATTCATTTGTCTTAATAAACACTAATGTCATTGATTGAATGTACAATCCCAGTTTCTAAAAGGGTTTGGTCTTAGTTGGTTAACATCTGCAGATGAGTTGTCGGTGCACATCTGTCTGCACCCCCAGTTTAAGATGATGAAATGATTGTACAGTCAGGTCTGACAGACACCCTCAAGCTAAAGATGTGACGTTAGTCTGCCCTCATGTTTGTGTTTGAGAATTACTCAATAGATTGCTTAACGACGCACAATAGATGCGTCACCTTTTGCTTTCTTAAGGCTCTGTTCATCTACCTTCACCTACAAAGAATCCCTGAGAGTGCTACAACATGTTTCAGTGGGTGGAGTTTGACTTTAACACACCATCAATGTCTTGATTTGTGTTTTTTTTTTTTTTTTTTGTAGGTTAGATGAAGGACAGTACCTGATTACACACGAGGCTGGTAAACCCTTTGTTACCTTATTAAAAGCAGCTCAGGGAAAAGTGAGTCGGGGGTCTTACAACCTGCAGCAGGCCCACAGCACTGTCCCGAAGCCCCCAGCCTCTGACCTTGTACCCTGGATACCTGTTGATCCAGCGGTGGTCCTTCCCTTCCATCAGAAGCATGGCCGTGTCCCCTGCACCTTTCCTATAACACCCATGTCGAAGGTTTGTACCTTGTATATGACACTCTGGAAAAAAATGAACAGCAATGACCATGGCACGGAAAAGTGGACTATTAAAATGTGTTTCTTGGTTAAAGTGTAGGAAGTCCACATCTTTTATTAGACACAGGGATTCTCCAAAAGCCAAGATCGCAGTCTCCCACTAAGTTGTGGTAATTGTAAAGCCCTCTGCATTCTCATAACTGACAGGCTGAACCAGCAAACCACTGCATAGTTTGACTGCAGAAGCCCAAAACCAACAACAGGGACAAAAGACAGCAGAGAAATATCAGCAGCAGCTCAGCAGGTTTTAATGGTGTACACTCTGCAAGATTCATCGGATGTATGACATTCTTCATAGCAAAGACATCAACACATCTCTTGACTCTTCAAACAGTAAATGAAACAAGTTTTCAACTGGGCGTTTCTGTTGTAAACCCTTACCTTTGACCTTTTAACTTTTAGAATATACATAAAAACATTGTATCGTGCTTTGTAGAATTTAGCCAGAGTTACTTAAAGATATAAAAATGTTGACCTTCCTTTGTCCTTCCAGAAGTATAGCCATGGAGCTGGACATGCCAACAACAACCTGAAAACAGGATGTAAAAAGAAGAAGAATCGAGCAGCGAAACGTAAGAAATATATTAAAAAGCTAATTAAGAAGTCCATTTAAAATCCTACGTGAGAGGATTAAATCATGTCCAAATCATTTCACATCATGTTAGGTCAGTCAGATGAGGAGCTGGACCTGTACTAGAAAGGAAGTTAATGACAATGTCTGGGATTTCATTCTGGAAAAACACTGAATGCTAAAGCACTTTTATTGTACAGAATCTTTGTATTTTTTTGTGTGAAAAAAAGTTTGTTTTGTTTGTTGTAAAGATTTGTAAAAAGTGAAACAATAAACTTTTTCCAAGTGCTCATGCATGAGTATAATTATTGCACAATAAGTTAATGTGTTTTTCTTGCCTGGACTGGGTTCAGGTAGGATTAGACATCACCTTCAAAATTTCCCTTGAAGGAACAGAGCTGAGTGTAAACTTCGAACAAAGCTTCAGAAGTGAACGCCTCCAGTGGCTTCTTGTGAAACAGAGTGGAGTCACATGGGCATGAAAAGGGGAGGAAAAATGAGTCAGAGGTGAAAAAAGGGAAGTGTTTTCCTGTGTCTGAAAAGTTTACCCTAACACACTTCCATTCCACTTATACATTACCCGGACACATCTTTACATCATCCCAACTTTTACAACCAAGGTAAGTTCAGTCTGATTATGTAGGATCATGCAAACAAACTAGCTGAAAGTGTTATTGAGTCAGCTTTCACACTTCTGGAAGGTTGAAGAGGAATTTTTTAACTTGCAGCTATGAGTCATCATGAAGTGATTTCCACAAAGTCTTCATTCAATCTGTGTACAGATGTGTTTTCTTGAGTTTAGTTTAAGTTAGAAAGTAACTCCTGCTCTCCAGCTTGAGCTCTCCAACCAGTTTCCTTGTGTGTATAATATGTACTCAGTTATCATACCAGACGGGAGCACAGGAGCAATTATTTCAGGGTGTGTCTCATTTGGGTTCTTTTAAGGATGTGTGAACAAGGATTTGAGAGAGTTAGTGAATTGTCAGAAGAATTAAACCATTGTAATAGAAACGTCCTTGAATGTGATTTGACACAGAAGAAGAAACTAAGTTCAGTCTCTTAAGATGACTAAGTATTTCCATAATCAACAACTTAAATGAAGTTCTTCTACATTTATTTAAATGAAGAAGAAACTATTCCTGAGTGGTTTCAGTGATTGTATCTTAAGACAGAAACAAACATGACCTCTATCTAAAGGTGTGCATGGTTAAGAAGAGTCAGTGATAGGATTACATTGATTTCATTACAAGACGTTATGATGCTCAGTCTATCTTTCACAGAAAGAGCTAGAGCGTACTGATCGTCCTTTTTTTCGCAGGAAAGACAAAATGGCTTTGGTATCAGAGTTTCTGGGACAGCTGTGTCTGAACGTTGGGGTAAGGTTTAGTTTTTAGTGTTTTTCTTTTATGATGCAATTCCTATTCAATAAATACCAGATATGATGCATACTGTTTATTTTAAGATGAAATAAATGTTATCATTTCTCTGAAACCACAGACCCACGAACCCAAATTCCCCACCGTGGTACCTGCTGTTGACTTTGACCCAGTCAAAGATGCTGCCAGAATAGAGACGGCCATCAAAACCAAAGGTAAGGTAGAGTTAGTACAAGTTGCTCAGAAAAAGTCTGTGCTTGCTTTTGCAGCTTCTCTGTTCAGATGAGTTGCTGGTATTTTTGAGTCAGCGTCCTGGCTTAAAATGCTTTGACCATACTGGGAACACCTCCAAGTCTGCGCCTCAGAGCTGGCAGAGATCTGGTCTCTTTTGGCCGAGTGACTGAGAGGGATTGGCAAAGGACAGGCCGCTAACTCTTTAAACTTCTTTTTCAGACTAATATAAAGCATAATCCTCACCTGTTAAAGTTTTGCCCCGCAGTGCAAAGTCGGACTTACAATGCCTCAAACTTTTTCCATCAAAGTCAATTTATGAACCAGTCCGCCCAGTAAACTCTTAAAATGTCATGTGGATCCAACACATTACTGATAGTCTTTCCTCCATTATCCTGAGTAGTTGTTATTTCGTCTCACCTGTGTTTATTTTTGAATTCTCACATTAGGAGTGGATGAACAGACCATCATTGACGTCCTCACAAAGCGGACCTACTCACAAAGGAGAGAAATTGCTTTTGCATATGAACAGCGGGCCAAGAAGGTATATTCAACGTTAAAATAAAACACAATTCTTCACAGATCTAAAACGATACTTATCCAGTACATTCATGTAATGCTGGTATATTTGTAGGACATGATCACAGCCCTGAAGGGGGCGCTGTCTGGCTCTCTGGAAACAGTGATCCTTGGACTGATGAAGAGCACGACTCAGTTTGATGCGTCAGAGATCCGAGGATCTATCAAGGTAAACCACGTTGATTGTTATCTGTGGTGCTCATCATGTGTGGATTCCACTGAAGGGTTACACTGCCCTCTACTGGAGAGTGTACTTATTGCTACACCCCAATTATAATCTTCATTGTGTGTTTAATGTATACCAGTACCATGAATGAGAAGTGACAGAGTTGTGTCTCTTTAGGGCTTAGGAACTGATGAAGAAACCCTGGTTGAGATTCTGTGCTCACGCAGCAATGATGAGCTGGTGGAGATCAAGAAAGTCTACAATCAGTGTAAGTACAGAAACATCCCAGGCTCATACGTTTCTATGATGTAATACCTCACCCATAGCTTGTTGTGCTGTCGTTTTATCCTGCACTAGAAGGCTACCTAAGTTTTCATTTTGTTTTATTCTATGCACATCCTGTAAAGCATTTGTAACCTTGTTTAGAGAAGTGCTATATAAATAAAGTTATTATTACTATTGTTGAGGGGGCTAAATATCTAAATTGTAACTTTGATTTCCCAGTGTTCGGGAAGGAACTGGAAAAAGATGTGTCAGGTGACACCTCTGGCCATTTTGCTAAGCTGCTCCTGGCTCTGGTGCAGGTGAAGTTCGTTGTACCAGAATTTTGATTATATGAACACTATAAACAGCAGAGATGGATCTGTCATGAGTCGAGTCTTATTTCTTTGCAGACCAAAAGAGCAGCACCAACCGCTGTGGTAGACTACGAAAAAATTGATGAAGATGCCAGAGTAAGTTGTTCAATTTGATCTTTGTTGCTGAAACACAACATGACTCCCCTTAAAGACAGTTTTTCTTTTAATTCAATATGTTTCTTTAACTTAAAGGATACCAACGATGAATGTGGTCAATTGTTCTTGATCAAGAAAAGATCAATGTGAAATTGTTACTTATAATTCTGTACCTTTTTTTTCTGCTTTCTCTTTCTTTAAGTTTTGTTTCATATTTTTTTTTAAAGAAGAACTATTTACTTTAGAGGTTCAGTACTTAAATCATGACATTTCTGTTGTTTGCTCGTGTGATTTTACCCCAAAACCTTCTCATTGAAGTTATTTCAATTTACCAAACAGCCAAGTCCCTGCAAAATCTACCGTATCGGTTTAAAAACACGGGAAATGCTGGTCAAATTTGGTCAATTTTACTGCAGACTTTGATGATAGTACTGTACTTAGAATCCTTAATATTTAAAAGAAGTAACACAGCTCTTAATGAAGTAGTCGTAGTGTTTATTCCTGTTCTGTTAATTCAACTCAGGCACTGTATGACGCTGGAGTAAAGATTAAAGGAACTGATGTGGCAACCTGGATCTCAATCATGTCTGAGAGGAGCGTGTCCCACCTGAAAAAAGGTGAGTTTACTTGTTTTCTCCCTCGACATTGTTACTCTACTACTCCATCATTTATCAGATGTGTCCGTCATTAACTGGTCAGTATTTGTTCTCTCTGCTTGTTAGTGTTTGAGAGGTACAGGAGTTACAGCCCGTACGACATGCAGGAAAGCATTGTGAAAGAAGTTAAAGGAGACTTGCAAAACTCCTTCCTGGCATTAGGTACATTTGATTCAATTTAGTATTATTATTACATAATTACACTTTTTATCTGTTATATGAACAAAATAATTCAAGTTGTTGTTTTCTGAATCACTTTAAAAATATAATAGAAAATCATAAATCAAATTTGCGTTTTTTTGTGGATATTTATTTTGTCTCTCTTTTGTTCCAGTTCAATGCTTTGAAAACAAACAGCTGTATTTTGCCAACAGACTGAATCATGCCATGAAGGTAGTAACACGTCTGTTCTTTCTTCTTGTTGAAATGTGGCTCTTCTGAGGGCCAGACTGCATAGCTAGACTTATTTGAACAGATGTACGAAGCTTGTGAAAGTGAATTTTTGCTGCAGGAACACCAGAATCCAAAGTTTGCAAAAGTTGACTAAAGCAGCTGATGCAACACCGTTGTAAGACAAGTTCAGAGCATGCACAACTGAAGTTAGTGCTGACTTGTGCTCGTCTGCTCAGGGTAAAGGAGCCAAAGACAAGATATTGACCAGAATCATCGTGTCACGCTGTGAGGTGGACTTGAAGAAAATCTGCTCCGATTACAAAACCAACTTTGGACAGTCTCTGCAAAAGACTATTATGGTAAGTGAATAATTAATGCTTGACTCAGTTCTATTACTGATTCTTTATTCTATCACGCAGACCCTCTGACATGCTTTCTCTCTGCAGGAACACACCAAGGGAGACTACCAGAAGGTTCTGCTTGGCCTGTGTGGACCAGAAGAGTAAAATTGAACCATGAGAGTCAAAGGAGAGGTGGGCTATCAGGAATATCACATTTGAAAACAAAAACATTCATACTTTTTTTTTAAAAACACAATTGAATGCGACATTCAGTGAGATGAATTGATGTTTGTCAGATATGAAGAATCTGAATGAATCCTACCTTTGTTATACGAAAACAGAAATAAAGTGTTGTTCCTTCTAGTGTGTCTTTACTTGATGTTTACGTAGATGGCCATTAGAGGGCGCTATAGTCATATTTAAAGCAACAGCAAACAGCTCAGACTCGACAGTCTCAGGACGTTGATATCTGACACTAAAAAATAAAAACAAATCTTAATATTTGATCTCAAATGACATTTTTGTATTTGATTATGAGCTTTTTTCCTTTTTATGATAATTTGAAAAGAAATAAAATATGTGAAAACGTCTATGCAAACAAAGTACCTTTTATTTGCACTAAGGATGAAAACTGATTTGCAGCTTATGAAATACAAACATTGTGCTTGCAATGAGTGCATTTATATTGAAAACTGCAGCTGCAATGTTTGCAAACTTGAATATTTGCAACTTTATTAAAATACAGATATTTATGGTCCATTCAAAATCTTCTCATACAAACTATTATAAGAAATCGTCTTTATTTTCCCCACTATGAGGTTCCATCAAGATGATTTAATCATAAGTGTGTTTTTCTGTGTTTGTTTGGTGCTAATATTTTAATTAAAAATGTTAATTTTACCCCTGGCAAAGTTGATTTGCATACCACTAAACAAGCGTCTATACAGTGTGTTTCTGCTGTTTAGTTTGTGGTCTCTCAGGATGAAATAACCACCACAGTGTTGTCAAGGCATTTCTACTGAAGTATAAGAAAAAATGGCCCCAAAAGACGAGATCGGTTCTGCTGATCACAGCGATGAGGAAAAGGATGTGAGGGGGAGCGCACAGATTTAATAACCTTATGAAAATAAAGCGGTGTACTGCGGCTCAAATACGAAGATCATCTATTATTGAGAAGAGTCGCCTGATAAAATAATGCTTCTGTCTAATGTTTTAACTGGTTGAGTAGCTAAGGAGAGGAATGGCTTCACTTTTTAACAAGGCATCAGATTTATGATCATTTTATAATAATATTGATGAGAACATTAGCCCTTTGTGATGGTTTATGTTTATAGGCAATAAAAAAAATATATAGCGTAAAGTAAGGTAAAACAGTATTTTGCAAAGCAGGGAGGGAGATTTATGTGTGAATATGGGGACAGATTAATCTCTGCATCATAAAGATGAGAGTACCACCATATTTTTCCCTTTTTTATATGGATGTACAACATGCTGTTCTGTTCAAGGCCGGCCCGTGGGGACCTCCAGAAAACCCAAGGGGAACTCTCTTCTCAATTGAAACGATGCAATTTACTGTCCCAAACACTGGCACTTCATCATTCAGAGGACTTTAACCCCATGAATGTCAAACACAGAGCATGCTGGGAAGGAGATGGAATACCTCGCATTACCATAACAACTAGATCCAAATGACAGCCACTCAGGAGCCTAAAAGGTGAAGAATTATACCTCGTAATCACCTAATAACGTTTGAACTTGAGAAGAGATTTCTAGATGACTTTCTGTTTACCAGTGACCACTCCCAGCTGTCAGGATGGTGTATCATGGTGGTTTTAGCCTCGCAGTTCGGACTAATCCTGATTCTTTCTCTAATACTTGTCCCAGTTACATTGAACATGTGGAAATGCTCCCCCACTTCACCTCAGAGACGAAGCCCAGGCGGTGCTGCAGGCATCCAGCAGCATTAAAGTTTCACAGTACAGCTGTATAGCTGCTGCCGCCCCGCCAGACATAGCAACTGCACATTGGGAAGGTATTAGTTTGTTGCTTTTTATTAATTTATCGCATTGAACACAACTCGCAACTTCGAGAACCGACAGCTTCTTTCTCCTCGTCTCCCCCTCTTCGACACATCTGAACCCAGCCCAGTTTGTCTCTGCAGAGCACCAAAGGGTGTTTAATTATAGAGCAGTGGGCCACCAAGGTCTTCTTTTAATTGTGTGCATCTGTGTGTGTTTGTGTGTGTGTGTTTGCCTGCAGCTCTATAGGTCGCAGGCATACTCTTAAATGAGAACTCCTACAGGCTAAGCTGGAGGAGCCGCTCCCTCAACTACAGAGCCCAGAGAGTCACAGTTTGATTAATATTTTCTTAATTATCACTATTTAATTCAGCTGAAGCACAGCATCTTCAGTTGAAGCGTGGCCTTTGTCTCTGTGATGCTGCATCTCCTGGCTCGTTAGTGGCACGGAGAGATCCTGTATATGGTAAATAAGAGGGGTATTTTTTTGTCTTGTGCTACTGCCCCAGGGAGAGCTGGCACTACACTGAAGGACATCTCTTTCTGAGGAATAGCGCTGTGCTGATGTTTCTCCGCTCAGACCGCAGAGCCGGATCCTCCGCCTCTGGCGTCGTCAGGCCTGCTTCCTTTTGTGAGACTCAAACTGAGACAGCAGCAAAGGCAGAGGAGCGGCGTGCACTCGTCATGCCATCAGGCTGCCTCCTTTGTACAGCACACTGGTAATTGAAACAACATAAGAGAGCAGAAGAAGGCCTGTCTCCTCCTCTTGGGTTCTGGCTGCAGTCAGTCCATCTGCAGACACACAAAAAAAAAGACACATAGAGAAGTTTCTAAAAGAGCTTTGTGTACATGCAACACAATTTCTGTCTTTGAAGAGTTTAGCTTCTGTCAGCTTCCAAAAAACCTTCTGAAGAAGGTTCTACTCAATGCACACTATGAGTGTCCTGCTGTAATTCGGCCTTCTTATGACAATGATCACACATTAGGTGAAGGTTTCTTTAACTGTAAATCAATCATCTCTGATAGTAGTCACAATCCAGTTTGTTAAAAAGCCTGGAGACAGGAGCAGACTTCTCGATCATATCAGCAGTATTTGATGCTCAGGGCTGGACTGGATGCTGACTTTTCTCTTTGCTTGAAGCTTCCCTTTTCATTTCCACGTGCCGAGTGAATGAGAATACCCTGTGGCTTGTTAACCTACACGCTGTCTTTCTGTATCCTCTGTCTCCTTTCCTTCAGTTTTGTCCACAGAGACACATCTCATCCCCTGTGCCTGCTTGCCAGCACTGTTTTGATCCACCTGGTTTGATCAAACATCCGACACAGGTTATGGAAGCACTTGGTTTTTATATAACACAAGCTGCATGTACTGTATGCAAACTGTGTGTGTACAGTTTAATCTTTCTATGGGCCTCCAGCCAGATGCACTAATGATAATTTTCGGAGAAGAGGTTGTAATATGTCTGGCCCCAGCGTCAGCAGCTCCTTTGTTGTTTGCACATGCTGCTGGATCAGTTTTTGTGTGTGTACTTTGCAGCGATAGAACTGGAAAGGACGAGGACAGTCTATATCAGCGTGGCATATTAATGTTTATTTACACCATGCCTAATAAGATGTGTGCTCTGCAACAAGGTGAGGCAGAATGATGGCGGGTAATTAAACTGCTTTGCTTTAGATTCATCCATTATCCATACTCAAGCCTGCATACATAATGTAATAATGTAAAATAAGGCTTGTTGCTGCAGCCGATGAGGTGACCATTCTGGGCTGTTTCATCCCCGTAAATCAATACTGCGTGTCACAGCAGAACAAAATGTATAGAGATCTGTGCGATAAATTCAGGGATCGTCAAAATATGTGTTCAGAAGTGAGGGAGATATGACCCTTTACATAATGCAGGAAAACAAGCACACTCAATTTGTGCTCCAGTGTTTTGCTTCCACCTCTTACCTGTTGGAGGTTTCTGAAATGCATGAGTTGGTCTCTATTCCATATTGTCATGATGCTTAATCCCATCTTGTGAAAGCAGAGACTGGCCACTGGACCCTATGCATGCACACACACACACACACACACACACACACACACACACACACAAACACAGCCTCACCTTCATGCAAGAGATTGAAATCAGCTAGGCAGACACTCAAGCATGAACCAAATGTCAGCGACAAGCCACAGGGAGAGAAGAGGAGCTTGTGTTAATTATTACAGAGAGAAATCATACTATTCCACCTGCGAGACAAGCTGCCCAGGATATCTGTGGATCAGGAAGTCATTTTCTCTTTTTCCCTCCTGGGATAAAACAAGAGGAGACACAATTCCAATGAGTAGGTCTTTAAAAGCAGTGATTAACTTTGTGATGGACGTGTTTTTTTTTATTCTTATCAACTTGTGCAGCTGTGCTGTGTGTACTTCTCTAAAGGGAATTATAACAATATAATAAAGGAAGGGCAGAAAATCCATGGAAAGAGAAGCAAGTTGGAGAAAACTGCAGAGTTCTTTTGTTCATCAAATGTCACAGAATTACAGACCTTGTTTGAAGCCAGACGGCGAAGCTCTGCCTCCTCTGACAGGAGAAATGCAAAGTTTTGGAAAGGTGTCTACAAATGTCTTCCCTGCGCAACGCTACTCTCTCATTTGATTTTGAACGTGCAGGGGGAAAAAAAGCCTTCTTTTTCTTCTGACAACACGTTTCCCCTGTGACACTTAACCTTTGGAGATTTCCCGTTCTCTCTGATCATTCACTGTTTGGCTCATGTTAATTAACCCTGGGGCACACTAGAGAGATGTAGGCTTTGAAGCAGAGGTAGAAGGAAAAAAAATAAGAAAGAAGTGAAATGATTTGGTTGTTTTCTGTTTCTTTTAAAGGTGATTCATTCCCCTCTCCATGCGAGAGTCTTGGTGGTGCCAGTGAGGATGGTGAGTGGCGTGGGTGTTGGAAAGGATGGAATATGGTTTGTGTCGCTGTCAGCGTTCGTCTCTTCTCTCTCTGTGAGGAACTTGGCCGGAGCAGCCTGACCTCCCTCAGGTGGCCATGGATATGGAAATCAGTTCAAAAATAGAACACAAGATGATTTTCATAGCCTTCAGCTCCCCCAAAAAGAAAGACGGATTTTTGTCTGTTTCTTTTCATTCTTTTTAGCTCCTGGCAGAAATGGTCTTTTCTGCACTTGTTTGAAATACACAAAGCACGTTTCTTGGTGAAAAGTGCCACTGGTGGCAGGCAGAGCAATATCGCCTGAGCCCAAAGAAAGTGCTGTGCATGTGAAATCATCCTGTTAACCGTTTCACTGCTTGTATATCCTCTCTTTGGAGTAAAGAGTGTGATCAAACAGCAGTCTAACCTCTGGCCTTCATCGCTCTTGTCATCCTCAAATGTAGGTACAGCTATAAATACACTCTCTGCCTTACACAGGTGACAAGGTACAAGTATTCTGGCATTTTGAACTCTTAAAGGCTCTTCTCTCTTTTTTTTTCTTAAAGCAGAAATGGGTTGAAATCTAGCACTCAAAAAAACAGTGGAAATATTCATGAGGAAAATCCGCTGGTGAAGACGCACCGCAGCACAACCAGAGGCTCTATTCTGCAGGTTCTCGGGGCAAATCTGTTCCTGTGCTTCTTCTATCTGACGCTTGTCTAAAGCACATAAAGACAAAGACAGGAAGTATGATTAGCCACGGAGAATGGGAGTGCAGCGCTCCCTCCAGGATAAGTCTTGAGGTGGGACTGATCAAAGCGATGCCCAGAGACAGATGGAGACTGAAGCAGCACTTTTCAATGGCTATCTCTGCCTTGAGAAAGAGAGGGGGGGTTCTATACATGTTTCTCTTTAGACGATTCTGCTGGAAAGTTGTTCTTATTTTGTTAGAGAACAATAGATTCAACAACACTGTTTGGCTAAAACTATTATTTTCATTGTGAACAAAACAGTTGATTATATTCTTAATAATCCAATCAGTCAAAAAGGATGTCACCACATGTCTTTTTATCCACAACCCATACGCAGTTTACTGTAACAGCTGAAGATAGTTCTATTAAAGAAGCTTGAAGCAGATAAAACTGATTTCTATTTAATAACTCAAACCGATTTATTGACTTTAAAAAATATTGGAATTTGATATAAAAGTTGGCTGTGGATTCAGCTATAAATCCAACAGCAACTGTTAATCCTCTCATTGTTAAACTGTGAACTATAACTCAGTGTTCTGTTTTCTTGTGGCTAATAAGTTAGATGTTGGTAAAATTGATATAAACTTTATAATCGTGATTTAGTGGATGTTTCAGTGTCTGAGAGAAGTATTTCAAAATGAGGTCAGATAGGAATTCCTGTCTAGGTCAAGGTTTTCTTTTTCATTTTTAAACACTTAGGAGTTTCCCATCACAGTTATCATCTTCAGACTACACACTTTATTTTATTGTGTCTCTCTTCATCATTGTCGGTTTTATTTCCGTGGTTCAGTCCACAGATTTTTACGATTTCAGCATCCCGCCTGTTAGTTCCGCCTGCTTTAATATACAGACTAAGAAATGTCACATGTACCAACTTAACAGGCTTCTTGTCCTTTCAAGTGCGCCCAGTGTCTTTTAGTCAAGGAGAAAAAGAGATGCAGGTACATTCGGCCGGCCTGAGGGTTTACGAGTGGAAGCGGAAGGCCTCGTCTGATAATTGTGACGGACAGAGTGTGATGAGATGGGATCATTAAAGAGCTGTTTAAAGCAGAGCAGACCTGAGAGTGCTGATATCAAAAAGACGACTTTGATTCCTGGGCCCCGAACACTTAAAGGTGTTGCAGTGACAGCCGCATACTGCATCGGGTTTCATTGTTTTCTTCTGTTGGAAGTTTCTCCACTTTCATCATCAATATTTGATTTTTCTGCTACCTCCTCGTGTGTGTGCACACTTAGCCCTGACTGTTTATTTCCCCACATATGTTGATATTATATAGCATATATGGAATTGGTCTTTTTAGGCACCCTGTATTTTTCATCACCATACAGATGGTGAAAGTAAGCAAAAGATAACTTCATTAATGTGATTCAGTCTTCATGTTCCTCCAGCAAAGCTTTACAGCAGAGCTTACACACTGTTTATTCATATATTGTTAACATTTTGGCAATGGCCAGACAACCATCACTATGCGTATTCATAAAAGCACAAATTTGAATTTCTGCCTCGGCCTGTAAGCCTCTAAACTAGGAGACTAAATATATACTTACATTTTATTTCAAAGAGGAAAAAAAATCCTCTCTGGCAAAAAACCGGCTGGCTATGAAGAACTTTACTCAAGGATAGGAAGCACATCATTAAAACAGGGCAGAAATATTAAAAAGGGGGGATATGAAAGCATGAAGATCTACTCGCCTTTGGCTACTCCGACTCGCTTCAAAAACGTCTTGAGATCTTTCCCTCCCTCAGACCTGCACTCTCCCTTGTTATTTGACTTTATTTGCTGGCTTCACACTGATTTGAGCAGCAGAGTTTCCCCCTAAATAATCAATCACACACAGCCTCTTAAAGGCAAAAGGATCCCTATAAGGAGGCTCTTTTTTTACTGCATGCATCATAAACACAAGACAGAGTAAAGGGCACAAGTGCTGAGTCCCTTCATGTCTGCTTGACACCTCAGATGTCATCAAAGTCCATAAAGTCAGTGTGTCCTCAAACGCATCCCGAGTCCGTGGCCTTGTTGGCCTAATTATAACACACAAAAATCTGAATGCTGAGAGGGGAGTGTAGGTATGAAGTAATTACCTGTGTTTGCCACCCTCTGACTGCCTTTTGTCTCTCATCTTCTGTGACACGGATGTCTGCCGTGCTGTCAGCTCGGACCTAAAGACGAGACCTGAGTGAGGCACATTAACACATTACTCCCACTCCCTCATGGATAATGGAACAAGGTTTTCATTTGAATGATAAACAAAATGACTTGGAGACAGTGTGAAGATCACTGGCACCTGCCCCTCCCTGCTGCCATGCAAAGCTGAATATTATGCAAAACAAGAAGCAAAGATTTTTTTTTTTTGGGGTGTCCTGTGAACTCATCCGTGTATCTCCCAGGCATGTTGGACAATTATGAGTCTGCAGAAGTAACCCCACCTTGCTAATGGTATACAGTGTTGTGTTCACTGTCCTTTTATCAGAGCATGGCGACTTTCAATTGCAAAGTTCTTCATTGAACCCCTGTGTTCTCCATATTAGCATAAAAACTCAAGGCCTTAATGAGAAACAACAAAGCACAAACGGCCTCTATGTGTCCACGCTGATAAATAATTCTCCACCTTATCCAAACAATCAAATCAAATAAGAGAAAATTAAATATTGACGCGCCGAAAGCACACAAAGTAAATATATATTCATTTGTAAGGGAAAGAGTATACGACAGCACATAGCTGCAGTGCTGTTTATTTTCATTTATGAAGACTTTCAAATCAAAACAAACGGAAGTTATTTTAGTTTATTTGGTTGCCAATAAACAGCTGCGGGGAATGTTGTTCTGCAGTGACGCTCCGACTGAAAAAAAGGTATTTCAAGTCTCCTAAAATCTACGGCGGTGCAGCTCGCACATCGCTGCCATGCTTGAAGAGTGCCTCCTCAGAACTGAGTCTAAAAAGGGAGCATTGAATATATATTGGTTAACATCCTTTAACGGCAGCTACAATTAATGTGTGAAGCTGTGCTTGAATCCCACTTTGTGCCATACACCTGCCAATCACCGTGTTTGTAGAGCTAGATCACAGTGTTGTTTTTCTATTGTATGCAGCTATGTACTTACTTCCACTAGTGTAAAAAAGATTGTATTTACTGCTCTTTTGAAGATGAGGCGGAGCTGCACAAGCTGTGCAAAGACTTGCAAATTGCAAAAAGGAAAAAGGAAGGGGAGAAAGGGAATGTGGGGTTGGAAAAGCAAACTGTGTCTTTAGTGTTATGTTTGTGTGTGGGTGCTGAAAGTCAGGCAAAGTATTCCCATCTTTCAGCTCTAAAGATTTGTTTTTTTTTCTGTACCCACATCATCTTGTTTGTGCTTAGCTGACAGGAGAGGAAACTGGCATCCCTCTCTACAGCTTTGGCCAAGCTCCTCTTAAACTTGATGAATAGTGTCCTTAAAAAGATTATATACCTCACCTGAAACAAAAAGGTGAGACCAGTTTTCTGATATCAACAAATACAAATTGAACTTGTATCCCAAATCTACCATTTGTCTCAAATCCAACCCAATAATCAGAACCCAAGATCTCTGTTTAATTGACTTTCAGCATCTAATTTCCCTGCATGTCTAAAGCAGCCTTTGGTGTTCTTCACTCTCTGCAGGGAATCTGAGCAGTTCAGGCTTTGCAGCTCTCCAGTGGTTTTAGCGGTGTATCCAGAGAGGTGCCAATCCAGACGTCTCAAGAACCTTTCTGAGGAAGAGCCTGAGAGGCACAGGCAGACTCAAGTCCCTGGTTAGGACATGCTGCCGTCTTTTATCAATGTTGACCAGCCAGACTCCTTGTGGCTCCTGCACGGCTGCATCAGGGAGCGTCTCAAATCCCTATTCTTTGTGATCTCAGGTCAGTAGATGCACTACATTTCCACCATGAGAATCGAGACAAAGGAAATACTCTGAAGGTATGTAAAGAGGAGAAACTGTGAACTTGTTCATTTTTCCCCTGGTAATGAGTTCACAATTTGTTTCTCCTAAGATGCAACGAAAACGCTCTTGTTTGTCCTCAAAGAGGACAGGTTGAAAGTCCCAGTCAAGTTTGTCAAATCATCCTGATTCGATGCAATCTTAGTTGACATAATTTCAATTATTTCCAGGCTGCGTCGGGGAGGTGAGGATTAAAAAGATAACACATAGGCTTTTATGTATAGGCCACTTTGCTAATTAGATGGATTAAAATGTGCTCTGCGAAGGGAATTAATTTGCAAGTGAATGGCAGTTAGCAGGCAAACGTGAACAACAAATGACACAAACCCCTGAGGGTATTGCATGGTTAGTTTGGTACAATTTAGAAATTACACAAGTCGTTTACTAAATAACAGCCTCATTTTTCCCTCAACTGCATTCTTCAGTGGCTCACTGTCAGATGTGTTGAAAATAGGTTAGTCTATTCCAACGAACCAAGCCTCCTGGTAGCACCACTCACTGCAGTAATAGATCGCCATTTATAATTCATGAGGTGGCTACTCCCCCAAGTTAATTTTGCCCAAGGCTCTGTTTACTTCTGCTTTGTACTTTGTTTAAAGTCAGTTGTTGACAACTCTTGTACATGTCAAACTATCACCGCTAATAATTGCTTAAGGAGATAGAACTTTTGCAAATGTTGGTTCCACCAGAGGTACATTCGCCTCGCCCTATGCAGAACTTCTTTAGATGAATTTTTGATTCATCTCCTTCTCGCTCTTGACTGAAAAATCCTCTGTAATTCAAAGCAATAGCTGTAAGAGAAATTATAAAAAAGAATAATGTAGTGCGCTCTCCATAACATCCTGGTTTTCATGTGAAATAGGAAACGTCTCTCTTCCTCGCTCTCCTCTCCCATCACCACCCCCCTCTCTCTTTCTTTCCCTATATCTGACTTTCTTCTTTTTTTTTTGCATATTGACCAAAGACAGACTGCACTGGTAGATGACGACTGTCTGTCACACGCAGAGTCTATTGTAGGAGAGTTAAGGCCTTGGGCTGTACCTCTGTGGGTCAACCCTGTCTCTCTCTCTGTGCAGATAGCGACTTTCTTCCAATACAAGCACTCACTTGATTAGTGCCAATTATCCAGGCTGTCACTTTCCCTGGTGAGGGTGGCCCAGGATGCACCCCGTCCCCCACACTTCCCGTCTAGAGCGGACGTGCACTAAAAGTCTGCGCTCATAGCTGTAGGGCTGTGGGAATGATTTCGAATGCAGAAATGATGGGGGAAATAAAAAGAAATGTAGGGAAGCAAGTTCTGAGTTTGACAGTGTGATAGCATTGACTTCCGAGACAGTTACAAGGGGAGTGTCATCTCTCCCCACAAAGATGTCTCCCCAGGGCTGCTTCCATCAGTCAGTCAGTAGCTGAATATAAACTGTGCACGGTTTACAGGACCCAAATGGATTGCATTCACTAAGGTATACAAAATTCACTTGGAAATGTAGTTGGTTTTTGCCTGAAACAGAGGTACCAACTTGAATATGAGTGTTTTCAAATGTAGCACAAGTATGAACAATAAAAGTCATTAAAGAGAAAGATTCATGTGTTTGGAAAAAAAAGGGCAATATGTGGTATCCCCCTGTGATCGACTGGCCACCAGTCCAGGGTGTACTGCGCCTCTTGTCCATTGACAGCCCACGCTCGACCCAGCCTGGGATAAGCAGTAAAGATAATGGATGGATATTTGGTGTGAGGCCAAAATCTCATCCAAAAATGTGTAAACAGCAAGTAGCAAACCTGAACAAAGATAGAGCAAAGTTTAGAAAAAAGAAGTAGAAAAAATGCATTTATTATAATACATTTGCATATTTAACCAATGTTTTTGTGCTACTAAACAAACCATCCGTTCATTGCTTTATAACAGTTCCTCTGTGCCTAAATCTCTTCTTTTTCATGCTAAAAGTCAGATTAATCTCATTATCGTCTCATCTGTAATCAGGTATTAGCCACCTTCTCTCTGCACTCACCATTTCTATGCTAGACTTTTACACTGCACCATTTTCCTGGTTCCAAAAACACAATGACAGTGTTTTTCGAGCCACTCTTTAAACAGCTCTGCTTGTGTATTTACTGATCTATTTCCTGCCACTTTCATGTCTTTACTGTGTCTCTTGTAAGTGCTCAGCATTCAGCGGTGGAGCAGTGAGCCGCAGAGCTCTTCTAAACAGCAGAGGTTATCCTCAGTGTGGATGTCTGCAGGGGAGTAAACACCACTGGAGCGCGAGTGAATATTTTGTATGAGAGAGAGAGGGATATTAATTATTCATGCCCGCTTCATTGTGTATGATGATGTGTCAGGATGTTTGCCAATAAACAACAATATTCCTTGTAGGATTGATTCGATATGAAAAGTTGTTGAGCTAGTTCCTCTCGGTGTGCAAAAGTCTGACGAATGCAGAATAGGGAAGAGCCGGCACTAGTACTTATTTATGGAAATATCAATATTGTATCATAAAACCAAATCCTCTCCTCTTAGTATAAACAATACAATCAAAAAGGTACTTTACAGCCGGACTGTGCGAATGGCAATACTGTGAGGATCAAGGAGAAAGTGAAACCACTGCACACAAAGCTTTGTAATCAAATAGATTTGATGTAGGAAGGTAAACTGGGTCAGTGTGGTGCTGCGATTGGCAGAAAAACACTCGTAAAAGAAAACACAAAACACTTCGCATCATGTTTCAAGTGTTTGTTCTGCTCAAACAGAGGCCCTAACTAAGCGTGGCACGCCCCAGTGATCCGACTCATCATTGGCTCTTAGTGCAATGTGATAAAGCCTGGTGTGTCTGCAGGGGGATTTCTGCTCTCTTTCATGGTAGCGCTGCCCCCCGCCACCGTCTCCCTACAACGCCCCTGGGGAATGCATCACCACACGGGCAGGACAGCAGGCCGGCACGGGCGTTATAATTGCCATCTCCTCCTTGTACACAGTGCGCACTGTGGAGCACAGTGATTAAATCAAAAAAACTCCTCTGCATTCCTGCTCTTTACCTTGCAGGCAAAAACAGCAGGCTCCTCTGGGATGGGGTCATCATGGCCCCCTCTGTGGTGTATGATCTCTGCAAAGAGGGGAGGGGGGGTACAGGCTGCTCAATATTATGTAGCACTGTTGAAAAAAAAAAGAGAGAGACATGTATAACTTAATAGGTGTTCAAATTTAGATTTGTCTCTATCCAAATAATTCACATTCAGAATAATGTTGGATTAATGTTTGAGTGAGTGAAAACTAAAAGCTCATTTCAAACATACAATTTCACACTGGGACACAACAAAGGCTTTTCAATTATTACTAACAGTATTTTAACACACTTACCTTTTACATTCATGTCCTCCATTATTTGCTATCTTCACACAACAGCAATTTATCTGCTATCATGCTATGGCTTCGCTAACAAAATGCTGCACTACTGTATTCTAGGCTTTAAGTGGTATAAACGTGGGGTATATGACAGTGGTTATGAATATCCCACTCTATGATTTGTAAGCAACTGACGAGACGTTTTACAGTTAAAATCTTGACAGACATTGAGCAATTTGTCAAAGTACAACGCATTTTTTAACTTCATAGCTATAGAGGAGCTGATGCCAACACTGAACCTATTCGTTTCGTTACGTTAGCAAGAAAGTAAATTCCTATTCCTATCTTTGATAACAGTAGCTCTGACTTCACACCTTTTCTGTTGTATGTGTTTGTGAGCTGCTGATATACAAAAGGAGCGAGTTAACAGCAGTAAGTCCTCCAATAAGCAATATTCAACCTTTCTTGATATTTATTGAAGAAATTGACCCCTTGTTGGCTCTCTTATTGGTCCACTGACCACCGATCAGAGAGCCCTCTCTGACTGTTGCTGGGCTTCTTCTGGTGAGACAAATTTCACCCGAACCAATTTACTTAATTACTCTGTCAATAATAAATCCATTTGAATTGTACTTTACAAATGACAGAAGACTTTTAAATTACAAAACAGTAGTTTGACATTTTAGCCACTTCCTTGCTAACAGTAATGTTTGCTTAGAAGTGGCTTCTTGCTAACGTTAACTTACCGTAACAAAAGAGTAATGACATGTATCGTTTTACTTCAAATATGGCCAGATTTACCTCCAGATTTCCCCTGTGTATTGTTTTTTGTTGTTGTTAATCCATCAAAAAGTCATGAATATATGATGGTAATTGTTTATCACTTACTGAAAATGTATATTGCTTTACAAAGTGCAACACAGCAGTATGCCAATATAACAGCATCCAATAAGCTTCCCACCAGGAGCGTCACGTCAGAGGTAAATGTGAATATGCTCAATTAGCATCCTGATTTAAACGTGTCTGTGATCATTAAAGCAGATAACTTACCTGCAGCCATAAAGAAAATTAGAGCCAGGTTTCAAACAAAGTTATTGTCCTTGGACAACCTGCACACACACACACACACACACACATGAAACAAACCATTATCACTCGGGTTAATGGCTTTGTTAATTTGAAGACATTAACAACTGCTCTGCTGTCCCCAATGAATGTGTCACACATGGCAGGCCTTGTATTGTTAAATGGGTTGCTAAGTAGATTGATTCTTTCGCTGCAAAGCACAGCGGTGATGTAGGCAAGCGGGTTAATTAAACATTTACACACAAACACCCAACAATCTATTGTGCCCTCTTAATTTATGATATCAATATGCACTTTCATCAGGATTTTTTCCACGGAGGCATATGTTTGCTCCCTCCATCCTAATTGGCACCATGCCGGTTTTACTGGGCTGCTGTTTTTGAGGAGTGACTGGGACTATTGTGATTGCTGCACTCGCCCATAATAGGGACACAGCGGTCCCTCTGCTGTGCAAGGAGACACTCGCAGAAAGATTCCAGCACCTGCACCCACACCCACACCTCCACCTCCACTGCCTTTCATCTCCAGCACCAAAAAACACAGACAGAGGCAGCGAACACACTGATTCCTAATCATCTCTATCTTCTGCCTCCATCCCTCAGGTCTCTTTAGCACACACAAACACACATACAAGTGTACACATTTGAACACAAGAATACATTACACACAGTCCACCACAGAGACTTCCTTACAAGGCTCTGATGAACGAATGTAAAAGTGAGCGCCACACCTCTTCTAAAAGAACTGTCTTTTCTCCTTCTTGTTCTGAAAACTCTTGGGGTCACAAGGACGGGGAAAGTTCTTGCTTTTCTGTTATTTTTCTTAGAATTTCTACATTTGTGAGTGCAAAGAGGGATTTGGGCCAGAGGCGTTGATGTGTTCCATCTTTTCATGTATCCTCTGCTGACAGAAAGTGAGCTGACGAGAAGGCAACAAGGGAACAATCAATCACCTTTCCTTTCAACTTTCTTTTTGGCCCACATATGTGTCGGTTAATTTGTTAACACTGGGGTAAAACAGGAGCTTCTTTTTTTTTTTACGTGTCTTTAGTTGTTATCTAAGTGATGGTGTGTAACACTTCTGTACTGCAGCAACAGTGATGAATTCCAATCATCACTCCAGATGCCAGACCTCATTAGCTGTGGATGTGTTTGCTTACAGCTTCGCCTAAATACCTCAAGAACTAGATGCATGTTGTTTTTCTCTCCCCTTTTAAGTTCTCTTCCTCACTGACACACACACAAACACACAGGCACACACACACACACTCACTGGAAAAGCCTTTAAAACACTTGCCAACAGTGGGCCCTTGGTAAGATTCCTTGAGGGCGATGTGTATCCACAACAGTGTCTCTCCCTCAGACATGTGGCATGGGTAAACAACACGGTTAAGCCTAAAACAATGTGTGTCCCTGATGACTGCAATTATTTATGAAATCAAACACAATTCAGCACTTCGCCAAGTGGGACAGCTCTCCAGATCACTCAACAAATCTCCACTATTTAGTACTCCTAATAATCTTATAGTGAAATGCCAGAAAGAATCACATTCCCTTCATCTCCAATTTAGCAATCGCTTCTTCAATATTTCAGTGGAGTTGGACATAACAGTTCTTTATTTACAGCATCCAAACCAAATGGAACATGTGTAAAGTATGCAACCTGGGGGCTATCCCTTCTCAGGCTGTCTTTGTGGATGATCGCCGGCTAAATTATTCAACCTGAAGGTGTTCTTGCTCCTGACTGGAGCAGCAGCAGCAGCAGCAGCAGCAGCAGCAGTGCAGAGTGAGAAATGCCAGTGTCAGGACAGCATGTGTGCTCTCGGGGCATTAGCCTCCGGTAAGCAGCTGCTGCAGATGGTATGCTCACTTTGTCATCCACTTTCTCAACACCACTTGTGAAGAGCAATTAAGTAGCAGCACAGACACACAGACAAGCTCATTTCACTTCCAAAAAGGAAAATTAGAGAGGTGGGCTGAGGGGACGAGGCCATTCATCACACGGACGCCTCTTCAACTCACACTCTCTGGACTTTAAAGAGTTTCAGTACTTTAATCAAACAGTCAGCGTGCTCAGACACAAACAGGTGCCGACAGGCTGCTGTCACTCAGGAACTTCCCTCCATGTTAAGGTCACTGACCTCTCTGTCTTATCAGCGCCTCACTCTCAATAATTTGAGACCGTGTTTGCACCTCCCTTTTTCGTGTAGGAACAACTGAGCCGGCTCGTACTTTATGTGTAAATAAGACCATCAGTTCTGCAACACTGAAGCTGATCTTGAATTTTTCTCAGTATGTTAAAGCAACTGTACAATACGCTGTAACTGTTAGATGCTAAATGCAAAAGGGTCCTTGAGAATAACTTTTTTTCTGATTTTTGCTAGTCATTTTGTTTCATTTGATATTCAGAAAGTAAATGAAAGACATTAAAGATTTGATGTAGTTTTCATTTTAAGGATTCATAAGGTTTGTTTGTCCTGTAGCATATTTGACAATCTCCTGAAGTTCTGCTTAAAGACAAGAACAGGGATCGGAGGACAAAATAATTCACAAAAAGAGTATAAATATATGTAGCAGAAGAAAAAAATCAAAATAAGCAGACGGATACTCAACATGTATTTTATGTTGTTCTATGCATTCATCATTTCTATCCTCCCACCAGAAACAAAACAAATAGAGAGAAAAATAACATGCAATCATTAGTTAATAATCATTATGATGTGCAATAATAATTAAACAATTAATCAAGGGAAGGAGGAGCTGTTTGTGCAAGAAAATATGAAAATCTGCAGAGCGACACAGGATAGAGACCCTACATTTCCAGCACATGGGTTCTAAACCCCATAAATCACAAGCAGAAGATAAATATGGGAGGGCGACTAAATTAAATGGTACTTAGCCTTGTGAAGTGCACTGTAATGGATCTAAGGAGGAGGTTAGGAGAAACAAGGAGGTGTGCGTCCTCCCTTCTCCAGCCAGCCGATGTAACCCTCAGTGATCCTCCGAACAAGCAGGAAACCAAAGATCAGAACAAGAGCTACAGTGGAGGAAAAGTATCTCATTAGCTGCTTGCATACCTCTCCCATCATCTTTCCGTGCCCTCCTTGGGAATATAGAAAGAGGGCTTTGTCTGCTCCGTCCCTAAGCTCTTGTCAAAATCTGCTTAATTATGATTAATTACATACCCTCTAAAGATTTCCTCCACCAAGTATACAAATAATACAACGCTCTCACTAAACATTACAATATACATTAATTATAGAAGTGTTTTTGCTGCAAAATAAAATTCCTGCAGAGGATATATAGCTTGTCAAAAGAACAATGTTTTTCCTATTTTCACGACGACTTGAAAAACATATCTTTTTCTTAGCAAAGTGTGCCCTAGCTCCAGGCTCCTCTGCATATTGGAGCTTTTCCCTCTGCGGGCTCCATTGTTATGGATGCTGTTTATGGTGCTGCTATGACAAGTGTGAAGGGCAGGCGTGGTGAAAGATGTATCGCTCGCTTATCTGCTCCATGTCTGAATATGTTATAGGATTGTAAATGACCTCATATTATGACAGAGACTCACAACAACAAGCCAAAACCTCCTTTTTCCCATTTAATTCTCTGTGATAACTTTTTGACACAAAGTGACAAACAGTGCTCGGGAACCTAAATGTCTGTAAACTCATTGAATTTGTGTGTGTTGCGTTGTTGGGGGGTTGTTAAAAAGCACTTGTTATGAGATGAAATTGTGTTTTTGTTGTGCCAAAATTCCCTCTGATGATAGGAGTTTTCACAAGTTTGCAGAAAGTCGTGGAGCGAAAAACAGCTACTGTGAGTCAAGTAGCAGGAATGAGTGACAAGAGGCAGACTAATGATAAGGTTTATAAGTTTTGATAGTTTTTACGGCCTTCTCATGCAGCTGAAACACATCACTGAGATGTGCTCTTGAGCTGCTCAGAGAACAATACGCCTTTGAGACACAGTCGCTGCACTGAAGCTGCCGCGTCCTTCCGCCTCTCGCTGCATATGCTTTATAGCCGACAATAAACCATTTTAGTGCAAAATAAATTGGGATCGTATTGAAATGCTGCAGCTATATATGTCATCGAAGACATACAGTTATTTTTTAGCAAAGCTGGAGCGCAGTTTATCATCGTATGAGTGCTGCGATGGGTCTGTTCCACATCATTGGCTTCTCTTGCTTAGTTAGATGCTGAAGGTCAGAGTTCTCAAGCCTTTTATGGCTGTTTAACTTTGGAGAATTATTACATAGGCAGCACTTGGCTGATAAATGCTGCACAGTCTCATATCAATCCTGATTTTTTTTTTTTGGGGGGGGGGCAAACAATCTAAAAACATTATTTGGACCAAATCTGCAGACAAAGTGGACACAGTGGTCTGACCTCACATTAAACCATTTGCACTGATGTCATAGTAATCATTTGCATATTCATATTTTAATCAATATAATGAAATTAAGGAATTCCCAGAGTATGTTTACGTCAGTCTTTGTTTGTCAAAACGATTTGTTCTTACCCTAACCCTACCCTAACCCCTAACCCTAACCCTCCGCAGAAATATTGTTGTTTTTTTATCCTGTACATCAGAGAAAAGTTGATTCTAAGGTACAAGTCTTAACATAGACATCCCCTGAAAATCACATTCAACTCTCTATGGCTGTCTAACTAATCTGTCTTTTCTAATTAATCTGTCCTTGTTACGCTAAAGAGAATATCCCAGTCCACATTTCCTGATACAAAACTCAAATGTACACAAGCCCTGATGTTTGATCACTAACGTTTTCATCTACAACTATTCAGCTGTAATTGCTCTGTAGAGTTTGAAAACTTGGTCACCATGATTAACACCCAGGGTGCATGTTAATTGTATTAGCACAATCCAAAAATAAAAAGATACCACAAGAAAGAATGAAAAAGTTTTCTGAGAAAAGCTGCAGGGGATGATCGTTCCCCACCCCCCGGAACAGCAAGGTGACATTTTATTTCCAACTGTTAATTGATGTTCTTGCTGATTAAAGCACATTTTATGCTCAGGACCTGGGGGGCACTGTTTCTGGGAGCTATCAGTTTGCAGGCATTGATTGCAGCAGAGTTACAAGGCTGAGCTGAACTCCACATTTGTTCTTTTATTATTGCATCAGGGATCCACTTTCTTTTTGGGGAAGCTTCAGGAAGAACATGCACATTTAATGAAAAGAAAAGTAGCTTTAAATCACAAGTTATGTGTTGGTTTAAAGTCTCTAAAAACTCGTATGAAAGAGTGACACTTTCAGTTCTCACGGTAAACACTTTGCATTGTGAGACTAATAGCTGTGTGTATTTGTAGTGTATTATATTGTCTACAAGCTTCTGTATTGTACAATTGATGATAGTTCACTTATAAACAACCCACATCATTATTCACGGCACAATATTTGTTAGAGCAGAGCAGACTAATAATTCAAATGTGCAGCATAACTTATTTATGGAAGTGTACAATTGATAAAATGCCAGGAAGGAGTAATCTTTTAAAGCACCTCTTACAAAAACCTCTTTGTCAGAATAATCAACACAATCTGCATAATTTACTTTACTTACTTAGATGCATGTACAGCCTGGGCTTAAAGTAAAGAAGTTTGTTTTCTCGTGTTTGTGCCTATTAGCCACAAATTAATTAATCTACCATCCAAAACCCAATTAAGCCACAAGCTATATTAATACATGGCCCGTTTCCCAGAATGCAAAGGAAGTACTGCGGAAGAAGCACCATTATTTTCACAAACATAATCACATTTTGTTGCAACAGTTACACCCACGGAAAAAAAATGCCCGAGTTTAATGTATTCAGAAGGCGTCGGAGCTGTTTGGGTATAGAGGAGTGAAACCTGAGCAGGGAGATGATTTTAAGTTCACTCAGGCTGATTTATTTTCCTCCACTAGGGGGAGAGATGCTCCTCACAGGTCTGCAGAGCAATAATATGCAGCTATAAAGTACTGATGAGGCAGCTCAGTGAATACTCATGAAGAGTCCTGCGTTAGATTTACTCTCACTACCTTGGTCATCTTGTCCAAAACGCTCCCGCTCGGGTTTACAGCGCGTGTATAATGACACATCCCGAGCACCAATCATATAATTACCAGTGTCTCAAACTGGAGTGTGCATTCAGCTCCTTTCAAATCCCTCAATCCATCAACGATGTGAAAAACTTCAGCTCCTCCATTTAATATTGTTTGTTTTGTTGTTTGTCAACACAACAGCCGAGATGTGCTTTTCTAAAGCTCAGTGTTAAAGAGGCACCCCCGAAGAAGAATACACACAGCGTTGCCATGGCACCCCATTGATGTGCAAATGTTTTCATTTAAATATTTTTAAGAGGATCAGCTCAGATTACGCCAAAGTTTGACAGAGATAATTCGATGGCTTGTGTAGCAGCTTTGTTTGTGGAGACCATCATTCAGGGCACGTCAGACCACCTTCACAAGCAACATAGGCTTTTTTAATGAAGTTTACTTTGAGAAATTGGCCCCAAACTAGAAGCTTTTCTATCGCTAGGCTGCGTTAGGGGACATTTTGTTAGACCTCAATGATGATAGGAGATTTTATTTTTAGTAATGCCTCCCTTAAAAGTTTTACCAGGCTTGAAAACAGTTCAAGAAGAACTTACTTAACTCACCCTCTTATTTCCATTTAACACCAAAGCCGGTAAAGTAGCATCTAGCGGATATATTTGCTCCTTTTTTTTTTTTGCATTATATATAAATGCACCATGGAGACCCCCCAGTATTTGGGACAAGGGAGAAGAGCTTAAATATTTATGCCTAAGCCTCTGGAGGCCTGCTATTAGTAGTAAAATGTTTCACTTTCTGGGGCTGTCACTCTGCTCCGGCTCCCATTAACAACACGGCTGACAGGGACCTCTGGGTCAAACACTTTGAGGCAACAAAAGGCCCCGATGAAATCACTCAGTGAGACCCAAATTACTTCTGTGTCATTGCTGAACAATATTTTCTCGCCAAAGCATTCCTCCTTCTGTTAACGCGGTGACCCCGTCCGCTGCATATGGAAAGGATTGTTTGTGTATAACACTGGGGGATGGAGATGAGGAGAAGTTCATGGACAATGTTCCCCGGCTGTGTTTCCCCCCCTCCTCCCTCCACAAGCAGCCAGGCTCCCCTCCCTCTGTTTTGTTGTGCTTTGTGAGAAAAGTTGATAAAAACAGGTTGTAAATGGAGATGGGCAGTTGGAAATGAACATGTTGGGGTGGAGCAGTGAAGCGGGAAATCCAAATATACAAGCCCTCAAAGAACAAACTGGCAAAAGCTGAGAGACACAGAAGCGCAGGGGACATTTTGCATAAAGCATTGAAATTCAAACTACAGGAGCAACTCTTTAAAACTTCAATGATTAAACACGTCATGTTCCTATTTCCGATTTGAAAGCGACCATTTTACGTAACTTCAAAGTGTCTCAAAATCGTTCTCCACGTATTTTGGCCCTAAAAAAAACAATTATTTCTAAATATCAGAATCTACATAAATTCAAATTAATGCAGTCTGAACTCAATATTAGAGTCTGTTTGTTATGAACTTAGACATTAACAAGATTGAATAAAATATACTCCAGGAAATCCTTTAAGATGTATCAACACACGAAAAGCTCTATTAAAAAGAAAGATTGACAGTTGCAGCTTGCTTTCACAGAGCCAACATTACGAGTGGCACAATCGGATGAGCTGCAAACAGTATCAGAAAAGCCTGCAAAGGAATGAGCAGGCAGGGAAGCTGCTTCAAATCCCCTCTCAGCCCTAAGTGGGTGGTCCTTTCACTGTGGGTAACCGTGCAGTCGCCAGGCATTCGCACGGAGGGTTTTTTTTTTTTTCAGGAGGAGGACTGGCTCTCCAGACGCAACATTCAGCGTCCCCGGCCCATACATCCACAGAATTAGATTCATGCTACACTGACTTTATTTAAGCTAAGAGTCCTGGCAGTGGCAGCATTAGATGACAGCCAGTTTTCTCTGGGCCTTTTTCTCCTGGATTAAAGGATGATTCAGAGGAGGAAGGCAGAATGGCTTAAGAAAGAATTCAGTCAGGGAGAAAGAAGTCCATAGTTTATCTGAGAAAAGTAACTGAGACCTGCAGAGGCTGCCAAAGTGTATTGAACCCTGTGGACATGTGTGGAGATTGACAGAGGAATATTCTGTGGGCGCTCACACCTTCCATCACACACACAAACACACACATAAAACACAATCCTTTCAGTTTAAATCACACAGAACTTTACACATACATAATATATTTCAAAATAAAGCACAGATACGTCAACATTTCGCTAAAGTCACTCAAAATGATGCTTAATAATAGTTTTTCAACTTGTCTTTGTTTTAGCAGTTAGATCATTTCATGACTATACTGTTTGATGGTTGCTGTATCGCAACCAATTCATATTTAATGCTTCCAGTTTCTTGTTGATTATTTTATGTTAAAAGCTGCAACAGTGGTGTTCGAAAAAAAATCTAAGCAAAAATTGTCTGCCTTTTTTATTTTAGCTAACTACGCTTTTTAGCTGACGTAATGTGAAGTTATTGGTTTAAAGTCAAACATCTTTTAATAACTTAGAAGTATTCTAAATGGACGTGTTTTAAAAAATGAGGATTGAGAAATACAAGTCAAATAAGGTGAAATATTTTTCAGCTATACCATTAAAGATCAATGAAACCTTTCCATCAGTAACGTCCCCAACTTAGATATAGTAATAAAGAGTAAATAACAACATTATATTTAGATCATGTCAGGAGCGCTTTTACTCTAATGGTCAATATTTGAGTGCCACCCAAGCATGGGAATAAAAGCCAGCGATCCTCCACGCCAAGCACATGAGAACTGTTTAAGTTGGCCCCACAAGTCATACATTTGAATGATTTCAAAGAGAGCCCCAATTAAAAGCTACAAACATGCCTTTGGAATGCGAACTAACACAATTAAAAGTGCTTCATGAGTGTATTAGAGGAATAAGTTGTGAATTAGCACTTTGAATACACAAGGCTGTTTTCATTCCTCGACCCTTTCACTCATTCAAGCAGCAGAGGGAGAGGGCTCTTTTTGAAGTCAGCCGGTCCTCTTTCTTTCCCTCTCTCTCTCCGAGCAAAAGAAGATTGAGTCAGCCTAATCTGCTCCTTGTACATTTGAATGTCTTCTGCAAAGAACTCATCCCGGCCGCTTGATAAAGGCCCAGGTGCAGAGACAGTGGCCGTGCCTAACTTCGTCTCAGTGGGGGCTGTAAATCACAGGGAGCGGGGGGGGGGGAGCCCACCCCTTTGAAGATACAAGCTTGCTTTCCCGGCTGATTTGTGGCCAGAAGGGCAAGCCCCTTTTCCAGCCCTGCACGGCGCTCCGGCCACACCAGAGGAGGGAGAGGGAGGTCGACTCATAACTCGCGGATATGCTTGAGGACCCTCAATCAGGCTGCACAACACACACTCCATGCAGTGAGAAGCAGGGCTCATCACTGTCAAAGGTCAAGTGGAGGGAGACTGCAGTGACACGGCTGGGATTTAGTCACAGTTGGAAAATCATGTGCAAACAAAAATGTTTACTTTGCTCTCAACATCAATAATGACTGTTTAGGACGTTGTTTAAGCAGGTGTTAAGATCTGCTGATGTCAGCACGAAGAGCTTGTAGGACACAATCATAACTCTTTGTGAATGTCACCAAGTAACCACTAAAACATAAGACAAGCAGTAAATATAGTCTGACCTTTGCACTATATACTGACTTGAGATGCTTAACACATGAATCGTAAATAAAGCAGGTAATAACTGCGCTGCTGCAGGGCACGAACAAGGTGTCAATCATTGTGCATAGACACATTTTGTTTTACATCACCAAACTGGTATGAACAATTGACATTAAAAGAAGCTGCAGTGTTGAAAGTAAAGAATTCCAAAGATTTTGACATGTTGCAAACTCAAATCAATTTCACATGTAAACCAAAACATCATCTGTGAAAAACGTGCACTTGTTTTTTTTAAACAACTCTTCGTTCTTCAGGCTCAACAAGAAGGCCAAAGTCTCTAATCCATGATGACTCACACCAGCCCTGCTTTCCATTTGTCCTCTACAGTTCAATATAACGATGCCAAAGAAAAGAAATTAGCCAACTGTTGCGCGCTCCCTTTGACCAAGTCATTACGGGGGCCAATGAGGAGCTAACGCCAAAGCCCTATGAAGCTCACTGTGACACACACAGGAGTGCATTCTTCTGTTTGTCATTTAGATTCTTATTTACACTTGTTGTCAGAGACAGGCTGGAAGCACAGCAGTGGCTTCCTCCACAGGCGGGATAACAATGAGCTGTAGGGAGCAGCCCAGCGAGGCATTTAGCCCGGCCCTGCCCTGTCTCGAGAAGAACTTTTACTACCTGCAAGTCAGAGACTTTTACTCCACGCACGCCGAGTTCTCCTGTCCAAACAATCTCTATCATATTGGAGGTATTCCGAGTTGATGTGAGGTCTAAGATTGAATCAAACACCTTTAAGATGTTCTTATACAACTTCCAAAATTGAGGATCAGTGGCAGGTCGACCAAGCTAAAAGTGTCTCATTCTTCTTGTCTGCACTACTTTACGGTTTGCACAAAAGAAAGATAGACTCAATGGGCAAGTGATGTTCTTTTGTGGTTCTTAAAGTGCTGCTGTTGCTCTTTCATCATGTTTCATCATTCCACGATCCGGCTAATGAATTTAATGAGAAGAAGAAAAAAGGGTAGAAGAGCACCACTTTTCCAATGCCTCATCGCAAAAACTGGGACTTTTCTTGTACACCACTTTGGGAAACTCAACTCCGTATAAAGATGATATTTTAAAAACAAAGACCCTACCAAGTTAGATCAATCCTTTGCATATTAAAAAAAAACCCTTAAACAACTAATCAGGTAAAATAATTGTAGCTTGAGGAACCACAGAACCTTGACAGCCTGTTTAATGACAGTATATTACATCATTCATAAAGAACCTCGTTTCCCAAGAGTATTGGTGACTTTTATCATCACCATGATTTAGTTTAATGAAGTGTGAGGAGAGCACACAAAAAAATCACAGATTAAAATCAGTGTTATCTGAGCCTCGTACGGGTGTGTGCGCCCATTGTGACCTTATTGTGTGGCGACTTCCTGAGAAGACAAGCAGTGTGTTTCGGAGGTATCAGCAGCTGTGTGCTGCTACGTGCTCCTCTGATCCAGGCGGCCATTGACTTCCTGAGATTTGAATTAATTACTTGCTTCACAAGAGAAACTGGATTGCGGTGGAACCCCCCCCCTAAGAAGTCCACTCATTCTTAGGAAACTGCCCCATGGACTTGCAGATGGTTTCACTGAGATGTGCTTTCCCATAGAGAACAATTATACAGGGGATTGTGGTGCTGGCATAAACCTGGAGCACACAGTCTCCATTCTGAACATTTCAAAACAGCCATAGGGGAGGTTTGTGACTTAACATAAATTAGACCACCAGGGAATGGGGAGCTCTGAAGTGGCGGAAGAGGCAATATTGCAGATAAATGCACTGTACTGAGAGCTTCTTCCACGCAGAAGACACAGAAAATTTGCACTCCGACACCTTCAAATGAGATAAAACTCACATTAAAGCCTTTTAATGTTTAAAAAAACCAGATCACTACAACCTGCTCTGCAAACACATCCAGATATTGCGTGTCTTATGTGTGACAAAGGCAACAATGATGAGAGCAATTAAAGATGTGAAGAAACAATTAAACTTGTGTAGCCTGTGTGTTATCCTGAAAGGGATTAAGTTGCTTCTGCGTTTGTATTCTGCTTACTTTCAATAGGCTCCAGGCCTTATGTTTGGTCTCGCCAGTGCCAACGAACCCCGGTGACGAGTACTCTTCAGCTGTGATGAAGGATCCAGGAACGCAGAGGTTACCATTGGCTGCTAATTAACCTCACATTGTGTCCACTAACAAAGAAACAAAGGAACAAAGTGGAATTTCAATGCAGGAGATTATCACAATCACAATGAGCGTAGCGCCGGATCATGCACTTGATAGGGATTTTCACACTGGCCGCGACAACATGAGATCAGATCAAAGACACAGATGAAGTTACATTAACAGAACAATGTATGTTATTGTGATGCAATAACAAGCAGCCATCTGGGCTTGCTCTTGGAGAGGAGAAGGCCCAGAGTGTGCAGCAAGACCGGTACGTCTTCCCCTTTTCTGCAACTTCTGCAAGATTGTAATTGTGAGAAGTTTATTGCGGCTTTGTTCTGTCCAAGAGGAGGTAGCATCCTTCCTCAAACACATACAGACAAAGAGGAAACAGGCTGTGTGTTCTTTCGCTGGTTTTTGTTGCCTCTTGTTTCTGTCCCACCGGCTGAATGGCAATTACTGCTGACTTCCTATCCAGCGAGGAGCCCGGGCCCCGCTGAGGGTGCCCTGACCCTGCGGTATCCAGAGGGGAGAGACAGGAGCTGTCAAAACTCACACCTCTCCCGGGAGTGCTCCTCCAGCTGCTGCCCCCACGGGGCTCGCCGCACACTCCTGCTAATCAGCTCCATCTCATCTCTGGAAGGGGACTGGCCCCGAGTGGATGCAGGCCCCCTGATCTCACCTCTGCTATCTGGTGCACCTTTGAAGTCCTTTGTAAGTGTTAGTTTATGGCTGGAGAGGGGACGATTAGATCCCAAGCAGAAGTGATAAATGAGCTTTTCGTCCCACATTTAAAAGGGGAAATAGCAGGCTGCTAAAATCCACAGATTCTGTTACAGTTGTAACACCTAGCAGCTAAAGCACTTGAGAACAGAAAACATTGCAGTGTCAAATCTGTTAAGTACCTTCATTAAAGCTGCTTGTTTGTATTTAGCAGCCTTCCCACACTGAGGTTTGACATTTGGTCGGACTTTTGCTGTGGGACTTTCTATTAAAAATGTGAATCATTCCAAAGTGGAACAGATTTCCAAGGCTAGACAGGACAAGTAGATACTAAGGACACGCCCTACACAGACATGCTTTATTATTCACAGGGGGATAAATAGATTCACTTACAATTTACACAAAAGAACATGGCCCTATCAAACCTAACCAATTCTTAAGGATGTGAAGCATTTTTTGAACCCACTTTAACACTGAATTTTAGAAGAAGAAGAACGAGTCAGACAGATGTCAGACGTAATGGCTGCAGGTTGAGTTTGACAGGGCTGGAGCCTGAAGTTTGATGAATCTGTTGCTTATCTGTCTCACCTTGTCTCGACCCGCCCGACACTCACACACCAAATAACAAGAGATTCATCTAAGTACCAAGACGCCGGGTAGTGTTGCATCACTTTTTTTTTTAGGTGAAAACTGATGTCAGTAACTGTCAACGAACGCAAGGCTAAACTGGTGACCTGCGGAAAGAAAACACACATCTAATGGTGTTAGCTGCGGAAAGTCCATTTAGCTTCATTAATGCAACAATTGAATCATTACATCAAAGCCCTCTATCTTAAGACACGCCATAAAAACAGATAAAAGACAGAAAAGATGTTAAAAGCATCAAAGGATGAATTTTTTTTTAACCTAAAAAATCACTAAAAAAGTTTCAGTTAAAAAGATTTCAGTGTTTTCTTGGTTTGACATTGTTATTAAAGAACCTTGTTTTGCTGCTGAAATGCCACAGTAGCTCTCATTTGCACCTCACACACCCTGTCTGTGACAATATGCATCCTTATCTTGAATAACAATTATCACTCCATTTCCTGGAACCATTAGATCTTTTTAACACCTACCTCCATAAGACAGGTTAAAATTCACAGCTCAAGAATACTTTCAGGCACACCTCTTGAAATATATTCACTCATTTCTATGATGAGGACAGATAATGATCTGTGAACCTTTAAATTTGATCCCATTACAAAAAGTTTCACCCCAGTTTATGAAACAGGATCTACTGCTTGCTGTAACGTCCACGCAAGCCACTGTCTGCTTCAGCTCGCTGGAATTTATGCCGCTGCCACCCGCTGACAATAATTTGTTTCACAGTCACCACCCAGCAGCATGAATCAGATGTTGACACTCTAATTTCATGCACACATGGGTGTTTGGCTGAGCCAGCCTTGAATGCTGCTGGTGCATTCCCCTGCCTGTTCCTGCAGCTGCCTACTATACCTGACATTTGCCCTCCGACACGACCATGTAATGTATTTAGCCTGGGAGTCACCCATTATGACTGATGAGTTAACCACACTATGCTATAATGATTATGTGGGATTTTATTCCAAATTGTATCAAGGTGTCAAAGAAACTCAGGGATGATTTCTGATGAAATGTAATCCACAGTAAGATATTATTGTGTTTGATTTATAAAGAAAATAAAACAGGTTTCAAGATATCTGACAACATTTCTTTTCCCTCTGTGGTTCCTTTCCAACCCTTCAGGAGAGCACCACTTTCTGTCTATTTAGCACTAAAATAAATCTGTTTACCATGGCCCACAGCTCCATCTAAAAATATTTGTTTTACTTTGTTGTTTTTCTAAAAAACTACATGTACTTACAGGAAATAATCAAATATAGCCACTGGCCATGTTTCAAAATGTCATGGGCCTGTCAGGGATTGACACATTTGCAGAGTATAATTAATGCAGGTTTTTATCTATCGCTGATTATTTGGCTTCTTCTTCTTCTTCTTCTTCTTCTAAAAGTCAGCGCTGACAGTCTGCTGCCTTCTGCTATGTCCTCATTCTGTCAGTTCAGAGAGGCAACCAGAAACTATTTTCAACACGAGTGACCGGTAAGAATTCTTGAAAACACATATGTGATAATATTTAATAAATAAATAAAAAGAAAAAGTGAGTTCAATTCCCAGCGTCTCCCCCTCGCCAAAAAAAAAAGCCTGACAGCTTCTCTTCTGAGTGAGCATAAATCCACAAGATAAACTTGTAGACAAATAAGTTGTTTGTGTGCAGACGAGGCCAGGAAATTTACATTTATTTTTTATGAAACACTTGCTTCCTTTTTACAAATATCCAAACAACACACAGTAAATAACAGCAGCCTGTCCGTATCACTTCCCTACTTGAGGTTAAGTTGAGTTTATTGCGGAGGCCACTGCCTGCATGCATTAAGCAAATCATAAATAATACATGCTAATTACCCAGGGCCTCCACTTTAATGAATTATTTTAATTAAACTACAACATTGAGGTTTTGCATGTGGTCTATATTTCATCCCCTGCCTGAGATGACCTTCTTCTTTGTCTAAGTGGAACATAGTGGAGAGAACAAGGACGACGCAGTCAGACGTGGATTATACAACTGAGTTCATTCTGATGCTACTGAACTGAGGAAATAATGTCTCTGTAATAGACTGAACGAGCAGGAACAGATTTTATTTGTATTATAAGAGGAGAGAAAAGCTCGAGTGTTGATGTTAGGATGAGTGTGTGGATTAAATTGCTCATAATTTCAGAATAGTTCAAACATAGTTTTAACAAGTGCTGGGAGTCAGAGATGATTAGCTCATGTCTAATCTAGTTTTGTGTGTGTCTTTATTTATTTTATCATTCTTTTTATCCACCACCTACCTCATGAATGTTATGGCAGTGACACTTAACTGAAATGTTGCACATTTCTCCACATTTCTTCAAGTCTCCAAAAACTAGTTTTATAACCAATGTATAGAAACCCTTGAATGTTTACTTGCTTTTCCCCCAAAAAAGTTAAAAATAAATGGAACCCCTTATCTGCCTGAGACCTCAGCCATAAAAATTGTGATGGAAAAAAAACATACTGCATGATACTTTACATTTGCAATATTTCCTATAGCCTATATAGCGCTTAACACATCAAATAAAACGTTTTAGTTATACTTATACATTTAACAGATGAATTTTCTATCATTTAAACATTCAACTTTATACTGTAGTATATAACTTAAGTACATTTAAGTAGGTATAAAAAAAAGGAAAATATCCCAAGTATAAATGTGTAGTCAAAATTATCTATATATTTGTATGTATTGAAATAGGGGGATTCAGTTGCTTTTGTATGCTCCATAAAGAAAAGAAAAAAAAAATATTCTGTGCTTTTAATGTCATTCTAACGACCAGCCAGATTTTTTTTTCCTTAAAAAAAAACTTGTAATCCGGCTTTGGAGTTTAATTTAATCTTTCAGAGTCAGAATAAATGTTACACACACAAATGCCACAAAGTGGGGAGGAAAGAAAAAAAACTAACAGTGTTGTCCAAACAGTCCGTGGGGGAGGGGTGGATTTAAATTCCAAAAGGGTCTTGCAGCTCGTTTCCTAGTTCCCCAGTCAGCAATGTGTTTGTGAAAAATCAGTCTTTTTGTCTCGCTGAAAAAAGGCTAAATCTACATTGGTGGCCCAGTCTAACTTTGCTATTCTTTGCACTTTCAATTCAAGTGAATGAGGGCGAATGAAGTGGCCCGAGAGCCTTTATTTGATCTACTCGATTGCATAAAGTGACGGAATTCTAATGTATTTGTTTAATACCCTGCGACGGGCTGCTGCTATGGAGAGGGAAGAGAAATAACGTTATTTTTGTATTGAAGGTACTCTGAGTCAAATCGAATAATCAAGTTTTTTTGTTGTAGCATAAAGTCCTTCCGTTTATAAACCTGTTGCATTTTGTTCATTCGCAAAATAACATCGAGCCAGTTTCAGTCACTCTTAAAAGGAGGAAAAAACGTTCCACCTATTTAACCTTTCCTAAAAGAAAAGCAACAATATTAATGTGTGTGCTGTGCAGCTTCTTTAAATGTTTATTGTTGGGATTTATTGTGTATAGCCAGCAGCTTGATGAATGAGCTCAGTTGTCTGCGCTGTGACCATGGCATCGCAGCTCCATGCATCCTAATGCACTGCACCATCCATTCTCTGCACACCGACGCTGTGCACACCCAACACTCCTACAGGTCCTAATAGAAAACGGTTCTTATTATTACTATTATTATTATCATTATTATTAAATGGTTGACGAAACAGAGTGATCATTTAAAAATATGTTCCTTGAAATAATGACTTATCCACATTTCTTACACTAACAACAACCACAATAACAGAACCAACAATAATTCGACTTTGTCTCTGATTGACTCTCCGGAAACATTTTTGATTGTTTACTTCACTTTTAATGAGAAAATAAATTCGATGACCAGTTTTTTTTATCCAATTCATTGCAGACTGTTTGAACATTTTTCCAAAGCACGCATGCTTGCAAAAATAAGAAAACAAACAAAACAACAACAATAACAGCAACAGTAACAACACAAATTGTTTTTAGAATGCATGCTTTAACCTAAAAAAAAAAAAAAAAAAGAGTACAAATTTACAGCATCTGATACACATGGTCACCACAGCCTTTTAAATTAAATGCTTCACAGAAGATTTTCTGGAAAATAGATATCTAAAACATAAAACTAAAAAGTGCATTTTACAACATTTCAGTATCAGTTATTTGCAATATTCACATCTTGCATTTTGAGGACGTCTCACAATACTGTTTCCATTTAGAAAAGAGTTCCAGTTTGCTCTCTCGTTTTTTTTCCCAGGGATGGTAAGAACAAATCTAAATCCTATTCCTATTTGGTTTTTCCCTCCTCCATGGTTCCAGTCTTAAAAGCAAACAAAAACACAGAAACCATTGCCTCGTTATTTCATTGACATTACAGTGGTCACACAGAAACGGTGCAAACGATTTGCTTTTTTCATCAGACTAAAAACAAAATGAAAAAAATCTGCCACGGGAATTAGAAGCAAAACAGAGTCGATGGTGCCAAAACAAACTTACTCTGTGGCTCCACTTCCAACACTCACATGTCACAATCAACTGAAAATAGAACTATCAAATAATTTATATTTTCAAGAGCAATACTTCGCTGTGCGATTCTGTGCTGGATTTTTATGACACGATTTATTAAAGCGACACATTCAACACATACACAAATAAATCGATATGCAACTGCAACTCGCCTTGATAGTTTCCGACGACAGAAAATATAAACTTTGGGATCAATAAACAGGGCCTGGGAGCCAGCCAGCAGTTCTTTTTTTTATAGTGGGCCAGTTTATGTGGTCAGTGCACAGCCACAGACTGCAGTGTGGACGGGCTCGTCAGAGTCTCGCTCGGGGTGGCTGGGCTGCTTTGGCTAGTCGCTGTCTGTGGGGACGTCGGGCTCAGAGACTGAGGAGAGTTTGATAGAAACGCGGGGATGTGTGGAGGTAACGCCGAGAAGCCCGCCATGGAGGTCGGGGTGGGCTTGATGGGAAGCGGAATCGCGGGTAAGGACTGTCCCCCGTGGCACAAGGACTTGATGGGCATGCCGTACGCGCTGTAGTCGCTGCTCGCCATGGAGATTGGAGCGGCAGTGTCAATCACGCTGGTGTTGTACATGTGGGGCCAGGCTGTGGTCAGCTGATTGTGCAGCGGGTACCCGGCAGACATGGACTGCATGGTGGAGAAGGCCAGGCTGCCCGGGACCTTGTACTCTCTGGCGATGATGTTCTCGATGGCGAACGGGTGCTTGAAAGTTGACGTCTGAGTCACTCCGAGGTTGTAGGTTGACATCTGGGGCAGGTGCGTGCCGGTGGCTGCCAGGGCGCTCAGCCTCAGTTTGGCCTGCTGCTGGAGGTAATGTGCAGCTTCTGACTGCTTACTGGGAGCCAAGTGATCGGCTGAAGTCAACACTTTGAACCTTTTGCGGCGTCTCAGGAAACTTCCATTCTCAAACATGTCCCCACAGCTAGGGTGCAGAGCCCAGAAGCTGCCCTTACCTGGCTGATCCGGACGCCGAGGGATTTTGATGAAACAGTCGTTGAAGGACAGGTTGTGGCGAAGGGAATTCTGCCACCGCTGAGTGTTTTCTCTATAGTACGGGAATCTATCCATGATGAACTTGTAAATTTCACTTAGAGGCAGCATCTTCTCCGGGCAGCTCTGGATCGCCATGGCAGTGAGGGAGATGTAGGAGTAAGGAGGCTTCTGGTCGCTGTACGTGTTTCTCCCCGGACGAGGCATCCTCGATATTTTCAGAAAATCAATAAAAAGTAGTCCCTCTTTAATTCCTTGGCGAAGGCTTGTCGCTCTTCATGAAAACAGCCACCGAGGAAAGTTTAAAAGCAGGCAAAGCTGGCGTTGAGTCGTGCGTAAAAGAGCCAGGTTGTGCGTCTCTGTGCAGTGAGCAGGCGGGCGGGCGGTGTACATTTATGGAGTGACGGCTGCTCTAAGTCTTTCTCGCAAAGTAAGTCAGCTTGTCCCGCTAGCAGAGCTGAATAGACTTCATTTGGCGTCCTAGGTAAGACGAGCTAAGTGGCTGCCTACATGGCCTTCCTCTAACCATCTGATAGTTTTATGTAGTGACATGAGCAGAAAAGACCCCTGTAGAGGCGCTCCATTAATGTGCCACCTCTTTGCTATCACATGACAATTGCCATGGGAGGAGGGGGGCTGGGAGGAAGGCATAATCTGGTTTCATTTACACCTATTTACATGGACACCTTGGGCCAATGGAAATCATTTCCATTTGAAGACAGAAAAAGGGGTGAAAAGGCTCGACAACCGGAATTGAACTGCGATGGCACTCAGTGTGTGAAGGTATGCGTTAATGCTTCTTCAGCGGACTTTTGCGGTTGATTCACGGCTAGATATGGACTGTGAATGGACATAAAATGTATTTGTCATTTAAGAAAATCTCTCATAAAGTGAAGTCTAACTATCTGCATTTGCGTTAAGGTAAATGTGTTCTAAAACGGATGTATACAAATTCTCTTATTTTTGAAGATGTGTTGTTTAGAGTAGTGTTCACAAAAAATGTTTTGCTTGCTGCAAACTGATGAGTCTGAATATATGTATATTTTTAAATACGTCTGATTTTAGGGACAGAAATGATTTTTTTCTCTCTGAATGTACTCAATTATTTCTTATAAAATAATATGCAAAATAATTCACCTGCATGAGTAAATTCGTAGCTGAGCAAACTATTCGTTTTTCTCCGCTGATTTGTCCCTGAGCTGAGCGAAGGAAGTACCGATATGAAAACATCAACACAATACAAACAACGTTATTCAAACTGAAACTTCATGAGGCGTCCAGGTCTATTGTGTTTATGTAAAGAAGATTCCAGAGTACTTCACAAATGCAAATAAACCCTTGAGTATGGTGTGCTGAAAACTGTATAAAATATCCATAAGTCAATTATATGAATGTGAAAACCAAATGGGAAGCCTATTTTGAGCTATTGCCATTCAAGCTTTTGGCCAGGGCCACCTTTCCGCTTGGAGGGTTTGCAATGCCAGGGACCACACACACGCACACGCAGATTTGCTCATAATTTATGCTAATTTCCCCCCATAAATCCACAATGCACCCCATCACCAGTCTGACGGATTACGAAAAGAATCGCATTGCGGGGGGACACTGAGCTATTTTCAACCAGAAACCTGGAGCAGGCTGCAGAGGAGAGTCCTCAATGCTGCATTAGGACTGTTAAACAAACGAAGAAGAAAAAAATAAGGGAAAAATGCCATTCAAATGTTCCAAATATGCCACATATTTTCAAATACATTTTGGATTTTTTTTTTCAAATCTAGAAAAATTAAATGAATGTGGGAAAAGTCTTTTTGTTAATGTGTCCGATGTCTGAAACTTGCTGCGTGCAGTTTCACTTTTTGTTCCCGCAGAGTGCCTTTTAACACCTGTCATCTCACATTAATGTTCAGCTCAAAAGGTTCAGTCCAAAAGGAAGTGGCCCGGTCGACTCATCTCACACACCGCGGATAATGACAACACACTGCCAAGTGCCAAACATCTTCTGACATCTACCCCATTCATCAATCCATCCATTCATTCATTCAACACGTATCATATGATTGGCTCTCACTCGGGTTAGTATGTACAAAGAAGTCACAATCGCTCCGAATTTGTAACTCAAAGATTTGTTTATTTGATTATTTATTGATTGTGAAATGTGAGTTATGAGAGGTATTTAAATTGAACTACAAATACGTGCCATTTTACGCACGATTACAAATGTTCGTTTTCTTCTTGAATTTCTACATTTTTCAATTTATTTGTTCTTGTTTTGCAACTTATTTGCAAACCAGTTTGTGAGTTGCACGTTGAACTACAACACTTGAATTAACCAGCCACAGAGCAGCATAAGAGTTTTTTTTTTCTTCTCTCGTCTCACACACAGACGGTGTGGCTTTTTGAGCTACAGGGTTATGGGATATTGGTTGGCCCTTTTGTCTCCGTCCAATGCACACAGTGAAAATACCACCATGACTCTGAATCTGAATAGGGGTTTTTAGCCGCTCCCAAACTCCGGAGTTCAAGCAGCAGTAGATCAAGTCTGCACTATGTTTGGTCATTTGTAGAAGCGCGAACAAAGGTTGGGATAAGCCAAATTGCATTGCACTTGTGAACCGTGCCTCAGCCTGAAGTATCCTTTATAACACGAAGGGGGACCAAGAACAATTTTGTGTGAGCTTTAAAAAAAAAGAGGAGCGAAAACAAAGGGCACTTTCTGAAACATCTTAAAGTAGAGTAGTGAGGCGTGACATTCCCAGGGTGATGAGACACAAAAGCTGAGGTCATGGGGATGAAAAAGAGAATCAAACAGCCACTTTCACACGTCTGCCCTCCTCTGCTGCACCCCCCCAACACAATAGGAAACAAATGTTGTTAAAAGAGGATCGATGCCATTCAGCCTAAAGCAGCGAATGATAGCCAAACAATATTGTCACAGTGAATCGAGTCGAGATCTGCTGCCACCCAGACCTGCGGAGGGAGAAAAAAAACTTGCCTTTCAGGGAGCGATTAAGAGAAAGTGAAAGCGGATGGTGATGCTTATTATCATGAAACAAGAACAAATAATCAAAGGATTAACTACATTTTAAAACATAGATCAATTACTACAAAAAATATATTTTCTATTGAGATCAAATTTCTTATTCCAGTATTCTGGGTCTACTTTTTTGGGCGCAAAATTAAAATGTTTTATTAGGCTATGCTATACTGTGATTTAGCATGACTCATCATTTTACTTTAAATCTTATTTATAGGTTTTGGACTGAATCCATATATTTCTGACTACAAGCAATGCATAGAATATTTAGTTAGCCAATCAACCTATAGAAAAGTAATCGCTAGAATAATTATGCATAAATATTTCAAATATGATATTCCAGGTGAATTGAATTAGCTATTATTTATATTTTACATTTTAATTATTTAAAATGTTCTCAATCGGATTGTAAATGGATTTGTAATCTACCTGTCCTCTGCATGTGTTAAACACATGTTCACGTTGTAAGCAGGTATATAGTTTGCTGTCTGCAGACTCTAAAACATCCACAAGCCCTGCGCTGCTAATGAAGTCCGCGGTGATTTCAGCCCCAAGAGATGCTTTACGGTGCAATTAAGGACGCGCTGATGAGAAGGTATGAATATTCAGCGGAGTGACAATTAATTAGCAGACAGAGGGCTCTCACCACAGCCTCCTCAATGGCAAATTTAGCAGATATGACGGGATACCCACACTACTTAAAGGCCATCTTCACGTCCCCCTTCCTTTGCTTTTTCTTTTTATTTAACAAGAAATAGAAATTCTGAATTTAATCTGTAGCTCAGAGATATAAAAAAAATCACAATATAATGAATATGTAGGCTATTGTTTATTTTATCAAAGAGCTGGATTAAAGTCCTCCCATCAGGCCCCTCCATTAGCATGCTGGTGACATCAGAGGGAGTACCTGCAAGAAGACCTCAGGGCATTTACAACATATGTTCGGATTATGCTTAATGGTCTAATTACATAAATTAGGCATTCATTATACGGCCCATCGTCTGTATCAGATATCTCAATTGTACAGAGGCGGGAACTTGTGATTCAATTTGTCTATGAATCTTTTCATCCTAATGAACACTAAAAGACATGAGAAAAAACCGAACATTTTTGTTTTTGTGAAGAACACTCAGGGTACTTAAAAATTATATTTTTATTTTTGTATTTTTTTTAGCCCTGTTTTCCTCATCAGCAGATTCTCCCTGTGACCATTAGATAGCAGGTTATGATACAATACCATACGATATGATAAGATACTATAGACGCCCTATCAATCTATGGCTTTTATTTTGAAGGATCGCATGGAAAATTGTAGACAAAATTAAAATAGGGACGTATTTAGAACTTTATCTATTGTATCACTGTTTTTTCCCCACAGGCACATGTGAAGAAAGCATGTTATGGTGTGTGTGTATTTGTGCATCCATATCGATTTATCCATCTATACATTTAAGATATAATAGGGTCATATTTTTTATCATGATGGGTCTATTTGCAGAATTTAAAAATAAACATATTTCTTCATCAATGTACTGTATTGTGATGAAAGTTTGTCTGCAGGCACATGTAAATGTGTACATTAGGACAGTTTGTGTATTGCTGTGTGTGTGTGTGTGTGTGTGTGTGTGTGTGTGTGTGTGCGTGCGTGCGTGCGTGCGTGTGTGTGCGCGTGTGTGTGTATATGTGTGTGGGTCTGTGTAGGAGGGTGTCCCAGTTCATTGACTCCATATGGTGGGAAACAGCAGGACTGATGAGAGCACTACCTGAGGTCCGTGTTTGTGCTGTGGACTGTAACCACAACAGAGGCCTCTGACCCCCCCCTGCATAATTCATTATACAGACAAGACAGTGCCGCTCACTCTCTCATTTTATCCTCAAGCTTTTGTTGACAGACGACTTGGGGTCTAACAAATCATCCTGTTAAACTACACACCGTACTTATAGCTGACTGACAGATACAAAGAGAAAGGAGCAACGAGCAAGAAGAAGAAAATGGCTTCAAAGATGGTGTAACAGTCAAAAAATTGTAAATGTGTGGAAGATGGGGGGGGGGGGGGGGGTAGAATAACAATATGACAGAGTCCAATTCAATATTGAAAGGAAAATGCAAAAGCCTTATCTACTACACTATGTATTACAGTATAATGAGCTAGATTCATAAAAATAATAACAGAAATCCTCGGTTTCTGTACATACTTTTGAACAAGAACGAGAGAATAATGCAATATACAGCTATGACTTCATAATATATTAACAACAACCTCAACAGAAGAGTGAACTTCCACCTTGAAGAGTGAAGATTAAAGAGCTATTATGCAAAAAAGGGAGTATACATTAACATAGTAGTATCACACTCAAAGAGTAACCTCTCACAAAGACACAAGTCAAGGTGGAGAGATCTGAGATGCATGAATCTGTGCGGAATCACAAAGAGGGGAAGATCACAGAAATAAGTTATATTATTGGATAGAAAGAGAGAATTTTACAGCTAACACTCCCTCGATATGTGATGTGACAGGTGATCTATTACGCTCGGACTGGATCAATACATGGGGCTTCTTAAAGTGAAATTACAGCTTGAGGTCGATGTAGGTTTAACCTTAAACCTGTCACCTTTCCTTTGTGTTTCTTTTATGTTTTCATTGTATCCATGCTAATAAATCATGAAAGAAAACAGTTACTTTTCATTTAACTGTGTCCAAAATTAATTAAAAGTTTGTGAGGAGGGGGATGGCAGAGGATAAAAAGCTTTGAACTCCAGGATCAATTCACAGAAAGTTGACATTGCTGTTTGTTAGAAATGTCCCCGGCAACACCTCCAACACGTCTCTCCTCTGGGGCTTAGGGTGCAACACGTCTAACGAAGGCAAATTCTTTCGAGTTTAAGCGTGTGTGGTTGGAAGGCATGGTCCTTTGTGCCTTTGTGTGTGTGTGTGTGTGTGTGTGTGTGTGTGTGTGTGTGTGTGTGTGTGTGTGTGTGTGTGTGTGTGTGTGTGTGTGTGTGTGTGTGTGTGTGTGTGTGTGTGTGTGTGTGTGTGTGGGGCTCATGCTCATCCAGACCTTGGCAGTGATCAGAACACACTTAACCAACTGGGACCAAATGAGGGGCATTTTTGTTCTGTCTTTCATCTTATACATCAGGGAAATGCTCTCGTCTCCAAGGATGGCGAACAGAGCCAAAGACCAGAACAACACAATACACAATAACAATACAGGAGTGTTTACAACACACATAAACAAAAACACAAGGCTGACGCTGGTGACACCCACAGGGAAGGTAACAGAATGAAAAGATAGAAGATATAAAAAAGTTTGCAAACATAATCCATGTGTGGACATCAAGTTAACAACTCGTAAACGGCTTTGCTCTTTCTGACCTACATCTCCAAGGTGGCTCTCATTTTAAGGGCATGTCACTTAGTATTTTGAATAGGGCTGCATGATATTATATTTTTGCTGATATCTAATACCTTAAACTTCTATTAATAGCCTGGTCTTTTATTTCTTTCAGTCTATTAAATGATCCTGCCTTTATTTGGGACAGGTGTCAAAACGAGACGGGCTATTAATTATTTAAAAAACAAAACTTGTGCTAATCAAAGACGGGAAAGAGTATAATATTGTAGGTTGACACCAGAAAGAAATCACTAATTTGATTTAGCTTTGTAAGACATCCCATCTTTATCAACCTGCTGCACTGTGGGGGAGAGAGGGAGGCTCCCAGGTGTATATGTTTTTAATCTGCAAACTAATCAACACTAAATCTGGAGAGCTGCCTTTATTTGTCAAAACGTGCAGCAACACCAGGGTTATAATAGGGTCTGGGCCTTAAATTGGGATGGGCTTTAATTTTAAGTTTTACAGTCTGTCAATATTTTCCAAACATTTTAGTTTACTGATATGCAGATAGCCAATGCACTCCTGTAACAGCATGATCATATTATCATAGGCAGGAAATGGATGGTATAAATGAGCTAGTAGAGCTAGCCGTCCATCTCTTTTATAATAAAGATGAGATTATTCCTGAAATAACTTAAAATAGATTGTTATACACTCTGGTAGGACCTGTAGTAGCAACCGAACCAATAGGTACAAGAAAAACACGTGATACATCTCTAAATGGGATCATTTTTTTACCGCCTGTAGTGTCCTCTTTGATTCACTATGAGTGACAGGTGTCATGACACGCCCCCTTGATTTGCTGATCCTTAAGGCTTAATTCATTCACCCCACAGGCAACCGACTTTTGACCAGTGACACAATGGTAACGTTACAGACTGTAGATGCTAAAAAAAACATAGCATCTCTTATCTTAAAGGCCTGTTAATGGCAATTTCCATTATGTGTTAGCATCAAGCTAACAAAATCAGATGTACTTCCTGTTCCAATGGGGGAAATTGCACCCCCCTGGAGAACAACGCACCAGCCATCACTGAAAATAGCTTTAACAGCTTCATTTGCCAAGCTGCCAGGGGTGAACTCTCCCCTTTCTACTACAAATAAGGCACCTACAGTATCGGAGTGTAATGAGTGTGACAAAGAGTCATCTTATCAGCCTGTCACATTAGCAGAAATGCCAGTATTTTATCTTAAAGCCTTCATTGTACAATACTGACCATATGCTGATATTATCCTGCATCCCTAATTAGCATTTTATAAGATGGAGCTGCAGTAAACCAAAGCAGTGTTCAGTCCTTTGCTCATGGGTGACTAACACAATGACCAATCACCAAGTGCCACCTCTATTGATATATATTAATTGGTGTGTGATATATGCTGCTGTAAGAAGACGAATTTGCATTGCTAAGCATAAACAGGCCTCCCACTAAATCACAGAGAGCTTTAAAGAGGAAACGCAAACAAGCACGGTGGCACCGCTCCTTTATGGTTGACCAGCTCAATGTGCCTCCTGCTGAAAGGTAATATGCATGACACTGTTCCAGGCACTGATTCATTTGTTTAGTAATAGTGGAGCTATAACCTGTGCTGAAAACAAGAGTGCAGTGAGGAAAACATAAAGGTCCCGTTAATCCACAGCTAATCAAAAGGGCACAGGAAACAACCCAGCAGAAGGATATTTTCATATTAATTAAGGCACTGCTTGAATGTTTGTGTGTCTATAAAAGTGTGCTCATAAGACAGGGCACATGCAGTGCTGACTCGGCATCATTATTCCACCAGACCACTCCGACTCTGTCACTGTGAGGATGCAACCCCGAGCTGGTGGCCAAGGACCCTGAAAAGCATCGCTAATATCTGGAGAAAAATATGTATTTATGTGTCTGATTTCCTGTTGTTTAAGGGTCCTTGAAGCTGATATATATGAAGATTTGTTTCTGAAGGATATTAGGAAAAGCACGGATGAACTGTAATGTTGATTACTAGATCCTCAAGAGTCTACACTTGAAAATAATGTTGTTGACTCTGACCTGTACAAGTACTCCATCTGTGACAAAGCATTTGAATTAAATGTGGGAAATACACACAGGCTGCATGCACACAGGACAATGCAATTACATTTCTATCAAACAAATGTAATCTAGACTTGAAGTTTATGCTATTACAATGCACTGATGGAGAAGACCTGGAAGAATCCTATGAAATGTCAAGTACCGCTGCATGGCAGGGAAAATCTTTATCTGTCACAGCTACTGTGGGCACAGACTGAGTATTAACAGCTTTATCAGCTGGGGAAATGCTCGGCTCCCCTGTCTAAACCAAAGCTATTACAAGCCCAAATAATTAACTTTCAGCGCAATAGCTTGCTGTCATTACAACTGAGATGGAACGATATGCATGGAGAACAGTTCTGCAAAAAATGAAGACAAAAAGCTGGTGCAGATATCTGTTTCTCCCAGTCATGGTCATATTCTCATCAGCTCCTTTGGTACCTTCTATTAATAGTCATGTATGTTCCAATTGATCATTCAATAAGAATCTCTCCACCTATACTTCCAAAGACACAAATATAAATACATAAAAAATCCTTTAAATAATAAATTATATAACATGAGAAAAATAATCAAATTATATTAAAAACTAATACATTTGATTTGTTTAAACAATACGTAATGTTACAATGTAGCAAAATGCAATGAATAGTCATCCATTGCATGCCTACATTCAGGGGTCCTGATTGGATAGTAGGACAACAGGTGGAAGGTGGTGAGTGGTCTTAAGGAATCAATACATTGAGAAAGGAAAACTAAACTGTTATGCCCCACCCTAAGGTGGCCCTATGGGGCTAACAACAACCCACAATTTGGCACAATAAAGCAGGTCGAAGCAGTCCTTTCTGTCAATGTCCGTCTCTTGTCTTCTTTCACACTTATGTTAGGGCTAGCTTTTGTCTTATTTATATGTGTAACAGATAAATAACACAAAACTAATCATACACAAAAAATATGAATATTTACTCAGCTGATAAACAAAATGCATAAATTGTTTACAGAATGTGTGTTAAAGGTATTAAGATATTTTACGAGATGCATTCGGTAACCGTCTTGCTGTACAAAGTTTTCGGGACATTTTAAGTCATGTGCTCAGATTTGGAAAATATCAAACTTTTTAATAACAACAGTTAACAGTAATTACTGGAAGAACATTTTTTTTTTTGTAAGTTGTTATTTTCTTTGGTTGAACCAAAGTGCTGAAAGTCATCTGCAGTTCCAAACGGCCCTCAAATCAGCTCTGTTATTCAATCATTACTCTGTTTATGTCCTCATCTCACTGGCAGACTTCAACAGGCCTTAAACCAACTCAGGTAATACAGCCTAATAAATCTGGACCAATAAAAAGCATTTAATCGCAAGTGTCACCATGATTAATTGTGCACTAAAATCCATGTGAGACCTACCAGTCATGAGGGCAGCGAAAGGGTATTTTGCATTTCAGCATATCTGGCACCAGGACAGACAGTTCTGTGATTCTGCTCATGGATTGGTATGAATATCAAATTAATAATTAGTCATGTAATTTCTCCTCAGGAATTACTACGCCTCAAACTGGTTGGTGAGTTTAATTATTAGCAGCCTTTTTGTTTCCATGTCCCTCTCATTACTGTCAGGATTGATGTAACATAAACTTCATTAAAAATTAAAGCTAGAGTCTTAATTATGAGGCTTCACTGACTGAAGTTAGAATTAGCCAACTCAGTGATGTGCAAATGAGAGCATTATTTAAGAAACATGCTGGAAGTAGTTATGCTAATTTCAAGAGTTCACAGTAGCAGACCTTTTCACTTGCAGTTGCATATTCATTAAACACACTATGCAAATTTAATGTAGCAGTCTTAGTAATGCCTTGTTAATTTATTCAGATTTATTGAGTACGACTTGTAAAAAGTACCAATTTAATTACCCCATCTCCTTGGAAGGTAAGGGATGTGGCCAAGGTTTTAAACTGTGTAATCAGGATTAGTGTGGATTGATGGAGAAAAGGGGAATGAAAGGACGCTGTTAATGGCTTGACAGACATATTGATTTACTTAGGACATGATCCAAGCAAAAAAAAAAAATCTAACGCACACTTAAAACAGTCCAGAAAAAGAGCAAACATAGGCAGCATATTTTTGTTACTGCTGAGGAGAATTCATCATGAAGAGTTGTCTGTCATATAATGAAGAGAAAGCTGCCTGTACTGGATACTACTCTTTGTGTTTGTTTGGAATAATAATTCAGTAATATGAAACGTGGTGACAGACTTGTGAGGGTGTTGTACGCATGTGACTGCAGTGCATTCATTGTGCAGTGCATTAGACATTCATTTGTGTCAAAACTTAAAGGTACTCACATCCATGTCTGAAGTTATGAAAGCAATTAACACACAGTCCAAAATGTACTCTGACATCCTCAAGTACACTGCCTAAGTAAAGTGCACACATTTAATTATCAATATACTGAAATGTAGCATCAAAAGTAAAATCACTTATTATACAGAATGGAAAAATAAACAAATCTATATCTGATAGTATTAATGAAAGCTTTGACATTGAATAAGTCGCTAGTCCAGAGAGCGCCATTTAAGGTTATACACAAGATGTCTGAAAGCTGCCATTCATTTAACTCCAACATATTCCATTGGCTGATCATATATAATATATATATACATATATAATAGCCTACCTAAGATAAATGCTGGAAATCAAAAAGTAACTGTCTAAAAGAGTGGTGGATGCAAGTGTAGTTAAAGTCCAGATACATCAGGAAGGTTAGAGGGCCATAGAATCATTTATGTAAACAACCAAGATGGCTGCAGATGATGTGGAACATTGAGTGACTGGTTCAGTATTAAACAAACTGAATGTTAAATAATTACATTATTAAATATTTTTTAAACTGTGTTGGTTTGTGAGGATATTGTTACACATTTTGTCAAGCTTTTTTGACTGAAAAATATTAAACTATGAATAAGAATAGAAGAAGAAAACGTTCCTCTCCTGCACTAAACTTTAGTTCAGTGCATTGTCTTTGGTCTCAAAACAGTATGAGGATATATTCTAACTTAATAAATGGAATCAATACATTTTTGTTTTGTTTTACTGATTTGGCCACAGCAGAATCCAGGGATGCTGCTATGTGTCCAGACCACAGTAACTCAAACCTTTTGTCAAATAGACAATAGAAATGATGACAAAACTATCAAATATAAGATAAGGGTTGTATTAAAAGTCTTGTTTTCCTTTACATTTCACTTCCTTTATTAAAAGTGAAAATATATCTTATTTACAATCTATAACTGTTGTGTTGAAGCAAATAAAATGCTGGTCAAATGACCGGTGACTATTACAAACAACACAGCAATAAACATTTGCATCTGAGAGCATGTTTACTGGTTTGGACCAAATCCAAATATGGAGAATTACAACACAAAGAATTAACATGCACTTTTAATTCAATATATAAACCCTTGAAAAAGAAAATAAACATGTCTGCTGCAGGCACGGCCTAGTTTATTATAATAAACCTTGATTTTACGGTCTCATTTTGATAGAGAGCAGGTTTCGATCTGTAATCTCACAACAGAGCAATGTGTTCTCAGGTAACAGAGACTTCAAAATTAGGCAGACAGAAAATGAAAGCTTAAACACCATGTGACCAAATAATCTTGTTAGTTTCAAGTGATACGGTCAGTTGCTAGTGACTTGATGTTAGTCCTCTGGGACTTAGTTGAAAGGCTGAACTGCAGAAAAACATCCTTGGGGCTTACAGGGGAAGAAGTCCAATCATTGTGGTGGTAAAAACAACCTGCAGACAAGCACTGAGGGCCACACAGCCCTGACCGTGGCAGAGCAGAGCTCACTGACTGCACACAACACTCCAGGAGATAATTACACAGGCTGGGTGTCTACGGCTCGTGTCTGTTCATCGCTCCCTGTTGTCCCCCAGTATTCCCCAGGGCTGTGTATGCGGGACTGTGTGTACATCTGTGTGTGTGTGTGTGTGCGTGCGTGCGTGCGTGTGTGCGTGCGTGTGTGTCTGTGTCTTCTAAGGGACCTACAAGCCTACAGTCCAACAGTGAAATCACCTCTTTCTGCTTTGCTGAACAAAAATTAATCGTTCATGTGTTGGACGCAGTCATCCAAACAAAAATAAAATAAAGATACAAACCCTGTTAAAACACACTCTGTGCAATTAAGCAGCTTGCGGTTATATTCATTCTGAACTTAAAGGCAAAGGCCTGAATTTTATTTTATTTATCACAGTCTCTATAAATAAAAAATCCACTGAGAGGAAGCACCGTTTAAGTGCCTGAGAAGATTGCACGTTGTATAAAGCACTGATGTGCAGAAGCATTTTACCACAAACACCTCTGAGTTGATGACGTAAATATTGCATTACTTAAGTATTTACGTGTTATTAATTAAAAAATGTTACTTAATAAAGAAAATATTTGTACGAAGAATTACAGGACTACAGTGTTTAATACAGTGAAACAGGCTTAAACGGATATTATCATTCTGTATTCTGCAAAATGACCAAAAATTAAAGTTAGAAATCCAATACAAATGAATACATTTGATCATTTTAAAAGGACTTAAAGCATACTGTTAACAAAAGCCAGAGTATCAAATGTATTTTTCTTTAACGTAAATGCTGTAATACATGTAATACTTCATTTTTTCCAAGTGATTTGAACACTAGATGCATGCTAAAAAATAACCCATAGAAACTGCCTATATCTGGATTCATTTTAACCAGTATATAAACTTAATCTAGCATTATCAATTGAGATTAATTGACATCTAAGATCATAACGAATGCACACCTACACACACAGTATGTTGAAGTGTAGATATAGGTGTTCCTTGTCATTATCTCTGCATACTGTTGTTCTAAGAAACTGTGTTGTGAGTTGTCTGCTGTACTTATTTAATCAAATCTACTGCCGCTGTTTCCACATTATTCTGACACTCAAAGTGCTGATGTCAAAATTAAAATGCTGATCGTATTCATCCCTATTGAACCTCCAACTAGCAGATGACTTAATATACATCCGTTATCATCTTGAGGGCAATCATTTCCATTTTTCTCACTAAGAGTGACAGATGTGAACCATCCCATTGACCATAATTAATCTGTGTTTAAAACGAACAGGCCACATACTAGTGGAGGCATCGCCCAGGGTCTGAGGGCCCATGTCACAGCGCTGTCTGTCTGGCCCCATGCTTTTCAGTGTAATTATCCCATTGCCATGAATAATGGCACGAGGGGGATCCCAGTGATGCTTTGATAGAGATGAGATTAGTTTAATCAAGTTCATTGCTTGGGCTGGGCCACCGAATCTCATCATCCTTCCTCTCAAATCACCAGACCCTCACCCCACCCGCCAGAGCACCCCTCTACACCTGCCACATTAGCCCCAAAAATTTATGACATCGTTAGTTTTGAGTGCTACCCCTGTTAGGACAATGCATACTTAAAGCAGGGACCTGAGTGACACAAGGATTCATATTAAACGGGGAAAAGCAGGGGGTCTTGAATGAATCTGTGGGCAGACTGATATCATATGTGTAAGCACTTTTTACAATAATTATATTATATTAAGTTCTGCTGGAAGTGTGCCTATAACAATAAAATTGTCCAATAAAACCATATTTACTTTACAATCAGACATATGGCACATGAAGGTACCTCATACATTCAAATATAACCTTGCTTAAACGAAGTGCCACATTTAGAATCATTATAAAGAAAAACTGTTGGTTTTCAATAGTTAAGGCACCTCTCATTAGAATGTCAAACATGGGATTCATCATTGTAATGTGTTGTCCCCCTGAGGCAGAAATTCATGTTAAACAGAAAGAACGTTACAGGGCATTCTTGGTATTAACAAACAACAAATCATGTTTGTCAAAACGGACAAACTCAGCGTGAGACAAAGGCCGTGGACTCCTATAGTGATATAAAACACATGTTCCCTGCAGCGCACATATCTCTCTGCAGCCAGCCTGACGTCAGAGGACAGGCCTTAAACTGTCCACAGAGGACAACTACTTTGCAAACAAAGCCCCAAGTCCGGCCGCTCAGAAGTCCCGACTTTGACTTTCTCCTAGCTCCGTGTCAACATGCTGCTCCTGCAGCCCCCTCCACATACACACAGAAGAAAATACCACTATTACAGCACAATTTGGTAGTCATTCATCAAATAAGACATAGGATTAATTAAGCCCGAGGACTGAATTAGCCTCCCTCTTCACTCATCAAGGTGTACCCTTGGCCTGCGGTTGAAGATGGGGGGTGGGGGCAGGGGATGTGGGGGGCAGGGATTTTTATATCACTAGCATGTGTTTAGTACAATGAAAATTCATCCTGGGACACAAAAAAAAAATCCCTTTATCCCCAATTTACATATGATGTATGACAATAAAAATCTCCAGAGGGGGATGCGACCACAGCGCTGTTCATCACATATTAGCTTTTATGGCAATATATTTACCAGGCTGAAGGCGATGAGGGGGGGAAAGTTTGAACAACAAAACTTCTGTCCCTTTAGAGGAAAACATAAACATCCTTCTGTTGTACTTTTTTTTTTGGCTGTTAAACCCAAAGTCTTGTATCTTCTTAGTGTTTTTTTAAGTAGAATAATTTCTTAAGGACAAGCACAGACAGTGGGATCATCCCTTTTTTTCAATCATGATGCATATGTTGTGTTGTAAATGCCATGTCCTTAAAAAAAGTAAAGATTCTCTCCCTTATGTACAGAGATATGACACACATATGTTCCTGCCATGCACACAGTTCATTAGTCCATAGCATCCCGTCTCTCACCGGAGAGGGTCACGCTTTTGATGAATGTACTGCATAGCTTGTAGCTTCAGGCTAGGATTCAGCACCTCAAGAGGGAGAGAGGACCTAACTCTGGTTAGAGCAAAGAAAGAGAAGAAAGAAGGGAGGAAATGAGGGAGAGAGAGAGAGAGAGATGGAGAAGTGAAAGAGATGAATTTGGATTACCCAGGAGTTCTGTCTCCCCTGAGTCCTACATCCGACAGACATTAGGAATCTAATGTGCTATTATTCTCCATCACCCCCCTAAGCCTAAAACATCTGTCCTTGGGGTGTCTCCGGTAATAGACAAGGGCTTTCGGACCCTTCGCTAAGACAAGATAGCAGCTTCTACAAGGGCCCTTGACTTTTGCCGACTTAATCTGCAAGTGCTTTCACAAAATTGACATTGCCTAGAGAGCAAAGCAATCAGCAGACAATGTGTTACAAAGCATTTATATTTTCGCCATGCTTCCAGGGACAGTGAAACCTGACCTTTAGGAGGCCTGCCAAAGAGCCTTTCTATTCACTTTTTTTTTCTTATTTTAAAAAGATAGTTTTTACCGGTGAGTTTCTTCAAGGTTAACAGACGAGTGAGTCGTGTCAGAGTGTGTGTGGAAATGAAGCATGTATGGCAAGAGATTTAGTAACATTGTTGTATGTTTCTCTTGATCTTTAAGAGCTGTATAAGAGAATGGATTATACAGCAGTATTTGATGGCTGAATTTGCATTTACAAAAGGGGTATTATTGATGTACTTTGGAAGACATTTCATCCGTCTCAAAAGACACTACAGTTTTCTTTGACTGTTTTGTTGTTAAAAAAGGGCAACATCTGGATCACTGCTGGATTTAATCAGTAGATCATCTGCTACAATCTTAGTCAACTGATACAGGGATCGGAAAGGGAAAAAAGCAATTGAGCTCAAGTTCTCAAGTTTATTTATCACACCTTTTCTGTAAATAACTCATGCACAACAAAACTGAAAATAGTCCCTGACAAAAATAAAGTTTCTTTTTGTTTGAGTTATGTTTGGTAAAAAAACACAAACATAAAAACTACAGGCTCCAGCAGATTTAAGATTTTCTTTATCTTTTTTTAAAGTGACACAAATAACAACAAGACAACATACACGTTAGGGAAGAATTGAATAGATGAACGCACACATTGTTGACACAATAATTACAACCATATTCTTTAAAGCTAAAATACTACACCAATCTGAGGCCACGCTGATAAGCACTGAAGAGAATCTGGATAGACATCAAAATTCCCACATAGACTTAAGAGTAAAATGCACGGTTCTCACTGCCAACTGTCCTTAGGATATTATCATCTTATAATTTTGCATCACATTTGAATGAGTTCTACAAAGTCCCATTTCAGATTTAAACAGTCCACGATTTAATAAACACTTTTTGTCAAATCTTCACCACCACCACTACTTGGACAATATCAGCCGTTTTTTTTCTTCACTGCACGAGAGAATAATTGTTTTCATATAACCACACATGCAGTATTCATGATACTCATTTTTAACATGAAAGATCTGTTAATGGAGGCATAGTATTTGATGTTGTATTTCTACTAATTGAATTAAATCTAGTCAAAGAGCAGAAATATTTGTCTTTAAGGCTTTTAGGCCCCCAAGCTGTGATTACAAATGCATCCCATTAAATGAAAAGAATATATCTTGATTCATTAATAATTGATGAGGGGGGAGAAAAGGAGCAGAAATACTATGGGTACTCATTAATTTAAGAGAAATAATGTCTCAAAGTTACGTAGGACGGCATAGTAACAACTCTGCTGTAGCAATACTAAAGTCCCAGAAGATCCATCACACAGGATAGTAGAAAGCATGCAACCTGTTTAAAAAGAAGTTTCTTTGCTACAGAGATGGTGTGGGCTGAACAGATGGCCAAACCTCTGCTTTTCACTGCTGTTTCTGTTGAGCAATTAAAAGTTTCTGGCTGTTTTTCTCCCTTCCCCCCAAAGTACAGATTGCAAACATGACAAGAGGTCAAATATCTGCAAGGGAAAAAGGAGTGGAACAACTGTTCCACCGAGCTGCTCTGGCCTCAGCTGGTGTGCAAGCGGACAAGTATTCACCTGAACGAGGACTGGTAATCACCCCCAACACCGAAGTGAATAATTAGTGTAATAATTACCAGGCTTAAAATGAATCTGCGAGCTGCCCTCTCTCACACCGCCATCAAGAATAACAGGTGTTGAAAGTGCCTTGAAGGGACAGAGATTAAAGATTATTTCGTTATCCTGGGTCTCCTTCAGGCACAACTGTCTTGTGTTTTATCCTGTCATCCACAGCGAGGGTCGTGTGGGGGCTCATTTTCCTCTGGCTTGGCAGTTTTGGGAGCTGTGCTTTTGACAGAGAGTGAATGTTGTTTAATCTGGGAGTGTGAGGCGTCCTTGAGCTTCCTGGACACTCCATGTCCACATATCCTCCAGCTACATACATGGAGCTCGGTTGTACTAATGGGTATTATTAGGCGCAACACTCCTTGTTATAAAAAAAAATCCTACATACACTGAAATAACATTTGTGGGGTATATTCCCATCATGTAAACACAACTCCAAAAGTAAATGGCAGGATGAGAAACTGAGGAAGAAATCCAAATAGTTTCATTATTATGCTTTTGTATAAAGATGTAAATATGAGAAGACTCCAAATGACTACGCGATAACCCTACATTTTCCTGAGTGATGATAACAATTAATTATCTTTTTTTTTCCTTGTTAAAGAGTTAACACTTCTTATCTCATTTCTGCCTAGCTGCTGTATGTGCACTCTGTTTAGATTTAAGCAATGAAGCAAGTGAGCCTTGGGGTGTTTGTTCTTCTAAGAATTACTTAAAGACTTGTCAAGATGCCACAACTCGTGCTTCAGTTCCCAGGCTCTTTCTCTGTTTGTTATTCACACTTCCTGTGTGTTTTTGAAATTGCTACAGCAGGTGCAACAGATCTTGGACACAAGGAATTAAATATTTGTTTCCAATGCTTAACAAAGTGTGTTTTGTCGTTTAATTGTGGTGGAACAGGAATGGTCCCAATAGTGTTCAAGGGACAGTGCTATAAATAGTTAGTATATTTCCGCAATCACAGTAATAAGTTAGCCAGCAACCATAATGTGATAATATTTTTGTGCCAGACAAAAAGCTCCTGTATCATACATTTGTGTGGAATTCCTCCGTGTTTCTATTCAGTAATCACTAGAATATGTGAATGTCTATGCAAAATCAAGATGAATGTGCGGTTGAAACAGACATTGGTTAAGTGTTGTATAAGCATGACATCCTGCACTTTATCTTTTACAGTGCCCTGTTGTCTTATAATGTTGTATCATTAGTTTCCCTGACAATGATTTAGCATTCAGGCATCTACCCCATTGACCTGTGCTGTGTTTAAATGTAACCTTCTCTCAGCCCTCGCCATCATTTGTCTCTTCTGAGCTGTCAAATGCACACAAATTGGACACAACCTGCCGTGGCCAGTGACAGGGATATACAGAGGGGCTGCAAAACAGAAGCAGGGCAATCAGCTGCATCTATTACATTTACATGGTCTGGGAAGGTTAGCAAGTTGTTCCTGAAAGATTACCATCTCTAATTTCTTTAGGGAGGATGGGACCTTGGTTCTGCTGCCAAGCCTGCTTTTCAGGTCAGGGCCCCCTGAATGTTAACTAAGACCCAGGAGCAGGTCAGCAGGCAGGCCAAGGGACCATAGGAGAGCCTGCGCCCTGCACGTACACAGGCGGGTGAGCAAGTCGTGCAGAAAGTTGCCATCCATCTTTTGCACAGTGCTAATGATCCATTCTGGGAGAGGTCTATGGTTTGGAAAGCTATCCAGACAGCTCTCCATTGGTGCCTCCCTGCTGCTAAGTGCAACACCAACTCTGAAATCTCTGCCAGCAAAAAGAAAGGCTCAGTTACCAATAATTCACCAGCATGTCTTCTTTCGGTTAAAATACTTTTTGATGTCCTCACTACTACTTATCAACCCCCTGGTTGTCTTCTTCAAGCTACACCTCAAGAAATTCCATGTGGTGCCACAAATGGCACTCCATGCTTACGTAACGTTTACTTTGATCTAAATGAATTAACAGTTTGAACACCATCTCAAACTGTGACAGGTGCTGCAACTATGTTATAGATCAAGTTTTAAAAGCCAGATGGTCTTTCCTATGAAACAGGCAGCTATGAAGCATTATAAAGGTATAGGAACAAAATGAACAGTTTTTTTACCACATATATTGTTCTTGTGCAGTAATGTAAAATTTGCAACAGAAAGAAACCAATGTTAACAAAATCTGTAAGAAAAGCATTTTCCTACTGGATTGACACATACAGACCTAAAGTATACATCATTAAATATGTGCAAAAAAAAAAATGTAAGTGATGGATTCAATTGTTCATACAGCTCTTCCTTACTCTCTCAAGTGAAACTAAGGCTCACTGCAGCCAAAAGTGAACTTTTTTGCTCCTATGGTGTGACTCAGAACTGATTTTTTTCCACAGTGTGGACAGCGCAAGTGATCTTTTCACATCAGATTTTGGCCCCTTTCATATATGGATTCCCACAGGAGTCTAATACAGGCCACATTTAAAAGCAATGGGGACATCCAAACAAAAAAAGTCTGATCTGAGCAAAAAAATCTGAATTAAGCTTTAAGGCTTTCGGTGTGAACACAGCCTATAGTCCCTCTGAAAAATGTAAAACATGTCTCCAAACCTTGTATACAAAAAACCCAGCTGTCATCACACAAATCTAAAATTTTGTAATACACATCCAAAAAATATCAGTGCAAACATACTGCACAATCCATGCCATTATATTGTTTATTGTTTATTAGGATCCCCATCATAATAAAACCAATTATACTCTATAAGCAGGTTGAACACTACTCTAATTCATTGACTGTATCTTAGGTCCCAGCAAACAAAATCAATAATTTGATTGCAAAAAGGGGGGAAGAAGCTTCAGTTGCCCCAGATATATGTTTAAATGCATGTTCCCAAATATAAAATGCACACACAATTAATGTTGTACATTATTACTGAACAAAACTAATGCACACAACAAGTATAAAACAACAACCACTAACAGTGTCACCCCATAAACATCTGAGGATTTACAAAATCCCTCAGCTTCTAAAAACTACTGTTGCATTGGCTCTTAAGTTACCCCTTAATGTTAAGTCAACGTTACTATGGAAACAACAATGACCAACTCCAGCTAGCTAGCAGCACCAGCAAGCTAAAGCTAGCATTAGGCCAAGGAATATGGCAACAGAAGTTGTTTACTTCAAGTGAATTAAGTTAACTTACACTTTTAACGCAGCTCCTTGGACATGCCTCTTCTTCACCGTCCACTTCATCGTCCAACGTCCTCCCAACTGTGGCAACACTTCACCCAGTTAGCTTCCTTGTTGCTTGATATGTCAACTATCCACTATCCATCTGGTTTCTTATCATAAAGTAATGCGGTTTATAATCAGCTGACTACCACAAACTTATTGTGTTTCATGGAACAGACGTACTGTAACGACTGTAATAGCTTCATGAGTAGAAATTGTTCAAGTCAAATTAGTTTATGTTGTTCCTCATGTTGTCATGTAGGCTACATTAGACTGGTAAAGGTACAAACCAACAACTCAAATGAGGTTACAAGCAGCAAAGTTCAAAGGTCATGGTCACTACAGCGCTGCAACGTCACAACGTGAATAAAAACATTTGATTGGCATATTATTTTTTTAGAACAATAATGTAACGCGAATCATATCTGAATATGTTTTAAATTACAGTTTTAGTGTCATCAAAAAATTACAGGGTGCAATTCTATTCATTTTATGTGAGAACGTTTTTTGTTTTGTTTTTTTTAATAGGTTCATTGTTCATGTTATATATAGTTAAAAGGTCGGAAAGCAGAAGACACTATCCGTTTCTTCAGAAATATGCTCGTCATTTTATGTAATTTGTTTCACAATGAAATGGCCAATTAAAAATAACTGCATTATTTTGTTACTAAAGCAGAGGACTGACTCCAGGGAACATTTCATTGACAGTTAATTATGCAGTCTGCTATTCTCAGATGTTCGCAGCAAATGTACAGTGAGACTATAAAGCTGTTGTTGTGTTTCATATTTGCATAACACAAAGAGCACCATGTGTTTTGTCACTGCCATCACACACAGAGGCTCAGCATGTTTAGAAAATCCTGCTGTTATTTGTAGAGATGGTTTATCGGGACATCATACCTCCCTGGACTCAGATTCTGTGACATAAGGCAGTAATCCCTAATGTTGACTCAAATGACTCAATGAGTATAATCATAAATTTATGTTGTTGATGTTCTGTAATTATTGAGAACCCTTACACAATTCACTGAAAAAGAAATGTCCACTATGTATAAGAGCTACATGATACGTGTGTGCAAATGTGCATGTATAAAAATGTAAATAAGGTTTATCTAAATCTACATTTCTTCTGACTATGTATAGCCTACTGAACTGAATTCTCTGCAGCATTTTTTCAACCTCCATTGAGTTGTGCGGTATTGCTCTCCTTTTTGTGTCTTTCTGAGGTAAATGATGCTTGAACAGCAGGGAGATCACTCACTGTTAACCATATGGTTTCATGCAAAAGGTCACCGGTGTTTCTGAGGGTTAATACCAAACGCCCAAACATAGACAAGAGGGACCGATGCATATTAATGACAGTCTTTATTCCCGTGTGCAAAGAAGGCCAGGTAGATGACAAACCATCGTTTTTCTTCAAAGACAAAATAATGTACAGGGATTTCAGTGCACTGGCAGGCGAGTTGGGAAAATAGACCACATATTACTTTTATTATAATTTTTTTCAAACTGGGAAAGAAAAACTGATTTTATTTAGCTGTTTTACAGTCAGTTATCAGAGAGGCAACTACCCCTTTACTTGGTAGACTGAAACAGACTGTACTCATAAAGTTTAAATATATAAACTTCACAAAGGGTTACATTAATAAGTGATTTTTCTCCTAGGTATGATTTTTTCCCACTTTCTTTTGTCGACATTTCTCTTTAAATCGACAGTGAGCTGGATCAGTCTCCCTTCAGCGATAATACGAGATATTGGCTTTTAACAGCCATTTTAAAGCATCTGGATGCTCAAGGCCATCCCAACATTGTGTGAAAGCCTAAAGGGAGTGTCTTTTCTCCCATCTGCACTACGCACCAAAACAACTATCACTTTATGTGAGAATTAGCAAATAGTTATCATTTCTGTGACATAAAAGGGTCCGTGCCAACAAGCAGTGAAATAATAAAATATTGAAAAGTCTATGAAACATAAATGTGAATTCTTGCTACATCTGTCTCTTGCTAATTGAGTTGCTACCAAGAATGTTAGCACTCTGGAGAATAATTTGTCAGTGCAAAACATCGAATGGACCAATTTATTGGTTGCTGCAGGCTGTCGAGTTCCAACAGTCTTTGATCAACCTTTTTAGGTCAGTATCTCTCGAAATACTGAGAGGAGAATTACATAGCAGAGAAAATATTTCATCTTTTTAAAAGACAAGGGAAAGAATTTTTGTAGTTACACTGTTTGGCTGTAATGGTGAATAAATTCTTCAGAGGGCTTGAAGTTGGAAAATAGCAGCTTTTGTACATGTTTTTATTGTTTTGTGGATGGTAACTTAAACATTTATCATCAAAAAGTGACAGAAAGAGTAATTATAAGTTTAGCTTCTTCTCATCACTCACTGGATGTAAGATACATGCACTGACAGTTACCGGTAGGCTTTTTCTGACACAGTAAATTAAAACGGCTGCTTCAAAGAGTTTCGTGTTGGCTGAAGGGTTGATCAATCTTTGATTTTGAAACATTCTTGGCATCTTGTCAATGGAAGTACAGCAAAGGTTGTTTGATAGCTCAGTAAAGTGTCAAAATTAGATTTTTCATAAATAAAACGATAACTCTTTTTCAGCTATCATGAGTTTGCCAGTCTTTAAAATGAGTGTCCTTGTTGAACCTGATGCTGTGGCAAATATACTGTTATAAAAAAAAAAGTTATGTACACATCAGAATAGGACCAAAAGAAATAAAGTGATACATTTTGATTGTTAACATAATTGACTCTAAACCAAAAATCACATCACCTGGACGTCAGAAAACTCAAAGTTTCACTTCATATCTTACTTTAATATTTAAAGATGGATTCAAATCAACCTGTATGAAGTGTTAGAATCCAGACTCTTCGGACAATAATGTAAAAAAAAAAAACATTTAAAAAAAGCGGACCTACTGTCCCAAATATATTTGATACTTCCCTAAGTTTATTTAAACATGGGTTTTTCCAAAATGCACAGTACAAACTGTCATCTGTCAATGAGTTACTCAAATAACTACATCAAAAATCTGCATTCAATGTCTGTGTAAGATTCTCAAGCAAATTATGAAGTCTTATTACTGCACCTAACAACAGCAGTAATCTGCACCCGTCTTAAAAGCTTGAATCTTGATCTTTGTTAGCGGAAAAGAAAAAAGAAAAACGTTTCCGTGCTTCTCTGGATAATTTTGAGACTTATTTGTCGTACATGTTAGAGAATTAAACTCTCTCTCTCTGACCACCCAACAAACTGAGCTGTTTGTAGCTGACAAACTTTCCTCTGGATGTGTAATTGTAAAAACCCTGCTCTAGCACCAGGCCACCTGGACCTTGTTACCATGGAAACAGACAACAAATCATGTAGTAACTTTTTAAAGTTGTTATCCTTTTAGCAATGCATCATTAACACTACACGGGACAGCTTCTTAAATCAAACAGGATTAGTAGAAGATACTTTGCCAACATCAAAATGTACAAAACATACTAAAAACAATATCTGCAACAAAACTAACATGTTATAGGCGATATTTAATGCATTAGTCTATTGTAATATAAAGCTGGCCTTTCTCTCATTACGCAAGTTAAGTTAAGAAAACGGTGAGTTGATGCTGATTACAGACCTGATCTCATTCATTACACCTATGAATGGTCCCTTGGTCACATGTCTGGAAACTGCAATTATGCTGGCTGTAAAAGGAAAAAATGAGTAATACATGTAAAAATGCTGAGTTGCTTTAATTAATTTAGATGTATAGTAGACTTAGCTAGAGGAGGTCTATCCTCTTGTGTGCTTTCAGAAGTGCTTTCTCAACACCAGGCCATCGTTTTGCAGGTCCATGTACATGCACATCTCAATGTAGCATTGTGTCAGTACTTTTTCTCCTCTAGAAGAAAAACGAATATAAAGAGTTCCAGTTAAAACAATGAAGACGTTTAACTCTGCTTGTATAAATAATCAGACACTGTCTATTAGTCTATTGTAACACAATAACAATCACTTCATAATATCAAGCCTGATATGTCCGCTTTGTTTTTTCTTTGTCATGCAACCAAACCTTTATTTAAAAAGCTCTGCATTGAATGACAAATTCTGAATGATCACTTACTAACAGACACAATAAACAAAACATGTATGCTTGAAATATATCCACACTTCATAAAAGTGAGGCCATATAATTCATTTCTACTCAAAACATTTCAACAAGGCCCTCAAGAGAAGAAGCGAGTCTGCACAGCACACTGCATCATTAGCTCACACATGTACAGCGTCTCAGAGGACCTTTAATTTGAGTAGGAAAAGTCTGTTCCTACGCTATGAGGTTAAAGAGTGGGTGACAAGTGAGGAAAATCACAGCGGAATGCATTAATTAGATAGACCTAAAAGCATATTTATCAAAGGCTAAGCCGTATGGGAATTCTCTTAGAAAGGCTCTAATAAAGACAGGACAGGTTAATAGAATAAAAGGCCTTGAATAGAATGTGTGCTTATACATAAAATATCAACCTGATCTCACATGTAAACGAATCATTAGGATGTAATAACGATTGTGGAAATGTTACAGCGAGCAGATCCTTAACAAGTCAAATGACCTTCAGATGGTTTGACAGTGACAATTGGCTTCTTATGTTCCCTCTGATTAAAATGTCAAAGCCTCCGACTTAACTCATATCAGCATTTGGAAGATTCCACATGAAATGGACTAATATTTGCTCAGAGTGGGGAAGACTGATTGGTGAGTATGCTGATAGGAAAAATAAATATTTCATGAACTCCCTTAATAAGAAAGCATTACACCAGTTGGCAGAGGAAATAAACAGCCCAGTGATTTTGACTGAATCATCTAAACGGTGTCAATCACTTGTGAATATGGAAGGCCTCCGCTCTATCCAGGCTGCAGTGATGACTGATGGCCCTTCAGTGGCCACAGAGACAGACGGAGCTGATTGAGAGAGCTCATCTTTATGGTGGAGCCATGGCATTGTTAACAGGACGTGATGGCTTGCATCCGCCCAGTTGAGCCGGGAAATAAAGCTGTTGGGCTCGGGCTACCTCGCCATCATTCACAGAGGTAATGATCTCTGTCTGGCTGGGGAGTAAGTAATAGTCTGCCCATGGGTTTGTAAGGGTGTGACGCAGCATCGATGACAAGTTGGGCCGACAAACTCAGCTTCATTTTTTCATGCATTTAATATCCAATTTAATAAAGATTAGAATATAATGTATAAATGAAGGTTCATGAAGTAAGAGATGAGAAGCTTTTGATAGCAAGCCGTGGATAGTTTTACATGTTTTTCCTTATGATCCAAGAAGAATGTTGAGAAGCAAAGAGCAGAATGCTAAATTCTTACACTGAAGGAGCCCTAAGTGGACATGCATCCATACATTATTTTAACCGATTTCCCATGGCAACGAGTCATTTCCAGTTGTTGTGTCGATATCAAATACATCCCTAGTTTTCCCTGATAACATGTTCATTTCAGTTGTTTTGACTAGATCTTGACTTAAAGCTTGTTTCCTGTTAGACCCGATTAATTAACCTCATTACCTCAAGAGATAAATATGTTGAGATCTTGAGAAAAATACGGACATTAGTTAGCACGGGAAAACAGTTCAAATGTATAGATGCGTGTCCACTTAGGGCTTCCGTATAACACGGCTCCTTGAAAGTCCTGAATGTCATTACAACAGGGCAAGTGTTCATTATGTTCACATGATGGTGGACATGATACTCCTCTTGAGATCAAAAAATGGAAGCTGGAGCATGTTGAGGGGAAGCAGTCAAACATCTAACTCAATTATCTTTAGTGGGCTAATTAATCAATTCAGCATGCACATCCAAGTCTCAGAGGCGTCTTTGAGATAATTGTTCTCATTGACTTGAATAATTATTTGTTTGCTGATTTAATTATTTCCGCATTTGGAAAACAAATGAACTGTGCCGGAACATATTCCAGATTGTTTTTTCTTTGGTTGTTGGTAGGTGGAAAATGTTCAGTAAAAGTGTATTAGATTGATATTATAGGAGAAACACGAGTGCAAAGTGTCTCTTGAGAAATTAACTGCAGTCATATTCATGTCATTATGTGTTTATTTTCAGAACCCTAACCGCAACTTGAAGGAGGTCAATAAAACTTGAATTGTTTCTGCCTCGTGGCATCAATACAAACTACAAGAAATCAAAGGCTAATATTTCTGGGCTATGAGGTCAGCCCTGGGTTACAGACACAGTGTCCTCATATAATGACTGGCATGCTGGGAAAAAAAAGGTCTCAGTCTCTGTTTCACATCATTACAAGAACGAGTGCGATCTTATGGCTGCTGCAGCAAATAGCACAAATTAGGAGGGTCATTTTAATGGCACTCACTACTATTTATCATGCCGTTTTAAATGTTTTGCTCATTTGTTTCCATTAAATATTTCATCTTCCCTTAAATATTCATTTAACTTCCTCTTTAAATTTTTTACCAGTCTCTTTGCAGTTGCTATCTTTTTGCCTCCCTTTTAGGCTTTGCAATCATAAATAATTATTCATCTACACCCAGAAAGAGATTGCATAAAACATGCACATGAATCCTTTTTGTCTTTTCTCATTAGTGATATACTTCGAGTAGCCTAAATACTTCCCGCTACCCCACTTATGGAAATTGGTTGGAGAACCTTCTTTAATGATTCTGCTTCACAAATAGGTTACAGCTTCGGTCTGTGATCCCAATGTTCATCCCTCCTTTCATCATAAAAGGAGGGGTCTGCAGCAGCATGGCGGTTCAGCGATGGAGGTTTCAAATTACTTTTAGAAGAAGGAATCATTTAAGGATGAAACATTGCTGCTTTGTATTGTTTAAAATCAAACACTCAGCTACAGTGGAGCTGCATGAACAACAACAGCTTCTCACACACACTTAATTGTGTATTTAAGAGGGAGGTTTACTGTACTGGACAATGCCACTAAAAATAATAAAAATAACAAAAGGGCTGTGTAACAAAGGCTTCTTTGCACTGGCTTTTCCTTGTTTTACGATATCTTGTTCTCATAATGACAAAACTAATTTTGTCTTTAATTATGTTTTTTACTTTCTCATACTGCTCTTGGAGTTAAAAAAATAAAAAATATAAAGTTCACATAAAAAAGCAAAGAAAGCGATCAAAAGTCAAATTTGATCAAAGTCCCTCTGTTACTGATTGTAGAAATATGAAATAAACATAGTGCTCCATCTGTGTTTCACAGTATATGTTGATGCTATCGCTGGGCCCAATAGATTTCTCTTGGTTAAACAGGAAACATTTGTCTTAATTTGCTAGATAATTGCTACAAGACTCATTAGCAAACAGCACCATGGTGGACCATAGAAGAGAGGCATAAACTCTCAATTTGACTAGATTATCCTTTTGTGATGAGGCCTAATGATCCAACAGAGTAAATAGCAATGTGTTAATTAGAAACAGTGAATGATCCGCTGCACATACAGGAGGAATTAACCAGGCAGCATCATTACGTTAGATCTACAGCCTTCTTTTCTTTTCTTTTTTTTTAACCATAAGGTCTTCCTGTATAATAATAATTATAACAATCCCCAAAAAGAAAAATGAAAGTGCATTTGCTGTTCTTTTCTGCCAGAAAGCAAGTTAAGGAAACCGTCCAAAACTAAATAGACTGGCATGTTCTCTACGCTTAAAAAAAATTAATTATAAGCCCTCACATGAGAAGTGGCGGCAACACTATTAGTGTTTGGAATAATACAATAAAAAAACAACATGTGACTTTACCTATGTCAGTGTTATATTTAGACAAAAATGGGAGCCTGTTGCATTTAAGTTAATATCAGACTGTAGTAATTATCATTCAAATTGGAAAAGTCTCCTCATTACATCTGTCTGATTCAGGTCTTTCCTTACATAAGTGTGAAATATGCCACATTTCATTTGTTCCCCACACTGAAGTGTTTTAGTAAGCATCTGCCTCCACCTAGTGGCAGGGATAAGTCACTGGAGGAAAACAATTCTCAGGTGACTTGTGTTTATGTTCTACACTAGGATTAAATGACTATAGGTGATATGTATCATTCACAATACATTATTGCAGTATTTCATGAAACATTCAAGTATCTTAAAAAAAAAGTCTATTCTATGATAACGTTCTTTTTGTATCACGTACCTGTCTGAGAAAAACGAAAAACAGAAGATTACACCTACATGACAGTAGAAGTGCAAACACATTTGAAACAGTTTATAATTTCACAAACCACAGAGTAGAATCATATTGGCAAATATGTGTCATTGCATAGTAAAAAAAAAAGATGTGGTTGTTCATGAAGGCTAAATCTTTTGAAATTTCTGACTTTGGAAGCACATGAGCACTAATAGGCTTACTATTATAATAGGCAAAACTGAGAGCTATACTCATAAGCTACATTTAGCATTAGCTGCTGCTATAAAACATTCCTTGTTATAAGAACTCTCTTACAAGTCCTGCATTCATAACTTTATTTCAAAAAATATATAGTATTACAAGTACTTTTATAAGCCACAAAATATTCTAAAAGCATCAAAGGATCAGGTTCTTGACATGCAGAATGCAGCCATTGTCAGTTTGAGTATTGTATAATCGTACATTTTGTATGACTTGATTTTTATTGAGTCATTAATGTAATTAGATTGTAAATATGGCTTTTTTTTAATGTACAACTCATTGAAAATGGATCAGAGTAAAAAAAAAAGAGAGTAAAATACTCAATTCTGAAATAAAGTGAAATATGATCATTAGATAGCACAAGACAAAAAATTAACGTATTCATAAATGCCTGAAAGTCTAATTATTTGAGCTAACATCTAGATTCTCTCCATAACTGGCCAAACAACTACCATCTATATGGTGGCCTATGCCAATTGATAGATATTCATGAAGACTATGTGGGACCAGAATGTTGCATTGACTGTTAAAATGGACATAAAACATTATATTTGGTGGAAAGGTGGACTGGTGGACTGGTTACCTTTCAAAACTATGTGTTGGGTTACAATTCAGGTCAACATCCAAGTCTCAACCTTTTAAAGAAAGTTTTAACCACTGGAAATTAAAATGGTTGAGGCAGCGACACCTCAAAAGCCGCCAGCCAGGATTGCTCATTTCCGTAGAAATAAAAACATTAGACATGTTTTCAGTAAACACATGTTAAAGCCTTTAGCTCTATGAAACAAGTTTCGATTAAAAGCTGTAGAACAATTAACCCTTTGAGGGGTTTTTTGTTGGTTTGCTTCAACATTTTTAAATAAAACAGGTGTTTTTAAATAAAAAAATCTTATAGATAATATTTCATGCAATATGGCAGTGAAATGCGTTAATATTTTGATTTTTGAAGCAGCGTCGATTACAACAAAGTTGTGTTCTTTTGTGTTTTAAACGCGTAGGAAATTAAAGTACAGAGTTCATATACTGACCTGCAGGAAACACAACTGGCAACTCCACTAGCTGTAGCTGGTCGGAGAAGTTAATGCTGCATTCGCGTGCTCCTCGGATGCTCAGAGTTTCAAAACTAAGACGTCGATTTTCAGACTTTGGGAGCTTCAAGCGATTTGCAATGTGAAATCAATACTTTATTTTCTGTGACTGCCAGAATTAAGCTAAGTTACTCAACGCGGAAACAACTAACCGACTCAGCTTTTTTCCTACTATAGTACAATTGACAAGTGACCCAAAAGTTGTTGTTTTTTTAGCATCCAACAATCGTTTACGTTTCTTCGCCTAGTTTCTGCGTTTTACGAATGAGATTTGGCAAGAGAGATTCCACATTTGTTACCGACTTTTCCAGTTTGTGTAACGACTGGGGGCAGCATTCATATGAATTGTCACAGTCCGATACCCCCTTTCCGATAATTCTGACACCACGTGAATGCACGGCAACGACAGAATGTACCAGCTAGTTAGCTCATTAGCGGTCTTAGCAAACAACCGTCTTCAGTGCTACGTTGCTGAGTTGGAACTGGCGACCTGCAAGTTATATCAGCGGATTCTGACTTTTTACTTTACATGGACCGATGGAACTGTTTGACCTTTGTTTTCTCGCAGCTGACAAACTTGGAATAACACCGGCGTGAAGTGCACAACATCAGCTTGTCAAAGTACAGACTAAGTTAGCTAACTTTAGCCCATCCGCTAACGAGAACAACGTTTGTTACGTTCACGGAACATTTTGACTTGGAAGGAAGGACGGGAGGAAATTGATAAGTAGGATAGCTGGGCATCGCTAGTTTATGAAACCTTTAGGTTTCTCGAGTACTGTCACACACTTAGAAAAGTTTACTATCTGTGCATCCTGTGTGAATTTGTACACTATTACGTTAATAAGAAATGCTTTAGCTAGTTGTCAACAACAACAGTCTTTAAAGCTAACGTTAGCTTTATAACGGACGGCACCTACCACTCTCGGCCTAAAACTTCTTACGTTGCAGGAGTTGTGTAAGTCAGACTCGTCTCTCATTTATTTTCACCAGCAAACCGGTGTTGTAAAACCTTTCTTTGTCGGACTTGTTGACTCTAAGCCGCTCTATCAGGAGGACTACAGAAGAAACTTATGGCATCGGATGTGATTGAGAGCGAAGCGGTGCTGAAGGGTGTTAATGATATGAATTTAAACAATGGCAGCCCAGATTTTGTCACAACCAGGAGGACTCATGAGGAGTTTGGAAACAGAAAGACATCTAGTCCTTCGTCTTCTGGGGTGTCTGGAGAAGGAGACGAGGAGGAATTTGGTGAACTACAAAAAAGCACAACCTCTACAGTTGAAAATGGCGAAGAGGCACTCCAAGAGAGTCCAATAAAAACAAGACATACGCCACAGGAAAGGAAAAGTCCAGACAATGAGCAGAGACAGCCGGGAGCTAGAAGCTCGACACCAGGGAGCCTCTCCCAACCACGCACACCAACTACACCCATTGCAAGGTCTGCACATTTATATTTGCCCTACTTGTTCCCAAAACATTTATAGCATCAAGTTTCTTCCCCAAGAATGCTGTTCTTGCACTTCAGCCAGACGACTGCTTCTGTTCAAGTGTCTGAATGTTTTGTACTGGATTTAAAAGTTGTTTGACAGGCCAGTGATTCTCTAGTCACTGCCTATGGCAGTACTGTTTTCTACTATTTGCTGTGTTCCAAACGAAGACTTTGCCTCACAGGCAAACTCAACTTTTTGACATCAAACACAAAGACAACAGCACTGCCTAACAGCTTTTCACTTGACTGGTTTTTAATTTGAGAGCAACCAGTTTTCGGCATATTTACCTACATTTTTTCTAAATCAGTGCTTAACCTACAAACTAGCATTTACAACAGAAGAAAAGGAAAATCCTGTCCAAACCTTTTGGCATTTCAATTGTTTTAGCCTGGCCAAAGAAGCAGGTAGAGTAGATACTGAGCTGAGCTGGTATGAAATGTATTTCTGAAAAATTACAGAGATGTTGAAGTCAATAACAGGAGTAGCTAAAAGGTTCAATTAACTCTTCTTTGTAAATTTCTAAACACAAAAGTGATACTATAACAATCAGACATGAACTATATTACATGCACAAAACTGTAGAGGTATAGCTATCATTATCTCAAACCTCTGTAGGCTACAGCAACATCAGTGGACAGCTGGGCAACATCACATGCATGGAGAATCATTTGGACCATTGACGTTCTTGTTAAGTAGATAAAAGATCTCTTATGTGTGATTCTTGCCAAACAGGAGAGGCTGTTCAGTAAAGTATGTGCAGATGTCTGTCATAGTAGTTTAATCCGTTTATGAAAGGGTAACACCTGGAAAGCAACACTAGGAGAGACATTTTACTTACCACATAGAGATGGCATTTTATCATGTTTCAAGGATGTCCTGGAATTGGCCACTAACTTTTTTCATTTCAAAGGATAAGTTACTGCAATTTATGACATAAATAAGAATAACCAGAAGTTTTATAAACAGAGGAATTAGACATTTAAACTTTAGGTGTGCCTTACAAAAGACAAGTTGCTCACTCCTCATTGTGTGACGACGCGTAATCGTCATCATGTCAGAAGAACTCAAGGATTCCACGAGTGTGTACGTCTAACTAGCTCTTTATTATTCAAAAAACAAATGTGGGCAATATTCACCGTCTCGAAGCCTTGACCATCAGAATCACCACTTTAGTATATCAGCATTAATTTACAGCTTTATTCATCTCACCAAGAGGAGGACCGTTTTATATTATTTAATAATATCATTGTTATTATATTAGTATTGTAAGTGTCAGCCATTTTTAATATTTTACCTCCTTAATGTGGCCACTTACACGCAGCTTGGTGCCATTTAACCGTAGGGTTACCTTTTCAGCATCCATTTCCCTGGGCACCTCCGCCTCTCTCAGCTGGATTTCAAATGTAATGTGGGGATTAGCTCTATACATAAACTAAACTGCTACGTTATGAAATGTTGGGTACTAAATGCCCTGAATGTTTTTTGTGTCTGGGAGCACAAACACAGTCATGTATGTGATTACTGCATCAAAGGCAGCTCTGTACAGTCAAGATACAGACACCATGATCCGCATTAGTGAGTAAGTCCTAAACACAAGCTCGTAAGCTGTTCAAGAAGCCAGTGATCTGATTAGGTGGCAAGCTATAACTCCCAAGCGATGAATTGATTAGGACCGCAGCAACATAAGCATCTGTCCAGAAGCTGATTGAACGGAGGTGTCATGCTTATTCTACAGGCTTACCCAAACTTTGTTTTCCATGTTCCGAATTCTTTTTTTCACCAAAAGACATCCCGCTGTAAAGCTGAAATTACTTTTTCAAGAAAACCCCTACATGCAGCAGTAGTGCTAAACTGACAGGGATCATGTTTTACTACATGCCACATCATATTCATTGTAATACAAACTGATGTGAGATAAAGAAGATTCATTAAGTATTACATCAGTATACATTTGTAAATTCCTCAATGGATCTAGCCTTTTTGCCACACACGCTATCCCTCATCATAACATGAAGACCCCCGTCTTTGATTGCAACCTTTGAATATCATGTGCTCTTTTGTAGCATTTCTTAAAAGTACTTTGCACGTTTCCATCGCATATCCACTCTTTTTTTTTTTACAGCTTTTAACTGCTAACATATTAACCCATGAACTAAAAGTTGCCTTTGACTCTTAGTCTATGTTTCCCCCATAATCCTTTGAGGATTGTACAAGTCACAAGCAACTGTTACAGATAACCGATTATGTGTTGAGTTTTTTTTTTTTGTCACAGATAATCTCTGCTAGCCTTGTAATGCATTCTGAGTACAAGAGGGCCTTTTACAACTATTGATCATTAAACACAAAAGATGGCAAAACTTTTTTCTTCGTTTCCCTTCCCAGTCTGGAGCGCAGAGAGTCAGTGGCCACAAGAGAGGCCCGCCTTCGTATGGAAGGAGTTGTGCTCAAGGAAGAGTGGCAGGATGAGGATTTTCCACGGTACGGCCAGTCATGCATAATGTTGTAAAGACTGTATGGATCTTGGTTCACAGCTTTATGTTGCTTGTTTGTGTTTGTGAGGTCACACAAACTATAACCATGATCACCTCCTGTTCGATCTTTAGGCCCCTCCCGGAGGAAGAGGAGCTCGATGAGGACCTTTTTGCAGGAACCTCTGAAGAGGGAGACCCTGGTAATGAAAACACATCAGTATACAGAGCATTCTGTAATGATGCAAGAGACTTTTAAAGGACATGTTCACTTTTTCCAAGTTGATCTCAAAACTCAAATACACACTACCAACTTGCATATAAACTCGCATACGTTGAGAGAATGAGTGGTAGCTGTAATCAATTATATTCGTTATATAATTATATTATGCAGAAATGCTCTCAAGTTAAGCTGAAAGGAATAAGAGGCTGTACTCTTATGTGGATAATTTAAGCACAATTTCCTCTGTGTATGTCTTTTCTTAGCTGCTTTAGAGTATTGGTTCCTAACCTGGGGTCCAGGGCCCCCCCATGAGGGTGGCCAAGAATATCAGGCTACATAGTCAGCCAAACTTTTAATTGAGCTTATAAGGAAATCAATTCAAATGTGTCTTAATTTTTTACAAAATTGTTTCACTTTTTGTTCCCGTGTTGGTCCTGTTTGTGGGCTCAGCTTTATTTTAGAGACAAGTAAGGGAGATCCAAGGGGGAAAAAGTTTGGTAACCTCTTCAGTAGAGGGCCAGTTACACAAAGAAGAATCTTATCAAATATTACAAGATGGCATTAGATTTGTTTTACACATATAAAGGAAGCCTGATATTAGCATTTCTGCATGAACAAACACTTTGGATCTGCTTCTTAAGTATTTCTTCAGTGCATGTTAGTATGAAGTTATGATAGACATGCAACACTCTGAACTTCTCCTTTTATGTTGATACAAACACACAGTATACTCACTGATGATTTGGCTTTTAACGTAGGCTATATAATGAACCATGGCAAGAGGGCAAAGAAGAAGCTTTCAGCCCCAGACATCAGTCTCACTCTGGACCGCAGTGAAAGTTCTCTTCTCTCTGATGACCTGGATGAAAGTACAGAGCTGGACCTCGACGGCATAGACACACCTTCAGACAACAGCAATGAGTTTGAATGGGAAGGTAGGCACTTGATCATATGATGACGTGGATTTTAGTGAACATTATCATTTCTTGTTCCAATTTGTTTTGATAACATTGAAAGTTAGGATTGACTCCAAGAGACGTGAGAGATTCAGAGATACTGTAAGTTGGAAACTGATGAAGTGTAGAGTTGTTATGAATTGGTTAAATATTTATGTGTTAGTCATAGGATAACACAGAAGCAAGTTTGTTGTCAGACCAGTTTTTTTATTCTCCTGCTTCTTGGATCCTTCTACTCCATCCTTGATTTTACAGGTTTGGAAAGACAGCTCAATGTGTAGTTAAAATGTGCTCTGTTGTTTTTGTGTTTCCACACTGCTGCCTTCCTCTTTTTCAAATGGAAGAATTGTTTCCATTCACTGCCTGGAAACAGGCTGCAGGCCAGCTACAGGTTTCTCTCTTCCTAGTGGTAAGGTCTCTTGGACAGCCCCCCTCGCTTTTTTTCCTTCTGCCAGCCATGAGTCAATCAACCCCTATTGTCCAGATTCTGTCCTCAGCTTTCAAACAAAATCATGGGGATGTTTTGTGTTTCATGCCCTTCATTTTCAGTTCATGGTTTTTTTTTTTGCATGTCATTTCTGCTTTCTTTGAAATTGTTTCTGTTTGCCGAAATAATCAGTCACATCTCGTCAATTAGGAAGTGGGTTTATCTGCACAGTAATGCTGCAGCTATCAGATGATGGACATTTAACATACAACTTCTAATGACCGTATACGGAATGAATCGCAGGTGTTGTTTGTACTGCGTCACAAAACTTTAAATGATGAATATTTGAGTGATTTTCAGGATAAGTCTAAACATGTGGCTCATGCTGTGCTCAAAAGGAAACGTTCAGATCATCGGGTTTGCTTCTCTATATTTTAGAAAGAGGTTGCTCATCCTGACAGATCCTCATGGCAAAGTGATTTGGTTCCATTTATTTTGGATTCTGCTCGTTGCATGCTTGATAAACATGATCATTTTATCACTTTTCTTTATGTCCTATACATCCCACAAAAAATGCACAGAAGGCCTCTGGGTTATAGCAGTGGTTTGTTGCTGTGTTTGAGTGTGCTTTCCGCACTATTTCTGTTCATGGTTCAGAGACGAAACACGTGCATGCTGAGTATCTCACCGTGTAAAATGATGACCTCAGGATAAAGAGAGAGATTGTTGGTGTTGATTTTGAGAGAGAGCATGCTATCACGCTACAGCAGATAAAGTCAAAGTCTTTATGGTAAATGTTATTTTAATTTTGGTTGATTCACATGCATGGATTGAAAAGTTTATGATTTCTACTGTGATCAAAACATTCAAAACAATTAGCTCAGCATAAATTGATTTGATGACATCACATCCAAGGGATGTTTTAGCCAAGCTGTGGGTGTTAATGTTCCGTTTTCTCCCTCAGATGATCTCCCCAAGCCGAAAACCACAGAACTGCTACAGAAGGGTATGGAGTCTGTGCAGGAGTACTCAGCCGCGGAGGAGAGGGAGGAGGGTCGGCGCTGGAGGGTGTTTCGTATCGGAGATCAGGAACACAGAGTGGACATGAAGGCCATCGAACCTTACAAGAGGGTCATCAGCCACGGAGGTCGGGTTTCTCTCTTTCTAAAATAATTTAGTCAAAATATGAATTCAAACATGTTTGGAAAATCAAACTGTTGTTTTGATACTTATGCATCCATTTCTAATGTTTGATTTGTTGCCTTTCAGGTTACTATGGAGACGGTTTGAATGCCATAATTGTTTTTGCTGTGTGCTTTATGCCTGAGAGCAATCAACCAAATTACAGATACATCATGGACAATCTATTCAAGTGAGTGTTCATTTGAAATGCTCCGGCCTCCACGAACAAACATTTTAGTACCAGCAGTAATGAAACGTTCCTGTTGCAGATATGTGATCGGAACACTGGAGCTTTTGGTTGCTGAGAACTATATGATCGTGTATTTGAACGGGGCGACATCTCGGAAAAAGATGCCAACAGTCAGCTGGCTCCGAAAATGTTATCAGCAGATTGACAGGAGGTGAGTACATGAAGTATTTCTAAAAACAGCATTGTCATATATGACGTGTGATTAAATGGGCTTTTCTCTTTTTCTCTGTTTTTGTATAGGTTAAGGAAAAACTTGAAGTCTTTCATTATTGTTCATCCCTCTTGGTTTATTCGCACCCTGCTGGCACTTACTAAACCATTCATAAGGTAACTATACTTTAAGGTTTAAAATGTGATGGAATAAAGATTTTCTAAGCAAACTTTTAGAATCTGACATGTTCTTCTCCTTTTCACAGCTCCAAATTTAGTCAGAAAATAAAGTTTGTGTACAGCTTGAAAGACCTTGCTGAACTGGTTCCAATGGAATATGTGTCCATACCAGATTGTATTAAACAGTAAGTATGCTCCACACAAACACATCCGCATTCATCAAGCCTTTTAACAAAGCCTGTTAAGTCCTGTCAGAGGACAAATCAGTGAGGTGGTGTCTGAAAGCTATTACACATAAATCCAAGGCCATAAAGAATTAGGTGATTTGGCCCTCTAATTTTATAATGACATGAGAAATGTGTTACCACTTGTTTATATAGAACTGGTAGGCATTCATACGTTCTGTTTACATATCAGATTATGTCTGGATTGTGAGTAGAATCACAAATCAACAGATTTTGTTTCCACTAAAAGTCAACCTGTTTGCAGATCTTCGAGCATTCCCCTCACTGATGTGGGTCACTTTAACATTTGTTCCCTTCTACAGATTTCAGTCAATCCTCACAACTCTTGGTACAAAGCATAATCAAATAATTCCCACTCAAGTTATTCCTTTGATGTGCCTTGCTGCTTTCCCTGTAATTGATTTCCACATTCCTGAGGTTAATTCTGGTTCTCGTACTGTTCCAACTCTCACTAATCTGGCAAAGTTGGGTTACGTTTCACCTGTAGGTGGTGCTACAGCAACTTTTTGCTTTTCTTCTGTTGTTTCAAATATTGCTCTTCAAATCTGTAGACGGGTATTTGTCCTTTTTCCAGAATCATGGAGCCCGTCTGCCCATAACATGATGATCTTACTAACACCATATGTATGATGATGAAGAAGAAGAGATCAAACTTAGCTCATATAACCTGTGTACAGTGACTTAGCTTACACTTACAGTGGGCCTTTGAAGCGTAGTATAGTAGTACGAGTACATGCACTATTTACAATTCTTTTAACATTACTGACAAGAGCTGATTGAAGATGATTTAGTTGGACCAAAGGGAAAGTAAAGAAGACACACCTCGTTTTCTAGTGTTTACCTCTGCTGGTATTAGTAACCGTGGGGATCCTGCTGATGAATTATTAAAATGCAGTGTTTTTACGTGAAGTGGCTTAATAACCTGACGTGATCTTCTCTCCTCATGGCACCTCAAAGACTTCAGCACAAATACTTTGTTTTGTTTATTTTCAAATGATGTTGCTGTTTGGATGTTTGGTTGCTTTTGGCTGTGTATTTCTCTTTTTCTTAACCCCCAATTTCCTGCCCCCTCTTGAAGGTTTGACGAAGAAAAAAATAGGAAAACCTCTAAAAGGTATTATGCACTTTCACCCAGGATCAGTCTTAGCTTTTTTGTTTCTTTTGCATTCACAAAACTAACACGGAAATGATCTGTTGGCTCTCAGAAATGCACCAATACACCTCAAACTGTCCCGTGTTTTTGGTAGACAAATGATTAACTGTTACCTGCTAGCCTCTTTCCTCTTAGTAGAGTTAGCATGTTACTGAACAGAAAGCTTGAGTAGCTTGTTTGATTGGTTTCCAAAAGTAGGTGGCTTGGTGATTGTTTAACCAACTTAATACTATTTCTGAGCCAATTCTGTGAAGTTCATCTCGAAGCCAATTCACTTCAGTTTGTTCTTTACTGCTTCAAAAATAATAACAGCTTTCCATATGTGGTGTTACACATTCCCTGTACCTTTTGTAGCCTTTTAGCTGGCTGCTAAAAGAAGACACGTTTTGCAGTAGATGATTAAATAGATGCTCTCTGATATTAAGGTTGGGCTTAAAGTAAGACTTACTCGCATGTGTTTTTTTTATAACCAGGTTTAGAATTTGATGTGGTTGATGTTGGGTAAGTTTGTTCGACTCAACGGGATGGAAATACAAGGAAGTAGCTTGTCTTAGTCACTGTGGTGTATGGTTGCACAGTAACCATGTCCTCACATGGTTTTCTTCAGTAACTCACTGAACACTCGCCTTGTCTACACTCACAGCTCTCTGCATGACTCACTACATACCCACTCGCTGCTGCTGATGTTTAGTAACTGCCACAAACTGTTGTCAGCCTTGCACATGCAAATATTTTGCTCATTACTGATAAGCCATGAGTGTTCAGTTTCTGGGATTCAAGTATATTGTTGGGTTGCTGAACATAAGAAAAGTACTCAGCCTAAAGTTTTTAAGGATATTTGGTATTCAGACACAACTAGCTGAGTACTCTAACATTCATTTTGTACATATATTAGTACAGATTGTAGGAGAAATCTAATGCATTTGTCTTGAATCTCACTAAGTGTAGACTTATTTATAGGGTTGGTATGGGCAAAATGTTTTTCATGCTTCAGTAAATAAACTGGATTCATATTTGTATCAAGTCGTTATGGTGTAAAATATGAACAACAGAAAATAAGGTAGTGATTATTATGGGGAAAAAGGCTCCTAATTAAGGCACAAATAATCACTTTAAAGATGGTATTAAGGTAATGATCAAATTTAACATATGAAGTGTTTATAGCCATAAAGAAGCCTGTAATTACCTTGATTATCACTGATTACAGCCCTGACATCCCTGTAACACAGATGTCTGATGATACTGAATTTGTCTGCAGAATCGATAAGGACATGCCTGGCAAAGTGGAGGCAGCGGCGCCTGCTGTTACAGAGTGACCCTGCTCGCACGTGGAGGAGGAGAGCGATGAAGAATGTTTCGAACCGCAGCCACTCTTCTGTTTCTGTTATGGGCAAAGTGACTGGAGACTTAGCTCTTTGCATCAAGAAAGTGCCTTCATAAAATGATGCTGCCAGTTTCATTGTGGAACTTTTACTGCTTGATTCTCAGCGTTTTCCCACAATCTGTCAGAAATGTTTTCAATCTTTTTTTTTTTATCTACTGCCGGTATATCATAATGAACGTAGCTTATGGGTGTTCTCCAGTTACTGTTGTATCTAAGCATTATTTAAGGCACTCTGTTACAGACGATTGATGCATGTTCTGCTTTATTACATTTAAATATATATTTATATTCAAAGGTGACAAAGGAGAGAAATTAATATATTTTTACGGTTGCTCTGATTTTAACTGCATTGTAGGTCTCTGCCCCTTTGATGGGCATTTCATAGAACACCATTTTTGATGCCACCTGTTTTTTCACTGTTCACTATTAAAATCCTGCCTTGGGTAAATGAAGTTTTATTTTTGGCCCCTCACTTGAATGTGCCCTCTGAATTATGGAGGGAGATCATTTGTGAGAGCAACACACTGAAGCAAAAATAAAGGTCTCATAACATTTCCTCGAAGTAAAAGCATGGATCCACAAGATTGTTTTCTGTTCATTTTTATTTGAAGAAGTGGCATTTTTGCGCTGGTAACAGACCGGAGATACATTTACGGCAGCACCTGAACTATGCAAAGATTTTCAGTGCGTTTGGCAATACTGTCACAATCAAACTGAATTGCTGTAACCGTTTTTGATTTGTGAATCTTTTACACTTAGACTCCACTAGATGGCACAATACATTCAGATTTCATTGAAATCCGGAAGCTGTAAAAAACAAATGGCAAACTACATTTAGAGGTATGCACCTTTACAAAGATAGATATCCCACAGAATATAATAAGTTATTTAACAGTTCGCCAAAATATTTTTTTAAATTAAGTTTGAAAACAATATTTGGGTACAGCGTACATTTTACACTTTTCAGTAGAAATGAGTAGGCTACATCGCTTACTAATTTACATTTACATTTCAAATTATTATAAACTTTTCAAAATGGTGCAACATTATTCTGTTAACCTTGATTCATGTTAACCCCGATAGCTTTGAAGCGCAGAACTGACTCCAAACATCGAATAGCAACATCGTCTACCTCAGGATCAAACTTATTAGCAAAGAGCTGCTGTTTAGTTAAGAGCCACTGGAGGTCTCCAGCCCCGTAAACACAAGTGGATCTTCTGTACACTCCAGTGCAATGATCGTACGGAGCTCCACTTCTTACGTCTCCTGCTAGAAAGCTCCACTTCACCACGCGAGCCAGAGCGAGCATGTCTGACGTGTGATACTTGATGTTGGCAGGCACTGATCCAGGGACAGACTGCATCCTCTGCAGGGTTGCCCAGAGGTGTTCATCAGGGCTGTATGTGTCTTTCACCCACTCCATGAGCTGCTGAACTTCTCTGTCCTGCATCACATGTTCCACAAAGGCTCTTGTGACCACAAAATAAGCGTTCCCTGTGAACATGGGGCTGCTGATAGGAGGGGGACTTTTCCTCACATTTGTTTTTATAACAGTGCCCGTGACATTGTGATGATACATCCATCGGCCGGTCTTGTAGTTACTGGGGACCTCAGACTCCATGCTGTTTCTCCCATTGATGGCCTTCAGTGACTGGATCATCTCTCTGTTGGTTTTGATGGGGAAGTCTGTCCCGCAGGTGTTCAGCAGGTACCTCCACTGGATGTGTGAGTTTAGCAGATCTTTCATGCAGTTCAAATCAGCCTGCACTCTGGACCATGATGCATACACTACTCTCTCTAACCTGCTGGCTATAAATACATTAGGAAAGCAGGAAACGATAGCATCTGCAGCCTTTCGGAATTCTTCTGAGGATTTCTGGTCCACGTGCACACAGTAGATGTTCTGAGGAGTGTAAACAGCTCTTAGAAGTCGCTCAAACATCTCTATCTTCTCATGGATCACCATGGAGTAGGCAATGGGAAAATCCCTCTCCTCTTCACTGAGAGGCACCTCAATAAAGCCCCTTTTTTCAATATAAGCTTCACAATCCTTTGTCACCTCGAGGTAGAAGTCCTCAGATAACAGAGTATGTCTTTTCCTGGATTTGAGAAGTTCCTCCAATTCCCTTTTCTTGCCCTCTGTATCTCCACTTATGATAGCCGTGCAGCCAGGAAGGTCATGATAGAACTGTTGTGGTATCCTGAGATCAGACAGTGTCTTTCTGTTAGAGCCGGTTTCCCACAGGACCAGAGAAAACATTATTCCCATGAGGATGAGAGAGATTATTGTTAAGAACATTTGGCCCCTCAAAAATCTAGGAAAAGCCATTTCCCTGCTTGAAGCGAGTACAACACAGGTGAGTGCAGGTTACAGTCTAACCAAATGAGGAGAAGCTGCTGTGTTTCAGTAAGTGAATGACCACTTAATGTTTAATCCATTAAAGTAGGTGTGTCAAGCTAAGGTGTGGATGGGAAGGACTGGGAAGGAAGAATGTCTTCAATGACAAACAAGGATGTTTGAATAAACTTGTACTTACAAGGAAGACATAATGTTGGGAAATCGCCCCCGTCTGTTGCGTAGGCTGTCACCTGAGGGAATACTGGAAAAACTTTACAGGATGGCCAGGAGAGCCAATTACCAAAGTGCAGTGAGTGCATCAGATGAAAAAGTGTTTATTTTATTCATTTATATTTACAACAGAAATGCAGATCTAAGTTATCTTACATGAACATATCACTTTTGAACAAATATATCTTTAATAGCTAGTAAAAAAAGAAAGAAGAAATGTCATAAATGCTACTTATATATACACTTAAAAATGTATTTCTCTTTTTTTCCTCACATATGCCTCATCTAAAAATGTACATTGTAAAGAAACAGGCACTTTGCAGAATAAAATAAACACCAGAATTCAAAAATTAAAATACAACTACATTCTCTCCTAAACATTGAACTATTTTGAATTCACTTGGCAGTCTTGATATTGTAAGCATCCACATAAAGATAATTATGACGTATCTACGATGAATTAAGACAAGTTCCCTCATCGTCATCATCATCCTGGTCTGCCCCCGCATCCTGCTCATGGATAAAGCTGTAGCGACGATACACTGATCCATTTCTGCTGGTGTACACCACGTCCACCTCATCTCCGCTGTCCGGCTCTGGCACGCCATGGGGCATGTTGATGCTGGTGCTGCCACTCAGTCTCTCGTAGCTCTGACTCCAGCAGAACCTCTTCTTTGCTTGGGCCTTGACCAAAGCAAACACAGCCAGCGCTAACCCCAGTGCTAGCAGCAGGGCGACAGGCAAAGCAGCCGTGGTGTGCTTTAGAGCTCTGGATGACATATTTAGGTCTGATGCCTCATCGTCTCCAGACTTGGGCTGGGGGGCCTCAACACATAGTGCTGGAATAAAGAAACAAACAAACAGGCTTTTAATAGATGTGTATATTCAAAAAATCCTATGTTTCCTTCAATAGGCAGGGTCTTTACCTGAGCGGCTGTCACAAACACAGCAGTCGGTGCTGTTCCCTCCGGCCTGACAGCAGCGTGCACAGCGGCTTTCCACAGCATGCAGAGCAGAATCTTGATGACACGTCAGACACTGGTCAGGTCTGGGACCATTGCAATGCCTACACGAGCTGTCACATGGCTCACAGGTTTCCTAAATTATAAATGTATAAATACAGTATATATATTTATACTGGGTGAATAAAAGAAAGTTTGACTGGAAAGAAGGGTTGAAGTAATTCTAAATAATGGTCAGTGTCTTGTGATGCTTTAATGTGCTTCTGAAGGTAAACAAAAACTTATTAAGTAGCAGCAAAATTTTCATTTTAAAGAAGACATGAATTAAAGTAATGTTTTTAAAAGATATCCAAATTATAACTAAGCATCAAATCTATTGTAAGAAGGGGTCTGTGAAGTAAGAAGGGGTCTGTGAAAGCACATTATCAGAGCCATTATCACCTTCAAGAGAACCTGATTTTGAAATGTACACTATGTACTGTAGGTCTACATCTGCGGCATCATATTCGTGGCTTAATCATCAACTTTTATGGAGCATTGTCGTGGAGTGTTTATCGGATATATGAATGTGCCTGTTTTTCATTTTGTGTTAAACGAAACTTAGATATATTATCTACTTATAAGAACACACCTCTTGCGAAAAGTATCGCCCCTCCTCACACCTAGGGTAGCAGACTTTGTGTTTTAGAGTGCTACCCCAGTCGCATGTCACACAGCTCTGAGGCGAGGCATCTGCAAACACACATTCATTTAAACAGCGACTTACCCAGAATCAAAAATTAAACTCAAATATTGACACATAGGAAAAATACAGCGTACTTTTGGACATTGTTCAGCTGATCAGCTGTGACTGTGTAATGATTGAGTAATCAGTTAAGAGCTCCTTTATCACCTGTGCATGTCTGACAACTGGTGTGGCATTGTTTGCAAATGTCATTAAGAAGATAAAAGCGATGTGGGCAGCGCTCAACACACAGCTTGGTTCCTTGTAGCTCCAGAAGAGGAAGGGGACAGGCCCTGCAGGACTCAGGCCCTGGTCCTGTACACATCTCACAGGCGTGGTCACATCTCTCACAGTGGGAGCCCTCTCTGTAATACCTTATGAAACACAAAAAAGAGCAATGTTAAAAAGTATGAACATTTTGTTAACCTTGCAAACAGTATTAAAGAGTTTAAATTCGGTTAATCTACCTCTTTAAAGTTAAAAAATGTATCAGTCATCAGTAAAAAAACAGATAACAAAAAAAGATCATCATCATCTTTACAATTGGCTGAATCTATAAACCTTAAACTAACATCAATTTGTAATATTTCTGTTAAAAAATAAGAATTAAAATTATTGACAAAACGTGAAGTTGTTCTGTTGCAATAGAAATGACACAACTATTGAAATCATTATCTTAAGATCATTTGGCTTGTTTCCTATCATCACATGCTCCTGGTTTTGTATCAGTGCATAAAGGTCAACAATCAATAAAAACAGGTTGTGCTTCTGTGCAAAGTAATTATTTCAAAGATTATGATGGAGCTTTCGCCCTTCTACCCAGTGGGACAATGTGTGACACAGAGCTGAAGGAGATGCAGATATCCTGGAGAACAGGTGAGGCAATCTCTAGACGATGCCCCGGTGCAGGTGGAGCAGGCGTGGTCACAAGGTGAACAGAATCCCAGCTCTGTGCCGTCTGCCTCCTGCCTCGTGTTGTACGTACGAGCAGGACACTCACTCACACAGGTTCTGTCTGGAAAATAGTACACCACAGTGAAATAGTTTCAGTTCACCACCACTCGTGCCCTCCTCTTTCACTTCATTTTATCTAATCTGGACACTTTAGTTTTCCCTGAACTAAAAGTGGAGGTTACAAAAAAATCCTTTAGCATTGTGTTTTTTTTGTCTTCTTAGATTCTTATTTGATGCACAAATGCCAAAAATCTATTTTGTCATAGCATTAGCTAATGAAAGAAACAAAAAATGTAATGCTAGCAATAGTAGCGCACAGGACACATATTGTGTCATCTTGTAGTTCAACTTAAAAAATGTAAATATCACACACACACACACACACACCTACTTCTGTTTTAGAAAAAATATTCAACTATTGAACGAGGGGGACTACAGATGGAAATAAGCCCCTGTGCTATGTTCTAACATATTAACATGTTTATGTTCATTAATGTGCACTGTCCCGATTGAAATCAATAAATGATGCTAATGATCTAATTAAAAGTACCTCTTAAAGAAAGAAAAATGTAAAGGACTTTGTTAATGAAATAACTAAAAAACAATCCTATTTGAATCAAACAATCGAGAATCAGAATTGCTTTGAATCGTGAGATTGCCATGGATTATAATCTCCAAGTATCTCAGTCCTTTAACTTTCTCTCTTCCAACACACCACAAAATATAAAAATAATACATTAAATGTTCCCATAACGCTCCTTTTTCTAAAACTGTTGAAAAATAACTCAGGAGTTCAATTAGGAGTTCTTCCTATCACTAACCTATCAGGAACTTATTCAGGTCCACCTTTGTTTTTTTTTACTTCCACTGTTGCTTCAAAGTGAGAAGATTTAAGAAGAGAAGTCATTTTGAAAAATGTTATGTTGCTTTGTTATGAATGGACTTTTCAAAAATCTGCTATAACAACATGCACTGTATATATGTTTAAGTCCTTAACAACTTGATCATAGGCAGTTGAACAGTGATTGTAAAATGCTCACTATGAAGGTATTGGGGGGTGGCACAGGTCTGGCATTCATCGCTGCCTGGCCCCTCACAGGAGTAACAGTGTCGGTGACAGCCCATGCAGGTGAACTGGTCTTCATGTAGGTAGGTTCTTATTGGGCAGTCTGTGTCACCTGTCACGCCACACAACAATGTGTTTGGATCCAGCACAAGTCCCTTCTCGCACTGGGTGCACTGGTTAGCTTCTGGTCCGGAGCAGCTCTTACACGTCTGGTGGCACTCTGCACAGAGTGAAACAAGGCAAACCTTGAAACAGTCCTATCCCACCACAATGCTCTAGAGATGATAGTGTATTTTATTTTCACAAAACCTTACAGATAAACATGGGGGTGACAGGGCACCAGGTAGTACATGATCAGAAAATTTAAGTCACCCTATATATTAAGCCCTGCTTTGAAAAAGCCAAATCTGTGTCCCGAGATGCTCACCTTGACATTCCAGTGCTTCAGTTTCATAGTAAGTACCAGTGGGGCAGTCTTTGGAGCATGCACCCTTATAGAGTTTAGGGCTGAATGTGGAGCAGGTTTCACAGTCGTCTACCAGAGACCCTGAGCAGCTGCCACAGGTAGGGTGGCACTGACCACAGCGGCCTTCCTCCATGTCCTCGTAATAGCCCATGGGACAACTAGCCTTGCACACACCGTTAAGCATCATGTAGAGGAAAGTGCATTCTGAAATGATACAATGGTAGAGTTGTTAAAAAAAAGATTTCAGGATGTCTTACAATACATTTAAAAATCTCATCCACTTGGAATTTAATTAATCTAAAACTTACTGAAACAGGTCCTGTCGTCGGTGCAAACGTCACAGTGTGGTTGGCAGCGTCTGCAGGTACCATCATCTGCAGGGTATGTCCGCAGTGAACAGTTGAGTCTGCACATTCCGCCCTCTAAGTAGTGACCATCAGCGCAGGACAGACACTGGGACTTGATGCCATCACATGTCAGACAGGACGCATCACAGGCTTCACATGAGCCCTCTGCTGCCTCGAAAAAACCACTGAAAGTAAAGTCACAAGACATTTAAGACATATAAAGGAAAATACAATATAGACACACACAAACCATCATTTCTTCAGTCTAATCATTAGATTTATCTAGGTGCTTACTCTGGGCAATTAGACCAGCAGCGCCCCTGGTGGAGAAAGAGTTTATAGCTGCCTTTGGAACAGCTTATGCAGTTGTCGCTGGTGTCCACGCAGGCCTCACAGTTTGGAGAGCAGTCCTCACACAACTGAGTGGCAGAGTTTGCGTAGGAGCCGGACGGACACTGCACTACACAGGAACTGTCCTGGTCCAGGAAATATCCTGTGATACAAAAATACCCACACACACACGCACACACACACACACACACACACACACACACACACACACACACACACACACACACACACACACACACACACACACACACACACACACACACACACACACACACACACACACACACACAATAAGAATTTATATACATTTTCAATGTATTGCCATGACAATTTGGAATTCATATTTGTACCTTTGAAACATGAGGAACAATCCAGTGCTTGTGGGCCAAAGCAGGTCTTACAGGATGCATTACATGTGTGACATTCACCATATTGACCTGTAATTATTTTACATAATTAATATGAAGAACACGGTAACCTTATTTCATACCATTACAAAATGTCACAGTTAAGAGAAATACAGAGGGGGGGGGTATTACCTCTGTGTTGTGTTTTTCTCTGTTTTACATACTTTGACCACTAGAGGGCACCATATCAGTTATAACTGTTAATGATGGGAAATTGAGTATTTTGATTTGATGGATATAAAACCTGCAACATAAGACCTGCTCATTTCTGAATCTATACAGTTGAATATCATTTAGACTGCGTATACACTGAAAGTGGATGAAAGAATGATGTCAGGCTTTTTTACTTGGGCTTACTGCTGACACTGAGAAGGAAAAAAATGTACAAGTGACTGAGTATTCACGATGGCTGGTAATAGTTGGCACCATCTCTATTCAAAACCGTATATGATTAATGCTATGTGTTACAATATATAATACAGTGAAAATAAAAGACTCATTTATAGTCAAATCAATGCAACACAATATTCTTCAAATATTTGTTCAGGAAGTGGTTCACAAAAATACATGGCTAACTAACAAGCACTCCTGACACTGAACATCAGACATGCCAAGCCACACAAGAATGTAAATAATCAAATCACTGAGGCAGAAATGTAAATGATTGGCCTGTTTGCCCTATTTAGTTCATGACAATGGAGAATGCTGTTGACTCAGACACCAAAGGAGAAGCAGGTGAAGAGCCCTGTGCTTGATGATGAGGAGCCTTTTGAAATAGCTGCACTAAAACGCCTCTCGAGTGAAAGGTGATGCAGTATATGTGCAGCAGGGTGACACAGTGAGTAGGAGACCGTCCTTCAACTTAGAGGGCCTTCGGCGGGGATCAAGCCCCTGTCTCAGCAGAAGCCATCCACCATGCTGAAGTGTCCTTGAGCAAGACGCTGAATTCGTCCAAATAGCGGGGACAATATACTGATCTCTGCTCTGACCTCCCAGAGAAGAGAAGCAATTACTTCCATCGGGAAATTAAACAATAACATACCCTGTTTTACTGAATTCTACTGGAACAAGTCACATAGAACTAACCAACCTATAAAGTAAACTGCATCTAAAAAGAAAGTTTGAGAAAAATAACCTAGATTTACAACTTAAGAATTGTTTTTTCCACTTACCGTCATAATACTGTCCCAATGGGCAGTTCACCAGAGGACACTGCCCATGAAGGGGAGAGTTTCCACCACGGCAAAGGTCACAGTCTGTTGATCGAGGGCCATGGCATGTCTGGCATGAGCTCTGGCAAGGCTGGCAGCGCCACCCACTGGAGTCACTGTAGGTTTGCTGTGGACACTGTTTGATACACTCAAAACCTTAAAGGGGAGAGCAGCATGGGAAGGGAGTGTTATTATTTAAAGGTTTAAGTTTTACTTACATTTGTTGTTAGCACATCCCTGAAACAAGTATATATTTGTAGAAAGCTTTTATTGTTTTGGTAACTTGCGGCTCTGTATTTAGTTTTTAATTTGAAAAGGAAGTCGTTAGGTGTTATCTTAAAAAGATTTAATTTATGCACTATATCTACTTGCCAAAATGAGATAGACTTTCATGTGGTCTTATTTTCATGTGGTCTAAAACTCTAACTTTTAAAATCCTATTCCTCTGCCTGCACAGCTCTCTCCAGAACTTCCCAGGCACCACACCTCGATCTTTTCACAAAGGATCTTACGTCATGTTGAACCCTGTCTGACGCAATGTACAACCGCATGCCTTTTAACTATCTACCTGGACATGTTCTTTTTATTTTGTGGTCACTTTTTGGGCTTGGTATCGCTACTTGGGACCTTTGAGGTATTGACAATGCACCAGATGTTGTTAAAACAGATGTAGGTAAAAAAGATACCTTCCTTTAATCCTTTTGGTTCAGAGTTTAAAAAAAGAAGAAGAAGCTTGCAACCTACCACTGCAAATATTATTTTGTTTATTGCAGTGTGTAATTGGCTCACATGCAGCTACAAAATATACAGTCTGTAGTGATGTAAAACATGACGGATCTGATGGAGCTAGCAAGTTTTTAAAATAACAACATTTACATGTTTTGTAAAGTTTTTAATGGTAATTTGAATGAGTAGAGGAGGAGGATATTTTCACAACTGAATACTTCCATTACCATGTTGGATATTGAATACGGTCAGGAAAACAAAGGGTATCAAATGAACCATCACTTAAAAGGCAATGTAATTGGTACCATATTGGTATATACAGCCCTAGTCTCCTCTAATCTTCTTTTTAGGTCTCAACACTTTAACTAACAAAAGAACAAAACAAAAAAAATCCTTATTCATGATTTGCATAGACTACATTTGCATATCTCATGTTACAGATTTGCTGACATGGACATCATTTGCAATCCAAATGAGGACTCAGAACTCCATCATTGCTCCTTGATAAGAAAGATTGATTACTCTAACACACTGTGATATGAGAGTATATGAAACACAAGGTTTACTAATCTCGTGAGGGAAAACAAGGTTATCTGAATCCCTCTCTATGCTAATAGTAAACAACATAGAAATAATCATTCTTTGCTACTGGTACCATTGAGGAAGTAACCATGCTGGCAGGCAAGGCAGCGTGTGTTACTCCTGCAGTCTGTGCATGGTGAAGGACAGGAAAGACACACACCCCGGCCCCTGTCTTCATAAGTGCTCTGGGGACAATGCCTGCGACACTGGTGTCTGAAACTGTAAAAAAAAAAATTATAGGGCTTTTTCATAACTGTTAGCAAACCTTGCCTTACACTAGGCTTAGTCTTTGAGTGTGAAATGGTAAAAAAAAAGAGAGGCTAATAGCTATGGCAGGTTATACACAAACTTATGTAATTTTTTTCTAATGCAAACACGCAGAACAAAGCTTTTTTAAATATCAAAGACCTGATGCAAACTATTGTGATTTAAAGGCATTGCAAAGCATTACAGAGAGTGAAGATTGAGGTTGCTGCAGCCGGCTTTTGAATGAGTCTGATGTCTGACGAACTGAAACCAAAGAAAACAGAAAACACACCTAATGCTACAGGCCATCTCAACATGCACTGAGTCAGCCAACAGCACACCTGCAGCTGTATTGTTGACATCAATGCCATCCTCTTTCAAAAGGTGCACTGAGTCAAAGATCAGGAAGGACGGCAAACAGACACCACAACATAAATGTGGGCTGCTGCTCATCAAGCTTATCGTGATTCTTTTCTCTTCTTAAGGCAGGAAGTTAATTGGTGTTTTATTTGTAGCCTAGAGGCATGGGAAGATTTCAGTCATTAACCTGCCCTATCAGTCCTTCGGGGCCTAACTGAGCTATTAAACATGAGATGGATGTCCTAAAAAAGTAGCCGAAAGGAGATATGAAGTTGCAAAGATGTCACACACAGAAAATTACGCGAAATCAACTCCTTCTTTACAGACTCTCTAAATGTAATGACATAAACTTAACACATAAGCCGCTAGCTGCTATGGTAAAACATCCTTTGCTACCTCCCAACATCGGAGAATCTCACCACTGACATCCCAAGCTGCACTTCCTGCAGCGTTGCCGTGGATTTGGTGCTAAGATTTCGAGGTTGTTTGAGAAGGAACAGCTGGAGGCGCCACACCGCATCCATCAGCTCACTCACAATAGCAGCTGATGCAGACCAGCCTGTGTCTCCAGCCTGGAAACAGTGAGCTACTTAAGAATCTGCGGGATGTTTAAGAATCCCTCTGTGCAAATATTAGACCGTCCATTCCAGGGTAACAAATCAGCATTTCCAAAGCAACTTTTGTTCTGACTTTTACTCCTCAAATTAGTAAAGAAACATTTGCTGCTCGTTGTCCATAAAGTTAAGCAAGCTTGATGTGGTATAACCCTTATTGAGAAGGACACAGCAAATTATTAGTTAAGATGCAGTTATTTCCTTAGAGGGGAAAGAAAATGTTGAAAAATGCCAAGCATCCATCATGCTGTGGCTCTTTTATACAAAGTATTTTATGTGACAAAAAAATTGGCCTCACAGATTCACAGTTTCTCCAGACAGCCAAATGTTAACATTTTCATTTCCACTAAACCTCAGTAGGGGACTTTGTTAAAGCTCTGGAAACTGTCAGAATCTATCACAGTAAGGCCGTTCCTGCAGTTCATGATCACCCCATGCTCTATTGGTTTTCTGTTATTTGTTTTTGCCCACTGTAGCCACAGAAATAACAAAGATGACCTGTCATTCTAAATCACTTAAACCATTACTATTAAAGTAAAAGTCACAGAAGCAGTTTCACAGAAGAAGACTGAGTATCTCCCTGCACCTATGGAACAGTAATAAAAGGAGGTGAGCACAGTGAAGCAATGCATTTTCTTCCACCCATCCTCTGCTGTGATTCACAAGAGCTGTCAGTAAAGTCAAGACGATGCACCCACATCACACATATTACTGGCTATACTCTCCACTTGTACGTGCTCTCTCTCTCTCTGTCTCTCTTCTCCTCTCCTTCTCAAACATGACATAAAAACAGACTCTGTGAAGGTTCTCTGTAAAGCAGTCTACTCTCTTTTGCTCACACCAAGGCTCAGGTAACAGTGGATGGCTCAGATTGGAAGGTAACTCGACTCACACAATACCTGGAGGCCTAAACTCGGGGGAGAGTACACAATTGGAGGTCTGTTCTAGCTCGTTATCCTGTGTTATACTCTGTCCAAGTGATCCTCTGGTTTAAACAGAAATACGGAGGAAATTAAGTTTCTTGTGAAGTGAGGAAAAATTAAGAAAATTCTGCAAGCCAATATATGGAAATGCATACTACTCTATATACTGCATACTAATGTAGCCAACTCTTTATCTAGCAAGGCGTGTAAAACAATTACAAGGTCATTTTGAGGTTAATTATCTCTGGGAAGCATAATTAATGTTCATGGTTTAATACCTCTGAAAAAATGCATGCACAAATCACAGCCCCATGCATAATTATTCCTACTATCATTTTAAATCATTTTCTGTCTAGCCAAAAAAAAATCTCAAATTCTGACTTGTCAAACAAATTATTACTCAACCAATAGAAAAAATAAAGATCGGCTGCAGTGTTGGTACTGAGAGATAGATAGTTTAGGCAACACCTGACAATGTGTTCATTTAAAGATTGGAGTATGGGAAGCCTGAATGCACTTATGATAAGATAGTTAAAAAAAACTCACAGAAAGTAACCTTCAACACAGCTGTTGCAGATCTCTGGGTCTTCTGTGTACGAACAAGAGAAGGTTAGATTTATTAGCATTCATATGTAGAAGCAAACTCAATTTACAGTTTGTTACGCTGCATTGTGCCCTGTTGTGTTTTACTGCAGATCTACCTTACATTACAGAAGGAACAGTAGGCCGATGTAATAGATTCTGTAATCATGTGTTACTGACCTACAGAACATGTTTTACAGCCATTCTCACAGTCAATGCACTCTCCCGTATCGGGGTCCTCCACCTGCCCTGGAACACAGAAACGCAGCATAACAATGTCTGAATGTCTTCCTCTTAATCTCACAGCAAAATCAAAAACTTTTCTTTACATTTACCCGTGTCACAGGATGCTGTTTGGCAGACTCCATTCTGGAGCTTGAAGTTTTCCCGACATTTAGCACATATGTTCCCGTCAGTGCAC